>CAWUFW010004227.1:0-1200000 GCA_963921515.1 Calotriton arnoldi | reverse complement strand
AGTTGACCCACAAATAATATTAGAGGGGGTTTTTTTTTTTTGATTGTATAGATAGATCGGAAACCTCAGTACCTTTCCAGACTCAGTGCTATACTGGGAATTTAGCAGTTGACATTGTAGAATTCAAACTTAGAATTTGGTCTGGAATGTTTAAATAGTCATGAGGGGTACAGATCTTTTTTCAATATAACCGGATATCTATCACAGTAAATCCGTTTTTTTAAAGAAAAATAATTTTTTTTCTCCTTTTCTTGTTCATTCAGTGCATACCATATATTGTCAAAATCAAAAAAGAGCATTTTTTACTAAAATTATATCAATAATACCCTGGGGACGCTTTCAGAATTTAGAGTACGTTACAGTATAATACGACGTGCACCAGACCAACATGGCTGCTCTTGCCCTTCTCTATAGAACGAGACCTCTGAACTTTGGTCCGTCGTCTATGTTGTTCAAATCAAAGTGTTTATACTGAACAGCAATGGTGTTGAAGGTAGACGCACGCCAAACACCTCGAATGACCGGGTGAGGATCCGGACTGTGAATAGACTGCGGTAAGCCTAACGATATAGGGAGCAAGTTTTAAAAAAATATTATTACACTCCGTCATAAGTGGAGTGGGATTTTGTGAAAGATTCTGGGGAGACTCGAATCTAACTGAGTTCCCGTATGTTTCTTTTCTTTTCTTTTACAGAGGACTTATCAAGGTCCTACATGTTTTTATGGGAATAGAGCCACTTACATGACAATTACGGGATTCTTGGTACGGCAAGGATTTAAATGCTTTTAGTTACTGCTACGTGGGCTCTACTCACTTTTGTATTGCCGGTAAGCGAATGATCAGGTTTCTTTGGGTAGAGGCTATTTCTCCTCGGTACCCGTTTTAAACATAAATCAGGAATCAACTCGGATTCTCATTTATTTATATACATTTTTTTGTGGTTTTTATATCCATACAGGAGATACAGATAGTTATCATGTATTTGTTCAAGTGAAAGGATCATTTGATGAACCATATGTGGATTGAATACAATTCTGATAATCCTAAGTGAAGGTGAGGCCCGGGGCTATGTGGTCCATGTCCTCAATTAATGAGGTTCCTATAATGGATGAATTTTTTATATGTTCCATGGACCCTGGAATATATTAATCATCTCTTCACGAAATTTGGGAATAATTGGCACGGGTTCATACACCTGAAATTGATTTTGGGTAGTTCACGAATTGCTTATGTGTTTTTTGAAGGGCACTCCCTTTTTTCACTAGAGGTCTGGTTTCCACAGCTTTCCATCTTTTGACACTCTTTTTGCAATCTTTTTAACAAAATTCAGTTAATGCTGGATTTGCTCAGTGTACTCAAGTTTCATCTGCTTAATGAGGCACATGAAAACTTTTCTTATATACAAGAAGCATGTATGAAAAAATTGTGTAATATAATGTGTAATACAAATTAGTTTGTACATGTCATTTTGCAGCCTTGAAAAAGTTCAGTAGGACGAAACACGCGTCGGCTGCCGTTATCTGTCTGTAATGGAATGAATTAAAAGATCAAAGTGGCCTGATGCATCAATTGCCGTGAATTTCTTCGAAGGAACCTCTATGATTGGCGGGGTCTCAGATTACTGAACGAGGATAAAAGTAACGATTCTGTGGTGTGCTTTGGTGCATATGTTTGGACATTTTATCTAGACTGCTTTCGCAGTTCTAGTGGACTAATACCCAAAGTGGGTGGGTATTGTGGCACCATGAGAGCACCCTCACAAAACAAGAAATGGTAAAAATTGGTTTCAAAAGTACTATATCACTGATTCATAGATGTGCAGATCGAAAAGCATACCCACGGTCATTGTATGTGTTAGACAATATTAAACTATCAACACTATATGAGGATTTTCATGATGTTTTTCGGAAATCCAGGCAACTCAACTACCACCCCACAGGCCTTATGACTGTTGAATCAATTTGATTCCTAGAGCCACTCTACCTTGCAGTCAAGTTTATGCCCTATCTGTACCTGAGACCCGTGATTTAGGGGAATATCTGGATGATTCGTTGGTTAAGGGTTTTATACAGCATTCACCCTCTCCTGTCAGTTCTCCACTCTTCTTCGTCCCGAAGAAAAACTATGCACTCCGCGCCTGTATAGATTATCGTGCGGTGAATAAGGTCGCAATCAAGAACAGGTATCCCCTACCCCTTATACCAGTATTATTGGTTTAGGTACGCAATTCCACCATTTTTACCAAATGAGATCTTCGGGGGCGTATCACCTGATGATGGTTAAAGAGGGTGATAGTGGAAGGTGGCCTTTCGAATCAGGTTTGGTCTATTTGAATACACCGTAATGTCCTTTGGATAATGTAATGCTCCTGCAGCATTTCAGTTTTTTATTAATGAAGTGTTGCAGGACTTCTTGGACATCTTTGTGATAGTTTACATTGATGACATCCTCATTTATTCTTCTTCAACTGAAGAGCATGTAGGGCATGTACAGGCCATCTTACAACGAATACGAGAACATCATCTTTTTACCAAATTAGACAATTGTGTCTTTCACACCACCAACATTGAATTCCTGGGTTATACGACTTCCCCTGATGGAATTGCTATGGATCAGTCTAAAGTGCAGGCTATACTGAGATGGGAGACTCCAGGGTCCATAAAAGATGCCAAACAATTCCTGGGTTTCGCCAATTCAACTGTGACAGGATTAGCTAGTTTTGTTATAGGGAACGGACCCAGATATCTTGGATGGAGCTTCTGAGACCCAGAGAGGCGCAGGTTTTTTGAAGATAACCAAACCTATTCACCAATGGCGTACTGTGGGGCAGGTTGTCTATGTTTATCGGCCTGAATTTTTACCTGTTGTTGGTATTGTGCTAAATGCTGTTGTGCTGGTGCCTGTATTTGCCATAAATGTTCATGATGAGCTTGGATGGCTGGGACATGCCCAGAGGTAGGGGTTTGCACTATGGGTAACATTCTAGGATGATAACCAAATAAACAATAGAATGGTGAAACCCCCGTAGCGGAATGGATATTGTTGTTACAGACAAACTCCACCATAGGTAAAGCCTTATCCCATTCTGTTGTCCAGGTAGTTAATAAACAATGTAACGTCTGTTCCAGTGTTTGGTTAAGACGTTCCGTCTGCCCATCTGTCTGTGGATGTTAAGCAGAAGACAGACAGACATCAATGCCCATAGACGAACAAAAACTATGCCAGAACCTGGAGATGAATTGCGGATCACGATCAGACACGATTGCGGTTGGCAATTCATGCGCTTTGACTACATATTGCAGGAATAAATCAGTAAGTTCTTTCGCTGTAAGACATATGTTTTAAGGGAATGAAAAGTTGCCATTTTCGTCAAATAATCCACCACCACCCATATGATAGAATATCCATTTGAAACCGGAAGATCGGTAACAAAATCCATACTCAAGGTATGCCATGGAGCAGATGTATGGGCATAGGATGTAATAATATGGCGGGTGCAACATGTATGTCTGAGGCCAAAGTGGGCCACCAAAAAACTCGTTGACATAATTCCACAGTGTTTCTTATGCCAGGATGTCCAGCTAATACAGAATGTAAATGTAAATCCGTATTTGTAAAGCGCAAACTACTCACCCTTACGGGTCTCAAGGCGCTGGGGGCCGTCGTGGAAATTAAGTGAGCTATTGCCCAGAGTCACATGGTGCTGGGCTGAGCTGCCGCCGGGGATCGAACCGTGAGCCCTGTGCTTCGAAGTCAGCTGCCCTGGCTGTTGCACCACACCTGTCCACATCATGATTCCAATATAATACAGTATTGCGCAATTCTTGTGTAGTAATGTACATGCAATTTTTATGATACACTAAACCCCTTTTGTTGATAGACTCAGGGGGTACTGCCTCATTGTGTTGTGCGCTTTGTACTTGTGACAAGAAATCTTGGGGCGCACAGAGGGCAACAATCTTATTCTCAGGAATGATTGGATTGGACTGGTTCGTACCTAAATCAGAACTGGGCTAACTCAATCGTGATAAGGTGTCGGCTTTCTGTTGTTCTTTGCCAAGTCTATATGTGATAATGGAATCAAATTCATTAAAGAACAGAAGCCAATGGTCAGAATAAATAGTAACTGTATGTCGAGCCACCAGAAAATGATGCTGCCATTCTTGAAATGCGAGTTTGATGGCTAATAACTCTCGTTCGGCTACCTTGTAATTTTGTTCAGCAGGTATCCCCTTCCCTCTTGGAGCACCTGCCAGGGCTCCTGTTCTTGTCAGTAGCGCTGAGAGGTGTTCTGGGAGGATTGGAGAACTATTCAACGCCCCTGCAGACAACCTGGGTTTCAGGTGAGTGGTTGGACTCAGCCAGTGTCTCAACTGGAGGTATCTAAATATCTCCCCCTGCTCCATGGTGTACTCTGCCTGGAGATCAGTGTAGGGGAGCAGTGATTCCCACTCTCCAGATGTCTCCCAATTGGTCTATCGCTATCAAGCTCCATCTTATGTGGTTTCGCAATTTCCTCACCTCCCCAAGGCACTATCCCATAGCTGGGTCTCGGCAGTCAGTTTGTCTCCCCACCCCAGGTAGTTATTAGTCGCATGCCAGGCCTGCACCACTGCCCAGGTGTGGAATGGAAGTGTGTCTCCCCTTCCCTTCCTATATAGAAGGCCGGAGTACCCCCGGTCGCCCATGGCCCCCACGATCAACCCTATAGGCTGGTTCATCGCTCTCACCAAACACACATTCATTTACCACCATCAGCTGGGCAGCCCAGTAGTAGGCACGAAGGTCTGGAATCGCCATGCCCTGGTGAAATACTCCACGCTATAGCTTCGCAAGGCATATACGTGAGCTGCACCCATCCCAACGCAGCTTTCGCAACGCGCTGTTGACCTTGCTAAAGAAACTTTCGGGGACCCTGTAAGGGGTGTTTTGGAGTATGTATAGCATGCAGGGAAGGTCATCATTTTAATGAGTACGGCACTACCCATTAGGGAGATCGGTAGTGTCCTCCAATGAGTTACATCTGCTCAGAAACACTCCAGTTGGGTGAGTAAGTTCTGCGTCAGGAATTCCTCCCCCTTCCTGGTAACATGGACTCCCAGGTAACGGAATCCCCAACTCTCCACCAGTGCCGGGCATCCCGGCAAAAGCGCGAGTTCCCTCCTCGAAAGCGGGAAAATCAGGGATTTGTCCCAGTTAATTTTGTAGCCTGAGTAACTCCTGAATAGATCGAAAATATGAAGGGTCCTCTGAATCGAGAAGCGGGGCTTCGTGACATAACGTAGAATATCATCTGCATATAAAGAGACCTTTTCCTCCCATTCTTCTCCCCCTCTGATCCCCCAAATGAGAGGGTCCTGACGTAGCCAAGGCGCCAAGGGCTCCAGGGCCAAGGCGTAGATCATCGGCGACAGGGGGCACCCCTGCCGAGTGTTCCTGCACAAGGGGAAGGCACATGATATTACCCCATTCACGCGCAGTCTCGCCATAGGATCCTTATATAGTAGGCAGACCCAGGAACAAAACTTGGGGCCAAAGCCCAGCCTAGGTAAAACCGCGAAGACATAGGGCCATTCTATACTATCGAAGGCTATCCTTGCATCTAGGGAAAATACCGCTGCCTCCTCCGTGTCCGGCGCCGCCGTCATATGCAGCACCCCATATAGTCCCTGTCTCGGTATGAATCCAGACTGATGGTATGACTTCAGTTAATCTGTTTGCCAAAGCCTTGGCCAGCACCTTAGCCTCCATGTTGAGCAGAGATATAACACCTTCAAACTTATCTATGATATGGCACTTACACCCTACATAAATAAGAATAACTTAAAACCATCTAGAATTCAGAGTGAATAAACTACCTTGCCATTACCACACACGTTATCAACTTCTATATAAAAAGACAAGCATCCTCTAACATGACTGTGTACATTCTCATATTTTTGTCATATTTGTCTCTAACACATCATGCTTAAGTATGGTGATGCTGCTACGCCATGCTGAGAAAATATAAACAAAATGCATGGTGTAAGCGAAGAGTATTGTTCGATAGATAAAGGGAAATGCTTATGTTATGAGAAGGAGCGGTTTTGGGGACTTGCCTGTAAAAAAAGGGAAGAGTACAGGTAAGTGTTAAGGGTTAAACACAAAAAGGGCAAAAAGAAGTGGGTTAGACTAGAAGGTAGGAGGTAGGTGTGTGGAGGAATTTTCCATATAGTTAATAAAAGAGTGACATTCCGAGATTCAATCTCACTCAAAATCAATTGACAGAATAATCAGAAAAAATGAGCCAGAGATTTATCACTCCGAGATTATTCATTGCAGATTAATCTGAAAGTTATTAATCAACCAAAAAAATACATGATTATTCTAACGGTGCACACTTGCAGACTCAAAAGTAGGCAAAAATGTATTACGAATTGTGCCTGTGATCTGCATTGTAGCAGTTTAGATAGCACGTTATCTACCTCATGCACTTTGGGGGAGTTAAACATCTTTTTAGTGAGGCCCTGGATTTGCAGGCTCTAGTTGGTCTGAGACCAGCCTTAGAGCTAACTCCCATGTTTTAATTAAATTGAGATCTGATTCTCACTTAAAAGGTAAGAGTAGTAGGATTTCTCAATAACCAGAAATTCCGCTCTAACTTGAGCCGCAGTACCATTGACAGCACTTTAATCACTTTACACACTTCCAGGGACCTTTTACCCTCCTAGTGAGGCATCTGTCTGGACAAATATGTTTTGACATGCACGTTTTAACTGGATTGAGGTCAGCTTTTATTTCTAGTCACATACACAACATGTATATCATGATTTTCGAGCCATAGTAATATTGACTGCACTTTAAAAATATTTTACGCACCTTGGGGAACCATTTACCCTTTTACATGCGTGCTTTAACAGGTATCTTTTAATCCGGATTGAGATTAGCTTTTATTCTTAGACACATGTATAACATGTATACAATGAATTTCTGTAGGAGGCTGGCTCTCTATATAGTGTAGTAAAATGAAGTCCAGTGGATCACTTACTGCTACACAGAGGTTAAAGTGGATAGTACTAAAGTTCTTTTTGTGGTAGCGTGGACGAGCAGTTAGGCTTATCAGAGGGTAGTGCTAAGCATTTGTTGTACTCACCGAGGCAATAAATGAGACGCACACTCAAGAATAAATCCGAGACCGATTTATAAAAATAGTATTGATTTTTATGTATATTTAAGACGAAGAATTCAATCTACAGTAAGTACTTTAGGAGTTACGATTTTTTTAAGAGTTTGGAAAATATATCACTTTTGTGCGCAAATACACACCATGGAAGTCAATAGAGAAAAGCAGAAAAAAGCATATAAAATCAGGCAAGACTTTCAAAAAGGTCACTTTCTTGTTTTAGGTCGACAGTGAGGTGAGGTCCAAAGTTCCAGCAGCAGAAGTTTGGGAGCGTCCCAGTTTCGGCCGGGAGCAGGACGCTGAAGGTGCTGGTAGCTGGTGTGCTACGACGGAGGGGGCCACCTGGAAAGACACTGCACAGGAGGACTTAGAGGTAAGTCCCACTGGAGGGAAGTCCTACTGAAGGGAAGAGGTCACAAAGGATGCAGGAACACAGGAGCATGGCTGGTTCATTGTTACCAGGGCTGGTGGGACCGGGTGCAGAGCAAATAGGTCAGCCGGGCGTCGTGCATTGAGGACACCTCGGGGTCAGGAGCATGGGAGTTGGAGAGGCAATTTTGGGTAACTGGGCCACTCAGGATGTGGGTCTCAGGGGTCTCAACATCCCTCGATGGGTGCTTGCTTCTGGTATTGGTAGAGTTTGGCATGGACTCTTCATCTCACTGTTTGCTGTTGGGGGTCCGCTACCCCCGGTATTGGTATGGTGCGGCTCCGGTAGGTCCTGGTGTCTCCAAACTTGGTGAGGAGACAGATCATATCTTCCGGAGCTAGTGTACCTCTTTTGGTGCTGCATCGAAATCATCGGGAAGCAGCACGTCGACAAACTGGACTCAGTAGGAGCGGTGCCTGCGGTGAGCAGGGGAGTGATACCTTAATTCCAAGGAAGGTTGTTGGTGATTTTGCAAAGGCTGGAGGAGCTCCGGGGTTCATGGAGTCTTTTCAGGTTCAGGACGACATGGCACACCATGATTGTTGAAGTCCTAGAGATAGCAGGCAGGGTTTGGCACCAATTTTCTTCTGCAGCAGGGCTTCAGTTCTCGAACATCAAGTCTTCTTTGTCCTGGTCTTCTTCTTGTCCATCAAATCTAAGTTCCAGGTCTAGTAATGCTACCTAAACACTGTATTTAGGGGTATTACAGGAGAGACAGGTAGTAGCCTACGCCTACGCCCTTTAAGTGACCACTTCCTGTGGGAAGGAACACTGCCCTAGCCCTGATAGTCTGCTTCTCCACCATCCAAAGATGGTGGATTTTTAGGAGAGGGGTTCACATCGAGTGCCCCAGCCTAGGGATGGTGCTGGCTGAATGTGGACACTCCTCCTCATCTAACTAATTTTCCCACCTGTCCTCCCGATAAATGTGGAGCAGGGCAGGGGGGTCGGCATCCCCCACTATATGGGGAAGCCTGGGCTGAACTTCAAAGGAGGCAATGCCTTTGAAGCTTCCCACTCTGGAAGGCCATTCCAGCCTGGAGGAGGGTTGAAGCACCTCACCTAGAGCTGGGTTTGTTTCTGTCCTCAGAGAGAGCAGGCTCTCACCCCATCAGGTGAGAAACGTGTCTGGTAGTGGTAGACTGGCTATGACTAGTCAGAGACCGCACCAGTGCTCTGTAGGTTTTCACAGGACCCTCTAAAGGATCTCCTGTGTGCATCTATTAATAAATCTCACACTGGCATCAGTGAGGATTTATTAAGATGAGATGTTTGGTACCAGCCCATGTTCTCTTTATGGCTTCCCTGTGCACTTACAATATCCAAAAAGGGCTCATAAATATGCAGGGTCATATCTGCTTATGCAAATATGACCACACATGGGCTATAGTGCGCCCTGCCTTAGGGCTGTAAGGCCTGCAGTAGGGGTGACTTACCTATACCTCAAGCAGTGTGTGAGGGCATGGCACACAAGGCTGTGTGCCATGTCAACACTTCGGTTTTTTCTGCACCAAGGCATGCAGGCTGCAGTGGCAGTTTGCATGGTCTTGGTCAGGAGTCCCTGGGGTGGAACAATTTGTGGTGCAGCCCCAGTGGGCCCTCTTCAGTACCCATACCCTAGGTACCAGGGGTACCATTTACTAGTGACTTACAAGGGTGGCTAAATTTGTGCCAGTTCTGGTACAGTTTTGGGAAAGAGATCTGGCACTGGGAACCTGGTTATCAGGGACCCAAAGCACTTACAGTTCGTAATGACATCAGGCATCAAGCAAAAAGTGAGGGATAACCATGTCAAAAGAGGCACTTTCCTACATGATTCCCCCTCCCCCCTAAATGAAAGAGGATGAAACTAACCTTTCCCTAGGGAGTCTTCATCGTCTAAGTGGAAGAACCTGGAAAGGCCATCTGCATTGGCATGGCCAGGCCCAGGTCTGTATTCCACTGTAAAGTCCATTCCCTGTAGGGATATGAAATCCGTTAATAGTTTGGGGTTTTATCGTTTCATCTGCATGAGCCATCTGAGAGTTCTGTAGTCAGTTTGGAATAGGAAGTGAGAACCAAACAGGTATGGTCTCAGCTTCTTCAGGGACCAAACCGCAGCAAAGGCTTGCCTCTCCATGGCACTCCAACACTGCCCTCTGAGAAGCCTCCTGCTTATGAAGGCAACAGGTTGTTCATGGCCATCATCATAGCTCTGGGATAGGACTGCTCCTATCCCATATTCAGAGGCATCCGCCTGCACTAAGAACTAATTGGTATAATCTAGAGCTTTTAGAATGGGTATCAAAAGCCTTTTGACAGCTCACTGTCCAGTTAACCATTTTGGGCATTTTCTTGGAGGTCAGTTCTGTGAAGGAGGCCAAAATGAACCCATATCCCTGCACAAACCTCCTGTAGTACCCAGTCAAGCCAAGGAATGCCCTGACTTGGGTCTGGATGGTTGGAGCTACCCAATCAATAATAGTCTGGAGTTTGGGTTGTAGTGGCTGAACTTGGCCTCCACCTACCATGTGGCCCAAGTATACAACCTTGCCATACCCTATCTGGCACTTACTTGCCTTGATAGCAAGGCCTGTATTGTGCGTCGCCTTCAGGACCTCTTGGAGGTGGATCAGGTGATCCTGCCAGGAGCAGAAAAAGACAGAAATATCATCTACATATGCTGCACTAAGGGATTCCAATCCAGCAAGGACGTTATTCACCAACCTCTGAAAGGTGGCAGGGGCATGTTTTAATCCAATGGACATCACAGCAAACTGGAAGTGCCCATCTGAAGTCGAGAATGCAGATTTGTCTTTGGCTCCAGATCTATCTGCCATTATCCTGATGTGAGATCAAAGATACTCAGATATTTGGCTGCCCCCAACCTGTCAATCAGTTCATCAGCCCTAGGAATTGGGCTCAATTCTTTCTTTCCACCCTGGGAATGATGTTTGGAGACTAAGACAACTGGGCTGGCCCAGGGACTCTCTGAGGGTTCAATGACACCCAGTTCCAGCATTTATGTATTTATTTATAGGCGATGAGATGTAGGATGTCACTGGGTGATTTGATTTTGTAATAGAGTTGAGTGTCATCAGCATATAGGTGATATTTGATCCCTGCTTGCTTCAGGGTGATTGTAAGGAGTAAAGCAAACACAAACCTTCAAGCTAGCCTGGCTGATGAGGGCTCTTAGCCCGAAACCGGCCCCAGGATGCTTGTTTCCGGTCCAGGGAAGACATGGCTGTTCCCATGAGGCACAGGGTCAAGACTGATTTGCATATAGCTGTGTCTGAACTGGGGTGGCGAAGTGAGCTAAAGAACGATGATGGATTCAACCCAGATCTGTGACTGGGGGTGAGTGTCTGATAAGTTTCAGCGCTCCGTCCATCATCTCCTTGGTTTTGCTTTGATTGTAAGGAGTTCCATGAAGAGATTGAAAAGGGAAGCCGAGAGAATTGAACCCTGGGGCACACCAAGTGTAACAAGTGTGGGTTTAGAGAGACAAGAGTTGATTTTGATTTTTTGCAATCGGTATTGTAGTTAAGATGTGAACCATTTTAAGACTGTGCCATTGATACTAGAGTGGAAGTTCAGTGACTCAAGTAAGGCTGGGTAATTTACGCTATCAAAAGCCACTGATAAGTTAAGTATGATAAGTAGGCATGCGTCTCCTTCGTCTAAGGATCTGTGGATGTCATCTGAGATATTGAGCATGGCAGTTTCTGTGCTACAGCCTTTCCTGAACCCTGATTGGGAGGTGTCATGGAGGTTGAATTCACCTATATTAAGGTTAAGTTGTTGTAAGACGCATTTTTCCATAGTTTTGGCTAGGAACGGGAAGTTGAAGATAGGTTTTAGGTTGTTGAGATCATTAGGGTCTGCCCTGGCATTTTCGATTATGGGTGTAATTTGGCCTAGTTGGAGGGAATCAGGTTCACAGCCCGAGGTGAGAGATGTATTGATGATTTTTATCCAGAACGGGGCAATGATGTGGTTGAGATTTTGTACTATTGTGGAAGGGAGGGGATCCTTAATGTGTAAAGTGGGCTTTAATTTCACGATTATATTGAAGACTTCAATTTCTTTCATGGGTTTGAAGTAAGACAAATTGGCATTGTTTTTCAGTTGGGTGTGATTATGGCTGCCATTAGTTCCTTTTAGGGCCATTTGGTCATTGATAAGTTCTGGTGGTGGAGCTACCGTGGAGGGAGATGAGTCAGTGGGGATGGTTAGGAGGGAGGGTAGATTTGTGACTTGAAGAAGGATTGCTCAATTTTTGTGACTTTGTCCATGAAGAAGCCGGCAATTTCTTCATATTGTTCTTAAGTGGCGATTATTTTGTGTAGGGAGGAAGAAGTAGTTTGTCGTTTAACAATGTTAAAGAGCTCCCTGGGTCTATTCTTTGCACGGTCTAGTTGGTTGCAGAAGAAAGAGGCTTTTTCACTATAAATGTGCTTCTTATATGACAGCCTTGAAGTTCTCTAAGTAGTGCTAGGTAGATTGTCAAGGGGTTCTGTCTCCATGTCCTTTCTGCCTGTCTGAGTTGTCTTCTTTCGTTGTTAAGATGAGAGTTGAACCAAGTTTTTGATTAGATTGATCTCAGTTTTTCACTAGTTTGAGCAGTGCCACTTGGTCGAGAACCTCCGACATTGCTGTGTTATAGTGGGCAGTGAGATCATCATTGGTATGAGTGAGAGGGTGATGCTGTAGTTGGTCACGAATCCTGAATTCCAGTTCAGTTATTGGGACTTGTTTGAGGTTTCTGGTCCACTGTTTAGGTTTATTTGTTAAGTCTGGGTGGGGTTTGCGAAGTTATCGATATTGATCAGTATGAGATGGTGGTCTGACCAGTCAATGGGTGAGATGGAACTAAGAGAGACCAGTTCATTTTTAGTGATAATCACATCTAGAGTGGAGCCTTTGATGTGTGTTGGTTCATTGCAGAGTTGTTTAAGGTTGTTTAATTTCAAGAAGGTTCGTGAGGAGCTGGACTGTGTTGTCATCTGAGTTGTTACAGTGAATGTTGAAGTCTCCCAAGAACACGCCATTCGTGTCAGTTAAGGAGAACCGAGTTGCTAGGTCAGATAACTCTTCTGCGAAGAGGGCATGATCACCAGGAGGGTGGTAGATGGTATAAGGTTTGATAGAAGGCGAGCCTTTGCCTTTAATTTAACACCGAGGTATTCAAAGTCGAATATTCTGCGTTATTTAAAATGGAAAGATGTATTCCTACTTTGTGAATTATGGCTAGTCCTCCACCTGTTCTTTGAGGTCTGTCATGTCTAAAGATGGTGTATCCAGGTAGTGTAAGCAGGTCAAGTATGGGGGTAGAGTGATCATTAAGCCAGGATTCAGTGAGGAAAGTGATGTCAATTTCTTCACTGAGTATAGCTTCCGTGATATCGGTAGGGTGTTGAGCTGCTGATATACAGTTGAGGAGCATGCATGATAAAGGGCAGGGATTATCCTTAGCAGAATGTAGTATTTGAATGGTGGTGTATTGAGCACCAGGTATGGGCGAGTTGATAATTATAGGGGTTCTATTTGTGCCCTCTATTACTGGAAGTGTGGAGCGGGGTTTTGGAACCATAGTCTGGTTCTTTGTGAGGTAATATTCACTGAGAGCATCTTTCTTTGACATGCTCAGACTGCCTGTAGATTTTGTTTATGACATGTAGGCTGTCATCAATGTCAGTGAGGGTGTCTGAAAAGACCACTCCTTCCATTGACCCATCTTTTGGGTTGTGAGAGAGGAGGTCCGGGAGAAGTTCACCCTCTGCTTCCTGATCCTCATCAGTGACCTTGAGCATGGTCATGTCAGCCAGGTGATATACATGTATGACCCTCTTGGGGTTCCTCCTACATGTGACTTGGTCCAACAGATAGGTGACCTCCCCTTTTCTTTCAAGAATACAGTAGGGCCCAGTCCATTTGTCCTGGAGGGCCCTAGGTGCCATAGTCTCCAAAACCCATACCTTTTGCCCTGGTTGTAACTCCACCCTGGCAGCCTTTTGGTCATACCAGAGCTTCTGGAGGTCTTGGCTGGCCTTAAGATTTTTGTTGGCTTTTTTCATAAACTCAGCCATCCTGGAACGATGGCCAAGCACATAATCCACAATATAATTTTTAGGCTCTTTGAGAGGCCTCTCACATCCTTCCTTTACAAGACAAAGTGTCCCCTTACAGTGAGTCCAAACAAAAGTGGGCTCCTCTCTGTAAGCAAAAAGCTGGCATGGTAGTAAGACATCTCATCTCCTTCTGAGTTTTTCTGGGAGTCCACCAATCATAACTTTTAGCGTCATGTTAAATCTTTCAACAAACCCATTTGTCTGCAGATGGTATGGTGTAGTGAACCTAAACGTCACCCCACACTCAGTCCACATATGTTTCCGGTATGCAGACATGAAGTTTGTACCTCTGTCTGATACTCCCTCCTTAGGAAACCCAACCCTAGTAAAGATACAAGGGAGAGCTCTGGCCACTGCAGGGGCATTGGTTGTCCTGGGGGGAATTGCTTCAGGATACCTAGTGACATGATCCACTACCACTAGTATAAATCAATTTCCTGATTGTGTTTGAGGGTCAAGGGACTAACAATATCAATACCAACTCTCTCAAAGGGTACCACAGCCACTGCAAGTTTAATTAAGGAGGCCTTTAGATGGCTACCTGTCTTGCCACTGGCTTGACAGATGACACAAGAGTTGCAAAGCTCCTTCACCTTCTGGGACATTCCGGGCCAGTAGAATTGGTTGACTAACTTACTCCAGGTTCTTGTCTGGCCAAAATGCCCAGCTAGGAGAATGTCATGGGCCAATGTTGGGAGGAACTCTCTAAACTGCTGAGGCACTACCACTCTCCTAGTGGTACCAGGCTTAGGGTCTCTGGCCTCAGTGTATAGGAGTCCCACCTCCCAATAGGTCCTGTGGGAACCACTGACACTTCCTTTTTCCTGATCAGCAGCTTGCTGTCTCAGACTTTCAAGAGTAGTACAGATTCTCTGCCCCTGGCACAGATCTTCCCCAAAAAGTCCACCTGGGCCCAAGAGCTCTGCTGTGTAAGGCCCAAGCTCCTGGGGCTCAGCTGACAAGTCTTCTCCCTGAGGACAGGGGAATTGATTTGGTGCCTGTATGGAAGCTGCCTGCCCAGAATTCTTACCTTTTCTCTTGGAAGGTTTAAGCTATATTTTCAGGCTCCAACACTTCTTTTTCACCCGTTGTTCAACTCGGTGCTCTCGTTTTCACACACACCCATTCAGGTATTCCCAGCATTGCTGCAAGGGTTTTTGTTCTACCTCAGCCCATGCTGAGTATTCCAAATCATTGCCAAGCAAACACTGGACTGGGATTGCCGAAGATACCACCACCCTTTTGTGGCCAGTAACCCCTCCCCATTCTAAGGAAACCAGTGCCATCTGGTGCATCTTAGCCTGATTGGTCAGCATTGAGAACTGTATAAGTCTTTCAATGCAAGTACTGGCCTGATGTCACCAGTTGCTCAGACACCATAGTCACACTGGCACCAGTATCTCACCAAGCTTCAACCTTCACCCTATTTATATGTGGCTCTTGTCTGTATTTTTCCAGATTACTGGGCCAGACAGCCATGGTTGCAATATCCTCCCCACCCTCTGTGACTAGTGTTGCCTCAGCATGCTCTCTGGCATAGTCAAGGCCCACCTGTGATCCCATCTGGAAACTTGCAAGTGCATCTACTGCAGGTTTGCTGGATGCATTCTTTTTATTTTTACAGCTAGGGTCTCCAGTTCGATGTCCAGCTGTTTTGCAATAAAAAAACAGGCCTTCTTGGGATCCCAGTTTTTACCCTAGTACCCACCATTGGACTGTGAAGAGTTTCTGGACCCACCATCCTGAGCAGGTTTTTGGGGGCCTGAAGAAGACTAATTATTATTTTCATCCTTTTGGTCACCATCTTTCCCTTGGGAGGCCTTTTTGGCCTCTTTTTTTTGGTCACCCCCACCAGAGGTAATTTTGGTCACTGTTAGAAATGGGATTTCTGGTTGGCTAGGGTATGCGCCTAAGCCAGGCAGAAGCCACCACTCTAGTCAGGGCGAGGGAGTTACACGCTGAAGATAACCCCTGCTCACCCCCTTGGTAGCTTGGCAGAGCAGTCAGGCTTATCCCAGAGGCAATGTGTAAAGCGTTTGCACAGCACACTCACACAGCAGCGACACATTAGGCACACCACAAAAGACACTCCACACAAGGTTATAGAAAAATAGCCTTTGTATTACTCATAAAACACAGAACGTAATCACATGTGTACACTGTGCCATCTCGCACTTAGGTATCACTTTACAGGGGATTGCATAAATCCTTCGGCCAATCGGGCCACTGTCATAACATTACATCAGGCTGACCAGAATTTACTGGTAAGAATACACTTAGCACCACATGTTAGGATTAACCAACATTATCAGCCGTGCACTATAGCACAACACGTCACATCAACAATGCACCAGAGTAAATACTTGTAGAGTTCACACATTTGTAATCCTTACTGACAACGTAATATCCAAGCCTAATCACATCAGGGCACGAACTATAGCAGTTGGGTGAAGCACCCAAGAGACAGGAATCACCATCACATTACCATATGCCCATATACTACAGACACCCTTATCATCACATAGGGCACGTATCTCCTGGGCCCCTATTAGTGACTAGGCGGTAATTTGGTTCCCCATTCGTAGGCATCTGGTCCACATGCCCAAATACCACCGGGAATGCGGCCTTCTCTTCTGCCACACGACTTGGGGGGGCCTGATGTCACCGTCAGCGGAGGGACATTTCTGGGTCCCTCGCCTACAAATCCAGAGTTGGGGCTTCCAGCTTACACTCGTGGTGCTGCCCCCTAGCCTCTAAAAATCAGGAGTTGGGGCCGCCCGCTACCATGCAGTGCAACCGCCGCAACTCACTTGGTGTCCCAATGCCCCCGCGCTGCTCTGTAGGCAGAATGGGCCGGGGGACTGCCACCACGTTGGTAGCCCACCTTGGTGCTCTGATGTGAAGGGCGCGAGGCTCCTCACGTCTGGCTGCTGTCGGCCTGGAGTGGCTGGGAGGCCCCTGCTTCCCTTGGCCACGCCTGCACCCAGGCTCAAGCCGCAGCGGCCCTTCGCCGCTGCCTGGTTTCCGGCAGCCCGACAAGGCGTCAGTGCAATCAGGTGGCGCTGACGTCACAGTCGGCTGCTCTGTTGCTGTGGCAACGGTCAGGCCCGGTTCCGCCCGCGATTTCCAAGCTCATCACCAGCTCATGGGGGGAGAGTAGGTAACGCTTCACTCCTGGCGCCGTCCGAAAACTGGGACTCAGTCACCCATGAAGGCAGGCAGGCTGTCCGGCTCCTCTGGGGCACCAACACCCACCACGCAAATTCCTGCAAGGCAGCGCTCACCAAGAGGAGCACTCAGCAGTGCTCACACACTTTCTCCTCAGCGCTCACCACATGCTTCATTTAAAAAGGCCAAGAGGTGAATAACACAGCGCTAACCAAGAGGAGCACTCAGCAGTGCTCACACAACTTTCTCCTCAGCACTCACCACATGCTTCATTTAAAAAGGCCAAGAGGTGAATAACACAGCACTCACCACGTGCTGGCAAGCCACAGAATCATGGGAGTTCACAGGGGCACACCAGCAAATTGTCCCTAGGTAGGCCAGCACAAGGATTCTTTTAGCAGAGTGGTCAGCACTTCCTGCAGTCCAGTTCCATGGCGGTTCCTCCTGGTCCCATGCAGTCTCTTCTGTTCCAAGCAAGCTCCCAACAGCACACTTTCATGGGGTCACAGCCCCAATGCTTATACCACATCAAGCCTTTGTTCTCCCCCTGGCACAGGGCTCTGTGCCCGGTCCAAACCAATTCTGGGGGGTACTTTCATACTTCTTTACACGTGCACAAACACCTCTTTTGTTAGTGTAGGCTCTGGCCCCAGACACACCACAGGGGGGCAGAGCCAGCATTGTGTAAGGCAGGCACAGTCCTATTCAGATCCAGGTGCTACTCCTCCCACTACTCCAAATGCAGGTTGGTCTATTCAGCCTAGCGCTGACTCACTCAGCCCCTCTGGAGCCACTGCACCTCCCCAGCCCCTGTAACTCCAGAGCCAGACATGCAATACACAACAGGCAGGCACAAAGACACATAGCACACAGAAATGCCCACTTCTAAAAGTGGGATTTCTAAAATAGTGATAATAAATCTGCGAACACCATTATGCAGCATTTATTACCACTATTACAAACATACCAAACTTGACCACACTACTCCTCTCATGTCAGGAATTACCACTGAAACACATATCAGGGAATCCCCAATGCATTCCTATGAAAGGGCAGCCTCACGGTAGTGAGAAAACAAAATGGCTGTTTGTCACTACCAGGACATGCCATACAGTTAAGGCCTTTTACCTACACCGCACCCTGCCCATAGGGCCTACCTTAGGGGTGACTGAAATGTAGTAAAAGGGGAGTCACAGACGTGGCAACCACTTTATGTGCCACGTCACAGCGGCAGTAAACTGCGCACGCAGGCCCTGCAATGGAAGAGGCCTGAGACAGGTTTGAAAGGCTACTTTGGTGGGTGGCGCAAGCAGCGCTGCAAGCCCACCAGTAACATTTAATTTACTGGCCCTGGGTATATGAGATACCACTTTACAAGGGACTGATAGGTAAATTAAATACACCAAACAGGTGTAGACCAATATTACCACGTTTACCATAGAGAGCACATGCACTTTAACACTGGACAGCAGTGATAAAAGTGCTCAGAGTCCTAAAACCACCAACGCCAGGTCAGAAAAAATACCAGGAGGAAGGCAAAAAGTTCTGGGATGAGCCTGCAAAAAGGGCCAAGTCCAACAGTCACCCTTGTTTTGACACAGTGGTCGGCCTTCTTCCCCAACTCTAGAGGAGAAAGTGGACCTTAGCCTATCAGATGATGATGTAACTTCTCATTGTAACAATTACTTAAAAGATGTTCTTTCATAATCAAATTGTACACCCCTTCATAATCATGCACATTGTTACCTGTTAACCAACCACCTAGTGTTTTCACTGAAAAGTCAATGAATTCCACCCAGGACTGACTCTGTGTTTTTCAGGTCTCCCTGAATTTTATTCTGTATTCTTCAGGGGTGAGTCCAAAGCCCTCAATCAGGGTACCCTTCATGAGGTCATAAAACTCAGTATCTTTTTCATTCAATGTCAGAAGTCTATCCTTGCATTTTCCTGAGAATAGTTCTCACAACAGAGGAGCCCAATTTCTTCTGGCTACTCTTCTAGCTATGCAGGGCCTCTCATAAGCAGTGAACCATTTGGTGATGCCATCACCCTCTGAGTATTTAGGGAAAATAGCTTTGGGGAGTTTAGAATCAAAGGAATCTTCTCTCTTCCTAGTTATAAACATACTGTCACCAGAGATAGGTCCTAGGCCCATCTCTTTCTTTGTCTTTCTATGTCCAGGAGTTGAGCTTCTAATTTCAATCTCCTGGTCATTCTTTCCAGCATGAGTTCCTCCTCTGAGGGGCTCTCATCTGATTCTAAGTGGATGAACTCAGCCACCTCCTCAACGTGATCATCAGAGTCATACCCAGCGGTCTCATCTTCATCAGACTGAGCCACTTGTTCTGGATGATCTCTTTCAAACTCTGCTAAAAGTCTTCTAAGCTTGTCTTTTTAGCATATTTGCCAGTGTTTATACAATAACCCTTACAGAGGGCCCTTAACCTGGGATAGGATAGGTCCATGTAAGGGGTCAGGCCAAGCTGCTGAAACTGGTTATCGGTATCAGACATTATTTTACTAAAGTTAGGAACTTTTTAGAAAGTTGATAAAATATTAAACCAAATACTGTGGCCTAACTATAGCAAGACTTTTAAATTTCTAACCACTTAACTTCAAGGACTTAGCCAAGGCCCTGGCAGTTAATTTTGGAAATTTAGAAAAAATTAGACCAATTGAAAAACACAACTAGACTAAAGACAATTTTTGGATTTACTCATGTGTCACTTATGGACAAAATGGTTCTAGCAAATGCAAAGTCTTCTATCCCACCGCTGAACCACCAATGTTGGAGGCTGGCTCTCTGTATAGTGTACTAAAATGAAGTACACTGTGCAGAGAGTCCAGTGGATCCCTTACTGGTACACAGAGGTTAAAGCAGATAATACTAATGCTCTTTTTGGAGTAGTGTGGGTGAGCAGTTAGGCTTATCAGAGGGTAGCGCTAAGCATTTGTTGTACTCACAGAGGCAATAAATGATACACACACTGAAGAATAAATCCGAGACCAATTTATAAAAATAGGATCGGTTTTTATGTTTAGACCAAAAACTTCAATCTACAGTATGTACTTTAGGAGTTACCATTTTTAAGAGTTCGGAAAAAATATCACTTTTGTGCGCAATGACGCGCCATTAAAGTCAATGGCGAAAAGCAGAAACATGCATATAAAATTAGGCAATGTTTTCACGAAGGTCACCTTCTCGTGGGGGTGCTAGGTGGCGCACGACCAAGATGGCCGCACGCCTGTGAGGCTCCGGCTGCTTGGCTCGCTTATATTTCATTCATCCTGTACCCCTGCCATATGTCCAGACTATAACTATCAGGAACCAGTAGCGTAACCTCACCGCTTGCTCCGGTGCCGATTCTGGCCGAGACTGCTGATCCAGGCGAGAGGCGGGACCTGGTGGATCGGGCTGCGGAGCGCCTGTGGGCCTGGCCTGGAGCCCTGTCCGGCTGGGAGTGTGACTTGAGGGCTGCGGCTTCCCACGCGGGCACCGGGCCGCACTGAAGCGAGCCGCGGACGTCGGAGGGGGTGCCTCCACGGCGAACGCTGTCCTCGTCCCTACGCGGAACCTAGCGGGCAGACGGCGGTGAGTGCGAACATCGTGAAACTCGACCCCCGGGGCGGACTGCTACGTGGGACCCGGATAGGCTTGCAGCGGAGGGCAGCTAACGGCGGACGTGCCGCTCTGGCCCCCTGTGCCTGCTGAACAGAGAGCGGTCTGTGGCCCTCGCACGGAGACTCCTTGGGATACTCTGCGCCTATTTCGTTGATTTGCTGCCCGGGGTAGCGCGCGCGGGAGGAACGCGGAGCCGTGGTGCCGAGAGCTCCCGCGGCCTCCACTGGATTGCCGCCATTATTGAGGAAGTGCCTGATTTCTTCCAGCCTGAATCTCCTGACCCTGCTGAACTGGCTGCATGTGGGGACAGGCGACCTGCTTGCATCCATCTCCATTGAGACACCATTTATGACGCCACTACTCCAATAGCAGTGGGGCACCCCGTGGCGTATGGAATCCAGATTAGGGCGCGCTGCTTCTGGGCTCCGTGGGACCTACAGCCTCGGGTGGACTCGGCTGCCGGGCCGGTACTAGCTGCGGCCTCTTCCCCCTGAAGGTATAGATCGGTGAGCAGCCCTGCATCGCGCTCCCCCACTCCTACACACTGGTCGACGGGGACGGGGGTGAGGAGCTCCAGGAAGATCACGGGCCTAACAACCTTGAGCGACGGCGGGGTGGACTGGTGACTGTTGCGGCGCAGTGCCGAGGCCCCCACTCCTAAGCGCGTTGACCCTTCGAACGCCTCGACAGTCATGGGCAAGCCAGACGGCAGACAGCCAAAACTGGTCTTTGACGCCAAGAGGGTGGCTACTCACTCGAGCCCAGAGGACTCCGCGTCAGCGACGGGTGACATGGCGCAAGCTCAACCTCCAGCGCAGGGAGATGATGTGAAGGCGCTACTTCTGGCTTTACAACACAGCATGACTGACTTATCTGGAAAAATGGACACAATGAACACACGCCTGGATTTCATTATACAGAAGGTTGACAAACATGACGGGCAGCTGAAGGAGGCGGAGCAGCGAATATCGGATAATGAGGACGCAACTCAGCAGCTGCAACAGCAAGTATCTCAAATGGACAAACTACTTAAAGTTATCGCAGCGAAAAATGAGGATCTGGAGGCCCGCAGTCGCCGGAACAATATTAGAATTATGGGAATTCCAGAAACCACCAATATGGGACGCATGGAGGAATATGTAGAGAGGCTGCTACGAGGTGCCGGAGATGGCAACCTCTTCTCCTCACAATTCATAGTGGAGCGGGCGCATCGCTCACTGGGACCCAGGCCGCCTCCCGGTGGGCCCCCCAGACCGATCGTAGTGCGTCTCCTCAATTATCGCGATCGAGATGCTGCTCTAAAAATGGCCAGGGAACATAAGACCTTGCAGTACAAAGGGACGGAATTCACCATATTCCCAGACTTCACGATGGCGGTGCAGGAGGCCCGACGGAAATTCCTGGGTGTTAAGCAAAAACTCCGGAAAGCTCAGATTGAATATGCTTTGCTATACCCGGCACGTCTGAAGATCACTCATCGAGGGAAAAGTACCATCTTCACCAATCCACATCAGGTGGAGGAGTTTCTTAAAACGGTCCAGCGCAGCTCACCCGGACATGCATCAGAGGCCCGACAATCCGGATCCCCTTCTCATCAAGAAGATTGATACCTTTTTCTACAAGGGTAAGGCGGAGAGAGTCAAGTAGACTTTCACCTCGAGAAGCAGATGATCTTTGCTAGACTTTGCCGCTTAGAGCCCCTACGCGGCTGGAACCCGCTGGTCGGACGGCGAAGCTGTGACAGTCTGAGTACGGCAGAGGTGCTGCCGATGGCCGGATCCAGATAAGTGACTTTAATTGCTTCCCGGATGTTGTCTCCTCCTCCTGTAGCGGTCCCTGATTGTACTTCACCTGTTAAACATGGCAGACGATAATACTCTCTGTTGAGCCAAGTGACCCCCCTCCTCCCCCCTCTGGACGGCCTTATCCCATTCTGTGACACTAGGCACACCCGGCCGTAGGCGGAGAGAGGAGTGGTTGTTTCTGTGTTGCCCTGGCGACCCCCCATATGGGAAATCCCCCTTACCACTTGTTGTTTTTTTTTGCTCTAACGTTTTGTAATATCTCCATTGATAAAGCATTGATATTGCTTAATTGGGGTTTGGATGGGTGGGTGATTCCCGGCACGATTGGGGTGTCGTGGTGGGCGGGGGGGGGAAAGTTCTGTTACAAGATATAGCACTGTTTCCACATGTCACAGCACCAACTGAATACATAGGCACACATGGCAATGCTCACAACCCGATTCACACATATGGCATTATGCATGACTCACTCCCAACATGGACATGGCACCGAAGGCTATCCCCCTGAAGGTGAATCTACTCACATGGAATGTTAGAGGCCTGGGTGATCCCCGCAAACGTAGACAACTGATATCCTACCTGGATAGGCATCAAATACATATAGCTGCACTTCAGGAAACACACACTACCCCCCACGGAAACTCCTCTTTCGGAACTAGATGGGCGTCGATTAGGATATTCTCCTCGTATTCATCTTACTCAAGAGGCACATTATTATTAATTAAAAAAGGCACCCCCTTTGTTCTGGGAGGCTCGCTAAGTGACACCACGGGAAGATACTGCCTGATCTGGGGTACTCTGGGTATGCAATCCCTCACTCTGGTATGCTGCTATGGACCCAACACAGATGACCCTGATTACTACACCTCATTGTGGGGACAAATCCTAAAGGTTGGGCCCACTCATATCATTTGGGGTGGGGATTTTAATGCGACGTTATGCCCTGCACTAGATCACTCTTATCCTCAACCACACCACTACACGCGGACACAGGGGACCCTTTCACAGCTCCTCCAAGATCATGGGCTAATTGATACCTGGCGACACTGGCACCCGGGGCGGAGGGAAGGCATGTACCACACTACTGCTCGCGCTGCCTGGTCCCGCTCAGACTATTGGCTGGCCACCAGGGGAGTGACCCCTTGGATAACATCAGTGACACATATGGCTAAAACATTCTCTGACCACTCGCCTGTGCTTTTGCAGTTATCCCTCCCTTGCATTGCAGCTCCTCCCTTCAGTTGGAGACTGGTGCCCGAAGCACTGTTAGACGCAGTATTTAAAGCTGAATTGGGAGAGGAGATTTCCGAGTTTTTTAACCGTAACACAGGATCGGTGGCTAGCATGACTACCCTTTGGGAGGCCTTTAAAGTTACGATCCGTGGTTTTTGTATGGCAAAGAGTTTCGGGGTGCTTAGGGACATACGGCGCAGTTTACGCAAGCTGGAGGATGAACTCAAGCTGCTGGAAGCGGATATGTGGCAGGACACATCGGGCATGCGGAGGACAGCCCTACGGAATAAACTCACCGAATATACAGTTACTGCGGAACGAGAAACTCGGTTTCGCGGGAAGCACTTCACGGCACGCCGATACGGGGAAGGGGAGAGACCGGGTAGAGCACTAGCTCAAAGCATACAGAAGCTGAAATTCTCTAATTATATCTTGGAGGTGCGAGATGCGTCTGGAATATGTCGCAAAGATAGCCGGGACATTCTCGACACATTCACCGCTTTCTATGAGACACTGTACACCTCCAGACGGACCACCCCTCCGGACTTTAATCCTTTCCTAAATGATATTGCTTTGGGATGGCTAGGGGACACCCAACGGGAGTTTTTAGCCGCACCTTTCGAGGTGGATGAGTTCAAAGAAGCGATTATGCAAATGAAATCTGGTAAGGCCCCGGGATCTGACGGGTTACCGGCAGACTTTTATAAAGCCTACATGGAACAGTTGATACCTATATTGGGAGAGGTTTATGAGGAAGCACTAGAATCCCAAATTTTACCGGCCACTATGAGGGAAGCCCTTATCATATCTTTGCTCAAGCCAGATAAACCCACAGATCAATGTGATTCGTACAGACCGTTATCCCTCATTAACACGGATACAAAGATCCTTGCCAAGCTTCTGGCGAATAGACTCCGTTTATTGATGGAAAAGTTGGTGTTGCCGGATCAAGCGGGTTTTATACCGGGAAGAGCGACATCTCATAATTTGCGAACGCTGTTTTCCATCATGCACAGTGTTGACCCACAGCTGGCGCTCGTGGCGGTCTTCTTAGACGCCACGAAAGCCTTCGACTCGGTGGAGTGGGACTACTTGTTCACCATATTGCAATGCATGGGTCTCCCGGTTAGGTTCCTATCGTGGATCCGACTCTTATATACCTCTCCCACGGCTCGAGTACGCATAAATGGCCACATCTCCTCCTCCATTAAACTCACAAGGGGCACCCGGCAGGGATGCGCTCTTTCCCTGCTGCTGTTTGCCCTTGCAATCGAACCCCTAGCGGCGAGGCTACGACAGCATCATTCAGATAGAGCCCTCAAGTGCTTTCTGCGCCCTAAGCTGGTCTCGTTATATGCGGACGATGTCACCCTATACGTAAAAGACCCGGTCCATAATCTTAATCCGTTGCTATGAGAGTTTATACGATTTGGTGGAATGTCTGGCATTACCATTAACTGGTCCAAATTGCAAATATTTCCACTTACTGCAGCTGCGAAACCTTTCCGAATGGTCTACCCAATAGAGTGGTGTACTGAACAGGTGAAATACTTGGGGGTACAGGTCACGAATGACCGTACTGAACTCCTGCGTAGTAACTATGGTTGTGTACTAGAGCATGTCACAAGTTCCATCACCAGATGGATAGCCATGCCCCTCACATTGGCAGGGCGTATCTCGCTCATCAAAATGGTCATCCTTCCTAAATTTTTATATCTCTTTTTAAACATACCCCTATACCCTGGGCGACCTTTTTTTAAAATGCTGAGAACGGAGCTCATACGATTGGTTTGGGGGGGCAAGCAACCACGCTTACAGTGGGAGATCCTTACTTGGCCATACTCACAAGGAGGCTTTGACGTGCCAAACTTTGAATTGTATTATTTATGCGCACAAGCGCACTTTGTGCATTACTGGTTCCACCCTCCCAGGTACACACCCCAAGTTGCCACAGAACACTGGCTGGCGCATCCAACTCCACTAGATGGGGTAATTCTAGCTGAACCTAAAACCAGGACTGAGGGGCCATCTTCCGTAGAATGCACTGTTAAGGCCTGGCAGCGCCTCCTCAAAATACTCAAGGCACCAATGCTTTACTCTCCAGCACTCCCACTCATGTACCACCCACGGATGCCCCTGTTAACAGAGGGAATCTTCGCGAAGACTAAATCCAAATTCCAGATTCATAACTGGGGGGATCTGTACCTGAATGGCACATTTAAAGACATGTCACAGCTTTTTAAAAATGCGCCAGCCTCCTCTATGGATGTGTTTCTCTATGTGAGGTTGAGACAGGGCATTAGAGAATATACACCATCATACCCCAAAGAACCCCCCACGGTAGCACCCCTACATCAGGTACTACGCGCCCCTGGAGCTTCCCATCTGGTGTCGACCCTATACCATAGCATATATACCTCCATAGATTATGCTACCTGCTCAGCTCGCGCCAAATGGTGTATGGAACTGGGCTGCGATATTACAGACCGGCAATGGGACTACTGCTGTAGGCAGACAGAACTGGTCTCCTCGAACAGCAGACTCCGTATTACACATTATAAATTCTTACATCGTACATATTACACTCCGGCCAGACTGCATCGGTATGGCCTGCGAGACCATGCACGTTGTGATAGATGCAAAACAGATGACGCAGACTTCCTTCATTTGGCATGGTCCTGTGGGGCAGTACATTTGTACTGGCAGCAGGTGTTCGAGGCCTTGGCACATATGACTCTGCTAGAAATACAGATGTCCCCGTTATTAGCATTGTTGGGGTACACCGAGATGATCCCAACTACCCAACGGAAATTCGTTCAATTTAGCATTGTATTGGCCAGACGCAGGGTGGCCTGTAGATGGGGCAGAGGAAGGGCTCCAAAATTCAAGGAATGGCTGGGCGACCTGATACTGTGGCAGGAGCAGCTGAATACCTACGCTGAACTGCTTCCAGCAAACTCCAGGCCACGAGATATCTGGGGCCCCCTCACTACATACCTGATGGAACACCCACTCTCATTGCAGGCCGACACAAATTCAGTGCCCACATAACTGTAATCATAACAACCAATTACATAGGTGAAATGTACCCAAAGGCTGTTACCTATGCTCATTACTTTCTTGTTTACAGGACGTAGCAATAATTCACTTAATTGTATATGGATAGGATTGTATAACAGGCCTTGGTTGGAGTGGACAGATCCCCTACGGAGCCGAGGTAGCGGTTAATATCCCCCAATACGCATAATGCCTATGTATAGGAATTAATCATTTAGAGTTTAACATATGTGATGCAATGGCGTGTTGAAATGACTGTGATGGTGCTGGATTCAAACTTTGGAAATGTTTGTTTTTGCTGAATAAAACATAAATAAATTTTAAAAAAAATAAAAATTTAAAAAAGGTCACCTTCTCGTTTTAAGTCGACAGCGGGGCCAGGTCCAAAGTTCCAGCAGCAGAAGTTCGGGAGCATCATAGATTCGGTGGGGAGCAGGATGCTGAAGGTGCTGGTAGCTGGTGTGCTACGACTGAGGAGGCTACCTAGAAAGACACTGCACAGAAGGAGGTAGAGCTAAGTCTGGTGCGTCCCACTGGAGTGTAGAGGTCACAAGGGGTGTAGGACTCTGGGAGCATGACTGGTCTGTCGTTACCGGGACTGGTGGGGCCAGGTGCAGAGCAGATAGGTCAGCCTGGCGTTGTGCTTTGAGAAGTCCTCGCGGTCAGGAACAGGCAACTTGGAGAGGTGATTTCTGGACAGCTGGGCCACCCAGGATGTGGGTCTCAGGGGTTTTGACGTCTCTCTATGGGTGGTTGCTTCTGGTATTGGTGGATTCTGCCACGGACTCTCCGTCTCCCTGCCTGCTGTTGGGGGTCCTTTACCCTCGCGATTGGTACGGTGCGGCTCTGGTAGGTCCTGGTGTCTTCAAACTTGGTGAGGAGATATATCTGACCCTCCGGAGCTGGTGTACCTCTTTTGATGCCGGAACTGCATCAAAGTCTTTGGGGAGCAGCATGTCGACTAACCGGACTCAGCCGGATCGGTGTACAGGGGAGTGATACCTTCACTTCAAGGTAGTTTCTTGGCGATTTTGCGAAGGCTGGAGGAGTTCCAGGGTTCTTGGAGTCTTCACAGGTTCAGGACGACACGGCACACCATGATTGTCGAAGTCCTAGAGGCAGCACACAGGGTTTGGCGCCAAATTTCTTCTGCAGCAGGGCTTCAGTTCTCAGGCATTGATTCTTTTTTGTCCTGGTCTTCTTCTTGACCATCGAATCTAAGTTCCAGGTCTTGGGATGCCACCTAAATACTGAATTTAGGGATGTTACAGAGGGAGACAGGTAGCAGCCAATGGACTACCTACTTTTAGGGTGCCTACACCCTCTACGTGGCCACTTTCTGTGGGAAGAGGCACCACCCAGCACTGAGAGGTTGTTTCTCCACCAATGCAAGATGGTGGATTTTCAGGAGAGGGGTTCACATCACCTGCCCCACTCTAGGGGTGGTGCTGGCTGAATGTGGACACTCCTTATCTAACTAATTTTCCGGCCTGTCCTCCCACCAAATGTGGAGCAGGACAGGGGGGTTGGCATCCCCAACTATCTGAGGAAGTCTGGGCTGAACTTCAAAGGCAAACAACGCCTTTGAAGCTTCCCCCTCTGGAAGGTCAGTCTGGCCTGGAGGAGGCGTGAAGCCCCTCTGCCCAGAGCAGGCTTTGTGTCTGTCCTCCAAGAGTGCAGGCTCTCACCTCATGAGGTGAGAAACATGTCTGATAGTGGCAGACTGGCTATGACTAGTCAGAGGCCACACCAGTGCTTGGTAGGTTTTCAGGGGACACTCTAAAGGGTCTCCTGTGTGCATCTATTAATAAATTCCACACTGGCATCAGTGAGAATTTACTAAGACAAGATGCTTGGTACCAAACATCTTACGGTACAGTGAAGCCATCATGGAGCTAGAAAACTCGTATTGGCAAGTATTCAGCCCATGTATTCTTTACGCTTCCCTATGCACTTAAAATAACCAAGAAGGGCTCAGATATTGCAGTATCATATCTGCTCATGTAGATATGACCACACATAGGATATTGTGCATCCTGCCTTAGGGCTGTAAGGCCTGCAGTACGGGTGACTTATCTATACATCATGCAGTGTGTGGGGGCATGGCACAAAGGGCTGTGCGCCATGTTGATTCTTCAGTTTTCTCTGCACCAAGACATGCTGGCTGCAGTAGCAGTTCGCATGGTCTTGGCGAAGGGTCTCTGGGGTGGCGCAATTTGTGCTGCAGCCCCATTGGGTCCTCTTCAGTACCCATGCCCTAGGTACCAAGGGTACCATTTACTAGGGACTTAAAAGGGTGGCTGAAGTTGTGCCAATCGTTGTACAGTTTCGGGGAAGAGATCTGGCACTGGGAACTTGGTTTGCCGAGACCCAGTGCACTTTCAGTTCGAAATCACATCAGGCATCAAGCAAAAAGTGGGGGCTAACCATGTGAAAAGAGGCACTTTCCTACAATTGCGAGGAAGTGGTAAAATGTTTTGTCATATCTGCTACCATAGTCATCTCAAAGCATTTTTACTGGACATGCAACTAGTCTGCCTGCAACTTTTTTTTAGCTGTTCCTTTGAAAGCAGGGCTAAAACACCTTTTAATGTTTGGATTATGTGTAATCAGCAAATTTAATTTTGTAATGGTTTTTATTAATCACACAAATAAATAATTAAAAAAGCGAGGGATCAGCTTCCACCCAAGGTACAGCAAAGACTCCACAACCAATGAGGAGACTGATTTACTGAAGGTACTCACCAGCTGCAGTGCAGTGACTGGCCACCTCCACCTCTGAGGATTAACCCTAGAAATGTGAGAGATCTGCAGCAGAACCTTGTAGTGCCAGTTACCTTGCAAACAACAGTGTTGTATCAGTGTTACATCCTCGATAACCCTCATAAACATTGATAGGGACATGACCTCTTGCCCAGGAGCACTCACTACAAGTTCAGGACAGCAGTATTAAAGCAGAACTCAGACAGCAGGGATGCTGAAGTCTGCTCAAAGTCCAGAGTCTACAGCTTGGAAATATCAGGGATCTCTGTTAAGTAACCCATACCAGTAAATATGAGCTCAGCAGAACACGGGTAAGTGGGAAAGTTGCATTGACTGTAAGGCACTAGAGTCTCAATCCCTCCAGAAGAAAACTATCTTGACAAAACCTGTTGGAGTGCACAGAGGTACAGTACCTGACACATCTCCTGGGATAGAAGCGTGTCCCATGACTGCGTGTAGTTGCCAGTTGGGCTTTGTGCATTCCTCCTAGACAGCCACACACAATGGGAGCTTAGGTAGGAGTGTGTGAGCATTCACTTGCAGGATGTATGGGAGGAGCTGGACCCAGACTCACTTACACCTGAATAGGCTGTATCCTGTTCCCACACAAAGCGCTGAATACTCTTTGTAGTTAGTCTGGAGACAGGGCAGGGAAGACAGGACATTTGTGTACTTCAAAGGCATGTGTTTAGAAGTCTCCCTCCCTTCAAAGGCACAACTGAGTATAAATACTGGACCTCAGATAGGGGACCCAGACACCACCTCTTCAGTACACTTCTGGACCTGTTGATATTCTGCCAGGAAGAAGGACTGCTGTGCTGCGGAAGGACAGCCACTCTGCTGGACTTCTGCTTTGATGTGCTGATCTGCTGCCTGCTACTGTCTTGCCTGGGTGAGAAGGACTGGACCTGCATCTCTTGATTCCAGAATCCAGAGTGACTCCAAGGGCTAGTTGGCTGGCGTCCTGATCTGAAGCCTCAGAGACATAACAGGTTTCCAGACCCTGCATCTAGACTCTGCCATCTGTGTGTCTACCCTGCGAAGTGGTGTCATCCCAGTCCTGGACCCTTGGAAGTGGGCCTAAGGTGCTTGCCAGTGGAACTGACACATCTCCCTTGCTGAGTGGCGCATCCCCGAGCAGAACCGACACATCTACTCGGCTGAGCGGAGCATTCCCGAGAACTGACACATCGCTGCTGCTGCGTGGATTGGACCTGTCACCGCCACAACGCGCATTTTGTAACAGACGCATTGCCTTCGGAACCGCCACTGCGCAACTCTTTCCCTGGCACAGGTCCTCGCATCTCTCAGCAGCCTCGACGATGACAAAGCTCCACATCGCAGCTTCACTGCTCCTCAGAATCGACACATCGCCTCACCTGCACATCACATCCCCGAAACCGGACTTTGCATCGCAAGCCCCATCGACGGGATCCTCGATGTCAACGAAGCAGGACCTCACATCGCAGCTTCGCTGCATTTTGAAACTGCTGCGTTGCCTCAGCTGCGCGACGCATCTTCGACGAGGATCCACGCAACTCTCTGCAACCCAGATTTAATGTACTTTGTTAATTGGGCCAAGTTGGGTCCCTGAACCTGGCCCATACTACATCGTGGTTGGCCTGAACGTATGACTTTGTCCCGGTCTGGCGCAACCAGATAACCTCAACAGCGCTGTTAGACCTGGGGGTCTCTAGTTGGCTGAGGTATGTACCTTAGTCCAAATAGGGACCCTTGCTTCTACGTCAGGGTAAGGAGGGACACACCTTCAGATAACCCCTGCTCACCCCCTGGTAGCGTGGCACGAGCAGCCAGGCTTATCTCCAAGGCAAATGTGTAAAGTATTTGCATCCACGCTCTCAGTGACACAGTGATAACACCACAAATGGACTCCACACGAGTTTCATAAAAACAATTAGATGTTTATAAAAAAAGATATACGATGAGACCACACGATAAAAATCCAACATATGCGTATTTGTAATATTTCACTGTGCCGGTTATTAGGCCAGCACGCACTGGTAGGTTCTTGCAGTATTAATGAGCAATTCTCGATGATCCAATGCAGTCCTAATGCAATGCTATGTAGTTCGTAATGCAAGAATCAGGCACTTTGTAATGTAAAAATAATGCAATGCGTAATGCAACAATCAGGCAGTTCGTAATGCAAAAATAATGCACTCCGTAATGCAACAATCAGGCAGTTCGTAATGCAAAATTAATGCAATTCGTAATGCAACAATCAGGCAGTTCGTAATGCAAAAATAATGCAATCCGTAATGCAACAATCAGGCAGTTCGTAATGCAAAAATAATGTACTCTGGCACCGCTCGCGGTGCTCTGGACGGTCTCTATGCCACTCTTACTGACTCGCGGTCAGCTACTGCCAAAATATGCCCCCAACACTGTTACGATGGAAAACAAAGTTCAGCTCCACACTCCGGCCCCGGTACTGCCACTCCTCGGCAAGTACGGGCCGCGATACGGACTTGAGTGGGGCTCGCGCTGCAAAGATGAGAAAGGCCAAGAGCGTTTCTCTCGGAGCTCGCACCCCGCCCCAGGCGGCGACACACGCACGCTCGCTGAGCGTTACCTGGGGGGTGCGATCTCACTCCCCTCTCTTCTCCTTGCAGCTTGGGCCTCCGGTGCGACTTTGTTGATCTTGGGCAGTGGAACTCGGACCCTCGATGACGATGATGGTTCGAGGTCTCTCCTTGGCAAAGGCAGGCTCGGGCCGGCGGTGGTGAATTCCCACAGCTCCTCTGGGGGTGCCTGTCCGGGCCGATGGCAATGAAGATCACAGCAGTTGTGGCCACGCTATCGATCGAAGCAGAGAACAAGACTGCTCCGGAACACACAGTCACAGGGCAATTTCCCACGAAGGTCTCAGGCTGCAACAGGGCACACTCACACAGCGTCGCTGAGACTCACTTGAACTCCGGGTGCACACGATCACAGGGCAATCCTCACGAAGGTCTCAGGCTGCATGAAGCACACGCACACAGCGTCGCTGAGACTCACTTGGACTCCGGGTGCACACGATCACGGGGCAATCCTCACGAAGGTCTCAGGCTGCACGAAGCACACGCACACAGCGTCGCTGAGACTCACTTGGACTCCGAGTGCACACGATCACAGGGCAGTTCTTACGAAGGTCTCAGGCTGCAAAAAGCACACGCACACAGCGTCGCTGAGACACACTTGGAAACTTTTATGTTCCTGAGTTTCCACAACAGGGAGCCAGCTCTCCTCGGGCCCTTGCAGACACGCTACTTCAGGACACAGCACACAGCAAAGTCCTCACAAGCAGGGGGACACAGCACACAGCAAAGTCCCTTGTCCTCTCCTTAGTCAAACCAGCAAACTGCAGGCCAGCCGCAGAACACACAGCAAGGGTCAGTCCTTCTCTTCAGTCTCTTCAGCTGTTCTTCTTTGGCAGAGGTTCCTCTTGAGCACCAAGTAGGTTCAATCCTTTTTCAATAGGGATTTCAGTCTAAAGTCCAGGGGTTTCAGCTCTCATAGTTATACCCCTAAATGTCTTTGAAGTCTTTGTGTTCAGGGGGCACTGACCCCTGTCCAAACAAGTTCTGGGTGTCTCCCTGCCAGTGACACCTTCTTCCTTTGATAGTGGGGGTCTGGATCTTCAATCACTCAGCAGGAGATGGAGCCTTTCTTTTATGGCAGCAGCCCAGGCCTCTTCACCTCCAGGGGCTACTCCTCCCCCCTACACTCCAGATGCAGGTCAGCCTGTTGCTGTCTTACCTCCCCTCCCTGGGTCAAGACATTTCCCAGATCCTATCACATTTAGATCCAGACAGTCAATCCACAACCAGGCAGAGACACACAGAATTGTTAGAACAAGAAAGCCGGCCACTTCTAAAAGGGTGGTTTCTAAACACACAATTCAAAAACCACCTTCACAAAAAGATGTGTTATTAAATTGTGAGCTCAGGCACACTAAACTTCACCTCTCCATCTTAAATCTATGGGAAGATAGGCTGGAAACATATTACACAGCCTTCCCCATTCTGTCCTATGGGCAAGATGGCCTTGCCACAGTGAAAAACGAAATGGAGAGTATGTCACTGTTAGGACATGGTACACACCTCAGTACATGTCCTACCTTTCACAAACACTGCACCCTGCCCAGGGGGGTACCTTGGCCCTACTATAGGGGTGTCTGATGTGCATGGAAAGGGAAGGGTAAGGCCTGGCAAGTGGGTGCACTTGTCAGGACAACATGGCAGTTTAGGGCTACTTGTGTGAATGGCACAAGTAGTGCTGCAGGCCCACCAGTAGCATTTGCATTACCAGCCCTGGCACACATAGTGCACTTTACTAGGGACTTTACTAGTAAGGCAAACATACCAATTAGGGACAACCAATTACCATTACACTTTACACAGGGAGCACTTGCACTTTGACACTGATCAGCAGTGGCAAAGTGCCCAAAGCATCTAAGTTGGCAACACCATGTCAGAAAAAAGGTCTGGGGGGGAGGCAAAAAGTTTATGGAACTTTAGCCAAAAAGGGCCAAGTCCAACACAACCCCCTCCCAGCCTAAAGCCAGGGTAGACCAATCAACTACCTTGATGGACTTCCCTGCTTGGGGCGATAGAACATGGACGCTGGCCCGCTACCGCAGGGACACCCTCCTGTTCTATGCCTTCCTGACCCCAGGGGGTTCTCTTGGTCACTACTCCCTGGGCCAGCTATGCTGCTCCATGGGTACTTCCTGGCAGTCGGGGACCCTCTAGGGGTGCTGGTCCCTTGGCAACTTCCACCCAGAGCGGTACCCCTGGAAGACCCATCGGCCAGGATACTGTCTCCAGTTATCCGGCCCTCCAGGTTAGAGGTGGGGTTACCCCAGTCACTTTTAGGGGACCTAGCCCTACTGGCTGGGCACTGTCCCACGGGTTTTCCCACGGGGGAGCACCTCCCCTCCTTAACCTTCCATTTAGATTTTTGGGCCTGCCACTTAGGAATGGCACCCACAAACTTCAGGACCGCAGGAGCTCTGGTTACAGACGCCCCGCGACCTCCTGACGCTATGTGTTCCTCCTCACACTGCTGGCAGGTAGGTTCTAGACCTCCACCCCGGTGCTCCTCTAAGGATCCCTCCGGTCTCTGGGGGGTGGTTGGGGACCCCCGGGGACGCTGCTTACACTCTCTCCCTCTCCCCAGAGACAGGGTGCTAGCCTGCACGCCCCCCCAACTTCTCTGGGCCCTGACAGCACCACTCTGTCCTTCTTCCCTCCCACGGGACTGGAAGATCCCTGAGTTGCTGCTGGGGTTCCCCTTTGGTGTTTCTTCAGACCCCCTCACCCATGACCAGGGGCCTGTCTTGGGGGCAAGCTCCTGGGAATCAAAGAGCTCGCAGTCTAACAGGTGTTGGCGCAACTCTGAAAAATGTTTACTGAGCCGAGGCTCCCTGGAGCCCAAATTGAGCAATCCTTTGTAATCATTTGCCATGCTAACCAACACCCAATCATCCAGTGCACGCGTGTACTCATCCAGATCCTCCACCCGAGTACTGAATTTCAGTCTCTGGCAATCCCTGAATTTCTGCAGGTACTGTTCAGGAGTGAGCCCATACCTGAGGCATAAAGCCTCCTTCATATTGGCGTAGGTCAGGGTTCCCGCCCTCTCTAAAGGTGGTGAAACATCCCTCCCAGAAGCCTCAAAGTGTTTCCATAGGCCCGCCCCCCAATGCTTCTCAGGCACCTCATTCATCCTCAGTGCGATCTCATATGCCGTGAACCATGCATAAATATCATCACCCCTTTGGTAATCTCACACTAAGTCTTTGGGAATGTACACCTTACCCGCTGGCAATGGTTGTGTGCTGCCACCATTCAAACTGGACTCCGCCTGTTTAGCCTTAAGGTCCAGTTCCCTCATACTTAACTCATGAGCCAAGAGAATCTTCTTCTCTTCCAAGGCGAGAGCGTTCTTGCTCTCCTCTGCTCGCTTTTCACTTTCAATGAGCAGTTTTTTCTCTTCTGCTTGAGCCTTAAGTTTTAAAACCTCCAACTCATGCTCTCTGACCCTTTGGTTTTCCTCCAGCTCCTCTGGGGAAAAACTCCTCCCTGAATGGTTACTACCAGCTCCTGAGGCTGGTCCTTCCACCTGCAAATCCTGTGGACCAAATCCATTCCCTGGGTCATCCTCATCCACCTCAGCATCACCTGTCTCCTGAGCCCCTTTGGCTTCCCACCAGGCCCTCAAGGCCGTTTGCAGCTCCTCCTTCTTGGCGCTACTTCTCATGGGACATCCCAAAGCTCTGCAGAATTGCCTCAATTGATCAACTTTGTAGGTAAGCAATGCCTCAATGTCGAACTCCAATTCTGCAACCTCACTGGCTACTTGACTCCTCTGAGACATGATGTGTGGCTTTAAGGTCGCTCAAAAATAGAACCAAAAATCAAAACACAATATGTGGTTGCGTCATGGTCTGCGCTAAACTACTGATGTACACCAATCACTGTGAGCGAATCTGCAAATACACGTTCCAATCCCACACCGCTGACCACCAATGTTAGACCTAAGGGTCCCTATTTGGACTAAGGTACATACCTCAGCCAACTAGAGACCCCCAGGTCTAACAAGCGCTTTGTGCTTTTTGGCGCTATTTCTCACTGTAAACTTTAAAATGCAATAACTCCAGTTCTACTCATTGGATTTTTGTCATTTTGGTCTTGTTTTGGTGTGGGATCTTTTTGTGTGGTGTTTTACTGTTTGAAGTATTGCACAAATGCTTTACACATTCTCTCTAAGTTCAGCCTGACTGCTCTAGGCCAAGTTACCAGAGGGTGAGCACAGGTTCATTTAAGGTTTGCCTGTACATTAACCTGACTAGGATTGTGGTTGCTGCATGACCAGTGCTCACACTCCAGTCAACCAGTAACCCAATTTCTAACAATTTTCTTTTCTCCAGCACTTTCTTCTTACTTTAATCCCCCATTTCTTCACCACCTTCGTTTTCCCTCCAGCACTTCACCTCTTTCCTGCTCCCTGCATTCTTCTGTTTCAACGTTCACTCCATTCTCTATCCATCACTTTCTTTCATCCCTCCACTTCTTCGTTGTATCATTCTTTCATCTCTTCTTTCGTCCTTCCTCCTTTTCTTCACTTCTTCCAGTATCCCATGCTTACTTGTTTCATTCCTTCAATTGTGGATTGCGCCTTTCAATCCGTCCTGTTAAGCTTCATTTTTGTATTCATTACTTACCTTCGTTCCCTTCTTACTCCTGCAATTTTCCCTTCTTTTACACAATCAGTCCATTTATTTATTGTTCCTCTGCTTGGGCTTGTTCTCTTTGCTCGCTACCTACTCTTTCCGTTTCACTGTCTCTTTGTTGTTCCGCTTGGCGCTTGCATACTTACACTCTCTTTCTAACTGTCCCTCCCTCTTCCTGGTGTGTGTTTTGCTATTCCTCCCTTTTTCACAGACACCCTCTCTAAACCTATCCTGAAAGATGTGAACATCGACATATCCCAATGTACCTTCGTATACGTCTTGGATAAATAGCCTCTCTTGTTTGCTGAGACACGCATTTTGAGTTCTCAAGTCAAACGTAACGTTTATTTGGACGCATTTTGAGTTCTAATAAGCACGAAAAGCAACGAACAACATTATGAAACCGTTCTTGTGAGGTGAAAGATCTCATTTGAGATAACGTTACGTACAAAAAAATGCTGGAATGTGAGTGGGTTGAGCCGTAGGTGGGTAAGAAGAAAGACGATGGAAATAAAATCGAAAATAATAATGTGGTGTGTGAGAGCGCGCGCCATGTGTGCCGGGTAGCCCTCCTGCGGGATCAGAGGGCTTTCGCTTCGCGTGGCATCCCTCTAACAAGGAGCATGGTATTTAAACCAGACGCTGTCACATTGAATGACTACTTTTTAGAGATAAAATTGTTCCACAGGAGCATGGTCTGCCCATTATTGTGTGCCCTTATGGCATGTTCTGTAGCTTCCAATTAAGTCCCTTGCAAGGGAGAGGATCTGGGCCTAAAATCCCCCGTGTGTCTGTACTGCCAGGATTACATTATTATTACTTCCCCTGGGGGAGACAAGTTGAGGGGGTGGGAGTGGGCCGGGTACCTGACAGCTCTGCTTGTAAGGCACAGGAGTTAGACAAGCGCAGGCAGCGGGTGACGTCACGGAGATGAGGGGGTGGGGGGGACAAGCGTTTGCTTCTAAGGCAGGCACAGCTGGGAAGGAGAGGAGGGTCTGCAGGCTGATCAGTTAATGACTGACTGACTGATAGAGAGCCCTCGTTTATTTCCTCAGTTCTTTGCAGTAAAATCATGTTGATGTCACTGAACATTTGTAGCCTGTTGTACGTGGCACAGTGGCATGAGAGCTATTAGTAGCGTCAGAGAAAGCACAACACTAATGCATAACCTTATAGAGCATTTTCTGAAGGGCCTTACTGTAGTGCGTAGAGGCCGGGTGGAACTCTACACTTACGTAATTCTGCGTCATCACGCTGCATGCAGACAATGCAAAATATAAATTCCGTGCTGAATGCCACCTGTGCTGTTATATTGCCAATCTCGTTGATAATCGAAATTGCCTTATTTCCCCATACAATATATGACTGTACTTTCTTGGAATACTAAATCAATAAATATATAATTGTTCCTTGTCGTCAGTATCCATTTCCTCCTCGAGCTCCCACCCTGTTGGAGAGCAATTATTAGAAGGGAAGAGGCAACTCCGTCGGGTACAAATGCTGAAAGATGCATTATGGCCGCACAAACAAAACTCTGACAAAAGATTCACAGCAGTTAGAAAATGAACAAAAATAGAGAAATTCTTCCACTGCCAAAAGGATCTGCAATCAAAAGGGACAATGTCAAGACTAGCGATCCAAAACAAAGCAATAGCTGCTGCTAGTGATTTCCCTCAGAAGAGCTCCACCTGAGATTAATATTGATCCGCCCGGCGCGTTTTTATTCTCAGTCTTTGGTTTTTGGCCGCTAAAGCTCCAGCGATGATTTGCATCACAAACTACCCGAATCCTTAGAATTATAGAAGAGCCCTCTAACAATGAGATGCTCCTCCTGGGGAAACTGCTCTGAGAGGTGTTTTACTACACCAAGAACGGCTATAAATATTTTATATGTGAATCAGATGCAAAAGGAATCACAGCACGCCGAGTTTTACTGTTTTCAGAAGTTAACTACACAGGGGGATGCACCAAGATTGGTAAGAAAAGAATTAAAGTAGATTGATTCCTGTGGGCTCCTACCGCGAGGGAATGTCAACATAAACATATAATGGAGGGAGGCCTCACTGAATCGGGAATGAGTTTGCCAAAATGCGAAGAGTGTCAGTCAGTGGATCGCCTGGGCTTCTCTTTTGGGGTTTGGAGATCACGCGCCTGTGTTTTTGCAGTCCAGGTGTGCATTTTGATTGCATGTCTGCTTCGCTCTATCAAACAACATGCCACTGCAATTTTAATGTTTTTATGAAGTTTGGGAGTAAAGGCTGCAGTATACGCTGCTCTTTCATAGCTTATAAAATAACGCTTTATTTTTAAGGCTTTGTAGGGAGTGATTGCCCAGTTGTGACTCAGAGGTCCGATAGATGGATTGATGTGAATGGTCAGCTGTAGGTCAGAGTATCATACACAGAGATATCATCTGACATAAAGACAGTGTCCTAAATATTGCTTGCAAAAACATTGTTCCATTGGGTGTAGATTTTTATATTATTAACTCCAGTGTGACAATATTTGAGCTGCAATATTTTTGCGATGTTCATTTTGATATTTTGTTGTGGATGGCAAATACCATTTTTAGGTCTTGAGTATACACAGTTTTAGTTGTTTCTTGGTCAGGCCTATTGTTTCCAATATATTACATATATACTTAGGCTGGGCTTTGGTTAGCCTCTTCCTCATGTGTGTATGATTTGTTGCCTATCTTTCTTCACTGCTCCTGATTCAATGACTTTTCTCCTTAGCAGGGCTGTCTTAACAGCATTATAGGTCCGCGGGCAAAGCAGGGCACTGGGCCCTGCCTACACAACCACTCACAGGAATAAAAATGTTAAATGGAAAATTAGTGTTGACTTCTGGCCTGTGCTCATGGGTCCCCCGGGCAACTGCCCAGCATGCCCATGCGTTAAGATGGCACTGCTCCCTAGTGTTCCTTTTGTCTTGCTCTGGATCATCTCACAGTGCTCTATTTTGATGATGTACCCTTGTACTGCAGATGTCAAATCTTGCTTTGCAGTGCCTAGGAGGGATTATTTTCCCTCCCTAAATCCCTGCCCCCAATATCCATCTCATGTCCCTATAACCTCTCAATGCAGTGTCCTTTTGGCCCCACCCAGCCTATTTTAAATTTTTTAAAAGTTTTTTGCCGCTCACTGGACTTTCATCGGGGGCTATATTAAAAGTTTTTTTGACAATTTCAAGATGGCAGCTCATTGCACATGCACCTGGGTTGGACACCTGCAAACAAATTTGTTTTATTTTGACTTTTAAGATGACTGGCATTGCATGCACATCCACATTGACCTTCTTTGAATAGATTTACCAAGATGCATTAAAAGATCGTCAACACACGTGTATGTGTCCAACATACACTGCCTTTGAACACCCTTTCTTAAAACATTACAAATGCATTCAGAGATGGCCACTTAGGATGGATGTCTTGAAACCCATTTCAAGATGGCCGCCATAGATGTGCTTGCATCTGCAGCAGCTTTTTAAGCCAAAAAAGCTTAAGAAAAGCCAATAGATTTAATTGCTGAGGAATATTGGCTTTACCAAGGCCTGTTTGTTCAATGCTAATCTATTCCGCCACAGAAAAAACTGCTTAAAAAACCTACCATTGTCCTTTTTTACTATTTAAATTTTCCTTGCTAGTTGCAGCGAGTTAAATATTGCTCAGTAGGTGGGTCATTCAGTCCGGTCCCTAGGTCACTCACTCACTCAAGTCAAAAACACTTTATTCGATTAATACAAATTAATCATAAATGTACATATATTCCCTCATAAATCAGTCACTCATTCACCTATTGGTTTCCGTTTCAGCTTTTCATCCTGTTGCATATTTATGGTCCTTCCAGAGTGCCCCAAGCCACACATTTTATCACTTTTAGATTTAGTCAAAGTATTGTAGTATAACATTAAATAGGCCTAAATTAATATCTATAAGTCTATTTCATATTAATCTATTTATAGATTGCCAACCCACCAATGACATTAAACGAGGTTAACACCTAAGCCATCTTGCACCGACCATTCATCTTGTGTGCCCCTCTTCACAGGTAAATGCCCGTTTTTGTTGTATACTTGCTTTTTGCAAAATACCTGTGATGAAGCTGAAACTTTGCACCTTGCAACCATTTAATAACGAAGTTCATGCAAAATCATTCCTACTATAAAATTAATAAGTTTAAACAACACATCCAGGCTAAAAAACCTTGATAAGAACTTGATTTTCTTTAGTCTCAATATTAGTCATGTTATTAGTGATTTATAAGCTAGCATATAAATGCCAACATGTATTAGTGGCTCTGACTCATAGACATGCTCCAATTGTTTAGTGGCATAAGGGCCCATAGAATTATTTGGCAGATTTGGTTGAATTGTAGGAAATTGTGGAAAAGGTTTGCAATATTTTGTGAATAAACACAATTTGCATGGTAAATTCTACATCATTTTCTTTCAACTATTATGATATTTTCACATTTTTAGGTGTTGATATAAATACGATACTTTATGAACAAACGGATTTCTTTGAAAAAAAACAAATTCATACACATCTTTAAGTAAAAGCTGTACAGATTTTGTTTTACCTAGATCAGATATAAAAATGCCAGAAAAAGGACTAAAATTTGAGACCCATAAGCTTATTTTCTAAATCCATTCCTAAATACTTCTTATCCGGCCAACCTATTCTCAGCATTTTCATAGTCTCCACCAGAGACATGTCATTTGCTGTTCTCTTCACCACTCCTCTTTTGTAATTACTCCACCGGTAACAGTGCATACATTCTCTGAAGCCAAATCATCCACATTTACATACTCTCCATCTTTACCTAGGAAACCAACCTCGATAAATAATCCGCTATCACATTTTTCATACCCAGAATATATTAAGCTTTGAAAGCATACTCTTGCAAAACTAACAACCCATTTATGAATCGCAAATTAAACTGTATCTAAATCTTCACTGGTGAAGAGTTCCGTCAAATGCTTGTGGTCTTAATGTAAACACATCTCCCAAAGCACCATTTCAGAGTTTATTGATTTCTTACTTCACAACAAGGCTTCCTTCTTAATGACTGATTACTATGCTTCAGCAGTAACATTGTTTTTAGGTGTGAGCTACAGGCATATTTAGCTGTCTCATGACAGACCTACTGTTTCTAATATACTTAGAGTGAGCTGTGGGTTTGCCCCTTACTCATGACAGAGTGGCTTTGTTGTCCATTTTAGTTGTGTGTCCCTAATTTGATGACCTTCCCCCACATTTCTATGTTTGTCACACCCAGGACTGTTTTGATCTCACAGTGCTCAGATTGAATGATTTGAATCCTTACACTGCTTATTTGACAGAATTTCTTTCAGCCTTGGCATAGCGACAGTTTTAACTTTCTTGCCAGCCTCCAGTTCTTCCAAACAATATAAAAAGGCTTTTGCTCAGCCCTCTTGATTCATTGGTTTGTTCAAATATCAGTTTACTCCCACCTTAGTATACACCACTGGGCAATGAGACAGCCCAATTTAGTCCGTGCCCGCCTTCACTTTGAATGACTGCATTTTGCTAGTCTGCATCCACATAAAAAGTAGGCTGACAGAGTTAGAAAACTGAAGACACTTTGCAAGAAATTGGGTTATTAGTTAAGGGGGTGATGACCCACTTTGAATAATAAACATAATCCTTGCCAGGGTGAACCACTAAAGTCACTAAGTTAACCTGAGCTCAAACCCCTGCTAGCTGTGGCACAGAGCAGACAGGCTTAACTTAGAGGCAATATGTAAAGTATTCATGCAGTGTCAAAAGATTAATAAAGTAAAACACAACACAAGAAAAATCCCAATCCTATTTAGAAAAATAGATTCGTTTTTAATACATGAAAGGACACCAAAATAACAAAAATCCAATGAAGCAAATCGGAGGTATGAACTTTTAAAGTATTAAATAAAAATAGCTCCAAAATGTGTTAAGTGGCAACCTCGGTCAACCTGTTGTGGTAGACAGGGACCTAGATTCTAATTGAGGCAGACGGCATTAGAGAGTCAGTCTATTAGACCTGGTAACCTCAGGGTGGTCTTTCTTCTGACCTTTTGCTTTTTACCTCCTTTTTGTTGGCCTTAGGACTCTGAGCACTTTATCACTGCTAACCAGTGCTAAAGTGCATGTGCTTCTCTTCCAAACATGGTGACATAGGTGTACACCTGATTGGCATATTTGATTTACTAGTAAGTCCCTTGTACAGTGGTATACCATATACCCAGGGCCTGAATTTGAAATGCTACTAGTGGGCCTGCAGCACTGATTGTGCCACCCATATAAGTAGCCTTTTAAACCTGTCTCAGGCCTACCATTGCAGGACCTGTGTGTGCAGTTTACTGCTGCTGCGACTTGTCATTTAAAATTATTTGGCAAGCCTTAAACTCCCCTTTTATTACATATAAATTACCCCTAAGGCAGGGCCTAAGTGACCTGAGGGCAATGTGCTATGTAAGTAAAAGGTAGGACATGTACGTATGTGTTTTACATGCCCTGGTAATGACAAACACCCAAACTAGTTTTTCACTACTGTGAGATCTGCCCTGCTCATAGGTTAACATTGGGAATTCCTTAAAATACTTTTAAACTGTAATTCCTGATTGCAGAGGAGTAGCTGCTTTATGCTTTATATCTTTGGATTGTCAGATAACTAGGTGCTGTTTCAGCCTCTGAATGACACCTATCTCGTGGAGAAACCACTACCTTATTTTATGGAAGCTATAAATGCAGAAACACAAAGACAGATCCTTTATATGAGAATACTAGTGCTCCCAATAAAAGACTTTAATTCAGCCTGGGTGGGACCCAGAAATAACAGAGACTGCCGGTTATGCAATTACAAACATGAATTATGGTTACACTTGTTATGCAGCTATCCTGCCCTAGACTATCAAAGAAGACTCTTGCTCAAACCGGTCTTTCTGGCCACTGGGGCGCATACATGCCATGACGCATCCTCTATCGGTTTCAAGACCATGGCTCCCTTGGCACTGGTTAGATGCGCCAAATTCGTCAAAACACTCAGACATCAGCTTTCCCACTCAGTCGCAGCTGCACTCAGTCGCAATCAAGGCCAGAACCTAATATAGCCTTAGAGCCCGCTGTAGCGGGCTATACCGGCTATTAAAGGCCCGCTCCAGCGTTAAAGGCCCGAGCCGAATGCGAGGGACTTTAACAAGGGAGCGGGACTTTAATAGCCGGTATAGCCCAGCTACGAAGGGCTATAAGGCTATTGGAACATTCTGCCACTAGAGGGCAGAATGTTCTAACAAATAAAACTAAGGCCTCTCGGAGTTCGAGGGGGTTTAAATCCCCTCGGGCTCCGAGAGGCCTTTGTGAAAACAACATTGGAATGTTGCTTAGCGGGTGCTTTACCGGCTCGTAGAAGCACGGAGCACTCCATTGTCTTCAATGGAGTGCTCCATATTCCAATGTTCTAATAACAAAATATGCGATCCAAGCTGGGATGCCCCTGAAGTAGCCAGTATTACGGTTCGGGGCAGCCAATCAAGTAAAGCACCGCCATATGATCAAGTGACCGTTATGCCAAGTTCAGGCTAACACAGCAGAAACAGCCATCGTGTTTGCACACTGGTCACTTGCTAACCGTAGTTTGAATATTTTAGTTGCTTTTATTAACTGACTCTGTGGGGGGCATCCAATTGATGTAAACCACCTCAGCACGAATGCAAGATTGCTACGTCAAGCTTATCTTAGAACTGCACTGACTGCCTCCATAAAAGCATTGTGAGCACATTAGTTGTTTTATCTTATCCTGCCTATTGTAATGGTTTTAACTTTTTTTTATACCTTTGTACTCTACTTGCAGACTGCACTTTGATAATTTTAGCTACTCACTGGATTTTAGCCAACCGCAAGGCTTTTATTACCTATTGAAACTGTACATTGGCCATTTGCACAAAGCACTTTGAATATGCGATCCTTTTAATCGTATTTCGCTTCTTGTAATGGTTTTTAGTAACTAAATAATAAAGTTTTTGACCTGAACTATATCTTTGCATTGGTAATGACAAATCTTCTTTACAGGTAAAATGGGATTTGGCATTACTAGTTTAGGAGTGCCACTTTTAGAAAGTGGGCATTTCTCTGCTCTTAGCTCTTTGTATGCCTTCTAGCCTGTCTCCAATACACGTCTGGGTTTGGGTGACAGCTACACTTTGTGCATTCCCTCCAGACAGCCACAAACACAGGACCCTCAGGTGCATCTACATTCATCTGCATACTGATGGGTCTACCAGGGCAGAGGGAAGGGGAGGGACTGACACACACACTTCAACAGGTAGTGTCCTGCCCTCACACAAAGCACTGATCAACCCCATAGGGTTAGCCTTACAGACAGGACTGGGCTGAAAGGGGACCTGTGCACTTCAAAGACTTTGCTTTTAAGTACTGGGCTTCATACCCCTTCTAATCAGACAATTTTCTGGAACTGTACCCAGACATCACCGGCTCTACATCTGCACATTGCCAGTATGACTGTTGTGCTTCCAGGAGGGGCTGCCACTCTGCTAACTGCTCTGCTGTGTTGGCCTACTGCTTGTTGAGCTGGAGGAGGGACTGCCACTTTGTTACCTGTCTTGCTGTGCTGGCCTGCTGCCTGCTACCTACTGCTGTGCTCTACCATAAGTGCTCTCCAAGGGCTTGTTTGCTTGCCCCCTGTTCTCAGAAGTCTCAGGGCCATAAAAGACCTCATTTTACAGCCTTTGGGCTGCCGTGTTTGCCCTTGTCAACAAGATCACCACGTTCCAGCTGTTTTGGTTCACCTTTGCAATGCATCAATTGGGCTTCCTGTGTCTGCCTTCCTTTCCGAGAGACCGCCGTGTCTACAAGCTGTGCTGTGTCACCAGATGCACCTGCCTTCATGGTGCACCGAGCGGGCTTGCCGTGCCTGCCCTCTGTGTGTGAGATCGCAGGCCCGACCCCCCCTTCCAGTCGCTTTGCCCGGCTGCAGGCAGCGTAGCTCAACATATCTCGCCGAAGGGAGGGGAGCAACCTCAGCGAGGGTCCCTTGGCTCAAGACCGCCATGGTTGTGTGACCGCTGCAACCCGCTGCTTTGACTACAACTGGTACTGTGACTCATAACCTGCATAACTTTTATCGTTTTGGTCTTATTTTGTTCAGAATATATTAAGCTATTTTCTCTTATCCTGTGTAGAGTTTTTTTGTAGTGTATTCATTGTTTTACTGTGAGTGTGTGCTGCACAAATAGTTTACACATTGCCTCTTTTGATAAGCCTGCCTGCTCTGTGCCAAGCTACCAGAGGGTTAGCACAGTTTATCCTAGGTGTGTAACTAGCTGACCCTGACGAGAGTGGTGGGTTCTGCCTGACTTGGGTATACACCTTAGCCAGCCAGAAACCCCATTTCTAACAGGGTCCAATCAAGAAACCAGGTTCGACCCGGTCAGAAGTGTTACATTGGAACTTAGTTCCAAAAATGGAAGTCCAAAATCTTCAGCTGGGCAAAACAGCTAGCTGTAGATAAGGGCTCCACAATGTTGGCTAGCCATCAGACGAGGTCCCAGTGAAGCCGTAGGCTTTTGGTGGGAAAGCTCCAAGCTGGAGAAATTCCAGTTTCATGCCCAAAGAAAGTCCCATGTTGTCTGGATACTTTTGATGTCTTCACCTGGTAAAGAATTCTTAGTTCACACTTTGTCATATTTTTGGAGCCCTGATCTTTGCAGTGGAGCAAGGCTGCAGGCTCTAGCAGAAGCAGGCTTGATGAGGCCAGATGCCTTCTTTGCGAGGTCGTGCTGAATTGGATTTGCTGCTGTGGAACTCCTCTGAGGGGGAGAAACCTGAATCTCTAGTCCAGCTGCAACGCACCCTGCATGGATCACTTGGCAGGCTCGTCTTGGTCCTCAGGAGGCCGTTGGAGTCAAAAAAGTTTCTAAGGCCCAGATTCTCAGGGGTGGTATAAGAAGTCCACCCTGGGACATAGCAGAAGCCAACCCTGGGGGATGGCGGTCCCCAGGGTCATGTATGGCTACAGGAGGGGGGTTGCACAGCCCCCCTCCTTTCTTGTTCACTGGCCGCCCTGGGGAGGTCTGCGGGGCACGAGAATACAAACCAGGATGAGAGGGCCCGAGGGAAAAAGTTTAAAGACCACAACGGACTAAATCCCCCAATCTACATATACATAACAATAAAGTCCGAGGGTCTAGAAGCGCCACCTACAACTATGGTGACATTAGTGACAACAGTGCACCAGAAACATGACCTACACAGGAAGTCCTATCTTGAAGGACGGAATCCCATCACTCACCGAAGTGACATGCTTCATCATCTGGGATCTCCTCCCGCTGTAACTCCTAGTACAGTCGAGGGCTACAACCCCCCCCCCCCTGTGAGGGAGGAGCTCTGGGATGTTTTATTCATGTTATCCCTAACTAGGGGCTGCTAGGGTCTGCGGGGCCCCTCCATTAGGTCTTATTTAGCCCCGGGTAATGGTGGTCCCTTGGGCTCGGGGGGGGCGCAGAGCCCCCCCCCATTTTGTGTTATTTAGCCCCAGGGAGGTGGTGGTCCCCAGGGCTCAGGGGAGTCTGCGAGACCCCCCCATTTTTTGTGTTTTAGCCCCAGGGAGGTGGTGGTTCCTGGGGCTCAGGGGGGTCCGCGCGCCCCCCCAACAATATTTCTTTAGCCCCGGGGAGGTGTGGTCCCCAGGACTTATGGATTCTCAACAGGGGGGCCCTGTGTGCCCTCATCCTTCTTTCTATAAATAACGTCCCGGGAAGGGGGGTGGTCCCCGGAGCTCCAAAAGCCTAAGGAGGGGGACCCAGTGCACCCCCTCCTTTAAAAAAAAAGAAAATTCCCCCCGGGACCTTGCCCACCCTGGGGTTCTATTCAAAACAAGCACGGGAACCCACCCTTGTTTTTTTATTTTTGCCACGGAATTGTGGCTCTGCCGCTTTTCCGCAGCCAAAATGTAAAAAATATGCTTTAAACATTTTTTTGTGTGACTCAAGGTGGATGCCAACACTTTCTGGTTGATGTGTTGGCAGCCAATCAGCATGCAGACTGTTGGATTCTAAGAGGATCTGCGTCCCTATATATAAATTTGTTTTTTTAATAAGTCAAAAACTACTGAACAGATTTACTCCAAATAACAAAAAGGATTCTTTCTGGATGAACAGCTATGTTTCTGCCCAATTTGGTGTGATTCCATCCAGCGGTTCGGGCTGTAGTTGTGTCTAAAATCTATGGAATTTAGCATGGGAAAACACTTTTTTTTGACACCCTCTTCTTTTTCAATGCCCCCGCTTGACAGATCACCCCGAAACTTTCCAAGAATTGCTGGGGCACTTTTTTTTTTATTTCAAGAAGATTCGACAACTGGTGCCAAAGATATAGACAAGTCAAAAAACTCTTTTCCTATGGAAACCTGGTTGACTGCCAGTTGGTTTTATATATATATATTACACACTGGCAGTCGTCAATGTGTAGTTATAGTTAGGACCGGGTTTCCATAGGAAAATGATTTTTCCGAATTACTTTTGCGATGTTTAACAAATCCCCCAAAAAGATTAATCTGCCTCAGTTCCTTCTTTGCAAGCTTTTGGGTTATCTATTAAGCAACGAAACGTGTTTTCAACATGCTATTTCCATAAGAACTTTAGACAAAGCTACAGCCAAATAGCTTAATGGTATTACACCAAAGTTGGCAGAAAGCTAGATCTTGGTCCAGAAACTGTGCTTTTTGAGAAATTAAGGTTCAACTTTTATGGATATCTAGCAACGCAGTACTACCGTGGAGTACTGCAGTACTACACGCTCAAAACACACAATTTGATTGACTAGCTGCACCATGAAGGGAAACTGGAATGTCCTAGAGTGCAGTGGCATAGAGTGGAATAGCGTATAGTGCAGTTTCGTAAAATGGAGTGTCATAGATTATAGTGGCGTAGAGTGGAATAGAGTATAGTGGAATGGCATACAGTGGAGTGGCACACAGTGGAATAGCATGGAGTGTAGTGGGGAGAGTGGAGTTGCATATAGAGGAATTGTGTAGAGTGGAGAAGCGTAGAGGGAAATATCGTAGAGTTCATTGGTGTTGACTGGAATGGCATAGAGCGGAGTGGTGTTGAATGGAGTTGGGTAGACAAGAGTGCAGTGGTGTACAGTGGAGTGGCGTACAATGGAATACCATTTATTACAGTAGAGTACAGTGGAGTGGCATACAGTGGAGTTGCATAGAGTGGAATAGCATAGAGTGGAGTGCCTTAGAGTGGAATAGTGTAGAGTGGATTGGCATATTGTATAGTAATGTATAGTGCAGTGGTATACACTGGAGTTTGTTACAGAGGAGTGGCGTACAGTGGAAAAGCGCAGAGAGGAGTGGCATATAGTGGAGTTGCGTACCGCGGAATAGCGTAGAGTCGAGTGCCGTATGGTGGAGTGGCATAGAGTGGAGCAGTGTAGAGTGGATTGAGGTACAGTGGTGTGGTGTACACTGGAATAGTGTAGAGTGGAGTGGCATAGAGTATTGTTTCATACACTGGAGTGGTATACAGTGGAATATTGTAAACTGGAGTGGGGTAGATTGGGATGACATAGAGTGGTGTGGCGTACAGTAGAGTAACGTATAGTAAAATGGCATACAGTGGAGTTAGGTACAGTGTAGGCGCATATCGTGGAATAGCGTAGACTGGAGTGGCATAGAGTGAAGTGTCAGACAGTGTAGGGGTGTAGAGTGGAGTGATGTAGAGTGGAAATACCATAGAGTGGAGTGATGTAGAATGAAGCAAGTAGAGTGTAGGGGTAGACTTTAGTGGTGTACAGTGTAATAGCATTCTGTTGAGTGGTGTAGAGTGTAGTATTGTAGATTGGAGTGGCATACAGTAGAATAGCATAGAGTGGAGTGCCATACAGTGGAGTGGTGTAGAGTGCAAGGACGTTGAGTGTTACTGGTGTGCAATGTAGTGACTTGGATTGGACTGACATATAGTGCAATAGCATACAGTGCAGCATTGTAGCGTGGAATAGGGTAGAGTGTAGTAGGGTAGAGTGGATTGACATAGAGCAGAGTGGTGTAGAGTGGAGTGGCGTACAATGTAATGATGTACAGTGAAATAGTGTGCAGTGGAGTGGTGTAGAGTGGAGTGGGGTACAGTGGAGTGGCATAAAGTGGAATAACATACATCAGAGTGGGGTGGAATGCATAGATTCGAATGGCATAGAGTGAAGTGGGGTAGAGTATAGTTGCATACAGTGGGATAGTGTATAGTTGAGTGACGAAGAGTGGAGTGACGTAGAATGGAGTGTGATGGAGTGTAATAGTGCACAGTGGAATAGCGTAGAGCACAGTGGCATAGAGTGGAGCAGCGTACAGTGGAGTGAGGCAGAGTGTAGTGGCATACATTGAAATAGAGTACAGTGGAGTGTTGTACAGTAGAGTGGCGTAGAGTATAATGGAGTGTAGTACAGTGAAGTGGCATAGAGTGGAGTGGTGTAGAGTGCAGTGACATGCAGTGGAATAGTGTACAGTAGAGTAGCATACTTTGAAGTAGCATACAATGGAGTAGCGTAGAGGGGAGTATCATACAGTTAAGTGAGGTACACTAGAGTGGCGTAGATACAGTGTACAAAGGAGTGGTGTAGAGTGCAGAAGTGTTTAGTGGAGTGGCATAGAGTTGAATAGCATAGAGTGGGGTGGTGTATAGTGGAAAACGTATAATGGAGTACACTTGAGTGGTAACAGTAGAGTGACATAGCGTACCATCGAGTGGCAAGAGTGGAGTTGTGTACAGTGGAATAGGGTGGAATGGACTAGCGTGGAGTGGACTAGCATACAGTGAAGTGGCGTAGACTGGAGTGGCAGAGCAGAGTGGCATTGAGTGGAGTAGTGTAGAGTGGAGTGTGGTAGAGTAGAGGCTGGCATAGAGGGAGTGGTGCACGTGGAGTGGCATACAAAGGAACAGCATATAGTAGAGCAGCATACAGTGGAGTGGCGTAGAGTGGAGTGTTGTACAGTGGAGTTGCATTTAGTGAATTAGTGTAGGGTGGATTGGCGTACAGTGTAGTAGCGTACAGTGGAGTGTCATACAGTAATGCAGCATACAGAGAAACAACGTAGAGTGGAGTGGTGTACAGTGCAGTGGCATAGAGTGGAGTGTGGTAGAGTGGACTGGCGTACAATGGAATAGTGTAGAGTGGAGTGGTGTATAGTGGAATGGCATATAGTGGAGTGGCATACAGCAGAGTGAGGTACAGTATTGTGGCATACAGGCGAATAGTGTAGAGTGGAGTGGCATAGCGTGGAATGGTGTACAGTGGAGTGAGTATAGCAGAATAGCGTATGCTGGAGTGGGGTAGAGTGCAGTGGCATAGAGTGAAGTGGTGTAGAGTGGAATAGCGTAGAGTGCAGTGGTGTACAGTGGAGTAGTATAGAGTGGAGTGAGGTACAGAGTAGTGGCATACAGTGGAATAGCGTAGACTGGAGTGGCGCAGAGTGAAGTGTTGTAGAGTGGAATACCATAGAGTAGAGTGAAGTGTTGTAGAGTAGAGCGGGTATAGAGTAGTGGGGTAGACTGTAGTGGCGTACAGTGTGATAGCGTACTGTGGAGTGTTGTAGAGTGTTGTAGAGTGGCATAGAGTGGAGTAGCATATAGTGGAGTAGCATAGAGTGGAGTGGTGTAGAGTGGAAGAACATTGAGTTAAGTAACGTAGAGTGGAGTAGCCTGAGTGGAGTGGCACAGAATGTACTGTTGTACAGTTTATTAGCGTACAGTGGGTTGTCGTAGAGTGGAATGGCATATAGTGCAGTGGCGTACAGTGCAGTGGCATACAGTGGAGTGGCGTAGAGTGGAATAGCGTACAGTGCAGTGGTGTACACTGAAGTGGCATGCAGTGGAGTGGCATTGAGTACACTAGAGTAGAGTGTAGTGTAATAAAGTGGCGTTGCATACAGCGGAGTAGCACAGAGTAGAGGGGTGTGCAGGAGAGTGGCATAGACTGGAGTGTGATAGAATGGAGTGGTGTAGAGAATAGCATACACTAGAGTGGTGTAAAGTTGAGTGGAGTAGAGTGGAGTGGCGTAAAGAGGATTCACATAGAGTGGAGTAGAGTGGAGTGGCATACAGTGGATTAGCTTTGAGTATAGTGGCGCATAATGTAGTGATGTAGAGTGGAGTGGCATAGAGTGTAATAGCATAGAGTGGAGTGGCAAAGAGTGAAGTTGCGTAGAGTCAATTGAGTTAATTAAAACAGACATAGCGTAAAAGTGTGTGAACTGATGTAGATGTAATGTGTCAGGAGCATACATTATGAGGTGCAATGGTAATTTGCAATAGTATGTGTGAATAGTGAAAGTAGTGTTCAAGTTATAAGTTTTTGAAAAACATAGTTATATATTGTTTTGCCGTATACCATGGGTCATGTGGATGAGAAGTCAGTATGTGAGTGGCCACTGGCTGTGATTACCAAAGGTAATGTTATGTTATGTTATTTTCACTTAGTATAGCGCAACGACTCACACCCATAGGTCTATATTGGTGCTAACACAGGGACCAGCATCAAATGAAAATAACCAGGTCTTTAATAGTTTTTTGAAGTTCTCAAAGTCTGGACAGGTGCGAATGTAGTAAAGGAGTTGATTCTTGGATGAAGGGGCAGTAAAAGAAAGATCTACTGCCGAATCTAGAAGTGCAGATGTGGGGGATGGTCATCAGTGCTTTGTCACTAGATCTAAGGTTTCTAGCAGTACAATAGTGCCAACAGTTTCTTCTTTAAGTAAATACGGCCCCTGCCCATCACAGACTTGTGGATGACGCAGCAAAGCTTGAAAACTGTAGTCTTCTTGACTGGCAGCCAGTGTAAGGTTCTCAGCATAGGAGCCGAGTGAGAGCCTGCCAGAAGGTTACTAACCAGGCATGCAGCAGTATTTGGTACCACCTGAAGTTTGGATAATAGAGTGGCCACTAGCAATACAGTGCCATAGTCAAGCCGACTGATAAGGTATGAGGCAGCCCTCTAGCTTTTATCACAGTTTTGCTGCATTCTGTGTTTCGCTGCATTCTGGGATGGGTCTTAGATATGGGCAAGTAGTAGGTTATATTGCATTAAATTGTTAATAGGTAGAGAAATTTATTTAAAATTATTTATATATATTTATAGCAGTCTAGGGACAACTGCTCATTTTTTAAGTAGTTCGGTAATTTGCAGGTATTACCAGGCTGCTCTGCAGACTTTTTTGTGCATATTTAAATATGTTAAAAATAGAAAATACACTTTAGTTAATTATGGGCCAAATGTACGTAGCTTTTTCTTGGTCACAAAAGTCCTGATTTGCAGAATCTGACCGTTTGTGGCCGGTAAAAAGCCTTTTTCTATGTACCAAACTCTATTTTGCGATTCGATAACCTATTCCCAAATCGCAAAATAGGTTAGCGAATTGGTAGTAGGAAGGGGCGTGTTAAGGGCGTCCCTTCCTACTATCGACTCGCAGTGGCATGTATAAATGTTTTGCGACTGAAATGTGGTCACAAACATTCACTTTTTACCTGAAAATTCTATTTGGTGGTAACCCATTCGCAAAAGGGAAGAGGTCCCCTTTGTGAAAAAGTTTTTTAAAAGCAGGCGGTGGCCCCATAGACCACTGCATACTCTTAAAAAATTAAACAAAACTTTTCATTTTTCGTTTTGGAATGATTCCTGTTTTCCTTTAAGGAAAACCAGCTGCATTTAAAAGCAAACACAGACATGGTGGTCTGCTCTCCCCAGCAGGCCACCATCCCAGTGTTTTTAGTGATTTCCCAATGGGTCGCAAATTGCGACCTACCTCATGAATATTAATGAGGTAGGCCAATTGCGACCCGCTGGGAATCGCAAACAGTGTAAAACACACTGTTGTACATAGCTGTTTGCGATTTCCTAGTAGCAAATCACAAAAATTTGCTATTAGGAAATCGCAAACAGAAATGTTAGTACTTGTGGCCCGGTATTTGTAATATATAATTAAGGCTCCCTGTTTTCCGTTTTTACGGATTTTTACAGATAAATTTAGACAGAAAACAATGTATTTTCTGTCTGCATTTATTTTTAAAAGTGGATAAATACAGAAAATTGTGCTTCTTTTAAGTGACTCTCCATGCTGTCTTTCATGAATTGTAGCCCAACAACTGAGCAGATGGACAGCATGGGAAATTAAAAAAACACAATTAAATTTCTACAAATAATGGCATATGTCAGCATACATTTGTGGTATAATGCTAATATTTAGTGGATGTATGTTACATAATATTTTGCAGCTTAAATAGCTGAATCACGACAGACATCAAAGCATGAGTTTTTGTCTATCAGTTAAATAAATATGGAAATGTACAGTTTTACAACTTCATTTATACACAAAACACAAAAGAAATATGGATAAATACAGATTAAATGGCCAAAAAATAAACATGGAGAAATACAGATGGAAATGTTAAAAAAATAAATACCATAAAACCGGGAGCCCCAAATACAATGTATTATAGTGTATTTTAAATTTTTTAACATATTTTTTTTTCATACTACTGTAGTCCGGAGTCAGTGCCGCAGTACTCCCTACATTAAAAAAAATATATAGCAACGTATACATATTTTTCCCTACCTATTACCATTTTACAAAAGTGGCAATAGGTAGAACAAAATACAAAACCTAGGGGCATATTTACGAGCGGAGATGCGTCGCTCTGGTACCACAGTGCCGCACGTCCAAAATGAGGCATACAATGGGCGTTGTGTTTGTGTTCCCATGCAACTTTCATGGTTTTTGATGCATTCCCAAATTTACCAAAAGTAGTAGCCCAGGGAATGCGCCAAAAATATAGCCTTCTCAGGGGAGACTTAACGAGGAGAAATATCTTTATTTCTCCTTTTTACTTCCTCTTTCTATGAGTGCTGCAAACAGGAATATGTCTCTCAGGATTGTTTTTGTGCAGGAAGGTACCATTTAAGTTTTGTAAATACAGCCATTAGCCAATCACCTAATGACTTGTCATCGCTATGTACCACGGTTCTCCCGCGAAATACTGCAAAATTTCATGAAAGTACAGCAACAACAGATATTACTAAGGTAAGATGCCTTATAACTTAAAAATACTTACCCTACTTACCTGTTGTACCCACAAGGATAATCTGTGCACCATAATTTTTAATCCTGCCAAATTTCATGTAAATCCGTTCAGCTTTTTTGGTGATACGTCCAATACAATATCCTATGGAAAATGCATTGATGGAAAAACGCATTTTGGGACCCCCTTTTATCTTTGCACCCCACGGACCAATCACAGCAAAACTTTGTATCATCCACCAATGTAGAAGGAAGAACCGGTCTGCAAAGTCTTGTGGAGATTTGTCAAACGGGCGCAAAGTGATTAATGTTGAAAAATCTGAGGAGTTCCTATCTCTGACAACCCTAACATATATATATTTATTTGTATATATTCACTAAAAAAACATAAGTTACAGAGACTTTATAGTTAGGTTAAGATTTTACGCACAAAACCATAGAAATTCAGCAGTTACAGTAATCTCAAGTAACTATAACTCGTGCCCTGAGGTAAATATAACTCGCGCCTCTGCCATACACAGTTTTCTCATCAATAATTTTACAGCAAATGTGTCAGTGATATTATCGAAGATGTTGTAAGAGATGTATTATGTGGGGTAATTGGCACTACATGGTGAGGGTTGGAGTTAAAATTACCTTAGAGCATGAGGTATAGTGACTTGAGATAACTGTAAGTATAGCTGCTGAATTTCTATGGTTTTGTGTGTGTAAAATCTGAACCGAACTATAAAGTTCCTTTACCTTTGGTATTTTAGTTAATTTCTAAGACTTTTTAAATTCTATTTCCTAACTATAATGTCCCTGTAACCTTTGGTTCTTTCAGTTAATTTCTACGTTTAATTAAGCTATTTCCTAACTATAACGTCCCTGTAACCTTTGTTTTTTTAGTGAATTTCAATTTTTTAATGTAAAGTAATATTTAATTACCATTCGTAAATCGAACCGCCGATGTGGACGGCCAATGCCCTTATGCAGCCAACATCACGCCACGCACAGTCTTTGACCTTGCATGGTGGGGGGTTGGGCACAGGGCCTGCGGCCAGATACTGCGGCCAACCCCCCTGCATGCATCCAACCCCCCGAAGCACACGGCCTTCAGTCCTGCACGGTGGGGGGCTGGCCACAGTCATCCAACCCCATGCCATGCATGACCATGGCAGGGGGCTGGCTGCATGGCCTGATCTGCAGCCAGGTCCTGTGGCCAACCACCCCAAAGGCAGAAAACCTGTGGACCCCCTCCCCGGGCAGTTTTTGTCCCCAGGGACTCCATCTCCCAGGGCGGGGGACTTTTTTTTAGCGGGATGGAGCACAGGGTCACTTTTGGCCCCAGGGACCTCCTCGCCTGGGGCACGGCAACATATTTCAGGGGAGGGGGCATGCAGCTTCTCTCCCCAGGCTGATTTTTGGCCGGGGGTCCTCATCCCTTGGGGCCTGGCACTATATTTAATGGGGAGGGGGGCAAGCAGCCCTCTCCCTGAGCCAATTAGGGCCCTGGGGACCCCATCCCCAGGGCCCGGTACATTTTGTGGGGGAGGGAGGCTGGTGTTACCCCCTCTGGGCTGATTTTGGCCCTTGGGACCCCATTCCCCGGTGCATTTTTTTAGGGGAGGTCGCTACGTGACCACCCCATCCCAGGTCATTTGTAGCCCCCTGTACCCCATTCCCCAAGGTCCACCACTTTATTGGGAGGGGGAACACAGCCCCCCTCCTGGGTTGTTTCTCAGCCCCGGGGTCCCCATTCCCTGATGCCCACCAAATGTTTAAAAAGGGAGGGCGCACGCAGACCCCCTCCCTTGGCCAATATTGGCCTCGAAGATCCCATCCCCAGGGCCATGCCAATTACTAAAGAGGGAGGGGGGCCTTTCAGCCCCCCTCCCCGGGGCCGATTTTGGACAACAAAGGGTGGGTGTCCAGGTGCCCACCCAGGACACCTACCATATCCAGGTTGGGGGCCACAGGGAGAGCCCCAAGGCCCGCAGCCCCAGCTGGCTTGCGGCATCCAGTGAGAGCCAGCATTGCTCCCACTCGCAGGAAGCAGCTAAAAGTGCTGCTCCCCGTAGGCGCGAACTATATTCAGATCTGTTTCACTTCCTGCATCACTGCGGGAAGGGAGACAGACCTGAAGTCTGCTCCGAGCTGGCGGGAGCATTTTTAAGGTTTCCTACAGCGGGAGCGGACATCATGTTTGCTCTCGCTTGGCGGGAGCTTTAAAATTCCTCCCGCCAAGTGAGAGCAAACATAAGTTTCCATGCCCACGCCAGTGCGGGCAGGGAGACTGCTATGTCCTGGGGTGGGCATCCCGGGATGTAGCAGGAGCTGTCTCTGGGGGCAATTTCTAATTAAGGCTGGACCCCGGGAAATGGGGTCTCTGGGACCAAAATCAGCCTGGGAAGGGAGGCCCCTTCTTCCTTTTTAAGTATGGCTGGGACCCGGGGGATGGGGTTTCCGGGGTTGAAATTGGCCGGGGAGGGTAGGCGTGTGCTTACCTCCAAATTTATTTAAAAGTCCAGGCCCAATGGGATGCGGTCCCCAAGGGCAAAATTGGTCAGGGGTGGGCATGTTTCCCTTCCCCATTTTTAATATCGTTTGGGCCCAGGGGGATGGGGTCCCTGGGGCCGAAATAGGCCAGGGGAGGCCCTGTGCGCCCCCGCCCCCAAATAGATATTAATGTTTCCCCGGACCCTGACTCACTGGGGAGGGGGCTTAAAAAGACAAGTATGGGAAACTGTGCTTGGTTTTTCTTCTACATTTTGATGTGGATCCTTCATGACTTTGTGGCAAAATAAAAAAAAACATTTTTAGTCTCGGCGGGGTCCCCAAGAGATTAAGTTATTTCTACTCTGCACCCTTGTGTTTTTTTATGTTTTTCTTGGAACTCTGGCTGAGTTCTGAGCCCCAAGATGGCTGCTACCACTTCCTGGTTGAAGTGGTGGTGGCCAATCAGAATATATGGGACTCTGTAATCCCTGTATAAACATCAGTCTCTAATTTCTTTACAATTGTCGCCTTGTGTCGCATCTAGTCCCTGATAATAAAGAAAAGACATCAGATTTCAACAATTATAAGTTGTTACAGTTGAGTTATGATGTCACAGTGCCTGCTGTCAGAGCCAGCAGCTGGGGTGATAGGCAGGTCAGATCATGGGGCATAATTGAATCAGCTGTTTAAAGAAACGAAAACAGAATGTTGCTTTGATTTCTTCTGCTCTATTTTAATAACTTACAATGACAAGCAGAGAGAATATGTTTATTTTTTGCACTCCTTAGATAGAAAAAAGCTAGAATCTTTCTGCATGTTTCTACACATTCCAGGCTACTACAGCTTTTTGTTTTTTACAAACTGACTTGTTTTGGACTGTTTCTAATATTTGTTTGCCACAAATATATTATCAGGTTTTTGATGTGTTTAATTTTGTACAAGAGTTTTAATTTTTATTCTTCATGTTTGCGAATATTCTCGCTCTTTCATATAAAAGAACTATGCACCAAGATTTTAAGTGGTTTGTGGGAAAGGTGCTGGTGTGAACATTTATTATATGAGATGAAGTATCCCCTATTGTACATGATAACAATACTGTAAGTTACCTCAGAGTTCCATAACCTTATAGGAACTTGACCTTCGGCCTTTATCCCTTAATTATTACTCAGTGTGGCCCCACTAGGTAGCTATAGTTAGGATTTCTTTTGCATTGAAAAGCGCTTTTTGGTTTGCTAATAACTTTGGAGCAGTTTGATGAATCCTCACAATTTTTTTTTTTTAAATGGCAAATTCACCTCAGCTGTTTCCTGGAAAGTTTCAGGGTTATCTGTCAGGGGGGGGGGCTGAAAAAATGAGGGGGTCCCAAAAGCAAATTTCCCCATGCATTTTCCATTTTGTCAGGAGCATTTTAGCATAAACTACAGAACGGAATTACACCAAATTTGGCAGGAAGCTGGATCTTGGTCAGCAGTTTTTGAGAAATTGAAGTGGAAACATATTTTTATGTCTGGATGATTGGGTTTGAGGGACTCTTGTGAGAGTCTCTGTAAACCAATTTTAAAACATAAATCTTTTTGATTGGCCCAGGGAGCTTTTTTTCCCCTGGGCCAACTTGCTCCTGCGGAAGTCAGACTCACGTGGGTGTGAGAGCTCTGAATGGCTGCCAGCAACATGAGAAAAATTTTGCTGGCAGCCATTACAGGACTCGGAGGATGACAATAAAAATAATATAAGGAGGCGGGGTACGAATACCCTGGCCGCCTAGGTCCTATGCAGGGGGACCCAAAGTGACCCCACGGGGCCAGAATTAGAAATAGTGTTTTTTGCTGCTACCACGCTATTAAGAGATACGGGGGCACTTGGCTCCCTTCCCCTTATTTTATTGCTTTTAGCCATGGGGGATGGGGTCCCTAGGGCCTAATAAGGGTTATGGGACAGGGGCGCACAACTCCCCCCTTTTTATCACAGCTCCCCTCTTTTTATGAGGGATGGGGTTCCCGGCACCTAATAAGGCTCGTGGAGGGGGCTGCATGCCCCCACCCCTTAATAATAGAATTCAGCCCCGGTTGAAGGGGTCTAAGGCACAGGGGGCCTCGTGGCCCCCTCACCTTTTTTATGACATTTGGCCCCAGAGATGGGGTCCCTCGGGCCACAATAGGCTCAGGGGGGGTTAGCCCCCTACCCTTAATGATGGTATTTGGCCCCAGGGAATGAGGTCCCGGGAGCCTTTTAAGGCTCAGGGAGGAGGCCAAGCACCCCCTTCACTTTAATTTAATCATGGCCCTGGGGATGGAGTCCTTGAGACCCATTTGGCCTTTGGGAGGGGGCTGCTTGCCCCCTCCCCAATGTAAAAGTATTTCATCCTGGGGATTGGCTCCCTGGGCCCTGTTAAGGCTCAGGGCCACATGTCCCCTCTATATTTAAAGTATGGCTACGGGGTTGGGATCCCTTGGGCCCATCTCGGCAGGTAGATGGGGCCACATTCCTCCTTCCCCTAATGTATAAATATTTGGCCCCGGAATAGGGCCTCTTAAGGCTCAGGGTGGGGGGCCACAGATCTCCCTCCAAGAATAATATATATTTCAGCTCTGGGGGATGGGGTCCTCATGGCAAATAGTTGCTTGTGGAGGGGGGCTGTGCATTCTACCTCCCCTTATTAAAAAGAAAGGGCCCCGGGAACAGAGTTCACGCTATGCAAAATTTCTTCAAAGAAATACTGCTCGCTGTAAACACCCAAGGCCTGAAAGTGCTATAGGTCATACTACCCTCAGCCTGTATATTCTGCTGAAAACTTTACAGATAGCCCACCTGCTGTAGATAATCAAACACATGTACATGGGTTTGTACCTGGTCCACACAGTCTTCTGTCCTGTGTAGAAAATGTCCTTGGGGACCAACTACCCCTCCTGTTACCTCCAGTAAGTCCCACACAGCAGGATTGCTGAGAGGTTGTCGGAGGCCATGTCCCCTTTCTCCACCACTCTGCAAACGCGCTTCCTAGCGCACTACTAGTTGGGGGATGAAGTCCCCTTTGCTCTTGAGGGTCTTTGGGGGCTAACTGCCCCTCCTGGTACCTCTAATAAGTACCACACAGCGGGATTGCTGAGAGGTTTTCAGTTGACACTCCCCCTTTTCTCCACCACTCTGCAAATATGCCTCCTGGTGCACGACTAGTTGGGGGATGAAGTCCCCATGGCTCTTGAGGGTCATTGGGGGCCAACTACCCCTCCTGTTACCGCCAGTAAGTCCCACACAGCTGGCTTGCTAAGAGGTTGTCGGAGGCCATGCCCCCTTTCTCCACCACTATTCAAACGCGCCACCTGGCGCATTACTGGTTGGTGGAAGAAGTCCACTTTAGTCCTCAGGCCCTCAGGAGTAGAGTGGAATTCATTCCCCAACCAGGCAGGGCCTCTGGCAAGTTGCCGGGCTTTTTAAAAAAAAAACAATTTCTTCTATTTTTAAGGAATTGTGGCTCTGTAGCGCCTCTTTCCTGGCCTGATATCGGCCTTGGGGACTGCATCCCCCTGGGCCAGGCATTTTTAGAAGGGGGGCCATGTGGCCCCCTTCCTGTGCCGATTTCGGACCTGAGGACCCCATCCCCCTGGGGCTTGGCCTTTCTTCCTCTTTTAAAAAATTTTTTTTTTTAAATTAATGGCAGGGGGCTGTGCGGCCCCCCTCTCCCGGGCTGATTTCGGCCCCAGGGACCCTATCCCCCGGTGCCTGGACTCTATACTGGGTGCCTTGGTCCCACCCAGGGCAAGCAGTCATTTTCGTTGGAGACCGTAGGGGAGCCTGAAGGCATTGGCTTTGGACAGAGGGAGCTGCTAGACATGCAGCTCCCTCTGTCCAAAAGCAATTCTGCTCCACTTTCAGCTAGTGAGAGCATTTTTAATGCTCTTGCTTGCTGAAAGCAGAGCAATGTTTACTATGGCTTGGCGGGAGCAGTAATGCTCCCGCCAAGCCATAGCAAACACCAATGACCCTTGACCTCTGGGTAGGTCGCCCCCCCATCCGCACAGCGCCACCTGTGCGTCCAGCTCCCTGCTGCTGCTGATCTGAGGCCCCCCTCCACCCTCAGGCTACCACCTGCGCCTCATCCCTGGTGGCCAGTGGTAGGCCGTAGGTAGGTTCTTGTCGTTGTGAGCGTCACTGTTACTGTCTTTCCCCTCTATATTTGTGCCCCCACTGTTTTTCCACTGTTTTGCCCTTCCATTCTGTGCCCCCACTGCTGTGACTGTTTTCGTTCTGTGCCCCCACTGTTTTTCCACTGTCTTTGCCCTTCCGTTCTGTGCCCCCACTGCTGTGACTGTTTTCGTTCTGTGCCCCCACTGTTTTTGCCCTTCCGTTCTGTGCCCCCACTGCTGTGACTGTTTTCGTTCTGTGCCCCCACTGCTTTTCCACTGTTTTTGTCCTTCCGTTCTGTGCCCCCACTGCCGTGACTGTTTTCGTTTTGTGCCCCCACTGTTTTTGCCCTTCCGTTCTGTGCCCCCACTGCTGTGACTGTTTTTGTTCTGTGCCCCCACTGCTTTCCCACTGTTTTTGCCCTTCCATTCTGTGCCCCCACTGCTGTGCACTGTTTTTTGTTCTGTGCCCCCCTGTGCCCCTTATGATTTCTGTACCCCTTCGCCCTCCCGTTTCCCGCCGCTGTGTCCCCTGCAGCCCCGCCCCCCTTGCTGACCACTCGCTGCCTCTGCCTCTCACCTCCCAGCTGCTCCTCCCTCCCACCTCCCCATATATGGCGGTCGCGCGCAGCGGGCGCGCCAAAGGCGCGCCTAAGGCAAGCCCGTCTGCGCCCGTCCGCGCCTTACCGCGCCCAGCGCCAGAACCCCTGGCCCCCGCATCCGCCACGAAGACCACCTCCGATACGACGCCAGCACCCTCATCGCTCTCAACCCAGGACGGACCTCCACCTGCTTCAAGGCCGCCCCGAAACGCACCCATGGTCCCTTCACCTGCCGGAACTGCAGCTTCACCTGCCTCGGAGAGCCCGAGACTCCCGCCAAGAAGGACCTCAACCATCTCTGGTGCATCCTACTAAACACCCGCTCCGCACGCAAACACGCCGTCGAGCTCTGGGACCTACTCGACACCTCATCACCGGACGTCGCCTTCCTGACAGAGACCTGGATGAACGAATCCTCCGCACCGACATCGCCATAGCCATCCCCGACGGCTACAAGATCACCCGCAGAGACCGCACCAACGGAATCGGAGGAGGAATCGCCATCGTCCACAAAGACACCATCAGGGTCTCGAACAGCACCGACGACACTCTCAGCACCGCCGAACACATGCACTTCCAGATCCACACGGATCCCAACACCACCGTAAGAGGCACCCTCATCTACAGACCCCCCGGACCCCGACCCCAGTTCAGCGACTCCATCGCCGACTTCCTCAGCACACATGCCCTGACCTCCACCGACTACATCCTCCTCGGAGACCTGAACTTTCACCTGGAGAACAACAACGACAGCAACTCCTCCACCCTGATCGACAACCTCGCCAACCTCGGACTGAAACAGCTCGTCACGACACCGACCCACATCGCCGGACACACGCTCGACGCCATCTTCTCCTCAAGCTCCCACGTCTCCTTCAGCCACACCTCCGAACTCACCTGGACCGACCACCACTGCATCCACTTCACCTTCCGGAAACCCACCGCACACCACCGCACCCTACAGATCCCCCACAGATGCTGGAGCAAAGTCACCGAAGACCAACTCCAGACAAACCTCGCACTCAGCCCACCCACCGACCCCTCCAACCCTGCCGCCGCAATCTCAGACGATGGATGGACGACTACGCCAACACCTTATCCCCGCTGAAAAAACAAACCTACAAAGACACCAGCAAGAGAGCCAGCTGGTTCACCCCAGAACTCCTAGCATCCAAGCGCACCTGCCGGAAACTGGAGAACAAATTGCACAGCGAGAAGACGCCGGACAGCCGCGCAGCCCACAAAGACGCCATCCGCAACCACCATCACCTCATCAGGTCCGCCAAGAGGACCTCCTTCAAAGACCGCCTCGACAACAACGCACACAACAGCAAGGAGCTCTTCAGCATCGTGAAGGAACTCTCCAACACCAGCTCCAACGCCAACGACATCCCGCCGTCGCAAGCCCTGTGTGATTCCCTCGCCACCTTCTTCCACCGCAAGATCGCCGACATCCACGACAGCTTCAACTCCCGGACGACCCCAACAGGCCCGACACATCAGACCCGCCGCACCCCATCGACCACGACCCCCTGACAGCCTGGGTCAATGTGAACACCGAGGACACAATCAAGACCATGGGCACAATCCACTCCGGCTCCCCATCAGACCCTTTTCTACACCACATCTTCAACAAAGCCGGCAGCTCCATCGCACCCCACCTGCGCAACATCATCAACCTCTCCTTCGAGACCGCGACCTTCCCAGAGAGCTGGAAACACGCCGAGATCAACGCCCTACTCAAAAAACCCAAGGCGGACCCGAGCGACCTCAAGAACTTCCGGCCCATCTCCCTGCTTCCATTCCCAGCTAAGGTCATCGAGAAGATCGTCAACAGACAGCTCACCCTCTACCTCGAAGATAACAGCATCCTGGACCCCTCCCAGTCAGGATTCCGCAGCAACCACAGCACCGAGACCGCCCTCATCGCCGCCACAGACGACATCAGGATCCTGCTGGACAACGGCGAGACGGCGGCCCTCATCCTCCTGGAGCTCTCCGCCGCCTTCGACACTGTCTGCCACCGCACACTACGCACACGCCTCCACGACGCAGGGATCCGAGACAAGGCCCTGGATTGGACCACCTCCTTCCTTTCCGGCAGAACCCAGAGCATCCGCCTCCCCCCATTCCGATCCGAAGCCTCCGAGATCATCTGCGGCGTACCCCAGGGATCTTCCCTCAGCCCAACCCTGTTCAACATCTACATGGCTCCACTCGCACGCATCGCCCGACAGCACGACCTCAACATAATCTCCTACGCCGACGACACTCAACTGATCCTCTCCCTCACCAAGGACCCCCTCACCGCCAAATCCAACCGCCATGAAGGAATGAAAGCCGTCGCCGACTGGATGAAGTGCAGCCAACTTAAGCTGAACACAGACAAGACGGAGATCCTCATCCTTGGCTCCAACCCATCAGCCTGGGACGACTCCTGGTGGCCCTCATCACTAGGGGCACCCCCGACACCAACCGACCACGCACGCAACCTGGGAGTCATCCTCGACTCAATGCTCACCATGACCAAGCAAGTCAACGCAGTCTCCTCCTCCTGCTTCAACACCCTCCGCATGCTCCGCAAGATCTACAGGTGGATCCCGACAGACACGAGAAGAACAGTCACCCAGGCCCTCGTCAGCAGCAGACTCGACTACGGAGCCCCGACCAAGCTCATCAAACGACTGCAAAGAATCCAAAACGCCTCTGCACGCCTGATCCTCGACATTCCACGCCACAGCCACATCACCCCCCACCTGAAAAACCTGCACTGGCTCCCCGTCGACAAGAGAATCTCCTTCAAACTCCTGATCCACGCACACAAGGCACTCCACAAAACCGGCCCAGCCTACCTCAACAGTCGACTCTCCTTCTACGTTCCCAACCGTCAGCTCCGCTCTGCCGACCTCTCTCTGGCCACCGTCCCGCGCATCCGGAGAACCACCACCGGAGGCAGATCCTTCTCTCACCGTGCCGCCAAGATCTGGAACACCCTTCCCCTCAACCTATGACAGACCCAAGACCTCCTGACCTTCAGGAGACGACTCAAGACCTGGCTATTTGACCAGTATCGGCAACACCCCCCCTCCTCTCCCTCAGCGCCTTGAGACCCTCGCGGGTAAGTAGTGCGCTTTACAAATCTTGTGATTGATTGATTGATTGGGTTGGGCACCCTGGTACATTGCTGGAGCTGGCCCTATGGGGGTGGTCCCCAGGGACAACTATGGCCCACCTCTTTCAAGTATTTAGCCCCGGGGAGGTAGTGGTCCCCGAGGCCAGGGGTCCGCTACGGACCCTCTTAATTATTCTGCATATTATTACTGCCCCGGGAGGTGGCGCTCCCCGGGGCTGTGGGGAGGCCTTAGGGCATTCCTTAAAAAAAAACTGCATGCCACGGGGAGGTGGCGGTCCCCGGGGCAACTGGGGAGCCACGCAGCTCCCCCGCCTGTAATTTACATTTACTACCCCGGGGGAGTTAGCGGTCCTTGGGGCTTAGAATAGCCTAAGGAGGGGGGGTCCATGTACCCCCCTCCTATATATTTTACACATAGCCCCGGGACTTGGCCCACCTGGGGGTCGATTACAGACAAAGTGCGGGATCTGTGCTTAGTTTTTTCTTAAATGTTTGGTGGGAGTCACAGATCCAGCGTGATGCCCAATGAAATGTTTTGAAAAAAAGCTTTTTTTGCCCTGCAAGGTCCCTGTGGGACCCCTCCAAGAGGCCTAGGGGGTCGGGTGTTTCTACCCTGCCCCCTTTTGTTTTTCTTAAAGGTTTTGTTTATGTGATTTGGTTCAACCGAGTCACAAGATAGCTGCCAAAACTTCCTAGTTTGAAGTGTTGGCAGCGAAACAGATCTCAGCATGAGATCTGGGATGCAGACACGTATATCTTAAAAATCTTTACATTTCTCTGCAGCTCCTGAACGGATTTATACCATTTACAAAGGGCGCTTTCTTGACGAACAGCTACCTTTCTGCCAAATTTGGTGTAATTCCGTTCAGCAGTTCGGGCTGTAGCTGTGTCTAAAGTTTCGTATGGAAATTAACATGGACAAAAAGCCTTTTGGGACCCCCCCTTTTTCTCAGCCCCCACTTGACAGATCACCTCGACATTTTCAAGAAAGCAGCTGAAGTGACTGGCAAACTAGTTTTGTACATTTCGCAAGGATTTGTCAAACGGGGCCAAAGTTACCGGCAAATGAAAAAACGTTCTTCCTATGGAACTACATCCTAACTATAACTACCTACTGGCGACCATGTCATGAGTGATGTAATATGTGAGGTCATAAGCATATATATATATATATACATGTATATATATATATATACACACACACACACATTGAAAAACCAAAGGTTACAGGGATGTTATAGTGAGGCTCAGATTTCACTCATACAAAACCAGTGAAATTCAGCAGTTATAGTTACCTGAGCTAACTGTAACCTACTCCCCCTTAATGCACTGCTTATGTCCTCGCATATTACATCACTCATGAGATGGTCAGTGACAACACTGATGACATGTCAAGTGACATCACTGATGACATCATCCAGTGATTATGAGTGTTTTCTAAAGGTTTTTGATTGTTAAACATATATAATAAGGTACTACCAAAGTTAAATTAGTATACTATGTATACTACTAATGAGTGATACTATTTCTAACGTATATTATGTGAGTGGCTGTGTGACTGTGTGTATCCGTGTATGAGTGGGTGTCTGAGTGACTGTTTGGATATGTGAGTAGGTCCCCCTCCCCAGGCCGATTTTGACCCAGGGGACCCCCATCCCCTGGTTCTCGGCCTCTTCATCCTGGATGCCCTGGAGCCCACCCAGGGCACCCAGTGTTATATGTTGGGGACCTCATATGGGGAGCCTCAATGCCCCCGCAGTCCATCCAGCTCCCCATCTCCAGCAGGTTCCGGCATTGCTCATACACACAAGGAACAGCCAAAAATGCTGCTTCCTGCATGTGGGAGCAATACTTTCATCTGTTTTACTGCATGCTTAACAGCGGGTAGGAAAACAGATGAAAAGTCCACTCCCAGCGAACGAGAGCAGTTTTTTATTTGCCCCTGCCTGCTGGGAGCGGACTTACAGTTTTCTCCAGCTTGGCAGGAGCTGTCAAAGTTCCTGCCAAGCAAAGCAAATTACTATCTCCCAAGGATGGGCACCATGGGGGATAGGGAGCCCACGTGCAGCCTTTAACCTCGCTAATGGCCCAGTTAAGCAGCTTTTTTTGCAGTTTTTGTATAGTGCAAACTCGACCCAAAGGTATTGGAGCGCTTTACATGAGCACCAGTTACATTACACAAGAACAGAAGCTAATATCGCAGAGCATTTCAGAAGTCTTCAGGAATTCCGTGATCAGAACACGCTAAAATGTAGAGTTTTCAAGAGAAAATTTAGATCGAGGGAATTATTTTACAGTGTGTTTATGGAAAATGTGGTATTTCAGTTTAAAAAATGCATTTATTTTAACAGTTAGCAGCAGTGAAGTGAGTTAAGATGGGGCAATGGTAAACTTCGTAACTGGTGCCAATCGCAGGAGTGTGTGTGGGACGGGGGAGCAAGAGGGGACAAACATTACCAACAGTAACAGAGATTCTCCGCCAGCCTGCAAGGAAGCTCCAAAAGGCCACATGCACTACAAGGAAGACGAGAACGTTCGTTGGCGCTTTACAAAATGATATAATATTTTTGGTAATATGGTGGTGGTTTGTATCCTGAACTGTATGTACTCTGATTCATTTACTTTTACTCTGTTCTCTCATGGCTCGAGCAGTGCGGTTGTACAGCTTCCTTGCGCTGTTACTTGTCTATGTCTCACCATTCCATGTGCACCGACTGATGGCTGTTATCCTTTGAACCTGATTAGAGTTCTTAAATCGAGTGTGAGGAGATTATCAGTTCCAGCACAATAGACAAGCACAGGTATAATCGAGTACACATTGGGGTATGTAATGAAATGAAAATGAAATGAAATTTGTACTTGTAAAGCGCACTTATACCCCCAAAGAGGTGTCCTGGCGCTGTACGCATACCGCTGTGGAACCCTTCCTGGCTTTTCCCTGTGAAATGTCCACTCCTGGTCACCCCCAGGGTGAAGCCAGGCATCCCAGCGCTGTTGGGGCCGTTGTGGAGATTAAGCAAGCTATTGCCCAGAGTTGCAGAGTGGGACCCATGATTAGAATAGGCACCGAGGCGAGAATTATCAGGTCCGAGGAAATTGAGCCCAAGACCCGCCGAGGCGGGAATTGAACCCTGGTCCCGGGCCAGATCTCTGCATCAGGGTCTGCCGCTCTAACCATTGAGCCACACTTCTCCACTGTAATGCAATCTGTTTTAACACAAAGAATACTGCTTGCGTGTGTGGGAATTTAACCAATGACCAGCAGAAGAAAGAAATGTAAATGACCATGCTTTCTCAGGCTAACTACACTTAACATGTCTGCTTTTGGGAAGTTGCAACACCCATATTAGCCTTGCCACTGTGGTAGAGGCACGTGAAGCATGCTGCCCCGGAAAAAAGGCCTGACTTACCATTTTAGAATATTAATTGCTAGGCAACACCAATTCACAAGATACTCTTTAAAAAGGAGGTTGATATCTAAATGAATGGCAATTATTGTTTTTTCCGCTTCTAAAAATAGTTAAAATTACTGCAGTACATTATTTCTTCAATGAAATGTATGTAAGGACATTAATGTACACAACATAATTTTTTGCTTTGTCCACATATCTTTTACTAGTTTCCCTTCTTGTTCGAAACGCAATGTTTCTACTACTTGAATGCTTCTGACAAGCTATGCAGCTGTTTAAAGTGAGTTGTGATGGTGACGTCACACCAGGGGCTAGCCCTGTGATCTTGTCAAAACGTAGTCCTTCTATTGTATCTACGTCAGAAGCCTTTTTGGAATATGGTAAACAGCCCTACTTGGAGTCATGTTTTTTTCTGCAAAAGCACCAACCTTCCCTTTTTTTTAACCCCGTCCATGTATGAATATGTAGAAGCACCATAGAGAGAGCGATTGGAACATCGGGATGTAATAATGCACCAGACTGCACTCGCATTTCAGTTCGTTGGATTTCCATACGTAGGGACTGCGTGCGCGTCACTGCTCAATCCTGCGGCAAAACTCCATGGAGTTAACTTGTGAGAAAAGGTGGGACATGCACCAACCATTAGCAGGCTACGATTTTTCCATGACACAGACAAAAGCCAATGTAAAGCGGTAGGAGGAGTCAGACCCCCACAAAGTACATACAAAAGATCACCTGACAGCGCAAGTGTTGTCTAGGCTCGACCTAAAAAAGGATATACTTTTGCTGTCAAATTCGAGTTGATGTAAGATTGTCTATAATTGAAGAATGCATCCGTCACTTTTTTCTGTGGCTCGCTGTTGATAGTCTATAATAAACAAGCTTACTCTGGCCTGAAATTTCAAGTATCTTTAAAGCTGTGTGTCAGATAATGCTAAGAGATAATGCCAATTACTAATGTTCGATCTCTCTAGGCTGATAACAATGTGTATAAAAGGCAACTGTGTCTTATTTGTGTTCCAGGCCTTGTCAAAAAAACCCTAGAGCTCATACCTTCTGACAATTTTAATTTCATGACACCGATGTAAGTCCTCTAATGAAGGGCTCATGCTGAAAGGCATTGGGGCTCTGAGACAATTCTCTAAATAACCCAGCAGCATGATAGTAAACGTATTGTAAATAAATTAGGAGGAATGAACAGAATGAGAACACAAGAGAGTGTTCTCTTTGATGAACAAATTGAAACCCCATATCATTTCAAGGATAAGGTCATCTCCATTTATGCTGTGCAAGATGATAGCTAAACCACGAACTGACTTGTTCTCAAATGTCTCTTTGATCGTAGGATTACATCCTGCCAGTGGCGGCTCCTCCGCTAATGCGGAAGAGCGTCGCCCACTATCTCAAAAGGAAAAATACAATGATATTAACGTATCGTTATTATCATTGTTTTTTCCTAGTGAGTCAGTGGCTCGTGGGGCGAGGTTGGGCAGCGCAGGGAGAGAAGTGGTTTGCACTCCTTACGTGGGCATGACTGCTTGGTCGGCCCTCTTGGGCCGGCCAAACAGTCCCGTGCACTTTGCATCTTCCCCACCAGGCTTGCTTTACAGAGCCTGGTGAGGAACATGCAAAGCCTCCTTGTCCCCCTCTGAGCGCCGTGGTTCAGCATTCAGACCAATCACAACGCTGCATTGCAGCGTTGTGATTAGCTATGGGGAGACGGGTGCTTCCTGTTGCTTCTTGCTGCCGGTGGAGACAGGAAGAAGAGGACAGAGGAGAGGTGGCGGCCAGCCGGACGAGGTAAGTGTTCTTTTTTTTCTTCATTTCCTTCCCACCCCCAATCCCCCTTCCCCCACCCCACCACTCCTGATCGGTAGTAGCCGCTACTGCATCCTGCTTGCACGCCAAAGTTTGTTTTACTTGTGATTAACAAGAGTATGGAATAGAAGGAATGTGCATTAATTTCTTTACTTTAAATGTCATAAGCATGGCATTTGGTGTGTGATTTATGATTTGCACGGCTGATGTGTGAATTATGAACTGTGAAGCTAAACCATAACTGTGAAGGTAACGAAGCCATGAGTGGTTATTTCAAGTTTTTTTTAAATTTTAATTTGTAAGCATTTTGTAACCATAACTGTCCTTTAACTTTGGTTTTCAAGAGAATTTCAGAGAATTGCCTGAGGATCTGGCCTTTAGCATGCGGCCAGTCCTTTGTAGGTGACCAATCCTTCTGCGCACAACCAAGTACCATAAATACAGGAGATTGGCCGCAGGACCTGGGGTACAGCCAACTTACATTGGGAATGGCTGCAAGCTGTGCACAGTGGCGGTCGCCCGCAGAATGTGGCCTGGGGCTAACCTTCTGTAGGTGTCTAATACCTCCTGCACACAGTCTTGAAAATTAAAGGGTGTTTTTTAAGGGGTTTACCCTACAAATAAAAGGAGCTCGGGGTAAAAAAAGGTAACAAAGAGGGGTTCAGGGGGCGTTCAACCCAAATTTTAGTCTGGGAATAGTAGAGTTGGGGGGGGAAAGTTAACAAAAAACAAATTGGGGATTCTGCCCCCACCCCAATTTTATTGTTGGAATTTGAAATATTAGGAGGGGGATGTTAGTGTTGTTGGGAATAAGGGTGGTGAGTAATTTACTCAACAAAAAGACTCCAAAGTACTACTTTGGGACTCTTTTTCTTTAAGCGGCTTGGGTGTTTATTTTTTTGGGGTGTTGTTTTTAAGGGAACAGAGGTGTAACATTAATTTTATAATATTTTAATCAGCGAATATTTGTTTTTGGAGTGGGATGCAGGGGTTGTATGGAATAAGGTAGTGCTTGATTTAAAGTTTTTAAGTGGGTGCTTATTTCTTGTGAAGTAAGTATACATTTTTGTAAGAATGCAGGAAGAGTAACGTTAATTTTATAATATTCTAATTAGTGAATATTAGGAATGGGATGCTATGGTTGTAGGGAATTATTTTCTATAAGGGTGTGTGTTTTATTTGTTGGTATGATGGGTATTTATATTTTTTAGAGGTGCAGCTGTGTAACATTAATTTCATTATAGTTTAATCACTTAAAGCGTCATTACGATGTCGGGCGGAAGGCCATCCAACAGCTTGTCGGTGGCGGTCCGCCTAACATCTGAGGCATCTGTCCGACCGCTGTATTAGGATACAGGTGGTCTGACCGATGCCTGCGGGTTGAACCCGCTCCACCTCTGACAGGCTCAAGGAGCCTGTCGGGTGGTTGGCAGATTGTAATCCCCAGAATGGAGGCAGTGCCTGCTCAGGCACCATCGTGGGGATTACGATACACCTTTCCGACAGCCTTTTTATGTCGGTTCTTCCGCCATGAAAAGGCTGGTGGAAAGGGTCTTTTGGGGCCCCTACCTGGGCCCCTGTCCCCCGTGGCCCTCCACTATGGGCCTTGGGGTGCACCTGTGGTGCCCCCTAAACATCCATGCATCGTGTGGCAGATACCCTATGGATGTTTCAATAGGAAAAATACACTATCCTACCGTCGCGAAGGTGGTCGCATCCAAATCATGGTAGAGGGACCGCCGACTCCTTGTCGGCTGTCCCGTTTCCGCTATGATGGCGGTCGGACGAGTGTCCGACCAGCATCGTAATGAGGCCTAGAATATTAGTTTTTAGGAGCAGGTTGCTAGAGTTGTGGGGCATAAGAGTCAGGATTCATTTAATTTTGGGATAATCATTTTATAAAAGGGTGGGGGTGCTTATTTTTGGGAGAGTGGGTATTTATATTTTTGCAATAGTACAGAGGTCAAATAATAATTTAAATATTCTTTAATCTATGTATAACAATTTATAATACATTGTTAAAACAGATCATTTTAAATCACTTAAGACAAATAATGAAAAAATATTAATTAATAAGCACAAACACACTGATTTTTAATTTAAAGATAGTTTATTGATGCTAAATAAAAAACACATTGATTAGAAAAGGAAACCAGTTAGTTATTATGCTGTTTGAAGGCAATGTATATTGTCACCTGATTACGATTTTGGAACCTAGTTTAGTACTCCTATTGGAAAGACTAAGTAACTTGACCGTATAGAAAGAATAAATATAAATATTTTTTAAATAACATTTTTGACAATTATATTTAATTTATATATTTAAAGTAATGTAAAATTGTACTTCCTGTTTGGAATCAACTGCTATTTTGGATAGGGATAATAACGGTAAAATGACAAATGACAACAATTAGTATTTAAAGACATATTTTAAAGAACAAAATATTGTAAACACATAATATATAGATTTTTCTCATAGTTGAAGTACCAAAGAAGTACAAAAGTCTCTCTGACCAGGCTCATCCTTAGGCCACAGAGTTTGCGTGTTACCCTCCTAGAAATATGATTTTCCTCTTCTGGGTGGGTGGGGGTGTGGGACAAACGTCCAAACTATGGAACATTTGTGTTTCTTGTTCCACAATTTCCCTTGTGCAAATTACTTATTCTTAAGGATTTTTAAGGCCTGGTACATCTTCTTCAGCTCCGTCTGCCATGATTCAGAAGTAAAATGGAGCTCTGACTCAGTAGCAAACGTTAAGACATCTTGCTCTTCTCAGAATGGTGTTGTGGCTCTTGTTGCTTAGAAATAGATACTTTTTGATATGGTTCAAGGATATATAAACTACTAATCAATGGAAATATTAGAGAACTTGTTAAGTTTCTAGAAAGACTGTGGAGTCTAATGTAAATCATCAGATTTTATAGGCTTAACTTTCTAAGTGCCTCACAATTTTCATGTAGATGTATCAAACACTGCAAAGGTTATTGGTTAATAATAATTTTTTAGCCCACTTTTACTTTTCTCCAGCCAAAATATTGGCACAAATCTTGAGATAACAACAGTAATCAAATATATATATGTCTGCAGAATGTCATGAGGATTTGTCAAGGGGCTCAAAAAGTATTAGCAAATGAACATTTATAACCCCTCCCCACCTTTAAATTTGTCTCCACCTTCTACCTTCTTGATCTGCATGAAACCTGGGATCCCTGCACCGGGCTTAAATTAACTCACCAAGGAAAAACTAAGCATGCATATGTCTGCCAAATTTGGTGTGGATCTGTCAAATGTTTTTTTTTTAAATAAACACTTATTTCCCCCCCTTTAACCATACTGCCCAGTGACTGATATGCACAGAACGTGACATATCATGAGTAAGCTAAATATTCTGTTAGGTGACAAATTGTGTGATGATCAGTGAAATGTCACCAAAGTAATTAGCAAATTAAAGATTTCATGACCCTCTTTTACCCTCCTTTCCTTGATCAGATCACATTTTACCCTGAGATCCCTGTACTGTGCTTAATTTGGTTGAAGCTTGCCAAATTTGAGGCAGCTTTAATAAACAGTGCCAACGTGATTAGCAGATAAAGGCTTTTTTTAACCCACCTTTTAAAGCTACACCAGTCATGCATTTGCATGGAAACTCATTATATCAAGTATAAAGTTTCGTGCAAATTTGTGATATGTCACTAAAGCTATCAGCAAATTAAACATTAACTTTGTCCCCCCGCTGTTCCTCTGCTTTTCACATCTGTATTTAACCTTAAATGCTTGGATTGGACTTAACTTGGTAACTTGGATCTATTAGACAGCACTAAAGCTATTAGCGAATTAGTAATTCCCCCACCTTTTACTTTGTCCCCCCTTGGTGGATCTACATGCACATTGCATAAGGATGGAAAACAAAACATGCTAAATGTTTGCTAAATAGTATGTCAACAAATGTTATCATTATCATTACTAAATGAATACTTTCTGACCATCCCTTTTAACTGTAGGCTAGTGGGGCAGCAGAAATGTGAAAATACCAACTGTAAGCTAAACATACTTAATGTCTACTAATTTTTGTGTAAATTCACTAAATGTTTGTGTAATGTACATTTGCATATATACACACATATATATCCAAGAAAGAAGTGACTCAAACAGATAGATTCACCAAAGAACAAAAATATATTTCCACTACAACGTTTCAGCTTCCGCCTTCCTCAGGTAGTACAAGATGGTTTGCTCAGTGGCTGCACAGATGACACAGCTGAATTTTCAAAAAGCATCATGAGTGAAGATTCCATTTGGAATGTGGAATCAATGCAGTCCTGAGAGCTCTTGAGATATGCAGTAATCAGGTTGTATTATCAGTAATGTTCAGTCCATCTGGATGCAGTGATTTTAAACGGTACATCCAGCAGTTTTCTCTGGAGTCCAGTAGTTCTTCCTTTGAGACATGTTCCACGGGGAAAATCTTCAAATCTGATAGTAAATGATCCACAAGGTTAAAATGATTGGCTACAGGCTGGTCAATTTTCTTATTAATTATTGCCGATTTGTGGTTCCTGAATCGTGTACGGAGGTCATTCACTGTTTGGCCTACATATTGTTTTTTACAACTTTGCCGTTGGCACTGAATCACATAAATAATGCATGTTGAGCGACATGTAAGATGCTGTCTTATTCCATAGGTCCTTCTCGTAACAGAACTAGTTACTGATAATGTTTGTAAAAGGTATTCACACGTGATGCACCTTTTAGAGTCACAGCAATGAACCCCTGCATTTGTTACAACTTGCTTGAGTTCAGCTCTCACAATAAGAGATTGTAAATTTGGAGCTCTGCGGTAAGCAATGACTGGCGGTTTTGGAAAAACCTTTTGCAATTTTTCACAATTAGACAGTAAGGGAAATGTGTTTTGCATTATATTTCTGTAGTTGGGAGCTGATGGATGATAGTCAACCACAAATGGAGTTCTGTCACTTTTGTTTCTGCCGTTGGTATTCCAAATAAGTGCTTCTCTGGGTAACTGCAAAGACTTGTCAATTTGTTGCTGTATGATATGCAGAGGATAGCCTCGCCTTTTAAATAATGTAGCAAGCTCCTGTAGATGGTCTTTACAGGTTTCCTCATTGCTGCAGATGCGTCTTATTCTGAGTGCTTGGCTGTAGATGATGCTCAGTTTAGTGTGGTGTGGGTGACATGAAGTCCAGTTTAGATACAAATGAGCATCTGTAGGCTTGTGGTACAGATCAGTTGTAATTTTTTGTTCATGAATGGTGAGTAGCACATCCAGAAAAGGGAGATGATGCTTCTGTTTAGTATTGCTGCTGGTAAATTTGATGGTAGGATGGATATTGTTGATATAAGCTGTAAATTGTTCCAATGTCTCTACTTCCTGCATTCCATATTATAAATATGTCATCAATGTATCTTAGCCATACCAGTGGTTTGATGCTATAAGTAGCAAGTATACAGTTCTCTAGTTTGCCCATGAAGATATTGCATAGGATGGAGCCATCCGAGTGCCCATGGAAGTCCCTTGTATCTGCAGATAGTGTTTACCATTGAATGTAAAATTGTTGGATTTAAGGATAACTCTTGCAAAGTTGGTAAGCACATTTGTTGATGGCTTTTTCACAGTTCTTTTATTAAGAGCTTCAGATAATGCCATAAGCCCATCCTCATGTGGTATATTGGTGTGTAATGATGTAACATCAAATGTAGCCAGAAGAGTATCATCATCAAATGTGTAGGTTTGGTTTAATTTTTCAATAATCTGAAGGAAGTGACTGGTATCTTTAACAAATGATGGAAGTTCCTGTACAATGGGCTGGAGGTGCAGGTCGACAAATAAAGATAGTCTCTCAGTGGCTGTGTCATTGCCAGAGATGGTGGGACGGCCAGGATTGTTCATTTTGTGAATTTTGGGAAGCATATAAAATCTCCCGGGTCTTGGTTTGGGATGAACAAGTATATCTGCTGTTGTTTCATCAATGAGGTTTAAGCTCCTGTACCTTACAACCATGTTCTTAATTTCTTTGTTTATGTCTTCTGTGGGATCAGTTTCTAAAGGTTTGTAAGTGTTGGTATCCATTAGTTGTCTCATTCCTTCCTCAATATAATCACTTACTTTCAAGGCAACCACTGCACCACCTTTGTCTGCCGGTTTTATAATGACATCCATTCTCTGTTGAAGGAGGTGGAGAGCTTTTCTTTCTTCTCGGGTAATGTTATCAAAAATCCTCTTAGGTGTTGATTGACTCTAAAAGGTGCATCACGTGTGAATACCTTTTACAAACATCATCAGTAACTAGTTCTGTTACGAGAAGGACCTATGGAATAAGACAGCATCTTACATGTCGCTCAACATGCATTATTTATGTGATTCAGTGCCAACAGCAAAGCTGTAAAAAACAATATGTAGGCCAAAAAGTGAATGACCTCCGTACACGATTCAGGAACCACAAATCGGCAATAATTAATAAGAAAATTGACCAGCCTGTAGCCAATCATTTTAACCTTGTGGATCATTTACTATCAGATTTGAAGATTTTCCCCGTGGAACATGTCTCAAAAGAAGAACTACTGGACTCCAGAGAAAACTTCTGGATGTACCGTTTAAAATCACTGCATCCAGATGGACTGAACATTACTGATAATACAACCTGAAGCTGAAACGTTGTAGTGGAAATATATTTTTGTTCTTTGGTGAATCTATCTGTTTGAGTCACTTCTTTCTTGGATATTTTATTTCTTTGTGACTCATTGTATCCTTTGGGATCCAGATTTTTGCCCTGGCTGGCTGTTGTTTTCTTGTGATACTTCATCTTCAAGTATACACACATATATATATATATATATATATTCACTGAAAAAACCATAGGTTTCAGACACGTTATAGTTAGAAATTTGCATTTAAAAAACCTTTGAAATTCACTGAAAAAACCATAGGTTTTAGGGACAGTTATAGTTAGTTGGACATTGCACTCAGTACAAAACCCGTGAAATTCCCCCACACAGGTGATTTAAATTTAAAAAGAAGCCCCGGGGGTGGCGGTCCTCGGGCTGCGGGAGGGCTCAGAGCCCTCCCGCACCATTTATTTTTAAAGCCCCGGGAGGTGGTGGTCCCCGGGCTTGGGGGCCTTAGAGGCCCCCACATATTATAAATAACCCCCCGCATGCCCCCGGGACTTGGCCCACCTGGGGGCTAATTAACAACGAAGCGCGGGAGACCGCGCTTCGTTTTTTTTTTTCCCGCAAGATCCGCGCACCCTAAGCGCATCCCGCCGATTTAAAAAAAAAACAAATGCTTTTTTCTGCCCAGGGGGACCTTGTGGGACCCCCTGAGCAGACCTAGGGGGTCAGGGTGTTTCTACCCTGCCCCCTTTGTGCGTTTTGTGCACTTGTTTCTTTTTTTTTTTCTCGGCGGGATCCGCGCACCCTAAGCGCATCCCGCCGATTAAAAAAAAAAAAAAATGCTTTTTTCTGCCCAGGGGGTCCTTGTGGGAGGAATATTATAAAGTTCCAAAACTCCACACTTAGAAGAATTTCCAAGTGAAACCAGTCAATGTTAGCCTATGGAAGGAAATTCAAGTTACTGGTAAGTATGGTTAAAATTACTTTTCAGGATCAGTACTGGGCTCAAAGATGCAGCACTGAGGTCTCTCTTGATAACAGGTGAGTAAATCGGAATTCGTAGTTCGGCTGATTTTAGAGGAATATTTGTAAGTTTCAAAAATCGACACTTAGAAACTTTTTCAGCAAAAAGCAAGCAATGATATCCTATGGAAGGAAATTCAAGTTACTGGTAAGTACGGTTAAAATTACTTTTCAGGATCAGTACTGGGCTCAAAGATGCAGCACTGAGGTCTCTCCTGATAACAGATGAGTAAATCGGAATTCGTAGTTCGGCTGATTTTAGAGGAATATTTGCACAATGGTGAAGGGAGGGGCGGGGCCTGAGGTGACATCTGTGCAAACGCGCCCCGTGGCGCGTTTTAAGTTGGGGGATTAAGTCCCCTTGAATCATGAGGGTCCCTGGGGTCCAACTAGCCCACCCTGTACCTCCAGTATGCGCCAGGAGCTGCGTTGCAGAGAGGTGTTCAGAGGCCATGCCCCTTTGCACCTCTCTGCAACGCAGCTCTGTGGCGCTTTCTGGACGTACCTGGTGGGCTAGTTGGCCCCCAGGGACCCTCAGGATTGAAGGGGATTTAATTCCCCATCATAAAACGCGCCACGGGGCCTGTTTGCACACATGTCACCTGAAGCCCCGCCCCCTCCCTTCACCACTGTGCAAACGCGCCCCGTGGCGCGTTTTAAGTTGGGGGATTAAGTCCCCTTGAATCCTGAGGGTCCCTGGGGTCCAACTAGCCCACCAGGTACCTCCAAAAGCGCCACAGAGCTGCGTTGCAGAGAGGTGTAAAAGGGGCATGGCCTCTGTACACCTCTGTGCAACGCAGCTCCCTGGCACATACTGGAGGTTCCTGGTGGGCTAGTTGGCCCTCAGGGACCCCCAGTATTCAAGGAGAATTTGTTCCTCATCTGCAAACGCGCCAGGGGGCGCGTTTGCAGAGTGCTCCAAGGAGGGGCGTGGCCTCCGGCGCGATGCCGGTATTTTTTAAATTTGTTTTTTAAGAAGGGGGCTGTGTGGCCCCCTTCTTTTCAAATTTTTGGCCCTGGGGACCCCATCCCCCAGGGCCTGCCCCCTAATATTTTGTTTTAAAAAAAATTGAAAGGGGGCCGCGTGGCCCCCTCCCCAGGCCTTAATCGGCCCCGGGGACCCCATCCCCGGGGCATGGCCTTCTTTTAAAAAAAATTTATGGAGGGGGCTGTGTTGCCCCCTCCTTAGGCCACTTATGGCCCCGGGGACCACATCCCCGAGGCCGGCCTTTGTTTTTTTAAAATTCACATTTGGGGAGGGGGCCGCGTGGCCCCTCCCGGGCCACTACTAGCCCCGGGGATCCCATCCCCCGGGCTGGCCCTCTCCATTGGGGACCGTGGGGGTCCCCAATCCTCCCACGGTCCCGCCGGCTCCCAGAGTCGCTCGGGAGCCGGCATTAGCTTTCCACATGGGGAGCTGCTAAGATGCAGCTCCCCATGTGGAAAGCAATTGTCTTTGAATTTTGGAAGAGAGAGCAGGTTTCCTGCTCTCTCTCCAAAATCCAAAAGAATGTTTGCTATGACAGGACGGGAGCCGCGAGGCTCCCGTCCTGTCATAGCAAACTACAGTGTCCCTGGGGTAGGCACCCTGGGACACTGCAAGACCCGGCCCTGGGGGGTGGCAGTCCCCAGGGCCATCAAGGGCTCCAGGAGGGGGGCCGCGCGCCCCCCCTCCCCACATCTGCAAAGCCCCGGGGAGGTGGTGGTCCCGGGGCTTCGGGGGTCCAAAACGGACCCCCATTTTAAATTTGTTAGTGCCCCGGGGAGGTGGCGGTCCCCAGGGCATGTGGGGGGGCTGGAGCCCCCCCACACAGGTGATTTAAATTTAAAAAAAGAAGCCCCGGGGGATGGCGGTCCCCGGGGCTGCGGGAGGGCTCAGAGCCCTCCCGCACCATTTATTTTTAAAGCCCCGGGAGGTGGTGGTCCCCGAGGTTTGGGGGGGCCTTAGAGGCCCACCCACATATTATAAATAACCCCCCGCATGCACCCGGGACTTGGCCCACCTGGGGGCTAATTAACAACGAAGCGCGGGAGACCGCGCTTCGGTTTTTTTTTTCGGCGGGATCCACGCACCCTAAGCGCATCCCGCCGATTGTTTTAAAAAAAAATGCTTTTTTCTGCCCAGGGGGGACTTGTGGAACCCCCTGAGCAGACCTAGGGGGTCAGGGTGTTTCTACCCTGCCCCCTTTGTGCGTTTTGCGCACTTGTTTCTTTTTTTCTCGGCGGGATCCGCGCACCCTAAGCGCATCCCGCCGATTTAAAAAAAATGCTTTTTCTGCCCAGGGGTCCTTGTAGGACCCCCTGAGCAGACCTAGGGGTCAGGGTGTTTCTACCCTGCTCCCTTTTTGCGCTTTGCGCACTTGTTTCTGTCCCTCGGTTCTACCGAGGGATAAATGGCTGCCAACACTTCCTGATTTGGAGTGTTGACAGCCAATTAGCATGCAGCTCGTGATCGGGAGGGTACGCGGACCCTACTCGGCCATAGATATATATGTGACTTTACTTTTGATTTTCTCAGGAACTACTGAACGGATTTACACCATTTAAGCAAAAGGCATGACACTGAACCAAGGGCTACCTCTTTGCCAAATTTGGTGTAATTCCATTCAGCAGTTCGGGCTGTAGCTGCGACTAAAGGTTCCTACAGAAAAATGAATTGGGAAAACGCGTTTTGGGACCCCCCTTTTTTCTCGGCCCCCGCTTGACGAATCACCCCGAGACTTTCAGGATAGGAGCGGACCGGAGCGCCCCAACAAGTTGGAAGCTTTCGCGAAGATTCATCAACCGGCGCCAACGTTATTGCAAATAGAATGTTGCGGATTTCCTATGGAAAATAGGTCCTAACTATAACTATCTACTGGCGACCGCCAGTAGATAATATATATATATATATATATATATATATATATATATATATATATGTACGTGCACATATACACACACACACACACACACACATATATTGTAATAATAGATACAATTATTACTTATAATTTATTTATGCCATGCCAGTGAAAATAAATGTATGGCACATTATGTGGAGCATCCTTATTTACAAAAACACATTCACACATTAATTACTTCAGCTAAAAGGTCAATTACCATAGCTCAATAAAATTAATATGAGAAACACAATGTCTACTGCCACACAGATTGATGGTTACAATGACTTTTGACCTTTGACCAGGCCTTGCATTACCTGCTCAGGCCAAACCCCTGCACACACCAATCCCCACTGTGCCCTGTAAGAAAGATATTAAACTCTTTCACCTCAGCTGCAACAAAATCTACTTTTTAAAAAGTTATTTTAATGTAAGAGGGACTGATTCTGAGCTCCCCAAAATAAGCCTTTAGGTGAAGGCATGCTGACCATGCACCCCCAAGTAGATTTACACTGATCCAAGCAAATGCACATCTCCAACTACACTGCTAGTTTCATGGCAAGTTTGGCGTAATTACGTTAAGCAGTTTTTGCTCTAGGGGAATACAACATTTCCACTAGGAAATAGAAATGGGAACTACTCATTATTTGTTGCCCTGCTATATCACTTCCCCTCCAGTCTGACTTCTCATTGTGAAACATTGTGAAATTAATACTGTTTGATTTTATATTTTTGTGTGGATTTGCCAAATGGCACCAAAATTATAAGCAAGGCAAAAATTGCATTTTCGATGGAAATTTGGGTCTAACCATATCCATCGCCATTGCGTATATAAATATATACAGATTGATAGATAGATAAATATAAATGCATTGTAAATGGTGTCTAAAGCACACCTAATACATGGAAAGTTCAGTATCATATGTGGGCTGCAGTGTATATTTACACTACTTACATATATGTCAAAACTTGCCTACAACGTATTAAAGTTCACATAACATAACATAAGAGCATGATTAGGAACGGTGACCATAACAACAGCTTAGTGGTCCAGTAGATGGATCACATCCATAACAGCTCTCAACTTCGGTTTACGGTTTTGGAAGCTATAGCAATCAATCCGGAAAAAAATGCTCAAAGACAGTTGGCTCAATGTGAAACATATTGGATGAAGACCTTGAACAGTTTGATTCCAGGTGGATTGAATGATAAATTAGAGATGGCATGCTTCCTCTAGAATTCTGATTCAGGCACATTTAATTAGAGTACACCAAGCAGAGTAATTTTCATGCATTATAGCCAGTACATAATTAACATGCAGGATTCATAAGTCACAACAGGGGTGTAGTTCAGGAACATGTCACTCTGTAGGATGATATCAGTGTAGTGTTGCTTTTTTCATGTGTATCTGTTCAAGTATGATTACAGTAATATTCATGCATATGTAATATTTTGGAACTTGTAAGTATATGGATGGGGCTACAGGCTACAGATCGTCATGTTTATATATGCGTTCTTTCATATGTAAATGTTGTAACATGATGTTGGTCCTAATGTGTCACATGAATAATACAGACACACAGTTGTGTTAAGCATTTATTAGAGATATCATATTTTACATCAGAGTTTGATGAAATATGCATGTAACACTGATAATCTACTGCACAATTATTTTTCTTTTCTTTTTCAATGTCTTTGCTCTATTTCTATTTCTTGGTTTGTTAAAAAAATTATTTAACACAGATTTTATATGCCACCTAAATACCTTGCCTGGCACATTGACTCCACATTCTGAGCACTGGCACATGTAGGAATAGCACGTGAGCATGTGAAACTACTTGGCTGGGTCTTTTTTTCTAAGCCTATACTTGAGGGATTCGTTACGACGGCACACACATCGGGAACTTTAACTAGCACTCAATAGCAATGGCGTTTTGATTCGTTGGATGGCAAATGAGTCAGGAGGAACCACAACCGCAACTATAGAAGGTAATGGAGTGTTTAACTTTATGTAGAGCATGACACGTGGTTTTTAATGTATGAGTGGTTCTTAGAAATTTGATTGTTTATTGTAGCGTTCTGAAACAGAAGCATTGCTGGTGCGAGGACATCTCAGACACATAACATTAACAACATTACAAGCTCATTGGATCGGTCGCTTAAGATATTTCATTGAGTACAGAAACAAGGTGGAGGATACATCGCATGTAGTATTGGCTTCTAACCGGGAATCCAGTTTGCTTTGCAGAGAGGAACAGTGGGGAAATTCATTTGCACTTAGCAGCAATGATGTTTGCATTACTTTGAGGCATTCACAGTGCACGGGTGATTTGACACAACAAAGTTTATGAGCAGTTTAGGTACACTTAGCTGCATGATGTACTCTGGAATCTGCTAGCTTGGAGTCACCCATGACGTTTCTTATTTCCTGAATGTCTGTTTGTTACATATAACTATCAGTACTGATGGTGTCTCATTTCAATTATCTTAGGTTTGTAGTTGCCCCTGATGAAGTGTCTTGCAATCCGAAATGCAATGAATATATCAACATATGCACATATCTTTCATGATTAAGGAAGAATCCTGTTTTGTGCTCAGCAAATGTGAGGCAACATTTTGCAGTGTCTAAAGAAGATTGGAAATGGATTGAATAAAAATGTCATAATATACAAGGAAATCTAGGTTTATGTATCTGTTGAGCTGTGGCAAACTTTGAACGAATATTGTACACTAGCAGCGCTAGGGCGGATAGCAGTGCAGGCCAGGACTAGTACACTTAGGTGGTCTAGCTATCTTGAAAACTATATGTCAGCCATGAGCCCCACTGTGCTGTGGATTGACTGCAGTTTAAGTGCAGTGAAACATGGCAGGAAAACATGTCTTTGCTATGTAGGAAGGGTGTATCTTTTATATATTCATAAGCCACCCCAAAAGGCTGCCCCTTAAGTCCACATGGCACTGAGCTAATGTATAAAATAGGGCACACTATATATTGGGGATAGTGTGCCCTCACACTGAAGTAAAAATCCAAAACTATTTCACTGTATAGACCCTGTAGACCTTTCCCTAAGGAAGCTTAGATGGGATTAAAATAGTAATTCCCTATTGCTGTTAAGGAAAAGGCTACAAAAATGCTTCAAATTTATTTTCTGTTTTGTTTTAAAAGTCTAATGTAATGGTAAAATCAGGTTTTTGATAACCTAAACACAAAAGTAAGTTTATAAAAGTGTACTTTAGGCGGCCTGAACCAGAAATAATAACACCTCCAGAACTTGAATGCACACTCTTGGTTGGAAAACAACCCCAGCTCAGAGGACAATGGGCTGGCTCTGAGCCTAGGAAGGGTCAATTGGTGTTAACTGCTGACCACTTAGTGGGGGTTAGCTATCTGGAAATGGACAGGAATATTTGACAGAACTTCCTCTTTTGATTTAGAGATGCCAAGGGGGGGGCTAATCCTATGCATTCCCAAAGCCCATACAGGCACCAGGCTCCTCTCACAGTAAGAAGAAAAAGCAATTTTGCCCCTGTCAGATGGGAGGAGAGTTCACTTAAATAGGAGAGTTGCTTAGGAGCTGAAGACAGGCCTGCCTGATGGCCGCTCACTGTTGTCATCTTGAAACAGGAGCTCCTGGATAATTTTACAGTAATGCAAAAAGGAAGTGTTGCAAAAGGAGGCAGACGTGCTGTAAGAAAATAGTTAGGATTAGGTGGTAATATTTATCTGGCTAGTACGCAGGAGAAATCTCTCACCTACACCACCACCTTCTCAGAACACTGCAGGAGCTAGTAAGACACTATCTGAAGAAGAAGGCCCTTCTGGAAGAAGACTCCTTCCTTACACTTGAGTCCTGCTGCAAGAAGAGACTCACCCAAGGACTCAGGAATTCAAGGACTCCTAACTTATGCTAGCTGCCAGGTTAGACTCCTGTTTTCAGAAGGATAGATAGAAGGGCTCCTGATCCTAAGAGGGCCCGATCACCACTGATGATTGGACCCTGCAAGAGACCTGGCTAAAGAGAGACTTGGTGTCTAGAAGCCTGCACTGAGGAGCTGTAGGCTGATTGACTGACTAGGAGGAATTTTCCCAGAAATGTGCCCAGGGAGGCTGTACCCAAGGTGGATTAGAGATCCAGGTTTGTCCATCTTGGAAATTTTTGCCATGCTGAAAAATGGTTCATCGGAACCTAGCTATCACTTTCTGCCTTGCCACACTAGAGGATTTTGACTTCCAAAAAGGTGGCTAAGTCCAATGCTTAAGCTTTGGACCAGGACAAGTTTCCAAATCTATCCGACCCGCGAAGCGACATCAATGGCTGTGAGATCCAGGTTTCTCCTCCTCGGAGCTTTACGTCCTAAAACCAACGGCTTCAGCTGGAGCTCAATGATAACATATCTGAAATTGAAAGACCCTTGCAGACCACAGCCTTGGGCCTTGCCAGGATGAAAGATTTTAGCTTCCATAAAAAAGACTAAATTAGAAGTGTGACAAAGTGGATTATTAGTTGAAGTGGATGGTAGTTGTTGGACCCGACATCCTAGGTATGGTTTTCCCCCAATTTTTTGCCGTACATTCGTCTGTTTTTGCTGGCTTTAGGACTCAGTACACTTTACCACTGCTAACTAGTGCTAAAATGCTTGTGCTCTTTCCTTTAGTCATGGTGAAATTGGCTTACACCCAATTCGCACATTGAATGAACTTGTAAGTCCCTAAGAAAGAGGCACTACATGTACCCAGGGCCTGCAGCACTGATTGTACCACACACCTAAATAGTCCTTTAAACATGTCTCAGGCCTGCCATTGCAGCCTGGGTGTGCACTTTAAACTGCCACTTTGTCCTTGCAAAATAAACCTTTTACCAGACCTAAACCTTCCTTTTTAATACATATAAATCACCACTGAGGTAGGCCCTATACAGCTTAGAGGGCAGGACGCAGTGTATTAAAAAAGGTTGACATGTATGTTTAACCTTTACATGTCCTGGTAGTGAAAAACTCTTAAATTTGTGTTTTAACTACTGTAAGGGCTACCTCTCCTATAGGATAACATTGGGTTAACTTGTTATATTTAATAAGTGATAACCTTGAATTGGGAGCAGGTAGTAATGTCAAGTTTGGTGTCTAAAGAATTGTAATTGAAAATCATCTTTAATGGTAAAGTCGGATTTTAAAACAGAATTCTGAAAATGGCACTTCTAGAAATTTAGCAAACACAAGGAGATGATGGACGGAGTGCTGAAACTTTTCAAACACTCATCCCCAGTCACAGATCAGGGTTGAATCCATCATCATTCTTTAGCTCACCTTGCCACCCCAGTTCAGGCACAGCTATATGCAAATCAGACTTGACCCTGTGCCTCATGGGAACAGTCCAGACCGAACTGCCAAGCCATGTCTTCCCTGGACCGGAATCAAGCATCATGGGACCGGTTTCGGGCTAACAGCCCTCATCAGCCAGGCTAGCTTGAATCCAGTGGCAAAGTGAGCAAGGGACCCACGTCTGGGCATACCCTGCCAACTTAGGGCGAACAAAGCAAACACAAGGAGATGATGGACGGAGTGCTGAAACTTTTCAAACACTCACCCCCAGTCACAGATCTGGGTTGAATCCATCATCATTCTTTAGCTCACTGTTAGAAATGGGATCTCTAGTTGGCAAGGGCTTGCACCTTTGTCCAAGTAGGGACCCTTCTTCCTAGTCAGGGTAAGGGAGTTACACTCCTAAAATAACCCCTGCTCACCCCCTTGGTAGCTTGGCACGAGCAGTCAGGCTTATTCTAGAGGCAGTGTGTAAAGCATTTGCACATAACCAACAGTAATACAATGTAAGCACTACAAACTGACACCACACCAGTTTAGAAAAATAACCAATATTTTTATATACTTTAAAACAAGACCAAATACGATAAAAAATCCACAGTACAGTACTTTAAAAATCTTCTGTTATCAAAATGTCCTTAAAAACAGATCCTTGATGTCGATAGCTCCGTCCAGGGCTATCACGGCGTCGTGAACAAACAAATCCAAACAGTTCTGGCTGACCGCGGCGTCGCGGGTCAGCTACGGTGTCGGGAAGACCCGCAAACAGTACCTTTCAGAAATGCAGGGTGTCGATGACCTCGCGGTGAGCTTCCGAAAACACGGCGTCCGCAGGCGTCGGTTCCGGAGGTCGGTGCGGCGTCGTCGGGGCCCTCGAAGTCACACGCGTTGCAGATCGATCTCCTCGGTTGAAGTCAGGAGCGTCAGCCGGCGTCGGGTGCTGCAGTGCGAAGTGCAGCGGTGCGGCGTGCGGTGCTCTCAGGTCGCGGTGCGAGCAGCGGCTCAGTGACGGCATCAGATGGCATCATCGGTGAGACCAGGGTCGTGGTGTGAGATGAAGGCGGTGCTCGTCACGGTGCTGGCAGGTCACAGTGCAGCAGCGGCGTCGTCGTAGCTGCTGCGCTGTCGTCGGCTGACGAACGGGAGTCGATGGCACCGGCGTCGGTGGGCCAAGGCTGCGGTGCGGGATGAGGGCGGTGCGTCGTGTAACTTACGAGCGGTGCCCCCGAACCACGGTGCAAGCAGCGGCGTCGAGTCCGGCGTGGAGCGGCGTCGTCGGGAAGGCCACGGCGTCGTCGTGAAGCGAGGCGGTGCGGAGTGCGGTGCCCACAGGTCGCGGTGCGAGCAGCGGCTTGGTGGCGGCGTCAGCAGGCATCGTTGGTGAGACCAGGGTGGCGGTGCCCTCTGCGGTGCCGTCGAGACACGGAGTCGGCAGCGGCGTCGTCGACGTCGTCGAGTTGCTTTTCTTCTGTTGCAGCACAAAACACACAGTCCCCAGTGCTGAGGGCAGAAGAACTTGAAGTCTTTGCTGTTCCTGAGACTTCTTGAACAGGGGGCAAGCTATACCTCAAGCCCTTGGAGACACTCACAAAGTAGATTGCAGAAAGTTCAGTTCCAGTCCTTCCACTGCCCAAGACAGAAGCAGCCACTGCAGGCCAACACAGCAAAGCACACAGCAAAGTGGTAGTTCCTCCTCACAGCTTCTCCAGCTCTTCTTCTTGGCAGTCTTCTTGATCCAAAAGAGTTCCCCTTTTCTGGGGTTTGGGTCCCCCTTTTTATTCTCAATTTCTCTTTGTCCTCTGAAGGCAGAGAGGCCTTTGCCTAGTCCAAACCAGTTCTGGTCAGTCCTGGAGCACTTTGTTGACAAGTCTCCTTCTTCCCTTTCACAGTGCAGGCCAGGGACATCAGACGCACCACAGGAGGTGGAGCCAGCATTGTGGAGGGAAGGCCCAGCCCTATTCAGGTCCCAGGTGCATCTCCTCCCACCCATCTACATGTAGATCTTGCTATTCAGCCCTGTGCTGACTCACCCTGTCTCCTGGCATCCCCCAGCCCCTGTCACTCACACTCCAGACAAGGAATACACAACCTAGCAGAGGCAGGCTTGGATGGTTAGACAAGAAAATACCCACTTTCTAAAAGTGGTATTTTCAAACACAGAATGTTAAAACCAACTTCACTAAAAGATGCATTTTATCATTCTGAGTCCAGGCATACTAAACTCGAATTTCTACCATGTTCCCTGGGTCAGTTGGGATTATAAGCTGTAATAATCAGAACTGCCCATTCTGGCCTATGGGGAACAGGTAGCCTTGCAATAGTGAAAAACGAAATAGGCTGTAATTCACTATCAGGACATGCCGCACACACCAGGGCATGTCCTACCTTTCACATACAAAGCACCCTGTCCACAGGGGTACCTTGGGCCTACCTTAGGGGTGACTAACATGTAGAAAAGGGAAGGTTTAGGGACTTGCAAGTGTGTGTACTTGCCAAGTCGACATGGCTGCCCCAGGCTGCACACAGGCTCTGCAATGGCAGGCCAGAGTTACACTTTACGGGCTGTTTGCGTGGGTGGCACAATCCAGTGCTGCAGCCCACCAACAGCATTTGATCTATAGGCCCTGGCACTCTCAGTGCACTTTACAAGGGACTGACACATAAATCAAATAGGCCAATCATGGAAACACCAATCCATAACACATTTTATACAGGAGCACTTGCACTTTCCCACTGGACAGCAGTGAGGAAAGTGCGCAGAATCATTACGCCAGCAAAAACAGAGTCAAAAACCAGGAGGTCAGAAAGCAAAAAGTCAGGGGAAACACGCCAAAAGATGCCAAGTCTAACACTCACTTTTCCACCCCAGTTCAGACACAGCTATATGCAAATCAGTCTTGACCCTGTGCCTCATGGGAACAGTCCAGACCGAACTGCCAAGCCATGTCTTCCCTGGACTGGAATCAAGCATCCTGGGACCGGTTTCGGGCTAACAGCCCTCATCAGCCAGGCTAGCTTGAATCCAGTGGCAAAGTGAGCAAGGGACCCACGTCTGGGCATACCCCGCCAACTTAGGGCGAACAAAGCAAACACAAGGAGATGATGGACGGAGTGCTGAAACTTTTCAAACACTCACCCCCAGTCACAGATCTGGGTTGAATCCATCATCATTCTTTAGCTCACCTTGCCACCCCAGTTCAAAAACAGCTATATGCAAATCAGTCTTGACCCTGTGCCTCATGGGAACAGTCCAGACCGAACTGCCAAGCCATGTCTTCCTTGGACCGGAATCAAGCATCCTGGGACCGGTTTCGGGCTAACAGCCCTCATCAGCCAGGCTAGCTTGAATCCAGTGGCAAAGTGAGCTAGAAATTTGCCATTTTCTTGTCCTAACCATTTGGTGCCTGTAGCCTGTACCCTGGGTCACATGACTAGATGTCACTGACAGTTGGTCTTTGTGTATTGCTCCCAGAAAGTGACACAAAGGCGAATAGTAGCTAGCAGGATGGGTCATGATGAGGGAGAGGAGCCGTCTCCTACCATACTTGCATATTACAAAGGCTCTACCCAGCACACCCACAAAGAATTTTGACACTAGCCTTTTGTGACCCCAAGCAAGCTGAGGCCAGGGCCTGGAGGCAAAAAATTCCAAACACCTTTGAGGGTGGAAACCCCCAGAACCTTCTCCTGTTTCAAAGTAGGCACCATGTATAAATAATGGACCCTCAGACTCAACTCTTCAGTACAGCTCTGGACCTGTGGAAGACTCAGAAGGACTGCTGTGTTTCTCTTTAAGAAGGGCTGCTACTCTGCTGCCCTGCTGCCTGAGGGAAAGGACTGGACCTGCATCTTGAACCCTGGACCACTAACCTGACTCCAATGGCTAGTTGGCCAGCCCCCTGATCAGAGCCCAAGGGCCAGAAAAGGTTCCTACCATCTTGAATACAGCAGCTGGACTCTGTCTGCTGTGAGTATTACACCCCAAGTAGTGCCACCTCAGTCCTGAACCCTTTGAAGTGGGCCTAAAGGTGCTCTGCCAGCTCAGCTGTGGGATTTTGACCAGAACCGGAGCAGCATGACACATCTCCTTGGAGCTGCATCAGAGCCTCCGCAGCCTGATGAATCCCTAACGCCGGACCTGGCATCGCAGCCACGCAGCTTCCTCAGAACCGCTACTGCAAGAGTCATCCTTGATGCAGGATCTTGCAACACTCTGCAAATGAGGACTTAAAGTATTTTGTTCAGCGGGCCTAACTCAGTCCCTGTACCCGGCCCACACTCCACTGCGGTCGGTCTGAACTTGTGACTTTGTCCTGGTCCCGCGTGACTAGATAACCACAGTTGGCGCTTTGTGCTTCTAGACACTATTTTCACGAAAAAATGTAAAGTTGCATATCTCCAGTTCTACTTATTGGATTTTTTGTTGTTTTGGTCTCAAATAATTATTACATTTTACTCTATTTTTCTAAATTGATGTGGGATTTTTCTTGTGTTGTGTTTTCACTTAATTACTGTTTGAAGCGCTGCATAAATAGTTTACACATGGCCTCTAAGTTAAGCCTGGCTGCCCTTGTGCCAGCTGCCAGAGGGTTAAGCGCAGGTTAATTTGGGGTTTGACAGAGATTTTGGTTGCTGCTTGAGAGGGTTTCTTCCACCTCAACCAGTAACCAAATTTTCTGCAGTAGTCTTCTTCCAGTAATAATAGCACTATTCCTTACTTGGTCCAGTTAGGTTTGATTATTTTAAAACTAAGCTCGCCCTTGGTAGCTGTAGCACAGAGCAGACAGGCGTAACTTAAAAGAAATATGAAAAGTATTCATCGGCACCAAAACAGTTAAAAAGAAGAAAACATAACACTATTAAAATAAAAATTTAACAAAAATATATTAATTTTAATGAGAAATGGATACAAAATTACCAGAAATGGATGTAGGGATCCAAAGATATGATTTTTAGAAGTTTTAAATAATTCTAGCACCAAAAAGTTCAAAGTGCAAACCGCGGGTATCTAGTCACTCTAGACCAGGTCACAATCAAAAGTTAAGGACGACCCCAATGGAGTGTGGACCAGGTTTGTTAGCGTCCAAAGTTTACCCTTTGATTTTTGGAGAAAAGTTCTTGTTGACAAGGTCGTCGGTGGGTCAGACTGCAGGCTGGATTTGAAGGGGGGCTTGTCAACAGCGGCCAGCTAAAGAGTGGGTCTTTGGTGAGAATGTTGACTTTAGTGTGACGTGTGAGGCTCTAGACATCAAAGGCAAGAAAACTATGAGCGTGTGAAGTCCGAAGTTCGGGCCCAGGGAGGCATTGACGGTGGCAGGGTGCTCCTTGGCATTGGTTTCAGTAGAGTCCTTTACGTTGAGACTTAGAAACTTTTCTGGAAGTCCGGATCCTTTTAGCAGGGCAAACCAGTAAGTTGAGTTCCACCTTAAGTTCGGATGCTGAGGCTTGGGAGCAGTTTGGAGGTAACCTCTGGTTCTTTGGGATAAAAGTTCAAAAAACATTTACAAGTGTCCAGTCTTGCAATTTTGAAGGGGGGGGGGGAAATACACTATAACACCAGCCAAGTGTCCAGGACCTTTTAGGCACCACTAGGGGGTTGGTACTCAATCTCCCAAAAGCTACCTGTAGGGTCCAGGACAAATCCTGTTGGAACTGGTCAACTGGGCTCAGCAGGGAAGTGGGTGTCTGACAGCTTTTGTGTTCCTGGAGCTTAACAGGAGGCTAGGCAACTTCCCCTTGGAGTCCACTCTTCTGTCCTGGGTACAAGTAGGAAGCAGGTCCATCCCATGTGGTCTCTCTCCATAGCTTCAACAGCACGTGCAGTCCTTTTTCTATCTTTCCCAGGTATCAAGGGATGCCATCTTTATGTCTGGCACCAGCATGTGGGTGGGGGAAACACCCTGACTAATAGGGAAAAAGTTACCAGGGGAAACCCTACCCACTTTGACATCACTTCCTGGGTGGTTGGCCTTAAGCAATCCCACAGTACACTGCTCTACCTAAATATTAAGTACACATATCCTACATTTTAAATACAATGCACCCTGCCCTATGGGACGTTAGGACCTACCTTAGGAGTGACTTATCAGAATTAAAATGGAAAGTTTAGCCTGACAAAAGGTTTACTTTGCAAGGCCGAAATTGCTGTTTTAAAACTGGACACGGAGGCTGAAGGCACAGGCCTACATATATGCTTTTCACTGTCACTTTAGTGGTGGCACAATATGTGCTGCCGCCCATTAGTGACTGTAGTATTCTTTCCAGTAGAAGAACGACACGTACTCCAATATGTTGGGTTCTTTAGGTTTAATGGAGCATAGGACCCCTGTGCCTGAACATCCAGACACCAACAGCCCCCACTGGTCTAACCGACCTAGAACCCACCTATGTCAATATCCCCACATTCTACTCATGACTAGATACACTAGGAAAGAGTAAAGAAAGACTAAGACACATTATAACACATCCCCCATCTTTCATCACAATATGGAGCCCCACCTCCCACACTGCTGGTGATTGGGCAATAAACAGGGACACAAGCAACAAACAGGAACACAAGAGGAAACCCACACACAAGACACCACCCACGAAACCCCACCCGTAACACCCCAATGAGGGAACACACCTACACCCTCCTCGAGTGGCTCCTCAGCCACACACATCAAGCCATCTGGGAGGTCTGCCACACCTTCTTACACCTGACCTTGTTTCCCCTTGTCCATCAACACCCTCTGCATTGTGCAGCACAGTCTTTGCTCGGAACACCTCCTCAAAATTCTCACTCCCACTACCAAGCGCCGAAGTTTCCTGGACTCTTCATCATTCAAGTCTGGCAAATACGAGCCTGCCCCGAACCCTGCCTGCACTGCAGAATCTACATCTCCACCCCTTTGAAATAAAGCCACTCTTCTCATGTTCCAGACTTGCTCATTTTCCAACCTTACCCAATTGCGGCCCACCACCTTGACCTTGTATGGACCTGGAAATTTGGACAAACCGGACCTCACACCACCTGGCTTGACTTTGACCTAGTCCCCCACACAAATCACACCACTCTTGGAGGAGCCTATGCCTGCTTTGGCTACTGACTTTTCACCACACCTCCACATCCAGAAAGGAAACAGTTTTGTGCTAGGTTTTCTGCCCCTCATCATCTCAAAAGGCGTCATCCCCGTTGCCGCTTTGGGTGTGGTGCGGTAAGCCCACAACATGTCTTTTATTGCACTCTGCACACTCTGTCCCGCTTTTACCAGCTAATTCCATGGTACCCTTCACCAAACTATTTCCACCTGACCATTGCTCTGAGGGTTATACAGGGACGTACACACATGTTGCACCCCTACATGTGCCAAAAATGTTTTCATTTCTCCCAAGGTGAGTTGCGTGCCATTGTCGGTGACGAGTTTCACAGGCACTCCTTCCCTCCTAAAGATGTCTTCCAATAAAGCAATGGCGGTTTTAGTACTTATATTCTTCAAGAATACTACCTCAAACCATCTCGATCTTGCATCCATCACCACAGCAGCAAAACGTTCTTGCTCTGGCAAAAATGTGAACGGACCAATAAAGTCCAAACTGACCTTTTCCCACACCGAATCTGCCTTGGACATATGCAACTGAGTGTCTTTAGCACCCACCCCCAATCTCAACCTTTTCTCTGAATTGTTGCATTCCACACAGCTCTCAATCCAGCTCTTAACATCAAAATCCATTTTGGGCCACCAAAAATTCTCTTTCAACCTTTTAAGGGTGAAAGTTTGTCCCATGTGGCCTTCATGTGTTAAACAAACTAGTTTAGCCCTCAATGCCACAGGAGGAACAAACCTCTCACCCCTGACGATGAGATATAATTCCTCCACCACTTTGGAATAAGGTCTGACTGCATTAGAATATGTGCTCTCTCTTTTAACACCCTCCTTAATCATTTTTGTTACTGCTTTCAGTTCCTCATCCGTGTCCAAAGATTCCATCCATTCCTCCTTGGACACCGTACTGTGCGGACCAACTAACACCTCGTCCACACCTGCCACAACTTCCTCAGGACCTAAATCGCCCTCCTCACACAGTTTGTCAGACAACCTGTACAGACAGTCGGCTACTCTATTCTTCCAACCAGGCAAAAATTCCACTGTTAAATCACACTCATGCAATTTCATGGCTAACCTGGCCAAACGGGCTGAACAGTTCTTAAAACCATTGGGTGCTAGGACCTTTAATAATGGTTTATGATCGGTCCTGAGAATTACTTTAGAACCCCATATAAAAGTGCATAAATGGCTAGTGGCCCACACTGCAGCCAATGCCTCCCGCTCGATGACAGAATAATTCCTTTCCGTATTCGTCAACGAACGGGACGCAAAAGCTACAGTTCTTTCCAACCCACCATGTAACTGCGAAAGCACGGCACCCAATCCAACTGCACTGGCATTTACTGTGAGCACTGTTTTAAGGTTGCACTGAAATGGAGCTAGTATCTTGGCATTCAAGATCTCTTTCTTTATTGTAGCATAAGCTCCCTGCTGAGAAGTTCCCCAATCATACTTCCTTCCTTTCCTGAGTAACTCCCTCAGGTTCAGATTTACTGGCAAAGTCTCTCACAAACTTGGCATAGTATTCTACCATGCCCATAATTGAGCGTAATTTATCCTTGTCACTAGGAGTTTCTGCATTAACATTGGCACTCACGGGGGCGCTAGAGGGCGCACGGCGATATGGCCGCACCTTAGTGCAGCTCCGCCCGGCCGAGCCACAATCCGTTAATTATCTGCCCTTAAGAGCTACATCTGCACCCCTTTCTGGGCTGGGCTGGGCTGGGCTGTATGGCCCCCAGGCTCGTTCCGGTGGTGCAGAGGTGAAGTTGTGGCCACCACGGCGCTGGAAAACGGGCCTTTGATGTGCAGGCGAGCGCACACAAAATGCCGCCCGCCGCTTGACTCTGTGGCGGAGTGCTTTTTCTGGAGCCTCGGCGGTGGCGATTGGAGTGCGGGGGAGCTGCTCCCTGATGGAGAATCGCTGTGCTATCCTGGCTCACCTGGGGCCTCCGGAGCGGGATTGACGGCGGCATTGGACGGACGCGAGTGAGCACCGGCGCCTGCCGAGAATCCTGGGAGTGTTGTGCTACAGGCGAGGTAGACCAGTGGCCTGCCTGACTCCCTGCGGCCTGGGCGATAGCGGCGGAAGATTGCTGCCTACCAATCGGCTCCCGGCGCCGGCGGTGGTGAGTGGAGTGCGGCGCTGCCTGGGCCCCAGGCTGCGGAAGCGGGTGGGGGCCCGGGGTGGGTGCTGTGCCCTGCAAGCTGTGGCGGTTGCCGGTGGGAGCGCGTGCCGGTGCTGGGGATCGGGCAGGCCCAACTTGCTGTGCTGCCGGCTGCTACCGGAGGAGGCGAGGAGTTACCTGGGGCCCGTGTATGTGCGGAGGTGTCCGGCCCTTTCAGCACACGCTCCATTAGAGCTTGGGCGCGTTTGTGGCCTGCATTCACTGACAGTTCTTGTGTGGTTCCGGCATCTGCCTTTCAGTAGCCACCGGGGAGGAAACATTGCGCCTGTCCTGCCTTGGTTGCCTGATACCGCTCTGCACCTGTATGCGCTGATCGCCAGTGGGCTGCACACTCCGACTGTTCTACTGTGTAGGGAGCTGATCTGAGACCTCCCCTGCTGAGTGTGGCTCTTGGTGGGTTAGCTAGAATTTGAGGCTCTGGTGCTGCTGAGGGGGGAGCCTTTCTAGGATCCTGGCATATGCTGCGACTTCCCCTGCTTGTGTTTGATGGATCGGCCCTGCAGGACTGGTGTGTCATGATCCTTCCGCTCCAACAGGCTCCACTGGTGACGAGTTTGCGGCGTGCGCAATCTTCCCAGGCATGTGGTTGCCGGCGGGTTCGAAGGGAGCATTGCAGCATGGCAGCAATGGGGAGAACTGATAAAACACAACCGCACCTCACGTTTGAGGCCCGCAAAACTGGTAAATCCTCAAGGAAGGCAGCCTCAGACTCGGAGGCTGATGCCCTGGGCGACACCCTCCCCCCTCTCGAAACCACACTGCTGGCAACGCAGCGTAGCCTCCCGGCAATTGAGGGCACGATGGCCGCTGTGAACAACTGTCTGGATCACATGTCTGCGCAGCTGGAGAAGCAGAATGTCCATATGGGGGAAGTTGAACAACGAGTCTCCGCGACGGAAGATGGGTTGAGTGAGGTTGCTGGCAAGGCGATAAATATGGAGAAGGTGCTGTCCCTTATTCAGGCCAAGAATGAGGATTTTGAAGCGCGGTCCCGGCGCAACAACATCAGGCTCACGGGGCTGCCGGAGTCCACAAATGTGGGGAAAATGGAGACATACATGAAAACCTCATCAAGGAAATTTTTGGAACTGAGCATCTCTCCACCATGTTTATTATAGAGCGGGCCCACCGCTCCCTTGTGGCGAGACCTGTCCCGGGTGCCCCTCCTCGCCCCATCATAGTGAGACTATTGAACTACAGAGACCGTGACACTATATTGCGGATGGCCAGAGACAAGGGGAACATTGAGCACCAGGGTAATACTTTGGCCTTCTTCCCGGACTTTACTGTAGCTGTGCAGTCTGCTCGATGGGAATTTGGTGCAGTGAAAAAATTCTTGCAATTTTAAGGGGTCCCATATGCAATGTTATATCCCGCTCATTTGCGCATAGGTCCAGATGGTGACTTTAAAATCTTCTCCAATCCCAAGGCTGCACTTGAACATGCTAAACAGTTGAAACGCAGGCGGCGTGAATCTAGCTTGGCCCGTGACGATGAGGATCAATAGGGAGATGTGTCATCTATTCGCTGTCCCTTAACTTCGCTCTTATATTCATGTTTGCACTATGCACACAATGTTGCGAATCATATATGGGTATACATCCTGGTGAAATTCTTTTCACTTCTTTAATGCTAATGTGTGTAAGTTGTACCATGCGCTGTGGTGGCTGGGGCTGGACACATTGGCACAGATACTAGACCTGCTCGGCCACCTCCTACTGGTTGGGAGGATAGTAGCACTCTGCACCCCCCAAATGGGTATACCCCACGCGCTGTTTTCTCAGGTCTGGTTTTGTTGGGGATGGGTTTTATTACATTGGGATGGCTTTGGTGAGTTGGGGACGCTGAAGTGGGTGGGGGGAGTGTGACTGGGAGGGTATGGCTGGCAATACATCCATTCTGTGAATTTGATGTATCGTCACGTTGTGTTGCAGTTGACATACATTGTTTGCTACATAATGTCGGTATCGGGTTAATGTTCTGCATAAGTGATGAGTGGCAAGGTTAAGTTCCTCACCTGGAACGTTTGTGGACTCAATACCCCCCAAAAAATTAGATCTGTTCTGGCGTTTCTGGATAGAATGGAGGTGCAAGTAGCCTTGCTTCAGGAAACCCACCTCACTAAGGAATCGGCACAGAAAGTGGGTGCACGCTGGGCAGGTGCGAGAGTAGCGTCCTCTTACTCTACCTATTCTAGGGGTGTGATGACACTTGTTAAAAAAGGGGTTCCCTTCACGTTGGTTCGAACTGACACGGATGAGCAAGGTCGAGTTGCAATAGTACATGGTCAATTGGGTGGCATGAGTGTGTTGTTGGTTAATGTGTATGGGCCAAACACTGACGATCCGTCGTTTTTTTGCAGATGTATGGCGCCGCATTTCTGAGTTCCCTTCAGCTGAGATAATTTGGGGTGGTGACTTCAATGTTTGTTTAGATGCCGCATTAGACAGGGTCAGTAGCGGAACAGTTAGGCTGAAGCAGTCAGCGGGGACGCTGTTGGGGATATTGGATGCTGGCAAGCTACATGACGTCTCGCGCCTTCAACACCCTGAGGGTCGAGAGAGCACGTTTGTCTCCTCAGTGCATGGGTCATGGTCCCGCATAGATTTTTGGCTTGTGTCCGAGGTAGTGTGCACTTGGGCTGTGAAGGTCGGGCATATGGCTCGAACACTCTCTGATCATTCCCCGGTGGCTCTTGAGTTACAGGTACCCACATGTGAGAGGCCTCCCTTTGCATGGAGACTGCAGCAGTCTGCACTGACTGATCCAGTTTTTAAACAAACTATCGGCGAGGCAGTCCGTAATTATTTCCGCGAAAATGAGGGGTCAGTGGACAGCGCTGGTGTGCTGTGGGACGCGTTTAAGGTGACCATCAGGGAGGCCTGCATCGGCGCGCAGTCGGGAGTATTGCGAGACCTCCGACGCAGGTTACACAAATTGGCGTCTGACATCTCCACACTCGAGCGCGAATATGAGAAAAATCCCTCTCCAACGACTTTAGCTGCAATAAGAGACCTTGTCCCTGACCAGAATGAGACGGCTGATCAGGAGTTATTGCATCGATCTAGACGCGGCACTGCCCGCTACTATGGGGAGTGGGGTCGACCGAGAAGCTCTTTGGCGCAGAGGCTAGCAGCGCCGCATAGTCAGGAGTGTATTACGGAACTGCTTGATGTGGATGGGGTCGCACACTACTCAACTCCCGAGATTTGCGATATAGTCTTACAATTTTACACCAAACTCTACGCTGCTAAGGGGGAGGTACCGACCGCGGAGATAGACTCCTATCTTGAAGATGTGGCACTGGGGTGGCTTTCCAATGCACATCAGGAGTATCTTATGTAGCCATTTGATGTTGAAGACGTTAAATTAGCAATCATGTCCCTCCCTACCTGTAAGGCCGCCGGGCTCGATGGGCTCCCCAGTGAGTTTTATAAGACATATGTGGAAGATCTTGCCCCTAGACTTCTTGCGGTCTATGCTGAGGCTTATGAGGAGGGGAAGCTTCCAACCACCCTCAAAGAGGCCCTGCTGGTGACCTTGCTTAAACCAGATAAGGCAGCCAATCGGTGCGATTCGTATAGGCCTCTTTCAATTATAAATATAGACGCCAAGATACTGGCAAAGATGATAGCTACAAGGCTCCAGCCGCTGGTCCCTCTACTGGTCCTACCGGACCAGTCGGGTTTTGTGTCTGCCCGATCAACGACGCATAACCTGCGCACGGTCTTTTCCACATTGCACTACTTTGATTCTGATTTTCAGGCGGTGGCGGTGCTGCTGGATGCCGCAAAGGCTTTCGTTTCCCTCCAATGGGGTTATATGTTCACGGTCCTCACTAGAATGGGCCTTCCCCCGTTTTTTCTCCAATGGATCAGGGTGCTCTACACAGAACCTGTTGCACACGTGTGGGTTAAAGGGTGGGTGTCGTCGGCATTTCCTATAGAGAGGGGCATGCGGCAGGGGTGCCCCCTGTCGCCTATGCTTTTCTCGCTGGCACTGGAGCCTCTTGCTTGTAAACTTCGACAGAGGCACGCGGCAGCCGCCCTGCGCTTTCGGCAGAGGTCGCTCGTGGTCTCCTTGTATGCCGACGATATGCTTTTGTACGTTCGCGACCCCGCCAATTTTCTGCCAGCACTGCTCCGTGAGTATGTTAAATTTGAGCGGTACTCGGGCCTAGGGATTAACTGGGCAAAGTCGGTGGTGTTCCTGCTGACGGCTGGTACGAGGGAGGTGGATCTGGAGTTTCCGCTAACGTGGACTCATGACCCAGTGAGGTATTTGGGGATCTGGCTGCATAGTGATCCGGATAAAGTGCTCTCTGAGAATTATGGCCGAGCTATTACGCAGATTACTGAACAGGCGGATAGGTGGGCGCGCTTGCCCCTCTCTCTCGCTGATCGAATAGCGGTTATAAAAATGGCTTTCCTACCTAAGCTGCTTTATTTTTTTGTTAATATCCCTATTAAGCTGAATATTGTGCTGTTTAAGACGCTTCAGTCGGTAATACTCACTTTTGTTTGGGGTGGTAAGAAGCCCAGATGCAGTTGCAATGTCCTTGTACAGCCCTTTGATCGTGGCGGGTTCGAGGCTCCAGACCTCCGATTATATTATCTGTGCGCACAGGCGCAGTTTGCGTACTATTGGCACTTTCCGCAGAAATTTCAACCTCATATTGCTATTGATTCAGATGTTGTAATTCCCCTGCAGGCAGCTACTCTTTCGGGGGGTTCGGGAGGACCTAGGACTGAAATTAACCCCGTACTATGCACTTCTTGGGCTTGGAAGACGCTGGCTAAACGGTCGCAACTTCCTTATCTATACGCTCCACGGCTGCCCTTGGCTTCGCACCCAGACATTTGAGCGGCAAGGGAGAAGCCCGCGCTGCAGGAACTGGCGGCCGTAGGAATTACCCGTCTGGGGGACCTGTATAAACAGGGCCGGTCCCAGTCATTGTAGGATGTACAGGGGGGTAAGCATTGTGGATTTATGTTGAGTTTTACATATGTTAGAGTTCGGCAAGCTGTAAGAGCCATTTACCCGAATTATCCTGATGAACCTACAACTTTGCTGGCGCTCCAGGCGATGCTGGCGGGGGTAGAGCGAAAGGGCTTAATCACCAAACTGTATGACGCCTCCCATCTTCGATGGCACACTGCGCTGGGGTCTATTCTCACACCAGATCTCTGGAAAGTCTGCTGCGCACTAACGAGACACCTCACAGCGAATTGCAATCTTCGTATTATCCACTTTAAATATTTACATCAGCTATATTATACCCCTCTACAGCTCTGTAGGTACGGTTTGCGCAAGTCTGCTTGTTGTGTACGGTGTGGGCAGGCGGATGCTGACTTCCTGCATGTGGCGTGGATGTGTGCATGTATATTTGCATTTTGGTCCTGGATGGCGAGTGTGCTCACTGATATTGTGCTGGAACCGGTACAATGTGCTCCGGAAATCTGCCTCCTTGGATATGTTCAAGGTCTTAAGCCCTGTAACCGACGTATTGTTGCGATCTCCACTCTGATGGCCAAAAGGGCTGTGGCGCAGTGTTGGGGGGCGAAAACCACTCCAACTGTAAGAAAATGGGTCCGTGACTTACTTTTTTGTAGAGACCAGTTGGGGGCTTATGCGGAAGAACTGCCCGAAGCCTCACGTTCCGATAGACTTCTGGGCCCCACTGACTGTATATTTGCTTGCCCATCCAGATTTGACGTAATTTGAATCCTGCATGTCTCTCAATGTCTATGCAATTGATGCTTTACCATGGGAATCTAACCATGGATTATGCTTCTGCTACTCCACTCATGTTTGTCTATGCTGTACCAGTTTCCTCAAATGCGCAATGTATTGTTATCTGCTGGCCCGGGGATTGGGGGGGGGGTTGTTTTCTTTGTTAAATATGTCCTGCAGCTGTATGTTTGTTAATATGTCTGCTGAACTAATAAACATATTTTTTAAAAAAACAAAAAAAAACATTGGTCTTACTCCCTCACTAGAAATGCAGTACCCTAGGTACTCAATCTCACTTACCAAGAACTTGCACTTCTCTTTCCGCAAAGTGAGGCCAGCCTCTAACAATTTACTGAGCACTTTGCGCAACGTGTCATTGTGAGTATCTATGCTATCTCCAAAAATTAAAATGTCATCCTGAAAAAATATGACATTTTTGATTTCAGCCAACACTTTTGAAATGAGCCTTTGAAATATGCTTGCCGCGGATGACAAACCGAAGTGCAACCAATTAAATTGAAATACTCCGTCGGTTGTGACAAACGCAGTAAGGTGTTTCAAGTCTGGATGTAACATTACCTGGTGATAGGCACTCTTGAGATCTAATTTAGAAAAATACTTCCCCCTGGCCAGTAAGAAGACTAGCTCTGTGATGTTGGGCAGGGGAAACCGATCCATGACCACATTCTGGTTTAAGCTGCGGAGGTCAACACAAAACCTCAAAGACCCCTCAGCTTTTTTTGTGATCACAACAGGAGATAACCATTGTGTCGCCTCAACTGGTTCAATGACACCATCACTAACCATTTGGGCAATGATCTTTTTAACTTCCTCCCTCATAGCAATTGTTACTTTCCTGGCACTATGTCTCACCGGAATGGCAACTTTCCCCTAAATTATTTTGTGGATATAGTCTCTGGCCACTCTTAACTTGTTATTGAAAACCGGTGCAAACTGTAACAGTACATCACTCACGTCACCCTCATCCACTACCATGACCTGCTCTGATGCCCTCGGATTCACCACTATATGTAAATTATATTGATGAACTCAACCCAGAATAGGTGGGCCTTCACTGGCAACATATATTTTCCCTTTCGTGTTGCTTACGAAACTCAATGTTAGCGTCAAAATAACCCATCACACCAATGTTGGCTCCTTGATAACCTTTCAATACCACATCTGTGGTATTCAACACTCTGCCCGGCCACACTTCATCAAACAGCTCTTTCTAAATAATGGTGTACAAGGAGCCTGAGTCCACCATCAGTGTTACTGCTCTCTCATCCACCACAAAGTCCGCTCTGGGATGTAAGCGACTCTTGGAATCATCAAGTTCACCAGGTTCAATTTGGCCAATGTGCTCCGAGTCCACCATGAGAACCCCGTGCTCCATGAGTTCTGCTGAGTCCTCAACTGCTGCCACCCTTCCTTTGCTCGCCTTGCACATCTGAGCAAAATGGCCCTTACGCCCACCAGAACGACAATCCTTTCCCAAAGCAAAACAGGATTTAGAGTCCCCCTAAGTGAAAGTTGCTGCCGCACTGGTAGCAAAAACGTGCGGTGGATCTGCCTTGGGTGAATACAGTGGTTCTTGAATTTGCATTTTTGTTAGATGGCGCAGTTGAAATTGTTGCTTTTCTCTTGACAAAATTAACCAACTCCGTCTCACAATCCACTTCTGTTACGTCTATGTTTTCCCTGTTACTCATTTTTTGCATTTCCCTCATACATTTCTCCGATTCCTCCACTATTTTTGCAATCTTTATGGCCTCCTTTAATGTTGGGTCAGCGGCTGCCCACAAGTGCTCCTGCATTTTTTTGTTATTGCACTGAACAATCAATTGGTTTCTTTTGAGTTCCTCCATCATAGATCCAAACTTGCATTTCATGGCCAATTCCCTCAATCGCGCTACAAACTCATCGTCGGATTCGAATTCTTTTGTTGGGTGTAGAACTTGTGTCGTTGCATAACCATATTCAGTGTCTTAGCAAAACATTTGTGCAGACGCAATTTGGCCTCCTTATACACATCTTCCATTACATCACCGTTGTCTTTATATACTTGTGGCAAATATTTAAAGATATGATGAAATTCAGTGCCAAGACATCCTGTTAATAAACGTTTTTTCCTGAGTGGCGGAAAGTTAGATCCTCCTAAAGCTACAATGTAGTTTTCAGATGTCTTTATCCAGTCTTCCCACTCTATGGGCGGTTCACCTTGTAACATTAGAAACGATGGAGGCACAACCACAGACTGATTGATACTCATGATGGATGAGTTTGCACTTTACTTTTGAAAACTTGAAATATTCCTATTCGAATATTGAATGTACTCAAAGTACAGTACCAGCAACGACCACACGATGGCAGTGTTCGCAATAAATTTCCCTTTCCGTGTGTTGAGCTCTATGGTAGGATGGTCGAGTGGAGAGGAGAAATGGCTGAGGGATTTCACTCGTCTACGTTTGCAGGTGAGAAAGTGCTTGAAAATTCATTGTTTATTTACTAATAATTGTTCCCAATCTCCACCGGTAGACTAAATGCGGGCAAAGCGGCTGGTAACGCTGGTAACCTTATGACAAATGCAGCAGGCACGCCGAGTGTCAGACGCGCACGCTGGAACAAAGGGAAGAGTGTCAAGATGCGCGAGAGCAGGTAGTGCGAGGAGGGACCGCGTGGGCACTGTTCTGAATGTTTAACGGGCCCGAGGAGTTGACCGTCCCAAGTCTTAATTCACTCGTAAAGAGTGGTTGAACAAGTTAAGAGAGGTTAAACAGGGAAAATCGCTTGAACTGCGAATAAGAAAAAAAAAAATTGCGCAGGCAGTCCTACCGCACTCTTCACAGCGAGTAAAAGGCCTCGGTTTGCGGCGCAGGGTTCCTTTTCTCATCAGCTCCACTTCACAGGCACAGGTGTCTGGCACATCCCATCCTGGTTGCCAATAAATGTAGTATTCTTTACAGTAGAAGAACGACACGTACTCCAATATGTTGGGTTCTTTAGGTTTAATGGAGCATAGGAACCCTGTGCCTGAACAGCCAGACTCCAACAGCCCCCACTGGTCTAACCGACCTAGAACCCACCTATGTCACTATCCCCACATTCTACTCATGACTAGATACACTAGGAAAGAGTAAAGAAAGACTAAGACACATTATAGCAGTGACATTTAACTTAAATGCCCTGGGTACCCATGGTACCATATACTAGGAACGTATAGGTAAGTTAAAGGTGCCAGTTATTGTTGTTAGCCAATTCAACATGTTGTTGGGTGCCTGGTTAGCAGAGTCCCAGTATATAGAGTCTCAAATACAACACCATCAGTCCAAAAAAAGGGGGTTGATCATGAAAAAAGAGGCATTTTCTTACATGGCTGCCCTCCAGATGAAAGGTGAGGAGCAATTTAACCATTCCCTTGGTAGTTCTCATCATTTAAGAGGAAGAACTTGGAATAGCCATCTGCATTGGCATGGTCAGTCTCTGGTCTGTGTTCCACTATAAAGTCAATTCCCTCTAGGGACTGGACCACCTCAACAGTTTGGGGTTTTCCCCCTCTCGTCTACCTCCTCAGCGACCAAACCAAAGCAAAGGCTTCTCTCTCAGTGGCACTTCAATGCTGCTGTCTGTGGAGTAGTCGCCTACTAATAAATGCAACTGGTTGATACTGATCCTCATCATTCAGCTGTGACAATACCACCCCAATCCCATGTTCTAAAGCTTTTATTTGGACCACAAACTCCCTGCTAAAGTCAGGTGCTCTCAGAGGGCAACAATAGTGCCATAACCGTTCATAAATCTTCTGTAGGACCCAGTCAGGCCTAGGAAGGCTGTGACCCGGGTTTGGGTTTTGGGAGGCTGTCAAGGCATCATGGTTTGGATCTGCGGTTGGAGAGGCTGCACAAGTCCCACACCAAAAAGGTGGTCAAGGTAGACCACAGGTCCCTGCCCTATCTGGCACTTACTGAACTTGGCAGTTAGGTCTGCCTGTTGCAGGCCCTAAAGCACCTCCCTGAAGTGGCTCAGGTGCACATGCCAAGATAGCTGCAACATCAAGATAGCCTGCACTAAAGGTCTCCAGTCAAGACAGTACCCTGTTCACCAGTCTCTGGAAGGTGGCAGGGGAATTCTTCAGACCAAAAGTTATCACTTTAGATTGAAAGTGACTCACAAGAGTTGAAAATGCTAACCTCTCATTTGCTCCCTCAGTTAGGGCAATCTTACAGTACCCAGTAGTGAGATTAAAGTGCTGAGATACTTAGCAGAACCTAGTTTCTCAATGAGCTCATCAGCTTTGGGGATGGGGTGTGCATCAGTTTTGGTGATGGCATTGAATTAACTGTATTCCACACAGAGCCTGAGTTCTGGCCTCACCCCCCTTTTCTGGTTGGCCTTGGGTACCAGCACCACATGGCTGGCCCAGGATCTACAGGAGGGCTCAATCACCCCCAGGTCCAACATCTTGGCAGCTTCTGCCTGAATGCTGGACTTGACCTTACCTGACAGCCTGTAGTTTTTATTTTGACTGTCTATGTCATGGACACATCAATGGGTCTGACCAGGTGTCAGGGAAAACCGTCCAGAAAATTGTTCCAGTAATATAGCAACAGTCCTTTTGCTACTGTTCAGTCAGTGTTGAAGAAAGGACTGTTCCCTTTACTGACCTATCCTTGATAATAGGTGCTCACTGTCCTCCTCTCCACCATTTAGTCACCCTGAGCATAGTCATGTCTGCCCTGTCACAGTGTTGTTTTAACTGGTTGACGTGGATCATCCTGTGGGGTGTCTGGAGGTGCCCAGGTCCACCTGATATGTGACATCTCCCATCTTTTCCAGCACCATGTAGTACCCAGTCCACTTAGTCCTGGAGGGCAATAGGAGTCACAGGCTCCACCAGTCACACTTGCTGACCTGGCTGGTATTTTAACAATGAAGCTTTGTGGCCAAACCAGTGCTTAACAAGCATCTAGCTAGCCTTTAGGTTCTGGTTAGCCTTCTTTATGTAAGATCATAGGTTCACTGCATTCATTTTTCTCATGGTTCTTACCGCTGGTTATGAAATGGGTAAAGCATGTAGGGCCTCATGTATCAATATTGGAAATAGCGATTACCTAATTGTGATTTTCTGCTAATTGCAATTAGGTAATAGCTATTCCTAATGTATGAAACTCCATGAGTTTCATTTAGCGATTCCTAGTGGGTCGCAAGTCGACCTACCTCATAAATATTAATGAGGTAGGTCACAATTTGCCCATTGGGAATCAGTCAAATCATGGGGATGGTGGCCTGCTAGGGTCAGCAGACCACCATGTCTATGATTGCTTTTTAATAAAGCAAGTTTTTTTTAAATGCAACCCATTTTCCATAAAGGAAAACAGGTTGCATTTAAAAATGAAAAGTTTTCTTTTAATTCTTTAAGGGCAGTCAGTGGTCCGTGGTCTGAAAAAATGTTTTTACTACCATTCCCAAAGGGGAAGAAGGTGGTTAAATGCAGTGGTGTAGGAAGGGCGGGGTGGAGAGGGCACCCGCTCCTACCTGCCGTCTTGGGGCAGCAATCGCTAGTATTCCCCGCACTACAATGCGGCCGTCATTGGGCAGCAATCAATGGCGGAATCTCGGCAGCACCCCCCCCCCGCTCTTCAATGCAGCTGCGGGCGGCAGATGCAGGGACCACCATGAGCGGCCAAAGGGCTAGCTACGCCACTGGTAACATGCGGATGTTTTGCGGCCACATTTCGGTCGCAAAACATTTTACATACTGCTGCAATTCAGTATTAGGAAGGGATGCCCTAAACACGCCACTTCCTAATACCGAATTGGTATGTATTTTCATTTCCAAATTGCGATTCGGTAACATGTTACCGATTTGCAAATTGGAATTCACACATACCAAAATGCATTTTACCGGTCGCAAATGGCCTGATTCTACTAATTGGACCATTTGCGACCGGTAAAGTGCAAGATACATGTGGCCCGTAGTCTCTCACGCTCCTCCATAGTGGATCCAGAGGCCTCACTATCCTTCTGGAGATGGAGGGCTGCGGCGAGTAAAGGCTCTAGCGCTGCAGAGGAGGCCAGGCAAATTTTGCGTCTTTGTGCATGCGACCACATGGCTCAGTTCAGCAGTGAGCAGCATCCCTGGCGCTTACCCGCAAGTGTGGTCCCACCTGCTGCAACTCTGTCTCTCCACAGAATAGGAGTTAGCCCTGACTATTCAAACAAATCAGGTACATACCCCAGATGGGCTGGCGCAGTCACCCTAGAAGTTGAAACTCCAATTGGGTTGGTGCAGTCACCACATAATATGTAGCCTGATCAGCTAATGGAGGCACGTGCAGCCCCAATCGGGCCGAGACAGGCAGTGGCACCACCAATTTGTGTCCTGTACCCAGGACAGGGACAGTTGTGCTCTGTCCACTGCGAGTTCAAGCTTGGTGCGCCCTTCCAAATTACAGTAATCAACATCTGCTACCCAAGAATCTGAAATGTAACCAGAGCGTTCACGTACAATAAATCAAAAACACTGTACAATGACCCTAAAGCATTGTGCTGTTGAAGCTGGACATGGATTGCAGGAAGTACCAGGCACTGTGTCACAGCAATGGCTGTCCTCAGTTTTCTAGAGGTTCATTACGCGTCACTGTTGTGATTTGTATGCAAGATGCCAATATGAATATATGCTATATTTTTATTGTGCAGAACCCATTTAGAAATGTCAGATGCAATGTTTCCCCTGAAAATAATTTCCTGGCTGGACGTGACACAATACAACCCTCCAACTTGAATTTTAGCGGGTTATTGTACAATTTAATCGTACTGCTCTTTTATTTTTAAAGCCATTTTCAATGACAGACGAATCTCGTCTGCTCACCTCACTGTGACGATCGAAGACTGAGTCACTCCTTTTACCTTGTGATGCGTAATGTCTCCGCGAGCTCCCTGCCTTTCTTTCTCAGTGGCCCTGTGACTGACTGATTACCTACAATTTGTTTTACCAGATATGTGATTTGCGTCTTAAACACATTTTATTTAGATTGTTGAAAATACCTTTTAAGAATGAAGTTCTTTGCTGCTCTTGAGAATTGCTTGATGCACTATGGAGGTGTGAAAACCCATAAGCCTGTTCGTTGAACAGCTTCTTAGGCCCATGTGTTATGCCTTCTCAAATACATTCTCATTGAGAATTTTTTGTGCGTAATCAATTGGCTGAATCTGAAAGTGCAAAAAATGTTCCGGTAACTCATCATCAAAATTCATGGCTCTGAGACTAAGAACCTTATTTAGAGTTTAGCAGATGGGATAGTGCAAAACAAACCTGGTGGGTGACCCCTACATCATATCACAAGTGCATTACAGCCTCTGGCACTTTCTAACACACTGAATAGGATATGTGTCACGTTTTGATGTGGTATCCTTCCGCCAATCTCTCAATAAGCTTCTAAATGTTCATTTTATCATTCTCACTGCTTGAGGTGAGCCCTCACAATTGACACAAAAATCTGTAGGGGAATAATTTAGAGTTTGGCAGACAAGGTACTCTACCACAATTGTGTACATCAAGCATTGATCCTCCCACTCTGCTTTGCGTCAGGCAGACTTTTCTTTCAGACGCCCCCCCTCCCCCCCCCCCCTTGTGCCACCCCGAAAGGTTACTCCAATCGGCTGATGGAAGAAGGTCCTCTGGAGTGAGGACATCAGACCACCCGCCCTATTTTAAGCGGGTGATGTGATGAACTATTTATTTCTGTCCGTCACCTGCTAGAAAAACTCTGCTTGCAACGGACAGAAAAAAAGGAAGGATGGCCCCCACATGAACTATCCAAGCTGTAGAAAGTGCTCAACCATTATAAACAACACCATCAATGAAAAGTTTATTCTACCTGTGGTTAATCAAATTTAAAAAATGAATTCTAAATACAGGGATATTCTAATGGTGTAGGAACCAATGAAGAGCATATCCCCCACGGACAAGTGGCGATTTTCAAACTCTCTCTTATGGGAGGCACCTGGAATTCTGTACATTAGGCAGGTTGCCTGCAGATAGATACACCGCTGCTGCCTCATATGATTTGTAAATGCAAAGCTTACTCACAGTTGATGATGGACAAAAAAGGCTATACCAAGTCACCAAAAAAGAATTTAAAAAGCGGAGAGTAGCTGTAGAACCCAAGTAGATGTATCATAACCCTCTTAACATTCAGTGAAAGCATAAAAACCTCCTCCCACAAAGATTTAGGATAATACAAGGAGAAAACACTATATTGCTTCATGTTAAAATATGTGGAATTTTAAGCAGACTTTTTGTCCTTGGTTGGGGAACCAACCTGTTACACAGGAATATAAGCTATTATTCATGGACCAATAAAGTGCCAAAATTCCAGTGATTGCCAGTGACAGTATCTAATAGTTAGGAGGAATATCTTGTACAGCTTTGAAGGAGGCTTCTGCCAGGTGTGGCAGAGTAACAACATGTTCTTTAACTAGAAGGAAGATTAAATTACTGGCCTATGTCTAACAACTTCACAAAAGGTGGGTAGAGTGAGAGGCAATATGAAAAATATCCCAGTAGGCTCCCTCGATGCAAGCAGAATCTTGTGACAGATACACCCACACCATTCTCTGAAAACTCCAACATTAGCAACAGGTCAGGATTCTGTGACAATTTAAGGCCTGATTTTGATGTTGGCAGATGGAGTAATTTCCAGAGGATTTTATGTCCGCCAGAACGAAACTACTCTGCCCGCCAAATTTATAAATGACCGCCAAGCTGGCAGTCATTTATAAAGCACTGACAGGAACCGCCGTCACAGAGTTTCCTGTCAATGGATTTTCCTGTTTGGCGCAGGGCTCCATCAGCAGGTCGGAGTCCTGCACCAAACAGTTTTCTTTTTATATTTTCACAAAGAAAATCCCGAAATATAATGCTGCCCTCACCAAGGGAGTCCTCTCCACTGGCGAGGGAGGCATTTTGCAGTTTTCACTGCCCCTTACAACCAGTGTTTTCCTGGCAGTGACAGGCAGTGAAAACTGACCCGTAATTCCTACCATCTAAATTAGGTGGGCGAAATGACAGGGTAGCCTCTGATGGCCCTTAGTCCACAGGGCCATCAGAGGGGATTAATCACGGCAGAGATGGAGTAGTTTCCGCCATGATTAATCCTGAGTCCGCCCACATATAAATTTGGTGGGAGGACCGCATTCCTGGCGGTAAGGATACTCTGTTGCAACAGCGATGGAGTATACTTACCGCCAAGAATTAAATCAGGCCCTTAGACACTTGGAGATACACCATGCAGAGAAAGTAGCCTAGCAGGGGGGATACTCATGAATCATGGGGGACACTGGGATTGCTGTATTCAGATATAGACGTCTCTAGAACAATTCCCTTGACAAAATGTTGACAAGGATCTGTTGAAGGAATTGGTGTATGAAGAGGGAAGGAGATGATATGTAATGTCTATGAAAAATCCATGGATAGGTCAAACGCAGCAGAACCACTGCTTCAAACATCAAAACGGGGCACCAGAAGGACTTCTGCCTGCTTCACATGTAAATTTTCAACAGCACCTTGAGAATTATGGGGTTTGGAAGCGCGCAAACAAGGACCATTGAGCCAGAAGACCATGAGGCAATCCACTCCCACTACTTAGAGGAAAAGACAGACTGGGCAACAACATCATCAATAAAAAGTCAATTTACAGTTGACTAAATGACTGGATGATCTAACAAAAAAGCCAACGAAGTCGACAAAATTGTCTGAGGATGTATGAAATCTGGCTGATTTGCATGCATGTTTTCTCTCATTTGAAGAAAGCTACCTCAATATACCAGATCCTGCTCTAGCCAGAAAGGGATGAAGTAATCCACATCATACATCCCACCATACTTACATGCTTACTTGTCTCTTCACGGGGTCATGACAATTGTGTACCCCTGGTGGTTAATGTGTATCAATAATATTTGATGTTAAATGACAGTAGAGCATGAAGAATGGTGGTAGCTCCCTTCAACTAAAGACCAGAATGCCCTCTTGTAAGAATTCTGACTGCAAGAAGCAACAAAGTCACACACCCTCAGCCAACGAGAGAAGTCTAACCATCAATTCAGAGCCTCTGTCTTCCTAAATTTAGTTGTACCAAAATCGGGTCACTAGCGGACTAATGGTCTAATGAATTAAAAACCAAGGCATTCAGAACTAGATGGGCATGGGAGTTACAGAAGTAGAGGTCATTATGTAACTGTGCCACTCTAAGCTGCTCTTCAGTTTTTCCCTCACACTAACAGTAAGAACACTAGAACCCAGAACTGTCCAGAATCAAGCGCTGATGAAATCCAGGATATACATTTATATCAAGTGTGAATCTTTCCAGTTCATCAAAAATATATTCATAGTACACACCTGAGTGTTGGACTGCCCTTTGAGAAAAGATAAGGCACAAGTTAACGATTACAGAGTAGTCCAACAAAGTCAAACTTAAACAGTTTTTCAGTGGCAAAGCTCCTTAAAGGAGGTAGAAGTTGTAATGGCTGAAGACTTGGACACGAGAGCCACAGGAGTATACTTCAACAAAATGGGCTATTTCATCAGCCATTACAACTTCTACTTCCTTTAAGGAGCTGTTCCACTTTTTGAAGTCATTTGGTTCATGCTTCTTCATTCCACAATTCATGCTAGTTGCTCAAACACCTTAAATGGAGGCTTTGAGAAAGCCCAGTAGGATTATAAGGCACAAATTAAACAGTCATCAAAAAAGAGAATACCTGGAAATCCTCATCAAGCAGCATCCAAACCAAAGGACAAATATTTCTATGAAAAATCAGAATGTCGATCATGGTATAAATGGAAGGATAGTTGAATGAATGAGTCACTGATGGAGTGTGAAGATTGGAATTTGAGAGCAACTCTCTCAAAGATACAACAATGCTAGAAAGACAGCCACCTTCTCCAGTGGAAGGATTTCACCATTCTGAAGGACTGAAGCATGTGAAATTGTGCAGCAACTTCAGATACAATACTGAGCATATGACCATGGATGCTTTCTGAAATAGGAACAAAATGGACTACTGTTTCCTCATTCTTCCAATGGCACTAATACTTCACCTTCCTTGACCTGAAAACCTCCCAATTGGGCAGGACACCTCAGAACTGCAGTTACCTGATGTAAGTGTGTGTAGGATTTTGGAGTAACATTTTCAGATAAGTTGAAGGATTCATTGGGGATAGAAGCAGTAATTATGCCAACCCACTGGACAGTATTGTTCCATTGGCTTAGGGGACTGATCATGCCTCTAGAGTACTAGGACGAGGAGGAGGAGCAGGAGATTTTGGTGGGTTGTCTTTCCAAAGAGGAATGACACAAGTACACCTAAAAGCGTCATCTGGAAACCTGAGGAGATATTTCATAAAGTGAACAATGAGAAGAAAATTATATCCCTTTGAGTAAAGTTCATTAAAAAGGAATATTATATTGTTGTCTTTAAATGATGACACAGCTTCTATATCTGGTCCCAATGAGTAAGATTCTATAAATAGGAAACTATCTGTAAGCTTCTTATCTGAAAGTTCAGTCTTTATACGTGAGATTATGTTGCAAAGAATATACCACTCTGCTAATTTTCAAAGTCACCAGAACAGGGAGATCAACAATATGTTGTTAGTTCCTAAAGTGACATATGTAAAACAAAGAACAATTATATAATTTTCAAAGTCACCAGAACAGGGAGATCAACAATATGTTGTTAGTTCATAAAGTGACATATATAAAACAAAGAACAATTATAATGATGTTTGTATTCATGGACTGTAGGTGTGTACAATAAGCACTGGTGGAATGGCATAAAACATCATCCTATGAAAATTTTGGGGGTTAAGCTTTTATCTCTTTTAGTAGGCATTCAGAGTTGAGCAAACCCAGAGAGCATCTAATGCTATTCTTTCAATATGCATATTTAGCGGCATGACCACCACTACTGCACAATAGGTTCATGCCTGATCTTCCTGGGTGGCTGGGGGGATACGTAATTACAGCAATCCACACAATTCTTAAGTTACTGACAACATATGACCGGTGTGACCAGTAGTGAAAATACAGCAAGTCAGTGAATGCATCCATTTACCTATACAATACTTAATACCTACTTTGAGCCTGTTTTCAAAATACCCCAAAGTTGACAGAATATGGATACTAAAGTACAGCGAGATGAACTAATCTGTTTTAGGCAAAAAATAGGCTGGGGTTTTAGAACTTTCCTCTGGGCTGAGCAAAGGGCTGAGATACTGCTGAGTATGGATGACCAGACTGAGCTGGGTTGTGTACTGGAGTTGCATTGGAATGGTCTTTGGTTGGAGCTGGGCTAAGCTGGACTCTGGTAGGGCTTTGGTCTTGGCTGGGCTTGAATGCAAGCAAGGCTGGACTGAGCTGAGCTGTGTTAGTATGGAAAGGACATTGGGGTTTCTGTTGGGCTGTTTGCTAAATTGGAATGCTCTCCAAACCTGGGAGGCTTCTGGGTTCATTGACCACGTAGTTACCTGCAGTTGCAGTTTTACTGACTTTGATTCCCATAAAGCAGGCAAATGTCTTTCTCACTTATCCTGTACATAACTAGGCACAGGGAGTAGAGAAAACAGGTTCTTAGCATTCGGGTGCGTCCATTGTAGGTTCATCTTTTCTTGAACTCTGCATTTTCAAGACCAACTACGGTTTTGGCACAAGTAGAACATCCCCACTTCTGGCTCCTGGAAGAGGTAGACAGAGCATTCTCGGTGCCACAAGCACTTAGCATTCACTAAGCGAGTTGTTCCAGTAACACGCAAGTCTGCAACGCGAGGATCATTCCTTTGTTTCCTAAATGCATGCAGCCTTTGAAAAGATCTTGACATGACCCTTGTCACAGATGTAACAGTATTACCTCCTCCTGTATCTCTGGGCTCATAAGTGTGCTGTTGAAAACAAATTGATGAACTAATAAAGGAGCATGAACAGAAGAAGCATTTTCCCAAGAATGTTCACTACCAGGATAAATCTTCCAGTGAGTCAGAAATTGAAGGCTACCTCAAAATTTCAGAAAATAACACATTTCCAGAAACTCTAATTCAGGTTGCTCTTATACCATAACTGGCAATGGTTAAGGTGGAAGCTGATCATAATGATCAGGAATATATGGCTTCAAGTGAGAAGAATGAAAAATAGAATGAATCTTCCAAGTCTGAGGCACCTTCAACCGAAAGGCTACGGACCTGATTTGATGAGTTATCACACATGGCCCAAAAAATTGTGGTTGAAATTTTTGCTGGCAATTTATGGCCAAGAAGGAAATGAGAAGTAACCACACCTTTCTTACAGGAGCAAAGAGGCAGAATTTGATCTTAGTTTATCTGCATCATTTTCCTCCATTTTGATTCTAGAATGACATAAGCATTCAGAAACAAGTTGTCTATGCTTCTGCAACTGATTCAAATAATCAGTGTTTGCTGAAACTAGAGGAGCAAAACAAGGAGAGGTTCGTAAAACTCTTGGATGCAATACGTGCATACAGAAGAAAGGTGAAGTTATGATGGCAATGTGAGTTATATTACTAAAAGAAAATTCAGCAGCAGAAGGAAATTCAGCGATTGGTACTGTTAGAACTGGGATTTCTGGTTAGCTGAGGTATGCACCCAGGCCAGGCAGAAACCATCACTCTAGTCAGAGTTAGCTAAGTACACACTAAACAAATTGCCTGTGCTCACCCTCTGGTAGCTTGGCACAGAGTAGTCAGGCTTATCTAAGGAGGCAATGTGTCAAGTATTTGTGCAAGTCACACACACACGCACACACACAAACACACACAGCAACACAATGAATACACTACAAAAAGGCTCCACACAGTTTTAGAAAAATAGATTATTATATTCTGAACGAAACAAGACCAAAACAATAAAAATACAATGTGTAGAAGTTGAGATATTGAATTTCAAAAGAATAAATGCAGTGTAGCGCGTAGAAGCAAATAGCGCTATAAATGGGTTAACTGGTCGCGCTGGAGCGGGGTAAAGTCAAAGTTCAGTCCGACCTCGATGGAGCGCAGGCCGGCCAATGGACCCACGTAGACCCCGGTGAACAAAGTACCTTTCCTCGTCGCAACAGCGAGATGCATCGTGAGATGCGTCGATGCCGGTCCCGCATGTCGAGGGTGCATCAATTTTCTCCACGCGCTGGTGGCGATGCATCGATTCTGCAGATGAGACGCGATGCATTGGTTCAGTAGAGCGATGTGCCAGGTTTCTATACGCATTCGAGGGATGCGTCGATCTCTCTGAACTGCTGCAGCGATGTGAAGTTCCAAGCGTCGCTCTCTCCAGGCGTTGAGTTGGTTCAGAGAGCGATGTGCCGAGTTCTACGCCAGCAACCAGGTCGATGTGCCGGTACTGCTACACGCAGACAGGAGATGTGTCGAAATCCGTGTTGCAGGTATCTGGGTCACTTCCAGTGAGCCAGGCACAGGAGCAGGGGTAGAGACTTTGATATCCCTGAGTCTCAAGCAACAGGAGGCAAGCCAACAAGCCCTTGGAGCACACTTGGAGTGAAGGCAGAGTCCAACTCTCTTTCAGCAAAGTCAGAGAGCAGCAGGCAGCAGGGCAACAAACTGAAAGGCAGGCTTTCCAGATCAGAAGTCCAGTTGAGTCCTGTAAGCAGCAAAGCAGTTCTTTTGGCAGAGCTTCAGTGACAAGTCCAGCAATGTCTGATTTTAGGGGGGGTGAGACCCAGTACTTATACCCAAAAGTGCCTTTGAACTGGGAATGACTTCAAAGAGTGATCTTTGAAGTGCACAAGTATCCTTTCAATCCAGCCCAGTCTGCCAGGCTATCTTTGGGGGTTAAATCAACTCTTTGTGTGAAGACAGGACACTACCTATTCAGTGAAGTGTTAGCCCCTCTTTTCCATCATGCCCAGGAATGACCATCAGAATACAGATGTATGTAGTGGGTACTCAGACACTCCTAGCCTTCCTGTGTTTGTGGCTGTCCAGAGGGAATGCACAAAGTGTAGCTGTCACCCACCCCAGAAATGTATTGGAGACAGGCTAGAAGGCACACAGAGCAGTAAGTGCAGAGAAATGTCCACTTTCTAAAAGTGGCATTTCTAAAGCAGTAATGTTAAATCTAATTTCACTAATAAGGAGGATTTATCATTATCATTACCATTCCAAAGATATAAAATATGAACTGGCTACACCTCTCTGATCGGGAATTACAGCTTGAAAAGTGTATTAAGGAATTCCCAATGTTAAGCTATGAGAGGGGTGGGCCTCACTGTAGTGAAAAACGAATGTATTTGTTTGTCACTACCAGGACATGCAAAACATAGACGTACATGTCCTACTTTTTACTTACACATCACCCTGCCCTTAGGGCTAACTAGGGCCTACCTTAGGGGCAGCTTATGTGGAAGAAAAGGGGCGTTTAATGCTTGGCAAATAGTTTTAAATGCCAATTCGAAGTGTCAGTAAACTGCACACACAGGCACTGCCGTGGCAGGCCTGAGACAGGTTTGAAAGGCTACTTATGTGGGTGGCACAATCAGTGCTGCACGCCCACTAGTAGTATTTAACTTACAGGCCCTGGGTATATGGTATACCACTTTATAAGGGAGTTACAGGTAAATTAAATATGCCATTCATGTATACACTAATTGCACACATGTTTAGGAAAGAACCACATGCACTTTAGCACCTGTCAGCAGTGGTAAAGTGCTCAGAGTTCTAAGGGCAACAAAAAGATTCAGCAAAACGTGGAGACAAAGAGCAAAATGTTTGGGGAAAGACCACCCTAAGGATGACAGATCTAACAGGTACATAGACCATAAATAACACTTAACATCTAGTTGTAGTTTGTTTGTTGCAATAAAATGGCTTGTTTGCTAAAAAAATAATTTAATCAAATAAGGGTAGCCTTTAAATGAAGATTTTCTGGTTCCTTTAGATCCACCTGTCCATGAGTCATTCTGACTTTATCTAGGAAGGGCTGAACTATAACAGCAACTTGTTGAAGAGAAATTACTGGCTGATTATAAGTAAGTGACAATTCAGGATAACAGTTATATTAAGCACCCACTACCACGTTCTTTGAACCAGGAACATAAATGAAAGTGTAACCAAAAAGTTTCAAACTCTTAATGGGTTAAAACAAGGGTGTGTGCTGGCACCCTGCCTCTTCAACATCTACATTGCTGACCTTGATAAACAACTCCGGTCAATTCAATCCGACCCCCCAAAATTGGGTAAAATACCTAAACCCAGTTTACAATACGCGGACGATATCGTGCTCCTTGCACAAACCCCTGTAGGCTTGCAGCAACTCATCACTAAACTAGGAGCTTAGACCATCTCGGCTCAACTAACCATCAAAAAACAAAGGTGATGTGCTTCGCCAGACAGTTCAAAACAACGGCAAATCGTAAATTCCTCTGGTACTTGGACGAGCAACCTCTGACCCGGGTTGACTCATACAAATATCTAGGTTTTCAAATAGACCGCAACCTTAATTTTAAATTACAACTGGGACAAGGTCGTACTAAAGCCAAACAACTGCAGTTCGCTTTCAAAGTTCTAAGAAAAAAACGTACAGGTTGTTCTACAGGTCACTTGCTAAAAGCCATTTCAGCAAAATTTCTACCTTCTATCTCATACGGCTCAGAAATTTTAAACCTTAATGATGTCACCTTTCTAAATACAGTACAATCAACCTTTTTTTAAAACCTGTTTTCGATCCCTCGACATATTTCACAATCCCAAATCCGATTAGAGTATGGACTAAGAAACCAGATTCCTGACAGACAAGGGGCACTAGCCAAGTATTACTGGAGAATGAGGGATGCAGAGGACAACACCCTTGCGCATCACTGTTGGGTGGAAATTGTAACTCAAGCCAGGCTAAATAATTCAACGTTCAGAGTTCTGAAGGAATCCCTTGCGGCATTGCAGCTAGAGGAGGCCTGGCTTACTCTTCCCACCTATTCCGGTTTCAAAACTGTAGCTAACAAAGCAATCAAACGGACCTCTTTACTAATAGACAAAACAGCCTTTTCAAAAAAATCCCACGCTTGGGCAGTGATCCAAACCTATCAGCGGCTGAAACCCCAACCATATCTGCTAGACCACTTTTCCCAGCAGAAAAAGCACTACCTAACGTTACTGCGGCTGGGGTCATTTCCATCAAAGGACCTGACGCCGAAATGGAAACACCCCTGGCAATCCAAGGAATGCCGCTTATGGAGGAGGGGATGAGTCTCTTTTGCATTTATTATGCATCTGTCCCTTCCTGGCAGAAACCCGAAGAACGGTTGTTAGAAATGGGGGTCTCTAGTTGGCAAGGGCTTGCACCTTTGTCCAAGTAGGGACCCTTCTTCCTAGTCAGGATAAGGGAGTTACACTCCTAAAATAACCCCTGCTTACTCCCTTGGTAGCTTGCCACGAGCAGTCAGGCTTATCTTAGAGGCAGTGTGTAAAGCATTTGCACATAACCAACAGTAATACAGTGTAAGCACTACAAAAGGACACCACACCAGTTTAGAAAAATATCCAATATTTTTATATACTTAAACCAAGACCAATACGATAAAAATCCACAGTACAGTACTTTAAAAATCTTCAGTTATCACAGTATCTTTAAAAACAGTTCCTTGATGTCGATAGCTCCGTCTGGGGCTATCACGGCATCGTGAACAAACAAATCCAAACAGTTCTGGCTGACCGCAACGTCGCGGGTCAGCTACGGTGTCGGGAAGACCCGCAAACAGTACCTTTCAGAAATGCAGGGCGTCGATGACCTCGCGGTGAGCTTCCGAAAACACGGCGTCCGCAGGCGTCGGTTCCGGAGGTCGGTGCAGGCGTCGTCGGGGCCCTTAGAGTCACACGCATTGCAGATCGATCTCCTCTCAGTTGAAGTCAGGAGTGCTGGCGTCGGCAGGCGTCGGGTGCTGCGGTGCGAAGTGCAGCGGTGCAAAGTGCAGCGGTGCGGTGCCCTCAGGTCGCGGTGCGAGCAGCGGCTCGGTGGCGGCATCAGATGGTGTCGTCGGTGAGACCAGGGTCGCGGTGTGAGGTGAAGGCAGTGCTCGTCACGGTGCTGGCAGGTCACGGTGCAGCAGCGGCGTCGTCGTTGCTGAAGTGCTGTCGTCGGCTGACGAACTGGAGTCGATGGCACCGGCGTTGGTAGGCCAAGGCTGCGGTGCGGGATGAGGGCGGTGCATCGTGTAACTGTACGAGCGGTGCCCTCGAACCATGGTGCAAGCAGCGGCGTCGAGTCCGGCGTGGAGCGGCATCGTCGGAGATACCAAGGCCTCATCGTGAAGCGAGGCGGTGCGGAGTGCGGTGCCCACAGGTCGCGGTGCGAGCAGCGGCTCGGTGGCGGCGTCAGCAGGCATCGTCGGTGAGACCAGGGTCGCGGTGCGGCGTTGCGGCGGTGCCCTCTGCGGTGCCTTCAGGACACGGAGTCGGCAGCGGCGTCGTAGACGGCATCGGGCTTGACGTCTTTGCTGTTCCTAAGACTTCTTGAACAGGGGGCAAGCTCTACCTCAAGCCCTTGGAGAAACTCACAAAGTAGATTGCAGAAAGTTCAGTCCAGTCCTTTCACTGCCCAAGACAGAAGCAGCCACTGCAGGCCAACACAGCAAAGCACACAGCAAAGTGGTAGTTCCTCCTCACAGCTTCTCCAGCTCTTCTTCTTGGCAGTCTTCTTGGTCCAAAAGAGTTCTAAAGTTCTGGGGTGTGGGTCCCCCTTTTTATCCTCAATTTCTCTTTGTTCTCTGGAGGCAGAGAGGCCTTTGCCTAGTCCAAACCAGTTCTGGTCAGTCCTGGAGCACTTTGTTGACAAGACTCCTTCTTTCCTTTTGCAGTGTAGGCCAGGGACATCAGACGCACCACAGGAGGTGGAGCCAGCATTGTGGAGGGAAGGCACAGCCCTATTCAGGTCCCAGGTGCAACTCCTCCCACCCATCTACATGTAGATCTTGCTATTCAGCCCTGTGCTGACTCACCCTGTCTCCTGGAATCCCCCAGCCCCTGTCACTCACACTCCAGACAAGGAATACACAACCTAGCAGAGGCAGGCTTGGATGGTTAGACAAGAAAATACCTACTTTCTAAAAGTGGTATTTTCAAACACAGAATGTTAAAACCAACTTCACTAAAAGATGCATTTTATCATTCTGAGTTCAGGCATACTAAACTCGAATTTCTACCATGTTCCCTGGGTCAGTTAGGATCATAGGATGTAATAATCAAAACTGCCCATTCGGGCCTATGGGGAACAGGTAGCCTTGCAATAGTGAAAAACGAAGTAGGCTGTAATTCACTATCAGGACATGCCACACACACCAGGGCATGTCCTACCTTTCACATACAATGCACCCTGCCCACAGGGGTACCTTGGGCCTACATTAGGGGTGACTAACATGTAGAAAAGGGAAGGTTTAGGGACTGGCAAGCGTGTGCACTTGCCAACTCGACATGACAGCCCCAGGCTGCGCACAGGCTCTGCAATGGCAGGCCAGAGTTACACTTTACGGGCTGTTTGCGTGGGTGGCACAATCCAGTGCTGCAGCCCACCAACAGCATTTGATTTATAGGCCCTGGCACTCGCAGTGTACTTTACTGGGGACTGACACATAAATCAAATAGGCCAATCATGGAAACACCAATCCATAACACATTTTCTACAGGAGCACTTGCACTTTCCCACTGGACAGCAGTGAGGAAAGTGCGCAGAATCATTACACCAGCAAAAACAGAGTCAAAAACAGGAGGTCAGAAAGCAAAAAGTCAGGGGAAACACGCCAAAAGATGCCAAGTCTAACACAGGTCCTTCGGGAAGCCTTTAGGAAGGAACAAATAAGGTCATGCAGAGTAGCCGTTATCCAATGCCTTGGAGGACCATCAATCCAACTGTCCTGTAGAGCTATAAATTTCCTGAAAATTGCGGCAACAGAACTGGAAAAAAAAGAAAATATTAACTGATTTAATAAGTTTTAGCATAACCAGTCTTGAAATCCACTTATGGTATTGATTGTATGTTTTACATTTTTAACTTAATCGCTGTAGAATGTACCCTTGTGTGCTTTTATTTTTTATGTTTTCAAAATGTACATTTTACGTTTGGTGGTTTGCCACCCTTTTATGATTTTTTATGAAATCAAATAAAAGTATCTATCTCTCTGTCCATGAGTCATTCTGACTTTATCTAGGAAGGGCTGAACTATAACAGCAACTTGTTGAAGAGAAGTTACTGGCTGATCATAAGTAAGTGACAATTCTGGATAACAGTTATATTAAGCACCCACTACCACATTCTTTGAACCAGGAACATAAATGAAAGTGAAATCATACTGGGCAAAGAAAATGCCCTTTTGGCTTTATGTCTATTACTACATTAAATATTTTGCAAACATTGTAGATTCTGATGATAAGTTTGGAATTCAAATGATTCTTTAGTTCCCTTTAACAGATGTGTCTAGTGGATAAAAGAGTTCTCTTAAAAGTACTGAACAGTTCTTTTCAGATTGTGACAGGAGATGAGACAAACGGATGTTCTTGTCCATCATCTTCTTGCAACAAGACTGCCACAGCTGCTCTTTCAGAAGCACTTGTTTACACAATAAATTTCTCTAAGCAATCTTGCAAACGCTTAGAACGTAAATGGAGGACAGACTTTTCGGAGATAAATAAGGCGGCCTATTAGAGTAATTTAAAACACTATCACTCCCTGATCAAGAAGACACGGGCTGAATTTTACAATGATAGGATTGAGCAAGCAGATAATTCCACTAAAGATCTTTTTGCTATTCTCAAGGACCTGTCATCTCTAGAGAGAACAGCGGCTCCAGCCTCCAGTTCACAGGAGTCATGTAATGAAATTGCAGACTTTTTTGCCGCAAAGGTATCAATAATCTATGACGCCTTCCCGGCTGAGGCTCGAAATGGCACTGATTGCCTAGCCACACTGAGCCCGGAGTGGGGGGGAGAGCTGTCTGTCAGAATTTTCCCTTCCCTCCCTAGAAGATCTGGGAAAGATATCTTTAAGCATTAGATCAGGCTCCCCATCAGACCCAAGCACGCCTAAAGTCATCAGCGTAGGGCTAGAGAGCATAATTCCCTGTTTGCAGCAGCTTTTGGAAACCTCCCTTCAAACTGGGAGGGTACCCGACACGTGGAAGCAAGCTATTGTTCTCCCCTTGAAAAAAACCTCTCAGCAGACATGAACCTATGGGAGAACCTGAGACCTGTCTCACTGCTCCCTTATTTTTCAAAAATAGCAGAAAAGGTGGCTAACACACAACTGGTGGCTCACATCAACCAACACAACCTTTTCCACCCGTCCCAATCGGGTTTTAGAGCATCCCACTCGACAGAGTCTGCGTTACTCTTTGCCACAGAGACAGTACGTATGAGGGTGGATGAAGGCATGACGACTGCACTGGTCCTATTAGACCTTAGTTCAGCGTTTGACACAGTGTCCCACACAATCCTCCTACACCGTCTCAGACTAGGAGGTCTGGGCGGTGCTGCCTTGAAGTGGATGACCTCCTACCTACAGGGCCGCAGTTTCCAGGTTACTCAACCTCCTCACATCTCCAAAAACATTGCTTTATCTGAAGGGGTGCCTCAGGGATTAATTTTGAGCCCCACCCTCTTTACGTCTCCTCATTAGCGGAGATTGTGGAGAACCAAGGGGTCACCATCGTATCGTATGCAGACGAAACGAAGCGAGTGGTCACTCTCTCTCCTAATTCAGCGAAGGCAGCTAACAATTTTGCAGACTGCCTAAAGGACCTGGCGTCGTGGATGACAAGCAATTGCCTAAAACTGAATGGCAACAAAACCGAGATCCTGGTAGTAGGGAAATCTCCATCGATCTGGTCTTCAGCCTGGTGGCCAACAACTCTGGGTCCCGTCCCCAGCCCCAAAACGGAGGAGAAAAACTTAGGAGTCTGGCTGGACTCTACTCTCTCCTTCGAAACTCAGACCAGGAAAGTTGCAGGCACCCTGAAACTGCTGAGGAAAATCTTGGACATTTTGCCTCATTCCGCTAGGAAAACCCTGGTCCATGCCCTTGTGACATCTCAACTGGATTATGGGAATGTGCTATACCTAGGCGCAACAATTAAATGTCTACATAGGCTGCAGTGCATACAGAACGCAGCAGCAAGCCTAGTTCTGAATCTACCCAGGAAAGCTTCCACTAAGAAAGCACTTTAGTCCTTACACTGGCTACCCATAGCTAAGAGGATTCTCTTTAAGGCCCTGTGTGTCTGCCACCGCACCCTACAGAAGAAAGGCCCACTCTACCTGCGGGACCTCCTCACTCCTTACAGCCCAGGTCGACATCTCAGATCCACCGGGACTCACCTGGTTAGAGTTCCCAAGATTAGAAAAGCCCGGATGGGCGCACGTTCCTTTAGCTTCCTGGCAGCTAAAAATTGGAATACGCTTCCTCTGGCTCTCCGTGCGGAACAGTCAGAGAACCTTTTCCGGAAAAAACTAAAAACTTGGCTTTTTCAACTATAAGCTTTGCTATGTCTTCGCTACTACTCCTGGTTCCGCTTGACCCTCTTTGTACGCCGTTTACCCTTGGTTTTGTCTGTTAGCAGCCTCAGCGCGGGGACACACCAGCTGGTGTAACCAGGCGCTTTATAAGTGTTATTGTATTGTACTGTATTGTATTGTAATGACGTAATATTGGTGCTTGAGCAAACATCTATTTAAGTCATATCAGAAACCGTCTCACCTCGATGATCCCAGGAAACACCTTTCTTCATATTCTCTTTGTTCAAACAGAGGTAATGTCACTGGTTATCACAGCAAAGGTCTTACTGAATTGACAATAACATTTTTAAATTAAACAAAACTTTGAGTTTCCTTAACATTGGTAAGTGAAGGTCAATCCAAAACAGCTGACACTTTCATAGGATCGAAATCGAGAACAGATTCATTCAGTCTAAACCCAAGGGACTCCCTTCTCAAATTGTACGTTTCAGATGCAAGACAAAATATGTTGTTGAAGTCTTGACAATACCACAATTTACACGTTCTTGATGTTCATTACTAAGCTTTAAAAACACTATAATGTCCTCCAAATAAAGCAACACAAACGATGTCTGAGAATATAGAGTCTATGAAGTGTTGAAAAATGTCAGGAGCTTTGCAAAACTGAAAAGGCATTACACACTATTCAAAATGTCCAAATTCTGTATGAAACTCTGTTGACACTTTGTGCCTTCCTTCATTTTCAGCAGATAATATGCACCTCTTAAATACAGTATAGTAAGAATTAGTGGTCCAGTGACTGACTATAGAACATTTTTGATAAGAGACCAAGCATATTGAACCCTGGTCACAATCTGATTTAACCATCTGTATTCAATACGGGGTTGGAGGTATTGTCCATTAATGGGTACAAATACAATAAAGGTGCTACAGCATATGATGATACTACAATTAACCAATTCTGCAATTATCCTGTAACTAAGGCTTTAGTATCTCTTTCTCAGTAAGGGTATTTCGATTTACAAATGGAACAACTGTGCCAGGTTCAATCTTTTATGGCATTATCACATTCCCTATAAGGAGGCAGTGAACACATTTTTGACCTTGCAAACCTGAGGGAATTTGTGGAGTACCACCTTCCCAAGGATGGACACTTTCTCCTGTATGATTCTGGGACCTTCTTTCTGTCTTCAGCCATTTTGTGGAGCAGATGAAACTACTAAGCAGCAAAATGGAAAACATTAACCTACCAGTGGGTTGCGTGGCTGAGGAATGACAGATTGTGCACTTCAGCAGTGTTCACTACCTGGTACTTGCATTTGATGTGATATTACGTTGTACACTCCATAATGTTGCACAATGTAGGGTCTAGGAAACAGATAAAATGGATGAATGGAAGGAGGGGAACATACAAGCAGTCTATTGTGGATCCTTTGGTGATTTTAGATAATGTTCTCATATGTACTCACAAACAATAGTAGCATCTATGGAGAAAAAACATGCAGAATGTTACCCTTCGTGTGTTTTTTTAATATTTTTTTTTTAGTTTTTGTACTGTTACACACTTTACAGATAGTTCTATACGAAACCATCTCACAGATTACAAGCATCTAGAAAATATTTTTACCCTATGCCTCCTGGCTTTGGGATATTTATAAAACACATCGAGCGAGCTGAAGGAAGGATAATGAGCCCGAGGTGTTGTAAGTTTGCGCTTTTACATACACAGAAAATGAAACACTGGTAGAAACACATGCAATAAAACATTGGGCTGACATCCGGAACACTTTCCGTTTACGTATAATCTAGTATATGGGTATCCCTCTTGTCCCCAGTCTCCCCCTTCTCAAAGACAAAAGGCAAACAGGTGTCAGAAATTGTGGCATTATGTGGACATGAGCCGTGTGCTCGGGTCAGGCCACCAAAGTATCCACATTCAATGGGTTCTTCCCATGGACGTCAATTCACCAAAATGCCAGGGGTAGTGAAGTGACTTCACATGCCCTTTGACCTTCACTTTCACTCAGATATACACATGCTTACACATGCACACGTATTCACACATACATACACACACACACACACACACACACATTCACACATACATACACTCTCTCTCTCACATAAACTCACTCAAAAATGAAGCACACACACAACATACATACATACATTTAAAAGCATTTTTTTTTAACTTACCTCAGCTGCTAGGGAAATCCATATTCCAGTTATTTCTATTCCATCTTTTATTAAACTATTAGCGAATAATGTAATATTATTCACAATTAGTATAATGCATATTTTTTTTACAGAAAACAAGGAGAGTGAAGCCCCTATCGGCTGCCATAAGGACGAGCTGGCACTGATTTTGCCACTGCTGACGCTAGGGGTCGCAAAGGCAGTGTCAGGGGTCAATAGGGGCATACCAGGGATAGCAGCAGCGACCCCTAAATGACGTCCATGGTTCTTCCTGGAGGTTGTTCAGTGAGGTCCCCACATCCCTTAATTCTATTGTCAGTTACTCTTGATGACTTCCACTATGGGTTCAGGGGGGCGTATATCTGGTTTGGTTTCTAGTGCCAGCACAAACAGTCCCACTGTGTACCTGCCTGCCATGCTCAGTGCCCTCTCCTCAAGGAATCAAGGGTGTTGGCTTTGGCCTTATCTCACTTCAGAAAGTGTTTCAGCAATAGATTCAGCTCCAGGGCTCTGGAAGACGTCCATGTCATTGCTATGAACTGCTTCCTGACACGAGGGCGAGGTCTATAAATCTTGTGCAGTATTTAGGTCTATTCGGTTTGGGTGATAAGCCCAACAGGCGTGGCTCAGGTGCTGGAGGTACAGTTTGATCTGTCAGTTCTGCAAGCACTTTTTACGTGCCTTAGTCCAGAAGCATTGAATGACTAGGTATTGCCATACATATGAAAGAATCCAGCCTGCGGTTGTTGGCAGAGGGGGCAGTTGGAGGCTGCTCCCTCACACATACAGGCCTTTTGCTGAGGGATGAGATAAGTCTGATGTAGGTAATTAAATCTGGTGTACTTCAAACTTGCATTATTGAAGACTCTATGAGCAACCTTTAATGTGTGGGTCCAGTTCCTGTCTGTTATTGCTGCCCTTAAATTTTGTTCCCACCCAGTCTTTAAAAATGTTATTGTGGTAGGATGCAGTGTGAGGAATGAGTCGTACAGTGTAGTAAGTACCTTCCTTGCTCATCCATGTGTAAGTATGAATTGTAGGGCCGATGATACGGGGGTTCCATCTTGTACAGCCCTCATGCCTGACCCAGAATGCTCTTAAGGGCGATGGACCACAGGGTGATGAACTGATCTGGCTGCAGCCCAATTCATCATGGTGATACCGGAACTTGCTATGGGTCCAGGGTATAAAAAGATCACCCAGTGTACAGACTCTGGCTTCCGCCGAGGGACATCTATGGTGTGTGTTAGTAAGGGGCCAAGAGAGAGGGGAAGACCAGAGCTGGAGATCTGGTGCATATGGGTGTATGCAGTGTCTGGGGTGTAAGTACTTTCACCAGCAATGTTTCACTCTACCTCCCAGTTTGTGGGCCCCTCCACATCCCAGTTCCCAATGAAATCAGCCAGTGTATTATATCCGGAATCTGTAAGTATCCGAATATACTGTTTCATTCCGGGTTCGGATCATGGCTTAGACATATAGCTATCCGCTGCAGCTGGGCCACTGCATGATAGAGTTCATAGTTGGGAGCGGCAAGCCTTCCCGCATCTATGGGTTTTTAAAATTTACACAGTACTACTCGTTTCCTGACGTTTTTCCATATCAGGTCTGAAATTATCTTATTTAGGTCTATTAAAAATCTCCTGGGTACTATGAAGAAGTAGCGCAATCTGGGAAGAACCATCATTTTGAAAATGACTATCATTCCCATGAGGAACACTGGCAGAGATACCCAGAATTTTAGCGATTGGTGGGTTGCTGCAACTGGTCTGCCTAAGTTCCCGTCTTTTGAGTGATATACATTCACCCCCAGATCTCTAAAGGAGTGTGGTCTTTGTTCAATTCCTCGCAGGGGCAGTGCAGGACATTCCTCCTCCTATAACGATCTTGGGAAACAAGCATGATTTGTTCCAGTTAATTTTAACCAGGAGTTGTCCAGAAAGTCATTTAAAACATTCATCACCTCGGGGAGTGCCTGCAGCCCGTCCTGCAGATAAATGAGTAGATCATCCGTGTACAGCAAAATAATCTGCCAAAGGCCACTGAGTATCTCCAAGTCCGCTTCTCTGCTGCGCAGCAGGCATGCCAGTTGCTCCATAGCATTTGCAAAGGTAAGGGGTGACAGGGGGCATACCTACCTAGAGCCCCTGCCTATTTGGAACTGCTTGGGTATCATCAAGCCCACCTGCACCCTTGCCATGGGTTGTATGTAGAGTAACTGTAGCCCTTCATGGATCAGGCCCGCTCTATCTTAGGAATCGTTTTAGCTTTTACGTGCCACGAAGACAACTGCGTTCAGCTTCGCAGTGTCTGGCAGTGATCCCCGATTTCGTCTTGCAAGAGTGGGGGGCAGCTCCCTTTCTTTCATGGCGGCCGAAGCCTGGAATTCCCTCCCTTACGAGTTGCGGAACACTCCTGACCCTAGGCTCTTCAGAAAACTGTTAAAAACTTTGCTGTTCACCTAATCTGCAGTTGTTTCCAGCTCCTCCTTTGTTTTCATTTGGCTTCCATGCCGGGATACTCTTGAGTAGCCGTGCGTGATATAAATGATCATAACATAACATAACATAACATTGCCTAAAGCAAGGGTCTATCCACAGTGTTTCTAGAACCAGCATTACAAAAGGCTGCATGAGGTTGTCAAATGCCTTCTCTTTCTGCTCTAAAGCTTTTATTCATTACAATATCCTTAGAGAATAAAACTGATCTGAGAGTGGATTTAAAAGGCCTTCTCGATGTCAAATAAAAGTGGCTCGCGTCTGGTACTGTCTGTTTCACCATTATATAGCAAATTGAAGAGGCAACGCAAGTTAAAGAACGTGTTCCTTCCTGGCACTAAGCTGTTCTGGTCTGGGTTTACTATTTCAGTAAGCGCTGTGAGGAGCTATATTGCTAGTATCTTCCCCAAGATCTTATCATTTAGGTTCAGCATTGCTAGTGGATGGTAGGATCTGACATCTAGGGTGTCCCCAGCTTTTTTCAGACCATTTATAAGAACCTCATGAAGTGAGCCTGGTAGGGAACCTGGTTGCTTGGGGCGTCATACATTTTAAGGAGTCTAGGGACAAGGACTGCTTTATACATGGAGCAGAATTCAGATAGAAACCCATCCATACCAAAACTTTTGTTCTGCTCCATTTGATGTATTGACCTCTCCACGTCTTCCATTTTCAATGGCTGCACCAACAATACCCTTTGGAGAGGGTCTAGGCAGGGTGTGGTTATGTTCTTGAGGTATGTCTGAAGTCTGTCTCAATCATAGTCCGGGTGAGCTGCATACAGTATGCGATAGTAGTCAATAAATATGAACTTGATGTCAGCTTGAGTGTTTACCACCACCCCACCTGGGGATCTAACAACTCTGATTGGCTTTCTGTCTGGCTCTGCACGGAGCAGCGAACCTTACAGCTGTCTCCTCCAACATGTTGTTTCCCAGGAGATCTTTATAATCAACCATGGCTAGTTATCCATTAAGTCCTTATGTTTCTTCCTGAGGTACCTGAGAACCTGGGATTCTGCAGGCCCCTGGGAATCTTTAAGCTCCTCCCTGTGTCATATCATCTGTGCACAGTATGCCTTAGACAACCCAAGTTTGACCCCATCAGTGGTTTTGATACAGATCCATCGCAGTACTACCTGGAATGCGTCCCATTCTATTTTTACATCCTTTGCGGTCCCATTTTCAGTGAAATAATCCATTATGGCTTTGCCCAGTGTTTCTTTAAATGGCAGGTACGCCAGAGCACAACATTCTGTTTCCATGTGAGTATCGATGGTCTGGGCCTGCCCCAACCAAATAGCAGCTTGAGGATGTTATGCTTTGAACATGTGCAGCGTAGATACTCAGTGTACTCTGGGGCCCAGGCAGGGGTGGGGTGAACCTACTCATGGCCGGATCAATACACAATTGAAGTTTCCACCCCAGAGACAAGGGGCCTGAAGATTTTTGATCAAAGAGGGAGTAAGGGATTCCAGAAAGGCAGCCTGGTTGCTGTTGGGGGCATAAATGGCAACCAAGACCAAGGGCTCCCCATCCAGTAGTCCTCTAACCACCAGATATAGTACCTCTGGGTCCACATTTAGGAGTGAACCAGAAATGGTATAGCTGAGGATATCCACACCTGCACTACTCTGGTGTAAGCAGAGTATATTTTAACCACCACTTGACCTGTCCATCCCTTAGCAAGTTTCTGCAGTTATATGTCGTTCATTTGTGTCTCTTGGCCGAATGCTATATGTGTACACCTGGGCCTTAAGTATGTGCAAATTCGGTGTCATTTGGCAGGGGCCTTTCTCCACACATTCTTTGTCAGTACATTATATGCCATTAGTGTAGTTCCATGTCTTGTCCCCATGATTTAAAATTGTAATTTCCTGGTTCATGTTGGCAGGGCTTACACAGAGGCCCGTCTCCAACCCATGCAGACTTAATGGGGGGAGAAGGTGGGAGAGAGAGGTAGCAGCGATCGCGACAGACATTGATGACAAGCCAGCTAACAATATAAAAGAAGGAAACAAATAATGAAAAAAGATCAATCATAACTTTCCCAACTCCAACACCCTAGGCTAAGTAGCAATAGATGTCTTGCGAATCAATAAAGTTAAGCAGGGAAACAGTATAACATTGTCTCCAATGCTCTCTTGTGAGAATACAGGGGAGTTACGTTGCTTTGATGAAACTGTTACCATACAAATGTCCCCTCAGTGTCATCCTCCAAGCCTCAAGTACTATGTCAGTAATGATCAAGCCCCTGCTTTTAGCCAGTGGGTCATCCCCTGCACAAACCAGTGAGGACTCATATCAATGTGCCTGTTAATCTAGGAGTTAAAGCAGGTCTTCTAACCACTTCAGAGTCAGATTTACCTGATTCTTCCTCATCTGTGCCAGCCATGCTGTCTTACTTTGACACGCTGACCTACTTCCAGCATCAGCCTTCATTTTGTGTCTCTGCTACCACCCAGGCACTTTCTCCAGCCACATGCTCTTTTGTGGGTCTCCTCATGGGCCTCCTTGGCCGACGCCGTCTTGACTTTCTTTTGGCCCAGCCATTATAGGAGCCATATTCCTTTCATAGGATATCCACTCTTTTGAGTGTAGCCATTGCCATGCATTGTATGGGGTCATAACGAAGAGAGTTACAACATCAGCAATGACTCTCAATTTGGCTAGGTACATAATGCATATTTTAGCCCCATAAAGCTGAGTTGCTTCTTAACCCCCACATAGGAGGTCCTTTGGCACTAGACTTCCAGTGTGTAATCTAAATAGATGGTGACAGAGCTATCTTCAATTTGCCGGGGCCCCTTTTTTCTCATGATTTGCGGAATAATATCTCAATCTCTGTAATTGACCATGGGGAATGAAGAGGCTACCACAAGCTCGGTAGAACACTGGTGGAGGTGGCAACCAGGCACTCAATGCACCCTTTCAATGGAAAAGAATTGTGCCTGACAGTACTGTCTCTAGGAGCCATTCCTCAGAAATAGCTCCATGCTGGGACCTTCGATTAGTTCACATAGAGAAATGATCCTAATTTTATTACATCTGGAAGGTCCTTCCACATCCTCAGCTCGAATATTGAGGGTCTGGACCTCTTCCTTCACGGATGCCACCTGAGAGTGTTGCTCCTTGACTGTCAAACACATTGCCATAATAGGACTCTGTCCACCAGCTTTCTATGATACGCGTGCAGTAGGTCAACATCTAGCCTCACTGCGTCGATCTTGGTCTCCAGTGCAGTCTTAAGAGTTAAGATTTGCTTGTAATATCTGATCAAACTTACCAGTATATTTAAGTATGAAGCCCATCTGGGAGAGAGGAACCGCAGTAGCAGAAGGTCAAGCCATTGTGTCTAAAAGGCCTTTTGTCCCCACGAGTTTCACACTTTTAGGTTTTACCATTATGAGTGGTGATATTGAATCTTCTACACTCAGGTCTAAGGTATCTGTCTTTGGTAGTGAGTCCGATTGAAGAACAGCGTGTACCACCTCACAAATCTTTCCAAAACAAATTAATCCCATTTGGACTCTGCAGTTTTCATGCTGAGCTGTCAAGTAAGGCACTTAGGGATGGCGTCAAAAGTGACTTCTTCCAGTTTAAGTCCCAGAGAATTCTTTGCTGTCCTCTACAGATAAAATAGCTGAACAATATTGCACCAAACTTATCATGAAGGTAGAACTTAACTCAGTCAAGTGCCTTTACTTGGGTTGGTGTAAATGTGTTGAGAAGTTTATGACAAATTAGAATTAAAAACATTTCAGAGTGGGCTTGAAATGGTAGAATGTTGAAACTATTTGGACTGTTAGTCTGCTAATGATCTACAAACCCGAGTGCATGGATTAATTTTGAAAAATATTCAAATTTGATTGGACAAAGGTGCTTTTCCTACCATCATTAATTTTGGGTTGGTGGACTCGAAGCTGGGTTTGTGTCCTGAAGTTCTCTGACTGGCTGGCCACGTCTTAGAAAAATGCTTCGGCTTTCACTGCAAGGCCCAAGGTCTCAGTCCCTGAGACCTGAAATATAAAAATGAAAAAGCCATAAATGGGCAGTGTAAAGTGACCTGATACTCTGGATCAGGTGGTGCAGGGGACCTGTAAATAAATTGGGTTATTGGTTGAGGAGAGTAGAAGCCCCACTCAGGAAACAACCACAATCCTTGCCAGGGTGGACCCCAAAAGTCACTAAATTAACCTGTAATTAACCCTCTGGTAGACTGGCACAACAACAGTCAGGCTTAACTTAGAGGCAATGAGTAAATTATTTATGCAGCACACAAACAGTAAGAAAGTGAAAACACAACACAAGAAGAATCCCAGAACTAATTTAGAAAAATAGAGTCAAATAAAATTACACCAAAGCGAATTAAGTCCAATCAATAGAACCAGAGTTATGATTTTTGAATGTTTTTTGTGAAAAATAACACCTAAAAGATCAAAGTGCCAACTGTGGGTATCTGGTCAGGCAAGAGTGGGTCAAAGTCAAAAGTTAAGACTGACCGCAATGGAGCATGGGTCAGATACAAGGGGTGGATTGGGCTTGGTCTTAGCTTACCTTCAAACTCAAGGTTCAAGGTCTCAGGAGCTTATTATGTCCCTGTAGCTCACACAGAAGGCCAGCCAACTAGCGCCTGGAGTCACTCTGGTGGTTCTTGGTTCAAGGAGCAGGTACAGTAGCCTTCCTCGGGCAGCAAGTCAGCAATGTATTCTTTCCAGCAGCAGGGCAGTCTTTCCAGCAACAGGGTTGCAATGCAGTCCTTTTCCTGAGTCTTCCACAGGTCCAGAAGTGATCTGAAGAGTGATTCTGTGGGTCCAAAATTTATACCTGGTGTCAGCCTTCGGACAGTCTATTCTACCCCCACATCTGGTTCTGGAAAGTACTTCCCTTCCCCTGTCAAGTCTTCAAACTGTCTAGGGTGACAAAAGACTGGTGTCAGGTTTCTTTGTGTGTGCTGGAGGCAAGCATCTTCGAAATGTAAGTGGGCCAGGGTACAGCTCCACCCGAGCAATCCTCTCCACACCTAAACCCCTTTATGTCCCTGTCTAGGAGGAATACGCAAACCCCAACAGCAAGGCCATTCACAGCCATGTGACCTAGGACACTGACAGAAGGCACAAACGGTTAGGACAAGAAAATGCTAACTTTCTAAAAGTGTTATTTTCATAACTGTGACTTAAAATCTGACTTTGCCATTAAACAGGATTTTAAATGACCATTAATTTGAGGCTAAACAGCATATCTCTATCTGCTCTCAATCCAAAGTTAGCACTTATTAAATGTAACAAGTTAACACAGTGTTCGCCAATGGGAGAGATAGGCCTTACAGTAGTGAAAAACGACTTTAGGAGTTTTTCCGTATTAGGACATGTAAAACTTAAACTCACATGTCCTACTTTTTAAATACCAAGCACCCTCCCACTGAGCTTTTAGGGCCTGCCTTATGGGGGATTTATGAAGTATTAAAACAGAAGGTTTAGGTCTGGCAAAGGTTTATTTATGACAGGTCGAAATGGCAGTTCAAAACTGCACTTTAGGCTGCAATGGCAGGCCTGAGGCATTTGTTAATGTGTTACTTTAGCATGTGGCACAATGAGTGCTGCAGCCCCCCTAGCAGGATTTAATTTACAGGCTCTGGGTACATGTAGTACCATACACTCAGGACTTGCAAGTAAATTAATGTGCCAATCAGATGTAGATCAAGTTTACCATGTTTTTGGGGAGAAAGCACACACGCTTTAGAACTGGCTAGCAGTGGTAACATGCAAAGAGTCCTAAAGCCAACAAAAACAAATTCAGAAAAGCAAGAAGGGTGAAGACAATGGTTTGGGGGTGACCCTGCATAAAGGGCTAGGTTCAATATGACCCCTCTCTAGCCTAAAGTCAGGGTAGACTAACCAATTCCTTGACAGGCTTTCCTGCTCTGGCGATAAAACATGGGCAGTGGCACACTTCTGCAGAGTATCTTGTCAGTTCTATGCCCTTCTAAACTCAGTTGGATCCCTCTATCAACACTCTCCCGAGCCATTGGACTAACCCATGGAGAACCCTTTTCCTCACCTGGGCCAACAGGACCCTAAGAGGGTCTGACTTAAGTCAAAATAATAACATGTACATATTGTTGCAGCATTTGCGGACTCCAAGACAGGGTTTACAAACCCAAACTAGACTCCAAGAACCTTGTCTTAAGGGTCGGATAACCCGGGCACATGCTTCTTTACTTATTTTTAGGGCTCCCAGTTTTCAGTTTTTACTGATTTTTACAGATAAATACAGACACAAAACAATTTATTTTCCTGTGTATTTATTTTTAAATACAGAAAAATACAGAAAGTAGGCCTTCTTTGAATGATTTTTTCTACTGTCCGTCATGAGTGCCAGGTCAGTAGGTGTACAGATTGAGAAGTAGAGGAGATGAAAAAAGACAATAGATTTCCTAATTAAGCTTAATTAAGTGCAGAGCTACAGTTATTTATGCTATTCTGCAATGCAAGCGTTTTCAGATAACGCTATTGCGCTGTATACGGGTGAAACAATTAAGACATTCAAATGCGAGTATACATTTATCAGTTAAATAAATCTGGAAAAATACCCATTGCAGCTTTATTTATACAGAAAACACAAAATAAAAATGGATAAATACAGAAAAAATGAGCTAAATAGTAAATATGGATAAATACAGACGGAAATGTTGAAAAAATAAATACCATAAAACCGGGAGCCCTACTTATTTTGGACTCTCTTTTGGATCTCTGAACCCTTGCTCAGGGGTCACAAATCTGTTTGTGGGCCATTGTTGGACTTCCCACCCATTTACAAGTCCCTGAACTCTACAGGAGGACCAACAAGGGCCTCAAATCTCTGTGGATTTGCAGACCCTTAGTTAGAGTTTGTGGACCTAAAAAAAAGAAAGAAGGAGGCCAGCCTTCACGTGGCTGCCAAAAGGCCATCTGCAGGGGAAGGAGGCCAGCAATGGCAGGCTGTTTGCAGGACATAGCCAAAGGCCAGGCCCTGTGTTCAATCGCCATGTGCACCGCTGAAGGCCATGTGCGGCAGGGGTTGGCTGGCTACTTTAGGTTATGTGCAGGATCTGACTTGAGGCCAGGCTCTGCAGCTAACCTCTGCTGCACATAGCCAAAGACATTGCATAGTAGGAGTTGGCCGCCTCTGGAGGGTTGGATGCCAACTCTCGCTGTGCATGGCTGAAGGCCGTGGATAGCATAAGAGGGCATCCTTTCATGGAAGTTGAATTTAGTATATGATCAACAACTCTGCAATATTTATAGCAATTAGGTACAAAACATGTAAGGAGACTGTATTTAAATATCAAGACTCAGACCAATAAATGATACTATGGGGCAGATTTATCAATCTTTCACGCACACAATGGCACGTTACTTTCCTTTCCTAGCGCTGGCGCACTTTTGGCTACCTAGCGCCTACGCAGGCACCCATGCGCCATTTTGCAAGGGTGCCTGCGATGTCGGCAGGATTGCCCCTTCCTGCACAAAAACACTCCTGAGAGGCATTTTCCTATATGCAGCACACATAGAAAGAGGAAAGAAATAGGAGAAATAAAGATATTGCTCCTCGTTACGCCTTACCTGGGGAGGTATAGCATTTTTACGTATTCCAAAGTGTTATATCTGGAATCTTTGGCGTTTTTCCTCTGTCTTTTTGATTTTGACCTCCTGTTTTTGACTGTGGGCTGCATTTTGTTTTTACTGGTATTAGAACTCTGGGCACTTTACCACTGCTGATCAGTGCTGAAGTGCAAGTGCTCCCTGTGTAAATTGCGATTGTAATTGGTTATCCATGATTGGCATATTTGATTTACTGGTAAGACCCTAGGAAAGTGTGCTGTCTGTGCTCAGGGCCTGTAATTCAAATGCTACTAGTGGGGCTGCAGCACTGATTGCGCCACCCACCTGAGTAGCCCTGTAAACATGTCTCAGGCCTGCCACTGCAGTGTCTGTGACTACAGTTTTAAACTGCCATGTCGACCTGGCAAGCGCACCCACTTGCCAAGCCCAAACCTCCCCTTTTACTACATGTGAGGCACCCCTGAGGTAAGCCCAAGTTAGACCCATGGGCAGGGTGCAGTGTATTCAAAAGGTAGGACATGTACTGGTGTGTTTTACATGGCCTGATAGTGAAATACTGCTGATTTCATTTTTCACTATTGCAAGGACTATCTCTTTCATAGGTTGTCATTGGAGCTACCTTGTAACCTCTTACAAGTGTAACTTCCAATTGGGAAGAGACAGAGATTTGGATTTTGGGGTCCCTGAACTCACAATTTAAAAATACATCTTTTAGTGAAGTTGGTTTTTGGATTGTGTGTTTGAAAATGCCACTTTTAGAACGTGTTTTTTAAAAAACTTTTTAGAACGTGGGCATTTTCTTGCTTTACCATTCTGTGCCTCTGCCTGCCTATGGAATCCACGTCTGAGGGTGGGTGACAGTTAGGCTGTTTGTGCATTCACTCTAGACAGTCACACAAAGTGAGCTGAGGTGTGCCCTGCATAGCCCGATGGCCCATCACCAGGCTAATGGGTCTTCCTGAGCTAGAGTGATGGGAGGAGCTGTCACTCACTCCTGAGCAGGGCTGTGCCTGTCCTCACACAAAGCTGTCCCCATATCCCCGTAGTGTGTCTGGAGCAAGGTCAGGGAAAGGCAGGGCCTTGTGCACTATAAAGGCTTTCCTTTGAAGTTTGACTACTTCAAAGGCAGAAACTGGTATACGTACTGGAGCTGTGACACCATAACTTCAGAACACTTCTGGACTAAGAGGATATTCTGCTAAGAAGAAGAGCTGGATATGCTGCAGGAGGGAAACTACCACTCTGCTTGTTGCTCTGTTGTGCTGGCCTACTGCTTGCTGCTTCTGTCTTGGGCAGTAAAGGGACTGGAGTTTGCTTTCTGTATCCTGCTTCCAAGGTTCTCCAAGGGCTTGTGTGAGCTTGCCTCCTGTTAAGAAGTCTCAGTGCCATCAATGACTTCACCTACTGCCCCTGAACTCCTCTGCTGAGAGTTCTGACCTGCCAAGTGGTGCCAATTCCAGTTCTGGGCCTCTGGAGGTGGCTTTGCTGCAAAGAGAGAAGAAAATCCGTGCATCGACCTTCAACACCTGTTTTTCCTGCCACAGCAATGCCTTATGGTTAAAAAACAAATGCCTCTCCGCGGTGAACTGAAGAATCGACGCAGCGCCTGCCGTGCAGCTGAAAGATCGCTGTAGCCTGAGTCTTGAGCACTGTGTCTCTGACGTCTGAGGCACCCACTCCGACTCTGATGTAGGCCCTGTTGTGTGGCTGACGAAATTGACACATTACCTGCCACGCCGCTGGATGATTGACGCATCGCCTGTTCTGCCGCATCGACCCAGCAGGTCCGAATTTTCGACGCATCGTACCTGTGCACCAAGTTCTCCATCAACATAGCCGCGCAGTACGGACCCGAGGCCGCGCATCTGGAAATCGACGATTCACCTCCCCTCGCGTTAAGGAATCGCCGCAATACTTCCCCTGCCGTGCAGAAGGAACTGAATACTCCATTCCACTGGGACTAAGGAATCGACGCATCACCTGTTTTTTCTGTTTGATTTTGACGCATCCCAGGTACTTTGTGATAAAAGTGATGCATCCATAGTTTCCTATGGTCTGAACTATTTTGAGCCTTCTACAAGTTATAACTTTGTTTGTGTATGTTGGATGTTTGTCGTTTTGGTCTTGTTTTACTTGATGATAATGATTGGTTATGTTTCTAAACTGGTATGGACTCAGTTTGTAGTGTTTTCACTGTGTTACTGTGTGTTTATGTACACATTCTTTACACACTGCCTCTGAGATAAGCCTGACTACTCGTGCCAAGCTACTGGGGTGGGGAGCAGGGGTTACCCTAGCTGTGTAATCCCCTTACGCTGACTAGAATAAGGGTCCCTACTTGGACAGGGTGCAAGCCACTACTAACTAGAGACCCCTATTTCTAACACCAGGTCAACCACTAATGGTAAATCTGGGAATGTACCAAAATCCATGGGTGGATGCGTGGGAGCACCCACGCTCCACCCATGGAATGCCTCCCTGCCGCAGACCAACTCAAGGCTGCCATTTGCACTGCCTTGCGTTACTCTGGATTTATCAAGCCATCAAGGAAGGTGGCCTTGCTTGGCTTGAGACATCTCACTTAAGTTTTTGTGTCACCCTTGTGCCCCTTTGCACGGCGCAAGGGTGACCGAAACCCTTGATAAATATAGGCCTACATTCATAGCTGTCTCTTTCATAGTGTTAAGGCGAAATTGATATTTAATCTCATCTGTAAGATTATTTAAACATTTATAATTGCTTCTTTTACATCAAAGATAATCTCATGCAGCTCTGCCAGGTACTAGGCTTCAAGGGTTAGTGCTGGTGTTTGGATCCCGCACTAAAATGCATTAGTCATGCATTATAGTGCCCCTGGTACCACCTCACCCACGAAGCGCACTAAATTTAGAGCTGCATTAATAACCAAGTAGCCAGCGCACTAAAATTGGCTTGCTCTTCCTGTTGCTTCTGCAAAGAGCCTAGCTCTGACATAATTAATTGTCTAACTCACAAAAATAATTTTTATTACATTCACTGTGCTCTGTGTTGTTTACACTCACTGACAATAATTAAAGGCGGGCCAACCTGGGCTTTAGATTAATCAAGCTGAAGCGTGATTGAGTCTCTCTAGGTGGACCTGGACCATGTGGTGAAACATAAACAACACACAATCGCTGGTTGATTCTGTCAGAAGACTGGAGCATGTGGATCGATGAGGCGCCTTGTCTTGTTGTTCTCCGAGGGCAGGCACCACCCCACTGGTGACAGCAGACAGGAAGGAAAAGATGATTTGCCCAGGCTGACACAGAGGAGGTGAGGAGCGCCTTTGTTTTTTCCTTGCCATGCCCACCTTCAATCACATGAGCAGTCAACAGGCACCTCTGTCCTGAATGAAACCCTTATATAGTGCTCTCTGTACTGTGGAGGAAGGTAAAGCCCAGCTAAAGTATTACCATCTGATTCACTGCACAGTGACATTTACGGAAGACAACAGTCCCGGCTGGTCTGCGGGTGGAGTGGTGAGGCGGGGGAGGGGTGGGGGTTGACAACAGACGACGGGGTGGTGGGGAGGAAACAGACAGTAAATAAAACATTTTAAAAGATAAGGGAAAAAATGAACTTACCTGCCGCCGAACACTCTTTTACTCCGTTTCCTCGCTGCAGCACACAGGCTCCCAGTGTCCCCTGTGGCCAATCCTGATGCTGCTCTCATGCTTGAAAGCAGCATCAGGATTTGCCTGAGTGCCGTGAATTTGTACTCCCAGGGAAACTGGGATCCTGTGGTTGCTGACTCCAACCTGGCAACGCAGCTGGGTTGGAGACAGCTCAGTGCGCATGTCGGTGTGCCCACCACTTTCTCTTGTGACTGCCCCAGCGATGACCCCGTCCCCACGACTCTGAAAAATAAAACGATAATAAACCCTTTTTATTATCGTTTTATTTAACAAGTTTTGAGGTTGGCAGTGGGAACGACGCTCCTCTGCCATAGCGGAGGAGCCACCACTGGAAGACGGCTCAAATGGACGACAAGAAAAAATATAGCATGACTTTCTTTGCTTTTGATGATATCGTAGTGTGTGCTCATGTCAGTGAATCGTCACTGCCTTCTACCATAGTCAGTAATCGTGACTTAATTTGGGCCTTCTGGGTGCTTTGCTACACTTCTGGTGCACTGTTGTCAACAATAAAGTACATTGACGTGCTATCTATGCCCATAGTCCTCAGATGGGGTGCTGCATCCTTCTTGTTTTTCTTGAATTCTGGAGTTTTAAAATAGAATTGGGCTACTTTTTGCAAATCATTTCAGAAGATATAAGAGCTACAAACAGGCCTGCCAAATGCCATACACATCTTGTGTTGTTCTTAAAGCACAGAAATATGCAGTCTGCAGCACATGTGCACAAACACTATTAACCAATCTGTTGAATTCCCAACTTAAAAGCCACCAAATATTACACTTAGCCTAGCCTGCTTTAGGTTTAAACTTATAATAACTGATAAAACCCCACTGATAGGGAAATAGCCCTCACCAGTGTAAACAGATAAACACTGAAAAAACACCTGCACAACCACAAACTAAATGCCATTCAAAGAAAGGAAATGGAGAGTGAAAGAGTAATTTTTATTTCTTACTGAAGGGGCCAATTCAATGTAACTTTGTTATACAATGTAGCAGCAAGAAAGACTGGGCTAACATTATTCTGCTTGAGTTTTGTTGTTTAGGGATGTCACTAAAATATTGTTTCTTTTTGCTTTTTTTCAGTTTTGTGGTTTTTGGTCTAAAGATGCAGGGTTTATGGTTTAACTCTTTTTTATTGATAATTGCCAAAAAAAAAGGTAAACACAGCATTAGAGCCACGCAGGGCCCAGTGATAGGGTAAGCAAAGCATGTGATGCTGCTGAACTCGAACACCCCCCACCCGCCACCCCGACAGCATAGGAGGAAAGGAAAAGAAAGAAAGACCTCCCCCACCCTCTCCCGGTCCAGGCTAGTGTCAATGCATAGGCGTGAGTGGCATATCGGGGTAAGAGCTCTATACTGCTACTGGTTAGGGTCCAGTGTGTGAAGGCGTAGGAGGCGTAAATACCTCGGGCAAGTGAGCTCCCGAAACTCTTGTGCGAGGAGTGTAAGAAAGGGTTGCCATAGTTCTGTAAAGGAAGCACCTTTCCCCGCCAATGTGAGGGAAATCTTCTCCATCCCCAAAACATGCCACAGTCGGTGATACCAGCCTGTATGTGTAGGAAGCTGAGGGGACCTCCAGTGGATTAGGATGTTCTGGGTTGCGGAGCCTAATGCAATAGCCATTTGTTTCCCTCTCCTAGCCTTAAGAGGATATGTGAGCGGGTTAGGCACCCCCAGCAGAACGTATGCGGGAAATCGGGGGATCTTTGTATCTAGATGTTTGTCTATTTCGTCCAGGACATGTGTCCAGTATGGCCGAAGTTGTGGACAGTCCCACAATAGATGAACCAGTGTGCCCTCTCCACCGCAACCCCTCCAGCAATCCGGGCTCAGTGTCTTGTCGGTCTGGTGAAGCCGCTCCGGAGTATAGTACCAATGATATACTAATTTGGTAAATGTTTCTGTGAGCCCAACATGCGTTGCCGTGTGTCGTGCCCTGTAGCATGCGCCGTCCCATTCCTCCGGGGTGAGGTCGCGTCCTAGGTCCTTTTCCCACCGAGCCCGACCCGCATGATACATGTGTGTGTATCTAGATTGTAAGAGCTTATAAAGGTCTGAGATCAGTTTTTTATCCGATGTTCTCGTTACGAGCCATCGTTCGTATGTGGTAAGGCGTCTGGACGCCTGTGTGCGATTGGAGGGGTGAAGAGCCCAGTGGCGTACCTGGAAGTAACGCATTTGTTCCGTTTCCGGCAAGTCATATCCCTCCCAGAGTTGCTCAAATGTAATGAACTCGCCATTGGCAAATAAAGGGCCTAGCGCCCAGCAGCCAGACTCCCGCCATCGGCGAAAAGATGGTTGATCTAGCCCCGGACTAAACTCCGGATTGTCCAAGATGGATGTGAGAGGAGAGGGAAAGGACGTTAAGTCATGTCGTAAGTTTGTCTGGTCCCACGCTGTGAGTATCGTGCGGGTCACCTGTGAGGCATATAAATTAGGGGCCGGTGGGCCTTCTTAAGGAATGGTATCTTCCGGAGTGAGGTACCTGCGACCGCTCGGTCTTGGAAGAGCCAATTCTTTTCAGATTCAGCCCGACTCCATTCAACCAGGTAGCGGAGCTGTGTTGCTTTATAGTATAGGGTCAGATCGGGGATCCCGAGGCCCCCCTCATGTGGAGGAAGGAAGCTAACTGCTCGTTTCATTCTGGGCTTACGGCCCTGCCATATAAAAGCAGAGAGATCCGATTGTACCTTTTGAAGCCAACCCCTAGGGGGGGGTATAGGCAGGGCTTGGAATACATAAAGGAGTTGGGGAAGGATGGTCAATTTTATAGCGGCAACACGCCCCAGCCAGGAGATCTGCTGGTGTTTCCATCGCCTGAGTTCTACCTGGACTTGATCATGGAGACGCGAAAAATTGGCCTCTCTCATACCCTGTAGGGTGGGTGTAAGGTGTATGCCCAAATACGGTACTGGGTCGTCGGACCAGGCTATGGGATAACGAGCTTGTAAATCCGCCTGTTCGCTAGGTGGCAGGGACAGATTTAGAGCCGTCGACTTGGATAGGTTAACCTTAAACCCAGAAGCCTCCGCGAAGGCATCTAGCTCTCCCAATATGGCTCCTAGGGCTCTGTCCGGGTTCGTCAGGGTGACAAGGACATCGTCCGTATAGAGGCTAACAGTATGGGTGTCCCCCCCAAAGCGTATGCCCGTGATTTGTGCATGTCGTCGGACCCTCTGTGCCATGGGCTCCATGTAGAGAGCAAAGAGCAAGGGCGATAGGGGACATCCCTGTCGTGTGCCTCTATGGATGGGAAAAGGTGCCGAGGTATGCCCATTAACCCTTACTGTCGCCGTGGGGGAGTCCGCATCTTGTCCCCGAGGCCCACACGGCATAGCACTTGTTCGAGAAATGGCCAGTGAACCCGGTCAAAGGCCTTTTCGGCGTCAATTGTGAGCAACATGTATTTCCCGGGAATGCAGGACGACTTTTCAATGAGGTGTACCACTCGTTTCGTGTTGTCACTTGTCTGCCTCTGGGGAATGAACCTGGCCTGATCGGGATCCACCAGTCCCTGCATATAAGGGCCCATACGACTCGCCAGTATGGAGGTGTAGAGCTTCAAATCTAGATTCAGAAGTGAGATGGGTCGGTAGGACCCGCACACTGTCCTGTCTTTCCCTGGTTTGGGGAGGACGACTATCGCCGCCTCTAGCATGGATGGGGGTATCGCCCCCTCCTTCGCAAATGAATTAAAAAGCCGCGTTAGTAAGGGTGCGAGAGTAGCCCCAAATTGCTTATAAAAAGCCGCGGTGTAGCCATCAGGGCCCGGAGATTTGCCGAGTTTCAGCCGTGCTATGGCAGAGATCACTTCCTCCGGCCTGATTTCCCTCTCGATGTGTGCTGCCTGTTCCGGTGTCAACATCGGGAGATCCGCCCCGGAAAGATATAAGGCAATGTCGGCTTCTGCCAGGGGTTGGTTATCGTAAAGGTGAGCGTAGAATGTGCGAAAAGTGTCTGCGATTTCCGCGTCCTCGGAGGTTAACTTCGCGGCACTGTCTATGATCTCCCGGACGCCCTCCCGTAGTCGGACCTCGCGGAGTTTGTGTGCCAGGAGATGGCCACACCTATCCCCTCCAGTGTAAAAAGCATGCCGTAGGCGCAGGGCAGTGTATTCAGCCCTGTCTTGGTCCAGAGCCAGCAGTTGCTTCCGTGCGAGGGACAGCTGACGCCACACCCGAGGCGCTCCAGTCTGCTGATGCATCTGCTCCAATTCCCTTACTTGTCGCGACAGGTCCCCCCTTTTGGCCTTCCGATCCGCATTTTCTGCGGCGGAGATGGCAATAATCTCCCCCCTGACGACTGCTTTCAGAGCCTCCCAACGTGTCGCAAGGGACGTGTCCGGGGTATCGTTATATGCAAGGTAGTCCGTTATGGCGCGTCGCAGTTGGGCGACCGTATCTGGTCTATGTAGCAGTGTGTCGCGAAATCACCACCGTCCGGAACGGTTGCAAGCTTGGGGAAGATCCAATGAGATCTCCACCGGGTTGTGGTCTGAGAGGGATGCAGCCAGAATGTCCGTGTCAAGGGTGGCAGCATGAACAGCCTTCGTGCCCAAGAAATAGTCTAGCCGCGCGTAAGTCTTGTGTGCGTGGGAGTAATAGGAAAAGGCTCGGGAGTGTGGGTGATATTGTCTCCAAATATCGGCAAGGTCGAGGTCGTGGAGCCATTGTGCCCCAGTGCGGGAAAGTGCACCTACCTGACTGGTACGTTGGGAAGACCTGTCCATATCATTATTGAATACCAGATTAAGATCACCCCCAATCAGAATGTGGCGTTCTTGTGTTGCAGTGGCTGCCGTAAGTGCAGTCTGTAAAAAGTGTTCCTGTCCCTCATTAGGAGCGTATACCGAACCCACCACCACTGTGTGACCCCCGATTAAAAAATGATAAGTGAGTAATCTGGCCTTGATCTCAACCCCCTTCTGGAGCACCCTCCCCCTAAAAGCCCTGGAAACGAGTATAGCCTCCCCGGCTGTTTTAGTAGCCATGGAGGAGAAGAATTGACTCGGGAAGGCTCGGGATTTGAGGCAGTGACAATCTCTGGAGAGGAGGTGCGTCTCCTGGAGGAGGCAGATGTCAGCTTGTGTGCTCTCTAAAAAGGACAGCAGAGCCCGTCTTTTAATTGGATTATTGAGCCCCCTAACATTGAAGGTAAGTATCTTAATCGGAAATGTCATCGACATGACAAATCAGTAGTTACCTAGCTAAGCCCTGCTGCAGCTCGCCGAAGTTGCATCACAGCCATGTTGAGGGGTGCAGGCGCTCGGGGCCTGGACCGGAACCCCGCAAAGTCTGGGAAAGCCCAACGAGAGACAGAGAAGGAAAAGGAAAGAAACCCCGATAGAAAAGGGAAACGAACAGAAAGAGAACCCCCTGTAGGCGCAACTGGCACCAGAAAAAAAAAAAAAAAAAGGGGGCAGGGGGGAAGAAATGTACCCAGTCTATCAATAGTCCGTCATCCCAAGATGAGTCGGAAATAGGAAAATATCGTTGGGGTGAAATGGTGGCCAACCAAAGATGCCCCCCCACCCGCCTCCCCCGCCCACCAGGCATCTGTTAAGAGCAACAACCTCATCGGCCCGGACATATTTCTAGGAGGGTGTGTTAGTCTGGGCCCCTGGTACCGCCGCTATAGCTGCCAATTGTTCTCTCTTGATCTCTTGCGGATCGGGTCTTCGAATGCGGCGTCGGCTGCGTTGCCGCCGCCACCTTAGGCGGTCGTCGTGAGCCTCCCGATCAGTGCATTCCTCGATGTCCTGCTCCGCAGGGGGCGTGACGCCCAAGAGCCTGCACGCTTCAGTGAACGAGCGGAGTTGATGGAGGGACCCCTCATACTTAAACACCAGGCGAAACGGGTGGCCCCATGAATAGGAGATTTGCTTTTGGCGCAGAGCCGCCGTGATAGGTCGAAACATCCGGCGTTTTTGGAGTGTGATGGCAGCGAGATCCTGAAAGAGGGACACCGGCTGGTCTCGAAATGTGATTGGTTGTTTCAGCCGCGCCTGGCGTAGTATCTCCTCCTTAGTGCGGTAGTCCTGCACGCAGACCAGGATGTCCGCCGGGGGTGCCGAGGATGCTCTCGGAGGACCAGCTCTGTGGGCCCTGTCCAACGTGAGTTCAGCATCCGGCGCCCTGCCCAGTACAAAATTAAACAGTTCTCGTGCATAGGCAAAGACGTCCCCGCCTCGACATCAGTGCGAGCCCCTCTGATGCGGATATTGTGGCGTCGCGATCTGTTCTCCAAGTCTTCTAGGTGGGACTGCACATCTACTTGCTGCTCATGCAGTCTCACCACCTCTTGTTGCAAGGCCTCCAGTTCCTCATCACGGGTGTCGCTTTTGGCCTCAAGGGACGCCACCCTGTCCCCGATTTCGTCCACATCTTTGTGGACATCCTTGATCTCCGCCGAGAGGTCGCGTTTCACCACTTGAAGATCTTCCCGGAGGGAGGCGAACAAGGTTTCCAGAAAGGCTCGGGTCACGGGCATATCTGCCTCCTCCGCCATCTGTCCCGTTGAACTATCCCGCCGTGTCTCGACCGGCCCCGCGCTCCTGGCCCGCGCAAAAAGGTCTGTGAGGGGCTTCTCCTTCGGGAGTGGTTTTTCTTTCTTGCCCCGGGTAGAAGACATACTTCACCGGCCCCGGCGGGGGGCCCCCTGTGTGAGGAGAGCCGCCCGCTGTGCCACCACCTAGGTCGCCGGTCCCCGCTCCTGTATTAGCTCACCCTCTCTAATGTCCGGTGTGTAGCTGCTCCAGGCGGAGCGCGGGTCCCCCCGATGACAGGCTCTTTGGTGCGACAAGGGTAGGACCAAAGGCGAGGCACGTCGTATAGGCTCTCCGCAGAACTAGTGCAAGGGCGTCAGCAAACTGCCCCGGCAGCCTCCGAGTGCGAGATCAACAGTGTACTTGTGAGGTCTCCAGGAAATCCAGGGCAGCGTGAGTCGGTACCTTGCTCGACGCGCTCCTGGCGTCAACGCGGCTGCTGTAGTGTGAGGGCCCCCAATCCTCCTCCGCCGTGCTAGGGCCGCCCCGGGGCCAGGGGCATCCCGGGGTCTACTCCGGCCGGGGGGCAGTGCGGAAGCTACAATATCCTGTCAGCGGATTCCTCCAGGGGCTACTTCAGCGTGTGAGTCCGCCGCTGGGAGAGGGCACGGGGGTGACCCACCGCCTCCTCCGCCCCTGCGTTCCTCCAGATCTCCAGGCCCCAGCAGCCAATGCCGAAGAGGGTAGCCCCTCCCTGCTAGGCGAAGGCCCCAGCCGCGTGGCAGGATTCTGCAAAGTCCCCGATGGTACCTCTTGATGGCGAAGGCAGATGTTGAAGTCCGCGCCCTCCGTCCCCAGCAGTGTCTCGTGCCCCCTGCCTCAACTGTATCTCTATCCCCGTCGCTCCGCCAGGCAGCGCGGGGTTCGTAGTCGGGGTTCCGGAAGGCGCCCGCCCCCACCGTGACCTCTAGGCCGCCCGGGCCGTCGCATGCAGGGGGTCCGCTCCAAGCCGGAGGCCGATCCGCCTCCCGGCGGCCAGGGCGCTCCGGGAGCGTGTTCCTACTGCCCGGGTCCAGGCGCCCGCAGCTGCGTCCTCCGCCCCAGGGAATGCCCCCCTGTCTCGAGGCCCAGGTCCGGCCTGCCACCGAGAGCCGAAGTGCTCCCCGAGCTTGCGTTTCTACATCAGCCGGCCGCCCCTGCAACCACCGTTGGCGCTTTGCTCGGCGCACCCCAGGCGACGCAGCCGCAGGCCAGCGGCGGTCCCCGATCTCTCGCTGCCGCTCCAACGCTGGTGCTAGAAGTCAGTATCGGCCCGGGCCCACCGCTGTCGACTCACCCGCTGTCCCCGTCCAAGGCAGCTGCTGGTGTTGGTCTCCCGGGAACCATCAGCGGGGGTCGCGTCGTATCTCCTTATGCGGCCCGGTCCGCCATCGGGCACACCGCCATCTGAGCCCTCCAGACCCCGTCGGCCCCCGGGAACAGGTCCGTTGGATGCTACGGGGCACAGGGGACCCGGGGCAGTGCCTCAACACGGCGCGGAAGGCCCGGGCCGGTGCGAAAAGATGGTGGGCAGAGGAGCGGTAGAGAAGCACGTCTCAACCCTCCGCCATCTTGGCCACGCCAAGATGCAGGGTTTAGAAGCATGTTTTAGGTCTTGTTTAATTATTTTATAAACTGTAGAGAACCAGGAAATATCAAAATCATATTTGATATTTTGGCTATGTTTGATTCTTTCACTGATAGGTAAAATGGCTGGTTTCATAAGAATCTTTCCCAATATCAATCATCACATTTACTCACAGCAAATGGGTAAAACCCCTTGACACATCAACCCCCTTTTATAGCAAGCAAGTAATGATAGCAGATGAATTGCCATGCTTTAATCATTCAATGCAAGGTGTAGTGACAGGTATAAGTGAAAAACATGCAGTTACCAAGCATCTGGGATAGTGGTGAAAACATGACACCAGACTTTTGGAAAACATGGAACGCAGTGTCTCTTGGAATGCTGCTGCAAAAAGGTCTTACCAAGTTCAACAAAGATTGAAGTGATATTGTTTGTATATGCAGTGATTCAGTTACGTATATGAAAAAGTTGTGTGATGACCTGTCAAAATCGGTACCTGAGCTGAAGTGCCTCCCTGTCAGAGTCCTTGCCACTTGCTAGACCATGGGTACTCACAAACATTTTCCCGGGGGCCGCAAAGTTTGGTCTATGGTGTAACTGAGGGCCACATTGATGCCAGCAGAGGGTGTAAAGTGGGTGTAGGGGAAGCAAAGCATGTATATCTAGTGGCTGTCTTTAAAAATGAAGGTGTTCCTAAAGTTAAGGGCCTTGTTACTTCCTTTCCCTAACTGCAATTAACCTTTAAATAAGTGTTTGCTGTATATTTAACTTTTTTTTATGTTAGTGCTGAGTCAAGTAAACGGCAGCCCAGTGCTGCTGCTGCCCAGGGGGCCGCATGTAAAGGTCATGAGGGCTGCATGCGGCCCCCGGACCGTACTTTGAATATCAATGTGCTAGACGGTATGCTGAAAGCATCTTTACAAACTTCAGAGTTAATGTAGAATGCTATTGACTTTTTAGTCCATTCTGATGCACTGTTTTGTTATGCGCTGGAACTAAAACACAAATATTTCTCATTTTGTGCTTTGTGTGCTTGTGTGACACCAGCGAAAGAGTCATCCCAAATGTGTCTTTTAGCTGGTGGTTCTCAGTTCTAGAGGCCGTGAATGCTATAGTATCCATGTGGCAACCGTTTACAGAATTCTTTCTGAGTGATGATGCCAATGGCAAGAAATGTGAGGATCTTCGGTTGCATATTGATAGTGATGTGAAAAAAGTACTCTACTGCATTCTTAGATTTTTACAGGAAAACATGACTGCTGTAGTGGACATAATAAAGAAACTTGAGTCTGAAAACTCCCTTGTCTACCAAGTGTTCAGCATAATTGGTGTAGATGTGAAACATCTCCTTGAGAATAGGCTTGGCGACACTTTTAGTGACTTGGGCACTGCAGCATGTTCCATGTTAGAGTGCTTGTCACTTGGTAAGCAAAGAAATGTTGAGGATCAATTCAGGACATTTTATTTTACAATGTATGAGAAATGGCTTGCAATGATGCATAGAAATGTCCCTTCGTCAACCATGGTATTTGAAGTCAACGAAGCCTCAATGTGGTACTCTGCACAAGTTCTAGATCCCTACCATGAAGGGGAATGTTCTCCCGACTTTCAAAAGTGCTGCTTCATTTTTGACCCCTTCAATAACTCTGAGGGCATATGCGCCCAGTTCAATCCATTTGTTGCAGAACCTGTCCCAGAGAATCGCAATCTTCAGGAGAACCAGTATTGGCATAGAAAGCTTTCTCAGTACCCAGAGTTACATTGACAGCTGGTATTTAAGAGTGGTGTGGGGGCGAGTCGCGGGGTTGGGGGGAGGGATTTAAATAACAATTAAAAACTCACTTACCTGTCTGCCTCAGCCGCCCGCCATCGCCACTGCCTCGTCTGGGTCCTCTTCTGCCTACTTCCAGGGCAGGAAGCACCCAGCTCCCAGCCTCCCGATAGCCAATCACAATGCTGCAATGCAGTGTTGTGATTGGTCTGAGCACCATGGGCCTGATTCACAGAACTAACTTACGTCAAAAACGTAAAGTTAGTACTTTTGGTATTCACAGAATACACTTACTCATTTTAGTATTCACAGAATGAACTTACTCATTTCGTTATTCACAGAAGTTAGTAGTCCTAACTTTAGGACTCCTAAATGCCTTCTGTGAATACCGAAAGTCTTAAGTTAGGATTTTCTCAGTTTAGGAGTAGTAAGTTAGGACTCCTAACTTTAGGACTCCTAAATGCCTTCTGTGAATACCGAAAGTCTTAAAGTTAGATTTTCTCAGTTTAGGAGTAGTAAATTAGACTTTACTACTCCTAAACTGAGAAAATCCTAACTTTAAGACTTTCGGTATTCACAGAAGGCATTTAGGAGTCCCAAAGTTAGAGTCCTAACTTTACTACTCCTAAACTGAGAAAAATCCTAACTTTAAGATCTTTGGTATTCACAGAAGGCATTTAGAAGTCCTAAAGTTAGGACTACTAACTTCTGTGAATACCGAAATGAGTAAGTTCATTCTGTGAATACCAAAATGAGTAAGTGTATTCTGTGAATACCAAAAAGTACTAACTTTACGTTTTTGACGTAAGTTAGTTCTGTGAATCAGGCCCCATGGATCGGCGCTCAGCCAGAGAATGGGAGGGTGGGCATGTTCTCCATGCAGGCTGTAATGCAGCCCACATGGAGTCGTGATTTGAATGGTGCAGCAGGTGCAGACGCACCAGGAGCAAAAGCTCTAGGCACCCCACTGAACACCTAATAGTGCTATATTTTACTACTAAACAGGCAGCCACAAGTGTAGTTACCTTGTAGACATCAGGGTCATGATTTGAATGGTGCAGCAGGTGCAGTGGGAGCAGCCCAAAATTTATCATGACCTCCTCAAACCACCTAATATTGCTATATTTTATTAGTATACAGGCAGACATAATTGCAGTTAAAAGGGGCTTGATTTGAATGGTGCAGCAGGTGCAGTGGCACCAGCGCCAAACGCACTAGGGACCCCACTAAACGCAGAATATTGCTAAACTTTACTATCAATTAATCAGGTTTCTTATAAATCGCGAATACTCACCCGTAAGGGTCTCAAGGTGCTTGGGGTGGGAGAGGGCGGTGGATCTGCGGTTTAGTCGAAGAGCCAGGTCTTGAGGTCCTTCCTGAATTGAGGCAGCAATGGTGATTGTCTGGGGTGCAGAGGCAGGGAGCTCCAGGTCTGCGCAGTGAGGTAGAAAAAGTATGTTCCTCTGGCCGTGTTCTTGCGGATCCGTGGGATGGTGGCCAGGGCCAGTTGGGCGGAGCGGAGATGTCTGGGGGGAGGTGTAGAAGGAGAGGCGGTGGTTGAGGTACTACTAAATGGGCAGTCACAAGTGCAGTTATCTAGCAGGCACTAGGACCATGACTTCAGTGGTGCTCCAGGTGCCGTGGCACCGGGGCCAAAAGTTGTCAGAACTCCTCTAAACACCAAATATTGCTATATTTAACTACTAAATAAGCAGTCACAAGTGTAGTTACCTTGCAGGCACTAGGGTCATGATTTCAGTGGTGCAGCAGGTGCAGTGACACCGGGATCCAAAGCTCTAGGAACACCTCTAAACACCAAATATTGCAATATTTTACTACTATACAAACAGTCACAAATGTAGTTACCTTACAGGCAATTGGGCCATGATTTGAATGGTGCAGCTGGTTTACTGGCACAGGGCCCAAAAGTTGTCAGAACTCCTCAAAACACATAATATTGCTTTTACATAAATTAATTCTATTATTTCCCTCTTTCATTTAATTTTTCAAAATTGTGCTATTATTTACCCGCACTAACAGCACACGATATTGCTTTTTTTTTTTTACACAAACAGGCCATAACACTTTAACAGACTTTCTGTAACTTATAATGTACAGCTACTCAGCAAGCTATAACTTACAACAAAAAACAGCTTATTATTAATCACATAGGCGAAACCTAATGCCTGTACTAATGCTTGTTAATGAGGTAGCTATGTAGTTTGACCCTATGCTGTGAAGAGTTGTCCACAAACTGGAGGCATCAGGTTCGAATTATGGCAGGCCTTACTCTGCCTTTTATCCATCCCCGGACAATAAAATGAGCACGATTCCTATAATTTAAATCTTTCTTTAGAGAGGGGGTCTGTGTGTTGGGGAGGGGAGAAAGAGTGGCAGGCCTAAGGAATAACTGTGAAGCAGCCTTGTGCATTGTTTGCAGGTATTTTTGGATATAATTGCTTAGCCGTCACCGTGCACATATCTCGCCTTGTGAGCTTTTTAAAGGCATTTTGTAGACCATTATATTGCGTAAAGGAGAAATTTCACTAAGTTTTCTCATTTCATGGAGAGAAATATTCTATCGTGATTAAGTGTCACTCAATGTGTCACTCATTAAGAATTGGAATATCACGCATAAGCTGCGGGAAAACACTGAAATGTCACACCTAAGCCAACCAAACATTTGGCAGCCATGAGTCATGAGCATTGCATTTGCTGTGAAAATTATGATTTGTTTGACTGTTGTGCGAATTATGGACCGCTCAACTTACAAAAAGTGTGAATTTCAGTGTTTTTTCGTTTCTAATTTGCAACCATTACTCTGTTTTAACTGTGGGTTTTTAACAGAATTTTATTTTTTAAACATATGTTGAGGTACTTTAACCAAAGATAACCATAACTTCACGTCTACCTTGTTTTTTTTTCAGAGACTATGATATATACGTACACACAGGCACGCATGTCCTCGCTCTCCACAATTGCCCAGTGTAGTTTAATCTGTGACCACTTCTGTGGCCCCATAAAGACCATTTCCAGCGATGCCATTGGTTCTATCAAAGTGTTTCTGCCCTTTTGGGGTTTTTTTCTGTATAGAATGTTCTTTACTTGACTTGGTTTAATATAAAGTTGCGTATACATTTACGGTATGCTAACTCAATAAACAATTGCAAGACTTCCACCATGGTGTGAATTTCATGATTTTACATGTTCCAGAACAAGCTCTGGTCTGATGATTTTAATAGGGGATCAATTAGCCTTTAAAGTGTTTTCTTCTTTGTTTATTATATTGTAAACGGCTTTCAGAGAGCAATAGATGACGGGGATTTAACCACACACCCTAAAGATATATATTAACTTTCAGATTGCTACTCTGTGGACGGAAGTATTATTGCACATACGTTCTCTGCAGTACAACAATTCTTAGCCACAATACGAACGGAATACAAAATACCAGACAAATAAGGCGACGGGCGGCAGAGGGAGCCAGCTACCCTTGCAATGCTAATTCTCACTCGCCCACAACTGCAAAGGAATTCTAAATATATTATTCTCGCATTAAAACGTCAGCTCCTAAGAAGGAATAGGAAAAATGTCCTTCATGAATTTAGCTCTTCCCCCAATTAAAAAATCCTCTCTGTCCTTGCTACACGTTTCTGTTCAATGGCTTAATCGTGTCATCACAGACATAGTTTATACGATAAAAAAACCTTTTATTTCCCCGCATACTAGATGTGTTTAAATTCGTCTCGGAATCAGTGAGCGTACATGATTGAAGCTCTGCAGTTTGAATGTGATACACTCAGTTAACAGAGGCAGTAAGGATGAATCTGCATAACAAAAACTATATCTGGTTCAAGACAGCGTCACCGGAAATTACCACAATCAGTATGAATATTGAGTACTAGGTTTGGAATGGACGGAATTCACTCTACGTCTCTACGCAGCAGCCAATGGGAAGATTGTTTAGATCTACATTCTGGAAGTGCCATTCTCAAACAAAACCAACACAGTATGGATTTGAGGGTGCTGGCGACTTGGAGCTTTGGTAAAAGGAAAATGGTGAGAGTCACTGGTGGCACAGATTATCTGTTCCTTATTGCTTCTTTTGGATAACTTCTCAAGAGGACGTTGTGTCCAACATGAAAGGCCATGAAGCTCAACTAAGATAAGTCTTTGCCTCGACTTGGGCTTTTAAGCTTTCAATTCTAATGTCCGTGAACAAAGTCTGCCACTCTGTACCGGAAGTAATGCTAGGCAAGATCTTTGGGCACGAGGTGCAAGCATTAATAGACTAACCTTGGTTCAGGCTTTTCCCTTGCATACAAGCATCTAACCTTTTTTCTTCCTCCTGTAGACGGTGCAAGTGGGCTCTCCAGGAAGACATGCAGCAGACAAAGGCAGAACCTGTTGGAAACAAGCTCACAGGGCGGGAGAAGCCCATTGGCCTACTGGATGAGAGGGAGGAGGCGGAGCGCTGGGAGGATGCAGCTGTTTGGGCAAAGCAGGACCTAAAAGATGTGGTGCCTGTTGATGAATGCCATGGGGTGTTTACTGTTCGTGCAGGTGGAAGACATGGGAGGGAGCATCGCCATAATGCAGAGTTGGAGACATGCACCCTGTAACGGTGACAGCAAAGAAGGACTTGGGAGGCGTCAACTTGCTGATAAAAGGCGCCTCTGCAAGCGGACGCTCGCTTAGCCACAGGCCATATTAAGGAGCCTGCTGCAGTGCTTTCCAAGGCCAGTGTTTATAAAGCCCGCAACACAAGCGTATAGTAGGATGTGCATGAGCAAAAGGGGTTATCTTATGGAGCATTGGTTGAAAGGCCTGGGCAACAAAGGGAAGTTGAGCTGGAGAGTTGGACACATGTTACGGGCGAGCGGACACAGGAGGTAGAGGACAATGAGTTTGGATGTCGAAGGAAAAAGCTTTTGAGCACAAGTGAAAGCAGATGTCATAGCAACAGGTTGGTGGGACAGAGGGGGAGATTTGTCGGCATCTGAGCCATGGAGCATGGTGGCTTGCAATAGGAAGTGAGCTAGGTGAGTCTAGTGTGGCTTACCGACCTTTGCAGGAAGTGAGGGAACAGTTTGTTGTGGCTGGCCTGACAACACTGGGGGACCTACCAGGAGCGACACAGATTGGGGTCCAAGCAGCCCTCATGTCGAAGATTGATGGGAATCTTGCAGATATTTTTGTTGATGGCAGTGTGGGGGATGGCGAAAGTCCAGGTTCTACTGGATGGGGGGTTCAAAGGGCGAGAGAGGGTGGTCTGGTAGCACAAGGAGGAGATACCACAATGTTGGACTATGATGATGAAGTTTTAGAACTAGAAGAGGGAGAAATAACTGCACAGGAGGAGAAGGAGGAAGTGTGTGCACAGTAGTGGAGATGGTGTGCAGAGGACACAGTGAGAACAAAAGTGCCGGTTGGGTTAACGTGGAGAAAGCAGTTGGTGTTTTGCAGAATTTGAGGCCAACACAACAAAAGGAGAAGAATATGGAAGGCAGGAGCAGCACCATGGCTGGGCAGATGGCTTCAGACCAGGCCTTGATCCTATAGCCAGGTAGGAGCTTGGTGTCCGGACATGTTGAATGAACAATGCGCTTTCTGGTGTTGAAGGACGGTGAATGAGAAAATGAGGTGGCTCGCCTGTGGGAGGGGAAGCATGTTGAAGAAAATGGACAGGGCACGAAGAAAGGACAGAATAAACGTAAGGCAGGAGTTGAGGAGATACAGGAGAACAAGGGTGAGAAAAAAGAGAAATTGGAAAATAAAGAAATTAAACTCAAGAATTGCTGTACATGGATATAATAGAGCCCCTGGGAGTGCATTTAATAATGGCCGCTAAAGAAAGGATATGAAAAGATAAATATATTGAACTTTTTAAATTGTTGCACGGGGAAGTGCGGGCCAATGTATGGCCTAAAGTGGAAGAATTTGAACTAGTATGCTGGCTGAGAGTACCGGTGACAATTGAAAATTGGACTGTGACATTTCTAATATATGCCATCTTTACTTGCGAGGGAATATCTCAGAGCTGCACTGCGCCACTCAAATTCATGGATGTTATAAGAAAATATCAGATAACTTTTGGAGCTTTAGCTTGGGTACGCTACGATGAGAAGCTTTGGGTTGGACTGTTGGGGGTTTCAGAAGGCAAATGGGGCACATTAGATAATAATCTGTGGTTGCATACAAGCAGGAATCCACTATGCATGCTGTGAGTGGTCTGCCTTTAATCCATCGACCTTTCCAGGCCACCCCACCCAGGCAGGGGTGTGATTGGCAGGTAGGTAGGGATGCAGGGAGAGCACTGGTGGGACTGGAAGTGTGCTGGTGCTTTAACAGAGCCTTTTGCAATAGAGAGTTCAGTAGCTATTGGCACAAGTGGGCAAAATGTAGGGGCACACATCCCATCACACATTGCAGAGTGCCCACAGGTCAAGGAGATCAAGTGGGTTCAAGAAACACATTTGCACATAAGAGTGCAGCAGGGGGAATCTTAGTGGTACCTCTATGCAGGGTCACTAGAACGTAGCATATGTTATGTTGTTATGTTAAATTGACTTGATATAGCGCGCAAATCACCCTGGGACATCTCGGCGCTGAATGCGGGTCAAGAACAGAAACTACATATAGACTCCCCCTTGTCTTATTGACACCAGACCTGCCAATTCAAGGGTTCCCTGTGAGCTATCTTTAATAGAGAAAAGGAAAATTGTATATACATGGAAGACAACAGCCTACATCTAAAACCAGGTTCAGGATGAGAAGGAATGCTGCAAAACTAGTTGATCTATTCCCACAACCCTGATTTGTGAAACAGTTTCAGGCTTTTACTGTGCTTCTGCCATGCTGCACAGCCCTACTAGAGTAGTTCCCCTTTTCCAACAAAAGTCAACATTTGCTATGTTTTTAGAAGACAGTGAGTACTGTAATTATCAAAGGCTCCCAAACTCAAATGCCTGGTCTACTCTTCTTCGTGAAAATGCAGGTTGTATATCAGTGGAGTGTGAGTCCATGTCCTTTCCGGCGGCCCTTCTTATGATGGCCATTTTTTGCCACATGGAATGCTAACCCTTCTCAATAAGAATTTTGCATCCTTCCCCCACAGCTCATTATGCCGTGATGGAAGGACCCATTCTTCTTGGGCTTCTGTTTTTGCTGGCTATCCCAGGAACTTCCATGGCCACTGTACTAAGGCTTTGGGCCATGCTGCTTGGAGGATGTCTCACCACCTGGCTTAGTCTGCTTATTGTATCCTTTCTGTCCTGTCCTGCTTGCACCTATTCATTTAAAGATGTGACCAGCTGCTTGTGATCCACAGTCTGAGAGTCAGCCAAATGTTGTCTCAGCTTCACAGGATAATTGTCGAAAGGGCCTTCAGGAAGCAACAGTTTGCTCAAAGCCTAGCAGGTGAGATCTATCCTCTTAGGCACATTGTGTTGCTGTTCATTTATATCCAAAGTATTCAAGTCTCCTATGAGGCTTGTTGAGTTTTACCTTCATTCTTAACTTTTTTATGGTATGGAATTATTGTGAACCATCTAAGCATGGGTTCCTTCATATATTCATACTTTACACAATCGTTATGATTTCACTTTAGTATAGCCTCATTCCCACTGAGCGAAAATAAAGCAGTAGAACTGCTGTCTTCTCTTTAGCACTCCGCTTCTGTAATGTAAAAACTAGCTCAAAATCCAACATTCCTGTCAACAAATCTATAGTTCAAGGCTGTGTATCCTACTTAGTGGAAAGATACTGGTAACCACATGGTCAAAGCATTCTCTGGCAACTTCATGGAGTAAGGCACAGAAGAGAAACATGGTGAAGATGTGCTAGTATATGGTGAGATTCTATAGGGCCTTGATTGTTTCCCCATAAGAAGAGTCAGGTGAGCCATGAACAAAGAGATATTGTGGATTGAAAGCTTATGTCTCATTCGCACAGGCACTCAAGGTGCACTTGCTGGTTTATCATGAGATCAGGATCCAAGTAAGATTAGCTAGTCAGTTAGGGATTCAGTTTGTATGCTTCACCATCATTTTACAGTTTCACACTTGAAGACTATGTTTGGGACTAGTGTGCCCTCTACAGACTACAAATACAGGGAACCTGGCTTTTTGTTGTACCATTCAAAAACTTCCATGGTTCTTTGCAGGTTGCCAGTTATCTATGTGCTATAGATGCTTCTTATGATTCGTAGTAAACTTAAACTTATTATGTTTAGATTAGATTCTGGTTTTGAGCATACACCAACAAATGCTTAATTTCTCCAGCGCTCTTAGTTTTTATCTCAGTGCAAGACATGATGCATTAAAGTAAAGGCAGTTTCAGAACTTGCCACTTCGATTGTGTACTAGCATTTGTGATTATGTCTGAATAATGTTTAGTTTAAATTATTTCAGTGGTAGATTTAGCAGACCTGTGTTAACTTGATTTATGTTTATAGCACAATTGAATATCCGTAGACAGCTGCACTGTGCTTTAGCGAAAGGGCCGTACAAGCTTATTCAGCAGGTATTAACTAAATAGGGAATTTAAGGTTTGATTATGTGAACCTAGACTGATTATCTTTGATTTGATAGTTTCTAGATAACCTGTTGTTTTTGCCACTGTAGTGACCTTACACACAATCCATCAAATCCAGCCTAAAGAACATGACCAGACTATGGATACAATCCAACCTGATGGATGAAGACAAAGCGTGTTCTCTCTCTGTTGCTCCCATCCCCTGCAGCGTATTTTGTTACCATGATACTTTGTAGTGGTACTTGCAAGTGAGGGAGGGAGCGGGGTTTCCTGCAGGTCCAATAATGGCACCATACAGGTTACTGATTGTCATCCCGACACCAACACATTGAGATATTTGTAGGACTGCAAAGATAAGATTACTTGAACCCTTGGAGTACGACCTTGATGCTTTTCACCCATGTATTCTTACTAGTGAACTTTTATGTAATCTTTTGAGCCATAGAATCAACAATTGTCAGTGCTTATCTGTAAGCTTGGATACACTGTGTCCTCTAGTTTTCTAGTGTCTTGTTTTTGTCACAAAAAGAACCCTGTTTATGTTGTGAACAGTGACTATCATTGCTGGTCTCTTGTGAGCCTTCACCTAGATCCTCCACATAGGAAAGGTCCTTGACGCATGTGAGAATACTCTGTATCCAATAGTTGATGATGGGCCTCCCCCGACAGCTGGCTGGGGCATGATGCCTCTATACAGCACATCAAACACGGCTTCCACAAAATGACAAACACACACTATGGTTCAAGTATAGAGATATGACTTTATGAAAGCAAAACTTGCCAGAGGGTGAGTGTATAATCTTTCCCCATCATGCACCTCTTTCATTTGCTTGTCAGGGGGCAACCTCTAACATATCCCACTCCATTTCACTGTTGGTATTTCCTTAATAGGTCCTCTCCTATTTCCAGGCTGTGTGGAGGAGAAACATCGACCATATTAGGAAATTCATTAAATCTGCAAAGTCTACAATTGTGTATTACCACAGGTTCAAATTTATATCGGGTTTGTCCTTGCTTTTCAAAGGGTAGGCCAGGTTTATTGTCTGCATCCAAAAAGTGTTTTGTGCTCTTTATTACTGTTACAGGTTACGGGAGGGAGAGTGCTTATACATGCACAGGGTCTGTTTAGGAGCAGCTAGCACTTGATCTTCTGAACTTTGCTGTGTCTAGAAAGAAATAATATATTTGTATGAGCCAGTACTTGTGCTTCAGAGTCATGTGATTTTGATGTTACAGCACTTGACCCAGAATGGATGTAGAAATACATAACCTAAATTGCTATAACAGTACAATGGAAGGAGATGCCAACTAGTTATTCCTTGTGCGCATTCATGTACAGCCTGCTACACGTTTATCTATACTTGTGCAGTTTGTTAGTTCCTTTGATTTCATACCATGTGAACTGCTTGTACAAGTGTACTCAGTAACTTTACAGTTTGCAAACTAATTACAACCATGTGCCTTATTTGGATGTCAGTGTTCCACCGACATCCAGGCTATCGGTCCGACCGCCGCCTTACGATGCGGACGGTCGGACTGCAGTAGTCTGGGGAACAGACCACCAACTCCGACAGGATCAAGGATCCGGTTAGTGTGGCGGTCGGACTCCTATCCCTACAATGAGGGTGGTACTTCTGTAGGCCTCCGCCATATGAATTAGAATGTCCCTTTCTGAATGCCTTTTCATGGTGGTCTGACCGCCATAGAAAGGCAGCCAAAAAGGGACTTTGGGGGCGCCAAGCAGGGCCCCGTGGGCCACTACTAAGGTGCCTGGGGGGCACATGTAGTGCCCCCCCCACATCCATGCACTGTGTGCCAGGCACCACATGATGCCTGGCACACGGTGCATGGATGTGCACTAAGTGCCTTTCACTACTGTGGCTTGTGCTGTGGCCCTTTTCCTGGGCCGCAGCGCAAGCTTCAGTAGAAAAAGGCACTTACCGACCGCCTGCATGGTGGTCCTATCATAGTAGGGCAGGTGGGACTGCCGACTCATTGTCGGATGGTCATCTGCCTGAGGCAATGGAGGTCGGACGCTCGTCCGACCGTCATCGTAATCAGCCCTATGTTTTGTAACAGACCTGTGAATTTACAAACTGCAGTCACATTAGGAATGTGTTTAACTCATGAGACATGTTTAACATGTGGTCAGATCGCCCGCCAGATTAGGAGTTTCCTCCTGTCTGGTGGGCTGGTTTTTGGCGTTCCCACGGCAGTGCCTCAGAAAATGGGCACTGCAATGGGAACAACAAAAACAGTTCCTTCATTGCATGGACTGAAATTTCCGTGCCGTGCAGGAACTGGGGTGCATGCACACAGGGAGGCACATGTTGTGCCCCCCTGCATGCATCCACATGCAGGGGTGGCACAGGTGACCCTGCAGGGCCACCTTTGGTTCCTCTCCACCCCATTGTCCATGGAGTAGGAACCTCCATGATACCGACGGTGGAGATGAAACTCGTAATATGCTTGGCAGGACTGCAGCGGTTCTGCCAAGCATATTGTAGCCTCCTGACCGCCGCAACAATACCAGGGAACAGCGGTTCCCTGGCAGCTGAGACGGGCTATGGCGGTCTGACTGCCCGAATCGTAATAGGGAGGTCGGGAGACCGCCACCGCCGCGCCCCCTTGAGTCTGGCGGTCCATGGACTGCCAGACTTGTAATCGGGCTGTAAGTATTTTGACCTTTTACCTGAGGTTTCTGGGTATTTATAATTTAAGGTTATCCTGCTGCAAACTGACAGACATTGTCTAGGCTTAAGGGGTCACACATTATACCAATTATAGTCAAGGTAGATGTTGCCACATATTTCAGGATTGAGTACAAGCAATAAAAGAAGCAATAATGACCTCCCTGTTTTTTTCTTTCTGCAATCTGTCTTTCTCTCATTTTCTTTTCTTATATTTGGTTCCAAGTCTCTCTCTTGTGAGATTTTCTGGCTGGAGATTTTTGAGTCAGTTTTGCAACTGCAATAGGACATAGAAGATCATTGACTGTAATTTTTCACCAACACATTGTGGATATTGGAGCAAAAAGTTAACTGCAGATGTAGAGGCATAGGAGCTTTCTGGCATGAGAAACTTTTTTCTCTCCCAGTAAACTTTTTCTCTCTAACATTTTCAGCTCTTTTCCTCTTTCCCTCTTTCATTCTTTGCATCTCATTTTTCCTTGTTTATTCTTGTCACTCACCTTTTCCTCCTTCTGCTGTTTTAGCCTGAGCGTTCCCCACTAGAATTCACTCTAAGCATGATGCATCTCAAAATGTAGCCTACTGAGTTTGAGAACAGTGATATCCATCTAAGATTAATTGAATGATGGTGGATACAATGGCTTTAAATTTGTAGTGGATGGGAACTGAAAAAGTGAAACTTTTTAATGATCATATGCAAGAGTCTCTGAATGTCACCAGTCAAGCAACATGTACATCCATGGGTGTATTCTATGGGATCATATTTTGTATGAACTCATTCTTGTGAAGATTAGTGTAGGGAATGCTCAACCTTGCACAAGCTTCTAAGGTGAGCAACTAAAAGAGGTGCCAGCAGCTATACCTCAGTATGTTTGTGACAGAGATAATTCAAATTGCTTCCTACTATAAATGCTCTGAACTTTGTAATTATTTGTTTCCAGAAGTTGAGAACTGAATACTTACCTTCTGTCCAACTATATGAGGCTTTTGTGTGGTACTTCTGACATTAAAAGTTATTGAACCTTATTTTGTTTAACACTGGCGTTGTAGAGTCTCTGGTACTGTTGCATTCTAATTTCAGTCCTACATAACTGTCCAGTAATTAGTATTAGGCAGGTCCTGAAGAGATCCCAAAAATCAGGCAGGTAGGCACTAGACCCTGCCTGACCTCCATTTCCGATGATCCTTTATTTATTTATTTATTTATTTATTCAGTGATTTTATATACCATGCACAAGGTCAGGGAGCATCAGCACTTTACATGGAACAAAAGCAGTTGTCTTTTGAAAAGAATGCTTAGGGAATAGTGTCAAAGAAGCACACAATGAATATTCGAGCAATAACAAAAACAATTAAACAGGAACAAGCATAGAGACAAGGGTCTAAGTAAATATGCATGTCCATAATTTAGATACAAGATAGATTTAACATAGTATCAGTTCTACTAAGGTATCCTTGTTTAAGGTCCACAGACAGGTTCGCTTCTAAGACACTGGCATTGAGTAGAAAATGGTGCGGATGGAAGTTGGACTGGAGTGCCAGACTCTGGGGCACTGACTGAGAAGGTTTGGTTTATAGTGTGTTTTTTTAATGAAGATGGTAATCTTGAGCAGGAGTTTATCTACACTGCATACTTGGTGGGAGCCTCCTGGAACGTTAGGATTCTTAGCCAGGTATTGAGAGTTTTCGGAATGTATGAGTTTATGTATTGAACAAACCATTGTGCATGTAGCTCTACCCTCCTTTTAAAGACAGTTCTAAGTAGGCAAAACTGGAGCGTTGATCGGTCCCAGTGCTAAGATGAGCACCAGCATGAAGTGTGACTTTGAGTAGAGTGAGATGGATTTTGGGCATACCAGAGCGAACGGCCTTCTGGGGATACTAGAGCTAACTGTCTTCTCATTCTCAAGTCTGGAAAGTACCAGAGCTTGCACAACTTGCTTTAGATTGTGTTGTGGTGCAAACCCTAATGAGATTTAACTGGTGGTTTGCATTTCTCTCTGTGGGTTAATATGTTCATGGCAACTCAGACAGTTGTTCAGAGTGTTTTGTCAGGACCACTGACTCGGACAGTTCCTACCCAAAACGATTGTGGCCGGCGGTCTGACCGGCCGCCATCGTATTAAGGCCCATAATGTTTAAAACGGGTTTGCTACTTTAACGTATGGATGAGAATGTCACGATCGACCGTGGCAAAGGTCGGTGATTAAAATCAACAGGCAGAAGTCACTATAGTCAGGGAAGTAAAGTACTGAAGTAAACAAAATAATGATGGTTGAGATGCTTGAATTAATCTCGGCCACTGGTATTTACTCAGGGCCGTATTCCAGTCCATCTTTTTTGCAGCCTGAGTAATTACCAGTGGCTAAGATCAATTCAAGTATTCGACCCATCAATTGTGTATACTTCGGTGCTAAGTATGTCATCAGTGACTTGGAGTATGGCTTTTTCTCTACTATTAGCAGTTCTAAAAGTGGACTGCAAATTGTCCACGAGGCTATTGTCTTTGATTAACTCTTTCAATTGGTTAATTGTTGGCACAGTTTTGAATCACTTTAGTGATGAAAAGAAGGCTGGAGATGAGTTGGAAGCTTTTACAATCATCATGGTCTGTATTGTTTTTTTGTAGAGGAGACACTTGACCCATTTAAGGCCTTTTTACCGAGTATGAGAGATTGTAGTGGATACACCAATGTGGCGCCAGATGCGAGCACCAATCTTTAGCTAGATTGGCTAACAAATCAGTTAAATGATTGGAATATTTAACATAACTTATTAGAAGGAAGCTGGCACCATAGTTATACCATGACTCAGTCATTTTTTCTCTTCATTACGTTCCTGCAAATGTATTTCTTTTAATTTCTTTTTCCTTCAGAGGGGCGAAATTACTTGTAACTTCAGTCAAGGTTCAATTAATAATAGATATAATTCAATTCATGATCATCAGGGAAACTAGGGAGACTCTGTGAGAGGCATGCAGCAAGGTAATTCAATGTAATATTCTTTATTTTATGCACCCATGGTCTAGGCATCTTAGATTGACCAATGGTTTTGGAGAAGGATATGGGAAAGGGAATTTGATAGTAATCCTGCAACCCAACTGATTCTTGACTAGACTATCATTTGAGTTACCACATTGTAAGTTGATTTAATATAGAGTTTTTGTTGGCTCAACAATCAGGCTCTGGAAGGTAGAGAGGATCTCAGATGCCACTTAACAGTGTGTGGAGTTTTTGTAAACCCCTCAAAGGTATTTGGACATCATATTGAGTTATTTATAGCGAGCTACACAAATATCAAGTTTTAATATAGTGAAACATTAATATTGTGATGCAGAAATATCATGACCATAAATGAACATTTTTAAGTAAGTAATATCGTTTGCAAGAATATCTGTGGTTTTAATATCGTTTGCAATAATATTGTTGTTAAAAATATTGTTTTTTGATTATTATGTGTTTTATTTCATATTTTAATTGTATATGTTATATATTGTTTGTATAATTGCTGTTATTATTTTTAAATATAGTTTTTAAATTTAGGTTATTTATAATTTTTTATTTAATTGTTAATAGTAGTTTATAATGTAGTGGGTTGTGACATTTGCAGGGGTGCAGGGTAGGAAGTTAATTAAGTTTAATTAATTTTTAATTAATGTTAATTATTTAATTGATAATTAACTCTGTAAATTGTGTAATTATTATATGTTGTAAGTGATAATTTAGGTGCATGCTGATTTGTTTGTAGGGTCATAGGGTGGGAAGTTAAGTAATAATTGATTAATTATGAATTAATAATTTATTATTAATTAGTTAATTGGTAATTATTTTAGTTGTGTAATTATTTATTTTTAGAGATATTGGGGGTGTGTGTTGGTTTTGTAGGGGTATAGGGTGTGAAGCTAATTGAGTGATAATTGCTTAATTATTAATTTAGTGTAATTATTTAATTGATCATTAATTAGGTAAATTGAGTAAATATATTGTTTAGTTTTTCATTTTAGGTGTGGGTTGCTGGGTTTGTAGCGGTATAGGGTGGGAAGTTAATTAAGTAATAATCGATGATCAATTAATTATACATTTTTAATTAAATATTTAAGTTATGAATAATTATGTAAATTGTTTAAAAATTATATTTTGTTTTGTGCTTGTATAGGAATGCGATGGGATGTTATTGCATTATAATGAATTAACAAAGAATTAATAATTCAGTAATAATTAGTTTATATATTAGTTAATATGTTAATTGTGCTTTTTTATTTTAATTATATTTAATTATGATTTGCTATGCTTGTGTGAGTATAATGTATTTTAATTAATTGATCAATTAACACATTTTAAATTTTACTTTAATTATTAAAATGTTGCATAATTATTCAAATTATGTAATTAATTTTTTAAATATATATGTTTATATATTTTATATTCATAGTTTTATCTTTTTGGACAATTAATAGAGTTATTAAAGTACGGTAAGTTTTTAAAGTGAATTACATTTGTTTAGTGTTGCACAGACTGGAGTGGGAATAGTACATTTTACCCCTCTGGAGTCTAAGGCTTTCCCTACTGTTGCACAGACTGGAGTGGGAATAGTAAATTATATCCCTCTGGAGATTTTATGAAGCCCCGTCGGAAGATGATTTTGTGTTGATTACAATTGATGTATCCACATTGTACACTAGTATAAGACATGAAGATGGCCTGAGGGCCATTAAACATTTTTTAGGAGAAAGGCCACTGAATCTATGGCAACACAAGCAGATGCTCCTGAGGATGTTGGAAAGATGTCTTACAAGTAACTACTTCATATTTAATGGGGAGTTCTTCCACCAAACATGTGGTACAGCGATGGGCACCTGCTTCACCTCCACTTATGCTAACTTGTATATGGGCCGGTGGGAGGAGCAGGTGGTCCGAGTTGAATACCAAGACATCTGGGATGAACATATTATACATTGGTGTCAGTTCATCGACGACCTCTTCATTGTATGGAGAGGGTCAGAAGCTAGCGCTAAATAGTTTTCGGATCAGATAGAGGTCAATGATGGATAATACAGTATATATTAAGGATAAAATGCTGGAGACCAAGCTGTTTAGAAAACCAACAGCAGGGACCATGCTGCTGTATTCAACTAGCTTCCACCCAAAAAATCTGATTAAAAGCATCCCCTCTGGGGAAAGTTTGACAACACAACGTAATTGCAGTGAATTGAAAGAGGAAGACAGTGCCATAAAGGCCCTGAAAACCAGATTCAGAGCAAGGGGCTGCACAAAGAGTTACATAGAGAAAGCGGTGGCCAAGGCCAGGACGAGACCTAGAGAACAGATACTGTTTAAGAAAAGAAAGACGCTGAAACACCCTGTAAGTGACTCACATTTTAGATTAGTCACAACATACAAGAGTCAACAAGCAAGTATATGCGCCATAAGTATTGGCACCTTATAAAAAAAGATCCAGTAATAGGCAAAGTGACACCATGCAGACCTGGAATTAAATTTAGAAAAGCAATATCAATGCGGCAGGCATTTGGTAAGCAGTAACCTGGTAGACCTTATGGAGGAAGGTGCAACATGGCTCAGCAAGAAAACAGGTTTCCTAAAATGCACAAAATGTAAAGCTTGCCTATTTTGTAAAAATACCTCAACATACAAAACATGTTTATCACCACATCCTAGAAAAATCAAAGGAAAATACAAATGCAAAATAGAGTTCGCAGTTTATCTACTGGAATGTCCTTGTGGGTTATGCTAAATAGGGAGCACCATTCTGGCAGTCCATAAACGCATACTACAACACCTACTTGCCATCAAGAATTGAGATAAAACATATCCAGTGGTATGTCGTTTTGAGGAGACACCTGATGGAGAAACAAAGGGCCTGACATACAGCGTAATTGATGCAGTGGTCTCTAATATTCGGGGTGCGAATAGAGAGAAACAACTGAGGAGACTCGAGTCATGTTAATTAATTGAGTTAGACACCAAGTCCCCAGATGACCTCAATGTGAAGGAGGATCTTTGCACACACCTATAACCAGATATAATTTTGTTCGTGAATAGGTCAGCACCTCTCAGATAAGTAAGGACAACAAGACTTGTTTTAATTAAGAAGTACATGAAAGATTAACATGGTTTTAATTCACACTTTGTACACATAGGGCATATTTTAACAGACTGGTCTCTAACACAGATACACTTACAAAAATAGGAGTAACCTGAGTAGATCAGTTATTAAGCCCATTGGGGCAGAATCACATGCTAAAGCAATTAAGATATGCAGAAGTTGTGATTAGGAAGCACGGAATAATATGTTTGCCAGTGACACACAGGTCAAAATAGATGGTACTTGCCACAATTACACAAGCATAACCTTAATATAGGCTTAAGCAATTTTATGATTATCCACAATTATTTACCACAAATCCAAATTGCTTCTATCACGTCAGTGGTTGACATTATAAGGATTTAATTTCAATCTAACCAACCTATGGTGTTAGTGTGTACACATGAAGTCAGGGGTACACATTCATGGAACACTTACCACATCGCATGGTTTAAATAAGATGCTTTGATTTTAAATGAATTGAAAATCTCTAATCATGGAAAGAAGTGCAATGCTGTAATTGATGGATGATTTATTGTATATTTTGTAATCATGTACTGCTCCAACACAATATTATGAAAAGAAGAAAGACTTGGGTAATGTTGTGAGTGTGAGACAAAACAACCAATCTGTTTTCACTTGTCACTAATTGCACGTCACGATTATAAAAAACAAAAAATGGTTGCAATGGTTCCTCGGCATCGGTATATATATATATATATATATATATATTTATATATATATATATATATATATATATATATATATATATATATATATATATATATATCCAAAAAACAGTTCTCCACTTTGCTAGGAGCCCCCGTCCCTGCAGGGCGGCCTCGTATGAACAGGCAAGGAGTCTCCTGTCCTTCAAAACCACAGAAAGAAGAAATGTCGAGGCTTCAAGTCCGTAAACTGCAAGCTTTTTTCAAAATACACAGAGGCAGCCTACGCTCTTTCCTGACGCGTTTCGACAATGATTGCCTTGTTCACAGGTGAGCTAAAACATAATGTGTAATTCCATTGGCCTTAAATCATCATGTCCACGTGACATCTATTGCCAGCATATGTCTTCCACAATGCACCAGTGTTGAAAATAAATGTTCATATTTGTTAGGCTGTAGCAAAGTGCTTTATAGTGCAAAAATGGTTTAAAACAGTCACGTAGCACATGAAAGGCTTCCAAAATAAATTGCAGTTAGCTCATAAGCTGCCATATTAAATCTGTTTAAAAAGCGCAGTTGTACACGGAAGTGACAAGATGAAAACTTCCATCCTGTCGCCCTTTCTCACCTCCATAAATGCATATTTCCAGGAAAATTCCAACGTGGTGCACAAGGGGCGAGCGGGACATGCTCCCCAAATTAAATCCAAAAAACAGTTCTCCACTTTGCTAGGAGCCCCCGTCCCTGCAGGGCGGCCTCCTATGAACAGGCAAGGAGTCTCCTGTCCTTCAAAACCACAGAAAGAAGAAATGTCGAGGCTTCAAGTCCGTGAACTGCAAGCTTTATTCAAAATACACAGAGGCAGCCTACGCTCTTTCCTGACGCGTTTCGACAATGATTGCCTTGTTCACAGGTGAGCTAAAACATAGTGCGTAATTCCATTGGCCTTAAATCATCATGTCCACGTGACATCTATTGCCAGCATATGTCTTCCACAATGCACCAGTGTTGAAAATAAATGTTCATATTTGTTAGGCTGTAGCAAAGTGCTTTATAGTGCAAAAATGGTTTAAAACAGTCACGTAGCACATGAAAGGCTTCCAAAATAAATTGCAGTTAGCTCATAAGCTGCCATATTAAATCTGTTTAAAAAGCGCAGTTGTACACGGAAGTGACAAGATGAAAACTTCCATCCTGTCGCCCTTTCTCACCTCCATAAATGCATATTTCCAGGAAAATTCCAACGTGGTGCACAAGGGGCGAGCGGGACATGCTCCCCAAATTAAATCCAAAAAACAGTTCTCCACTTTGCTAGGAGCCCCCGTCCCTGCAGGGCGGCCTCGTATGAACAGGCAAGGAGTCTCCTGTCCTTCAAAACCACAAAAAGAAGAAATGTCGAGGCTTCAAGTCCGTGAACTGCAAGCTTTATTCAAAATACACAGAGGCAGCCTACGCTCTTTCCTGACGCGTTTCGACAATGATTGCCTTGTCACAGGTGAGCTAAAACATAGTGCGTAATTCCATTGGCCTTAAATCATCATGTCCACGTGACATCTATTGCCAGCCTATGTCTTCCACAATGCACCAGTGTTGAAAATAAATGTTCATATTTGTTAGGCTGTAGCAAAGTGCTTTATAGTGCAAAAATGGTTTAAAACAGTCACGTAGCACATGAAAGGCTTCCAAAATAAATTGCAGTTAGCTCATAAGCTGCCATATTAAATCTGTTTAAAAAGCGCAGTTGTACACGGAAGTGACAAGATGAAAACTTCCATCCTGTCGCCCTTTCTCACCTCCATAAATGCATATTTCCAGGAAAATTCCAACGTGGTGCACAAGGGGCGAGCGGGACATGCTCCCCAAATTAAATCCAAAAAACAGTTCTCCACTTTGCTAGGAGCCCCCGTCCCTGCAGGGCGGCCTTGTATGAACAGGCAAGGAGTCTCCTGTCCTTCAAAACCACAGAAAGAAGAAATGTCGAGGCTTCAAGTCCGTGAACTGCAAGCTTTATTCAAAATACACAGAGGCAGCCTACGCTCTTTCCTGACGCGTTTCGACAATGATTGCCTTGTTCACAGGTGAGCTAAAACATAGTGCGTAATTCCATTGGCCTTAAATCATCATGTCCACGTGACATCTATTGCCAGCATATGTCTTCCACAATGTACCAGTTTTGAAAATAAATGTTCATATTTGTTAGGCTGTAGCAAAGTGCTTTATAGTGCAAAAATGGTTTAAAACAGTCACGTAGCACATGAAAGGCTTCCAAAATAAATTGCAGTTAGCTCATAAGCTGCCATATTAAATCTGTTTAAAAAGCGCAGTTGTACACGGAAGTGACAAGATGAAAACTTCCATCCTGTCGCCCTTTCTCACCTCCATAAATGCATATTTCCAGGAAAATTCCAACGTGGTGCACAAGGGGCGAGCGGGACATGCTCCCCAAATTAAATCCAAAAAACAGTTCTCCACTTTGCTAGGAGCCCCCGTCCCTGCAGGGCGGCCTCGTATGAACAGGCAAGGAGTCTCCTGTCCTTCAAAACCACAGAAAGAAGAAATGTCAAGGCTTCAAGTCCGTGAACTGCAAGCTTTATTCAAAATACACAGAGGCAGCCTACGCTCTTTCCTGACGCGTTTCGACAATGATTGCCTTGTCACAGGTGAGCTAAAACATAGTGCGTAATTCCATTGGCCTTAAATCATCATGTCCACGTGACATCTATTGCCAGCATATGTCTTCCACAATGCACCAGTGTTGAAAATAAATGTTCATATTTGTTAGGCTGTAGCAAAGTGCTTTATAGTGCAAAAATGGTTTAAAACAGTCACATAGCACATGAAAGGCTTCCAAAATAAATTGCAGTTAGCTCATAAGCTGCCATATTAAATCTGTTTAAAAAGCGCAGTTGTACACGGAAGTGACAAGATGAAAACTTCCATCCTGTCGCCCTTTCTCACCTCCATAAATGCATATTTCCAGGAAAATTCCAACGTGGTGCACAAGGGGCGAGCGGGACATGCTCCCCAAATTAAATCCCAAAAACAGTTCTCCACTTTGCTAGGAGCCCCCGTCCCTGCAGGGCGGCCTCGTATGAACAGGCAAGGAATCTCCTGTCCTTCAAAACCACAGAAAGAAGAAATGTCGAGGCTTCAAGTCCGTGAACTGCAAGCTTTATTCAAAATACACAGAGGCAGCCTAAGCTCTTTCCTGATGCGTTTCGACAATGATTGCCTTGTTCACAGGTGAGGTAAAACATAGTGCGTAATTCCATTGGCCTTAAATCATCATGTCCACGTGACATCTATTGGCAGCATATGTCTTCCACAATGCACCAGTGTTGAAAATAAATGTTCATATTTGTTAGGCTGTAGCAAAGTGCTTTATAGTGCAAAAATGGTTTAAAACAGTCACGTAGCACATGAAAGGCTTCCAAAATAAATTGCAGTTAGCTCATAAGCTGCCATATTAAATCTGTTTAAAAAGCGCAGTTGTACACGGAAGTGACAAGATGAAAACTTCCATCCTGTCGCCCTTTCTCACCTCCATAAATGCATATTTCCAGGAAAATTCCAACGTGGTGCACAAGGGGCGAGCGGGACATGCTCCCCAAATTAATATATATATATATATGTGGATAAACCACACAAAATTAATGTAATGTAAAATATATATATTTAATATTAGTTGTTCTTTATAGATATGTATATATAAACATATGCACACATGTTTTTTGTGTGTAGTATTTATTTTTCATATTAAATGTTACTGAAATTTACGTAATATACTTTATATTATAGTTATGTATTAAAATGTTCATGTTGTACTATGTTAAACTTTGTATTTATTGAAAAACAATATTTTTGTTATATTGTTAACGATATTAGTCTAAACGATATTTTTTACTCAATATATTTATACGTACCTTTATAAGTATAGGAAAATGATATTTGCGTAAACGATATCTATGACATGATATTTCTGTGGTCGATAATCTGTCACTGATCCCTCCTCAAAAACACCTCCCTTTTTTCCTGTCTTGATCCAGATGAATAATGGAATAATTTGGTTGGACAAGTAATCCAGGATTAAGAAGCTTCATTGAGCCGGGTTTCAGTCAATATAATAAGATCAAGATTCATATCTACTAAGGAGTCTGCTACCTCAATGTGATGATTACCGCTGACCAACAGTTATGGATTGAGCAACATAAGGATGAAGTGTTGGAGCTCTTGTAGGGAGAAAACTATTGTAATCTCAATCAAATTATTTTATTTATCGGCATGTTAGGCGTGATGGTTGGGTTCGAATAGGTCAGTAGGGCTTGATCATCATTGGTACTTGGTCCATCGAGGACTGGAGAAGTCTGAAGTTGATAATCATCAAGTAAATCACACAAGTTTTCCAACCGAAGGAGAGTAACAATTCTGATTGGATGTGAGCATATTGGTGGATGAGTTATGCCATCACGAAAGTGATGGATATCTTGTCTGCCTTATTACAAGCTCATTCTATCCTATGTCACTTATATTAAGGCAGATAAACTATCCGTCATATTGTGCTGGATTAACTTGTGCACCAGACTCCAAATTGGACCCTAAAAATGGATCTTGATTTTTGTTTTGTGCAGGTTTAGTTTGAGTGACATGATTTCTATTTTATTAGAAAGGGTGCTGAAGCTTGTGGTGAGATTTAAATTCCAGTGAGAGGAGAGCTACACCCCAAAACGGTGACCATAGAAGAGGGGACTACTCATTTCTCTAGTCACTTATCTGGGAAGGCAGACAGGCTCTACACTGGAGAGGAAAGGTTTCTCCATCTTGAAATTTAGGAGTAAGGAGTAGGATTGTTTGTAGTAAGACATATAGGAACTGCTGCAAAGTGTGTTGGATTGCTCCTGTGAACTTTTACAAAATCAATTAGGGTGGAGCCCCCCACACCCTGTAGCTGGTGCAAACCATAGATGTGGCACTCCCAGGCACCCTCCTCAGAACACTTTCTGGGCCTGCAGAAGATCAGAAGAGGACTGGACCTGCTCCCTCTTGGACCCAGGACAAAGAAGTAGACTCCAAAGGTCAGTTGGCTGACCTCCTGTGTGGCTATGGTGACACAATAAGCTACAAGAACAGTTGACCAGTCTAAAAATATACCCCTGAGAGTGTTCATCATTCCTGTAGCTGGTGGGAGCACCCCATGCCAGAGAAGGTGTACCTTCCTGCATAAACACAATGCTGCCTTCAATGTAGGCACTGTTGAACCATAATGTAAGGGTGCCTGCATTGGTGCTAGGCAGCCAAAAGTTCACCAGCACTAGGAAAGGACAGGAATGCGCCATATAATGTTAAATACTGCTAATTTCCTTTTCCCGCAGCGCAGCAAGGTGGCTTGCTGCATTGCGCTGTGTGAAAGAATGATAAATCTGCCCCTAGGTTTATAGATACTACTACTCAAGCCTAATTCCCATAAAGAGGGATCCCTACTCTTTTTGCCGTGGGAAGACTGCCTTAACCAACAGAACTATAACATCTGAGCGTGTATTTGGTCAGCCTTTTTCCTTTTGGGGAACCATGTTATTCTGAACATTTAATGGACTACTCGACCCCAGATGCAGGCACTTTGTTGTTGGATTTTGTTAGGTGGCACCTTACAGGGACACCATATAGGGGCAAACTACACATTTCAGTGCTTGAAACAGATACCTTACTCCTTTTCACAGCCATTTACATGACTCTTGAGTCTATCCTAGTGAAGAATGCTTAGACGTAAGGGACAAAGAGGTAACAGGCCTGGACTTTATGCATTACAAACCGACTTCCCGTTAGGTGCTTTGCTAAACTTAAAAAGAGCTTAAGCAGCCCTCCTTAGATCCTAAAAGGCTAGTAGGATGTATTATATTTGAACAACATGGAGAATAAAAAAAATATGGAAATGTTTGAATTAACACTAATCTGTAAATTCATTTTGTTTTTATATTACCAAGTGCTATATACTTTACTTTCTTCTAGGCGCTCTTGAGAAAGGCACTGGTTACAATGTTTCTGACTGCTGAGGCTATTGCTTCTATATCCTCTGGATAGCAATCTGCATTTTTCAGCCCGTGGCTGCCATAGGAAAGGGGCACGACCATATGCAAACCAGTTCAACCCTGGCGCAAAAGGTGCAGGCTAGTCACAAGTACTAGTCCTCATCTCAGTGTATGCGAGAAGTAACCCGAGTAATTTTTTCTTGATGCCAGTAAGGAGTAGTGTGAGTTTCTAGGTGAAAAAAGTAGTCTGTATCTTTACATACTCGTTTCACTTAAAGAGACTCGACAGTTGAAAATGCTCAAAAGTGCTTTACAACCACTAAGGATATTATTTTTTAAGACCTGGTTGATAACCTGCTATAATTGTTAGCTAGTTTATGTCTTTACAAAATGGGCACAAACGTATGCAAATTATTCTAACCCGCACCAAAAAGAGTGGTTAATCCTAAACTGCTTCTAATCTACATCCCTCTACATGCAGCCCTGCCAAGTACCACAAATCAGGCGTTAGACTAGCACATTTCAGTGTGGTGGTCCGCATCACTGCACTGAAATGCAATGTCACGCATTATAGCGCCTCCTTAGCTTTCAAGCAGCCAGAGCGCTGCTTAAGTACCACTGACAATTTGGTATTACAGGCAGCTTGCATTGCTGTGGCAGGCTTGGGGGCTGGCTCAGGCAGCTAACTCTGGCCAGGGCTGGCTACATTGTTTCAAACCCCCAACACCGCACAGAGCGGCAAAGTTACTGAGCTCACCCGATCACGTGGAGACTGAGTCTCAACCAGGGTTCACTTTGCCCAATAAACACAGCCTGGGTGGAGCCACATTTGCAGCTAGCACAGCTGGAAGCCCTGAGCTGCAGCTGCCCTCACACTGCACAGCGCTGGCCGCCAGCCGGCGCATAAAGTATAAGATTTGGAGTGGACCTCACCCGTAAGGCTGCTGCGAGAGAGTGGTGGTCTGGTGCAGCCATGAGTGGAGTCACTGAGTCCTGGACTGTGGCGCTGCTCAGACCGGTGGACAGATGTAACAGGGTAACAGGGCTCGCTGTCTGAGAGTAAGTCTCATAAGCAAACCAGGCCAAGCCGCCAGGCTTATCTTTCCCCTGCTGCACTGCCTGATGGCCCAGCCTTCCTTACCGTGAAGTCAAATTGTCGGTGACTTCGCTTTCAAGACTCTATGGTTGCCGTTAACGCCTCCCTCCATATTATTAGAACTCCATGTTTCCAGTCCCGGACTTTCATTGGACACGCTAAGGCGTCTGGGAGTTGTAGTTTTCAGAGTATATTTACTAAAGTTAGACTGTGAGCTTACACAGTGTAACTCTTTTCTCTGCTTTTCTCACCTCTGTCAACCTCTGATTGACGTCCATGGCTAAAGGCAAAAATGCACAACGGCAACTTCGCACTCTGTGCAAACTAAAATCCTTGTCTCAGCAAAATACTTCGGGACCACAGTAGAGATCTTTGTTCCTTCCAGGCTTTACTACAGAAATGCTCTGCTCACAGGCACCACCATGTCAAGGCTTTCAGCACTAAAAGCTATCATGAATGCACTAGCCAGCATACTCCTAACACAGAAAAGAGGAATCTCATCTCTTCAGTTCTGAGATCCCCGAATTGGCTCCCAGCGGAGCCAAAGCACTGTAAAAAAACGAGATGTACAAACTTACTTCTTAGCATTAATTTGTATCACTCTCTATGTTCCCGCTAGGTTATGCGATGAGGTCCTCACTGTTTACACCAATATCTTCTGTCTGCAGATTGGTATTACATGTTTATCCTATCACATTGTGTCTTGTAATGATTATTGTGAATGTATGACGTTACAACGCTTACATTTACAACGCATGCCTTTACAACGCAGTTTTTACATCGCAGCATCCTTTACAATGCATACATTTACATCGCATACCACTACAACGAATTTTTTAAAACTACACTTACAACGCATTCCATTACATCGCATTATACATTTACAACGCATACCATTACAACGCATACCATTACATTGCATTTAAGGAAAGTGTTGCATAGTGTAGGGGTAAAAATTACTATTCTAACTCCAGGGGGTGCAACAGTAGGGTAAGTGTTGGATAGTGTAGGGGTAAAAATTACTATTCTAACTCCAGGGGGTGCAACAGTAGGGTAAGTGTTGGATAGTGTAGGGGTACTATGCGTTGTAATGGTATGCGTTGTAATGACATGCGATGTAGTGACATGCAATGTAATGGATGCGTTGTAGTGACATGCGTTGTAAAGGATGTTGCGATGTAATGACTGCGTTGTAAATGTAGTGCGATGTAATGACTGCGTTGTAAAGGTTGTTTCCCGATTATTGTATGTCTGCCTTCTACTTTGTAATGACCTCTACACCCATGAATGGCATGTGTAAAAGGAAGTCGCAGGACTTGAAAGATTGTGCCCCAACAACATGAAGCGAGATGGCTGTCCTTGTTCCACTGTACTGCACAGAGGTGCAAAACTCATCCTGCGCCATGTAACTATCTCATGCCAGGAAGAAACACTTAATCTCAACCACAACCCTGGTCATCCTGGCATTAGAATTATTGCTACAGTTCTAGTTGGCAAACATTTTGGCCTAAAGTTTCAGGAAAGGTACCTGAAAATCCTGGCTCAGGATCCCAGTACCTCAAAGATCACTTCCCTTGTGACTTTGCACTCAGTCCTTCGTGCTGAGGCCTCTAACATCCTGTTTGGTACAGTCGGGTCCCGCAGTTCCCTTCCATTTCTGGTGCTTTGCAGCAGTTTTAGGATCTCCTTAGAGTTTCTTGTTGCTCAAATTGGTGCAATTTCTGATATTTATATGTTTGCCTCGTCTTTATTGCTTCATTTTACTCGCGAGAAAGTGCCACTCATAGTCATTGAATGTCACTCATGATTACAGTGAAATTATGAAAATGTCACACATAAACAATCTGACAACTTGGCAGCTATGCTGACCTCATTAGGACTCATCAGTGAACGGTTTGTAGAACAAACACCCCATCAGCAAAGAGATTAAAAAGCATTCATTTAACACAGATTCCTAATTTGTTCTTAGTTAAAGCTACATATATATACTTTTCTCTGTCCACTTGTACTTCTGGTTTTGTGGCGGACACCTGTCTGAAAATCATCCTCTCCAGTGTTGTAAAGTTGACTGGAGTGACTCACCTTACGAGACATGAAAACATCTTTTGCATCATTTGGTTTTATTACGAGAGCAAATGTATACACTTGGAGAAAATGGAGCTATGTACATCTTAGACCCATCATGGGGCATTATGCGGTGCTTCAGGCCAGAACAGTGAATGACTAATTAGGGGGTTTCTGCCACTCCTTTGCTTTAGCTTTTCAGGGGCCTAGGTATTTTCCCTTTTGTTATTTTTAATCCAGAGCACCCGTGCCATTGAGCTCGTGGGTCTATGCAGGGGTTTGGGGCAGCTCACTCCCGAGATGCCCCGCTGGTTTCCCAATTGAGTCTATACCTCTGGTGCAGCGCACAGGAGCCTGCAAATCTTCTGCTGCTGTTGCTGGGGGAGTGTGCAGTCTTTTACTCCCACTGGTGGCGGGAGTGGCAATGTGTGCTGGGTGTGTCTGACCACCCCCAGAGGCAAGCAGGGGGCAGCAATGCGCCCAGCCAGATTGCCCCTATCCCGGGGGGCGGGGTCCCCAGACAGTAACTTTTCATGCATGGCTCCAAGCATAACTATGCTCATGGAGTGGGCCCAATGCATGCGTCCTCTTGTTAAGGATAACTAAATAAAAATGTGCTGACCCCTGGGCCTTGGCCCACCCTGGGTATATTTCTTGGCGATACAGAGGAGTGACAACCTGTATCCTCTGTTCCCCTGTGCTGGGGCACAAAGCCTTAAGGGTCGGTTTCTTGGGCCCAGAAGGGCCTATTTCAACACGGGAGGTGTCATTGAGCTCCTGGTTGCGAGCTGTAGCAACCAAAAGCATTCCCTTCATGCCTTTTGTATTGGCTTTTTTATTGGAGAGCCATATGTACTGCCCCCTTGCCAGACCTGTCTCGATTGGGCTCCTGGTGCTCTTCCCCAGATGATGGGGTCATCTTGCACAGCCCCTCCGCAATCCAGCCTCCCTCCCATACTCCCTAGGTCCCAGAGCATCATGGCTTCTTGAAGGGCACCTGTGTGCCTGCGGAGTCCAGGGCCAGTCAACAGAATCCCCTGGGGGAACAATCCATGATACCCCCCACAGGACCACCCCCAACTGTTCCTCAGGGAGCATATAGAGGCCAGAGCCACTGGAGTCAGAGAAACCCACACTACTCCTTGGGGTCAGCTGAAGTCAAAGTACCAAAGTCCATCCTTGCAGTGCATCTAGTGGCTTCTCCTTCCAGGTGGGTATATTTTTGCCGTCTTCGCTTCCAGGTCCAGTGCCTTCTCAACTGTCTGTCCATTGTGCAGGGGTTTTTAAAGGGGTGTGGAAAGTTCTAGAAACCAGGCACCCCAGGCCAATCTTAGGATGCTACACCATCAATGCACCCCTGCCCCAACCTTCCTGCCCAGCATTCTGGGGCAATCCAATATAGCGATTTCAAGTTGTCTGTGAAAAAAGCTTCCCTGTGAGCCTAAGCTCCATCCCAAGGGGACACTTTCCCTACAAAACTTCATACGTGAGACCCCCTGTGTTGGCTCCAGAGGTCTGGCCATCCTCCTTCCTTTCTGTGGGCCTGAGCTGTCCCAACCCCGGTCCATGTGACAAGGTAATTTACAGAAGCAGATTTCCTCTCCACCCATTCCTTTCCTGAAACTGGGTCAAGCACTGTTAATTGCTCTATTGAATGGGGAGGCCTTCGATCTTTCTGCTGGGGAGCTGAGTAGTTAACTTGGGCCAGTTGGGGGCACAAGGGCCTGGAATCTGATTCTGAGGAGAGCCAGGGATATATGACAAATCTCGAAGTGCCATACAGAATGTACATGGCCTGTTAGGGACTGTAAATGTACAGTGCACATTTAGCCCCAGACTAGTACTACGATGAACCCTTTAGGCTTAAGTGGAGCAAAACTACTTTAGGCCAGATTTCAACTATAAAGGGCAACACAGTGTAAGCACCACACATCTTCAGTAAGCATTGCAGACCTACACTATGAATACCCATTCACATTATAAGGTACCCTGAGTCAGTATCAATCCCTGAAGAGTCTCTTCTGCGATAGGCTACCCATGTGCTGATATCGGGCAGCGTAAAATGGTAGTATGAAAAGCGCACACCCCACATATGAGCACACGTGTGCTCACATGTTCATGTGTAACTAGTCCAGAGCCTCTTGCCCTAACTGCACCGCGGTGAACTTATCTTAAAAGGCCGACATTAACAGTTAATATGCTCTGTCCATCTACAATGAATGTACAGTGAGTGAAACTCAGGTTGTGAGACTTGCTCACAATAAAAGTCCAAAAAACGGAGAGTCAATTGCAAAAAATCTCAGGGGACTAAATTGGCGGAACTCAATTTGCTAAGTCTGGCATTAGAGTGGTGTACATTTGTGCATGAAAGCATGCATGGAAACAGAGGCTACAGGATACCAGAAGAGAGAGGGAGCAGGAATCAGAGGGAGAGGGAGAATAGGAGCCGAAGGTAAAATAGGACAGAAGTCAGCAGTGATGGGGAAGGGAACCCCAGGGAAGAGAGGAAAAAGAAGCCAAGAGGAGAGAGGGAGGATGATACCTGAATGGAGAAGGCAGAGAAACTAAGAACAGAAGGAAGATGAGCCCAGTAATGTGGTGAGAGGAGCCAGCAAGAAAGAGGGAAAGGGTGGCCAGAGTTAAGCAGTGTACTGAGTTGAGAAGTACAAAGTGCACAGTTTCAATAGTTTCATTGTGTTTATATTTGACATTTATTGTCTTACGCATAGCAAATCATTACGAGTAGAACAATGCAGTTATGCTCCTACGGTGCAATATATTTCAGCAATGCAAGTTTACTAATCAACTTCCCTTTTCTAAAATGGTCATATGGGAAAAATGTGACATTGTAATAAAATCCATCATTTTTGGCACTACTTTAGCTTATTTTAGGTGTATAATATATGTGAAACATACTGATCAACTGTGGCCATCATTTGTCTTACAAGAAGTTAGCCAAAAACGTAAAAGCGTCATTGTTTGTGGCTAATGGTGAAGGCCCAAATTCTTGAAGTTGTGTAAAACTATACATTTTCAAGTCATGTTTCAGCTTATCTGCTGATAAAACTGCAGTGAATTGGCAATTAACAGGGTATACTAGGAAAATGCATTTTGTGAAAGCTAGTATTACAAAGATTAGTTACCACTTTGGATACGTTCAAAATATAACAGTTACACAAATCACGTGTCACAAATTGACAATAAAGATATTTATTTTCCTTATTCCTGGCAACAGATGTTTGTAAGGGGTATATACTGCAGAACAGGTTTAAGTTGGTTCCCATTCAAATCCATGTGCCAGGCTGCTCTCCAGACGTTGTGTACTGATGCCCCTCACATAAGAGTAGTCTCTGTCCAGGAGCACCCAAAACAGGTCCGAAAGAGCTGCGTGGCCTCAGCACATCCCTGTCATAGACCTAAATGAAAGTGTGGTTGAGAATGACCAAAGGCTGGGCCTCGCCTAAAGGGTTGCATAGTTGCCTTGATATTCATTATTGTATTTCTGCAAATTGCCCACAGCTCAGTTCATAGATCACAACCTCTCCTGCTTTGAAAAGGGACGTCCCTGCAAACTAACACTACATAGCTCATGGATTATACCCGCCAAACATCAGCATGAACTCACATATTCCCCTCAATAATAACCACACCTAACTTCTAATCTAACAGAAAGAACTGTAGTCAATGCATGGATAGGTTTACTTGAGCACACAAGAGTAATCCCATTAATCAATAACCAGTAACACTGGATTAACCACTAACATTGGGTTCCTGTGCAGCCTTGTCAGGTATAATAATTGCCATATAAATGCAAAATATAAATACAAATACAAAATATATCAGCCCATGAATTTCACCAGCATATTTGATGTCTGAAAAGTGGGTTAGTGGCCAGTTCTCTAATACTAAAATCAGACAGGCACATAATTTGGTGGACTGATGAGTTGAACCAGGTATTGCAGTGTGCCTGTTTAACAGTATATGATGTGCTTTACTGACTACAGGTGGCTAGATCATGTAGTTTATGGCATTTGAATTCATAGGCGGGTCTGGGCACTCCAACTAGTGTTGGTGGTATTTAAATTTCCCACCAGTCACAGATGTTGGAGGGATTTGAGTTTGTTGTGTAAGATGTTATTCACTGAAATATCACTGACGACAGTAAAAAAAATGCATTATGTGGTACAATGCGGTGCTAAAATCAGGAAGAGCACTACCTACAGCCGACAAACTAAAATGATCGGCGCCACCTGCACCTAGGGGAGTGGTGCCCTTAGTGGCATCTCGGGCGGGAGCCGGTAGTGTTTCTGTACTTCCTGTAGGTGAGGCTGATCGGGGGCCGGAAGGAAGTGAAAGGTGTTGGCGCGGCCCCCGTGCAACGTCATCAAAGGGTGCAGGGTCGCCTTTCTCTCCCCGGCAAGGATAAAAGCGGCGGGAGAGACAGGGAAACCCTCTTTGTCCTTTCCATCAGCTCCGGAGGCGGCAGACCAGCAACAAGTTACCCACCCACTCATCCCTGAGAATAAGGACTAGATTGGCGGGGTCCCGGGCAACAAAAATGGTGTGGACTCCTTTTTTGGCATGGACTGGCTGACCCTGGAACAGGGCGAGCATTCAATGGGGGCTCCGGGCTGGCGGGAGGGGGGACTGACCTGCTGGTGGTCCTGGACTTTCCTGCCCTACCCGAGATGCCTGTGTGTATGTTAAGAAACTTTGGAGGGGGTATCCGGTGTTCAGGAACCCCAGTGGGGCCAAGGCGTAAGCAGTGCCCTGGTGGTAGCGCCTCTCTCTGGGTTGGAGGACTAGGACTGAAAGTTACTACTGATAAAACAGTGCAAGTTGGGGCCTGCTGGCACAGCAAGCACAGGGGGATTCATGACCGAAGTGCGTGTCTTGATATCCGGATGGCTAAGGCCAGGACTGGAATGTAAATAATATCGTTTGAAAATGCATTCTTTGGAATGAAAATAACCTACCTCTTTTGGCTAACAAGTTGGTTTACCTATGCTTTGAAAAAATGGTCAAGTGTCTCAGACAATGAACAATAAAAGATTACTCTGCTTTAAGATATAATAAAGGACTACGCAGTGATGACCAACGAACTGCCTCATGTTTTTTCTATGATGCCTAAGGGGTGGTGAGGAGAATAAGGATGTCGTTGTCGCTAAAGGAGGGGGGGGGGGGCGACTTGCACACTGTATGCACACTATACCGGTTACAAACTTACCTCTATAAAACTGTGTATATGGTGCCTGCTGGGCGCTTTTGTTTTCTTTACAGCAGAAACATATATTTTGCTGAAAGAAGATAAATGCATATACGTTTTACCAATATTTGGTAACATACAGAGTTTTCCCTACTGCTTCATAGTAATGATTTTCAGGTTAATACAACCAGGAATTTCCCACTTACACTTTGCAATCTTCCCACCCACTTTCTAGAAGTGTTATTAGTATCCACTGAGGGCTCATTACACCAAATTCTTGGAGGCTATAGCGTAGAAAAAGAATGAAAAGAAAGAATTTGTGAATGTCTGAATACTCTTTCCAAAATAGTTGTTTTTACTAGATTGTTTACGCACATTTGCCAAATCCATTCATGCTAGCTCGTCAACAAAATATAAGCAGGCCGGCTGCGGGTAATGAGCCAGGCTTATGGTCCTAGTGTTATGAATTCGAACAAGTTCCAAGCAGAAGTGGCTATGAATTTTCTTGTAGCCGCCTTCCACTGGCGCCAAAAACAATTAAAAACAATAAATAAGCCTTAGGGATTTGATATGATTACATAAACAGGGGCCAATTGAATGGAATAACCTGGCCTCTCGCCAGGATTCTTACATTTGTTTTTAGCAAATGATAGAATTTTGACCTTCAAAAGAAATACAGCACATTTAAATAAAACATAAATTCGTATAATAATATGCAGATTAGCATCCTAGAGCTGTCTATTAAATTTAGAAGGGGATTTAGGTTTATATAAACTACGGTGCATGCCAAACACAGTGGGACATGTTATATAAGAAATAGGGGGGCAGATTTCCAAGCCCCTTGCGCCACTCTTGCGTCACTTTTAACATGGGAAAAGTGACGCAAAAGTGGCGCAAGGGGCTTGTAAATCTGCCCCAGGATGTTTTAGTAAATACAAACCACACATCACTAGATTGAGACAAAAAAATAGTTCTGAAGGTGAACGAAGGACAGTTGCTTATATATTGTTTTTTGGCTCGGTGTTTTGGAAATAAAGCTGATTTGTTAAAATGGAAATCATTACACGCTATGTAAACCGAGATATTACCATGAAGCTAAGGGGCCACCGCCTGCCATTCTGCTGCTGTTTTGTTTGCTTTACTCATCTACAGCAGAGAACACATAGAAAAACGCTACAATTACAGCATATTCGGGTGGGGGGGGTACTGAACTAACAGTATCTGAGAGAAATATTGTTTCTGTCAGTGAAACCAGCTTCTTTCTTTGCTGCGTTTCAGAGAGATGTTAACTTTTTCTGCTGTATATTTATTATGTATGTGCTCGAAAGCTCCGGTATTTTACGTTTGTTCATACATGAACAAGTCATTCAAGTGACCCATTCACACGTTGATCATTTTTGTTCAGGAAGCAACTACTGTGTTGCCTGATTTTTAGTTCTTCTTCTGGATTTTTTTTACAGTCATTTGTACAGATATCTCTGACCCTCCAGCTTTGTGGTCCTTCTATGACAGTTGTTTGGCTTTTGCTTCCCAGAAATGTCTGAGCAGAATACCAATTGTAGTGAACCTGCCTGCTGGACTATAGGAGTCACTGCCTGACTTGAGGTGTAACTGACTGTGCTCCTGAGTGGTCTAACAGAGGGAAGCTCAGGGCAAATATGTTTCTATAAGGGCAGCCTTTGCTTGCATTTGGAAGTTTGTCTTCATCAGCAAGTCAGCCCACAGTGAGAGTGTGCCACATTTAGTGTGTAACAAACCAAACAAATAATAATGCAGTTAATGGAAAAAACCTTAAAGGTCCACATCAAGTTGAAGTAATAAGAGCAAATTTCGTTGAGAACGTATGAAAATTTCAGAAAATCACACGAGTTCTAAATGCTTTGCACTATAAATAGAAAATAAACTTATGAAGCATGAAACACACCGGATATTTATGTCAGATGTCAGAAAACCTACCGAATTCGTAAATAGACAAGGGACACATGTTAAAGCAACTTCAGCACTCATGGTTGGCCTGGATAAGGGATAGGGTCATTTGTGCATTTTACCTTTTAAAATAGAAAAACTTTCAGTTCAAATAAATCTAAATGGGTCGAGATGAAAGATGGTGTCCACTGAGACAATCAAATCTGAATGGTGGTTGGAAGTCTCATTGAACTTGCTGCATAGATGAGTACAAACTCTAGCCAACTGAAAGTGACTGAAAACCATTTGATGCACTGCCCTTGGATGTTAGTTAAGCCTTCCCTCAGTCAGTTATTCCATCTCTAAGATTTTTGAAGCTTAATTTAGTCCTTCGTGCAGCGGCAGCTCCTCGACTCAGGTGGAGGAGCATCGCCCCACTGCACTGCGAGCAGTTTAAATAGGAAAACTAAATTGATAAATACTAATGTTATTATCTTTTTAGTTTTCCTTCCTGCTTAGGTGCGGGGCAGGGTGGGGCGGGTGGGGCTGGGCTAGCCAGAGCAGGGGCCTGAGGGAGGAGTGTTAGGCACACTCTAAAGTGCGCAGGACGGTTTGGCCGGCCCTCTTGGGATGCACTTTGCATGTTCCCCACCAGGCTGCATTACACAGCCTGGTAGGGAACATGTGTGCTTCTTGTTGCGGTGGGAGAAGACGTCGAGGAGAGACGGCGGGCGGCAACACCCAGGTAAGTAATTTTATTTTATTTTTGATTCCCCCTCTGCTCCCCCGCCCCAACACCCCCATTCAGTAGCAGGCGCCACTGCCTTTGGGTTTGACCACAATGTAGATGGGTGATAAGCTAAGTGTGCCAAAAGGTTTGTAGTGCTGGCTTCAAATATAACAAAAGCTCTGAGAGGGTAGAGTGGCACCTTGAAGCTGCATCTGAAAGCTGGTTTGATGGGTGTGTCAACACATTCTGTGCTGTGATTTGTTGCTGGAGTAGTAACAGGCCCAAATATTGTGAAGATCACTCAAAATTTCCAGAAGCATATGTAGCAAAAATCAAAAAACTTGAAGTTTCCAATAAGTAACTCAGAGGTCTCTCCTGAATTCTAACTACACACACTCCACCCACTACCAATCAGTTCAACCTAGCTTACTTCAAGGATATTTAACCATCTCAGGTATGAGGAGGAGTCTTTGTTAGTGATACAGGGTAAATGGTCTAAGGTTGTATTAAATATAATGAATTCAGAACCAATGCAGATTTGTTGGAAAATGCACTCTCTTCTCAAGGTTCCAATATTTGACTTTCTCTTTCTTTTATGTCTTCTAGTTTGCATTATACACGACCCTAAGATCCATTCATGTTTCCACAGGGCTAGTCCTAATTGCCTATGCGAGAACAAAAACCTTTTTGAGTGGTGCCCCTCTTTCTTTCCAGACTTTTATTGCTGGTTCTAGATTCTACACACTGGGGCACTGCTGTCCAGTGCACAGTGTATGTGCCCTGAGCCATGTAATATGAAAAAGTTAGCTGATCCCTGACTGGCTTATTTAACTTTCTTATAAGGCCATAGTATATGGTGCAGATAATACCCTTATGGAATGTAAAGTTAAAATGAAACCTGTCGAATGCAGAATTTATTGTGCCAGTCATTAGTGTGACAAAAGAAAACATGTTTTTGCCTGCCTACCATTGTAGCCTAACTGCTGCAGTCAAAAGCCTGCAGTGCAACCTGTTCTGATACCCCTTTTAACCGAGAAAAACGTCTCTTTTAAATATTTGTAAGTCACCCCTATGCGAGCCTTGTAGGTCACATGGTAGGGTGCATGGTATTTAAAAGAGGGGCATGTAGAAAATGAATGTTAACATGTCCATTTAGTGACAAGGCCCTAAAAGCTATTTTCACTGTGGAATGCCTTGTTGTCCCATGTAAAAATCCAGAGTACCGATTAAAATGATAAAACTGTATCTCAGGAATGTGGCCGGCTAGAAAAATAGTTAAACTGCTATTTTTATTAGTTATTAAAAATCCAATTCAAAGGTGTAGTCAGCTTTCTAATAAATATTAAGTAAAAGTATCTTTTAGAAAGTTACCCTGTTAGACCTGGCATCCTTGATGTAGCTTTCCCCCTAACTTTTTGCCTTCAGACCTCCTGTTTGCTGTCTTTGTTTTTGCTGGCTTTAGGACAGGCTTTAGCACACCTTACCACTGCTAACCAATGCTAACATGCTTGTTCTCTCGCCTTAAAACATGGTAAAATTGGCTTATACCCAAATGGCGCATTTATTTTACCTGTAAGCCCCTAGTAGAGTGGTACTGCCTGTGCCTTGGGTGTGTAAATTAAATGCTATTAGGGAGCCTTCACACTGATTGTGCCCCTTATTTAAGTAACACTTTAAACATGTCTCAAGCCTGCCATTGCAGCCTGTGTGTGCAGTTTTAAACTGCCATTTTGACTTGGCAAAATAAACATTTGTCCAGCCCATAACCTTCCTTTTTAATACATGTAAGTCAACCCTAGGGTAGGTCCTAGACAGCCCAGTGGGGAGGGTGCTGCGTATTTAGAAAGTTGGGCATGTGCCCTTTAGTTTGACATATTCTGATAGTGAAAAACTCTCAAATTAGTTTTTTACTATTGCAAGGCCTACCTCTCCCATAGGATAACATTGGAGTTCTCTTGTTACATTTAATAGGATGTAACTTCCAAATGGAAACATGTAACTCATTTATGTTTGGTGTCTTTGGAATTGTAATGAAAAATCCTAACTTATGGTGAAGTCAGATTTTAAATCACAATTTTTAAAATGGCACTTTTAGAATTTGGCATTTTCCTGCCTTAGCCTGCAGCCTATCTCTGGGTCACATGACTGGGTATAGTTGGCAGTCAGGCTTTGTGTATTCCTCCCAGACAGCCACACACAATAGGGAGCTTAGGTTTGCCTGAATGGGCCATCACTGGCAGGATGGGAGTGATAAGCTGGGCACATACCCACTTATAGTTGAATAGGATGTGTCCTGATGCCACACAAAGGGCTGCATACCCCATATAGTTAGTCTGGAGCCAAAGCATGGAATACAGGGAACCTGTGCACTTCAAAGGCATGCCTCTAAAAGCATCCCCTCCCCTTAAATGCACAGCTGTGTATAAATACTGGACCTCAGACACAGACTCTTAAGTACAATACTGGACCTGTGGATACTCATGAAGAAGGACTTTTGTGCTGCTGAAGGACTGCCACTCAGCTGGACTGCTACTCTGAAAGACTGCTGCCCTGCTGTGCTGACCTGCTGCCCTCTTGCCTGGGTGAGAAGGATTGGACCTACATCTGTTGAACCCAGGACCACCAGACTGACTCCAGGGGCTAGTTGGCTGGCCTCCTGACTTGAGCCCTACCAACAGAAGGCTCCAACAACCTTGACCCCACCACATGGACACTGTCATCTGTGAGTCTATCCTGCCAAGTGTTGCCAACCTAGTCCTAGACCCTTGGAAGTGGACCTAAGGTGCTCTGCATCGTCTGTGGATCCAGCGGAACCAACGCATATCCTCTGTTGCATGGCACAACCCCGAGAAGAACCGCTGCATCGCAGCTGCTGCGCGAATGGAACTCATCGCAAAGGCCTGCATCACAGCACACCTCTCTGTAACGCATCCTCTGTGTGGGCCCTCGCATCCCTCATTGACAGCAGCCCAGACAATGACGCCGGACTCCGCATAGCAGCCATGTAGCTCATCAGAACCGACACATTTCCCAGACTGCGTGACGCATCCTCAAAGCCAGGTTTTGCATCGCAAGCCATCGTTGATGGGATTCTCGATAATGATGCAGGACCTTGCACCGCAGCCTCGCCGCATCTCAGAGTCGATGCATCAAATCGGCAGTGCAAAGCATCTTCAACATAGATCCTCGCAACACTCCGCAAACCAGGATTTGAGGTACTTTGTTCAGCAGACCTAACTTGGTCCCTGTAGCTGGCCTGTGCTCCATCACGGTTTGCCTGAACTCGTGAGTTTGTCCCAGTCTGGCACAACCAGATACCCACAGCTTTGTGCTTTTTGGTGCTATTTTCACAAAATCTTTAAAATTGCATATCTCTGGTTCTACTGATTGGATCTTTGCCATTTTGGTCTTGATTTATTTATCAAGAAATCTCTTTTTTTATAACTTGGTGTGGAGTCTTTTTTTGTGGCGTTTTCACGTTTTTACTGTTTGAAGTGTTGCACAAATACTTTACACATTACCTCTGAATTAAGCCTGACTGCTCTGTGTCAAGCTACTAGAGGGTTGAGCACAGGTTAATTTGGGGTTGGTTGTGCCTCACCTTGACAAGGATTGTGGTTGCTGCTTGACCGGGGCTCATACCCCAGTGAACAAACAACCCATATTTATCCATACCCTTTACCTCCCTTAGCGGTCAGAAGGCAAATTAGCATTATCTTCTGTCAACTCCCAGCCTATTCTCAGCCAGGAAAGATGTGTGAAATAGGTGTGAATTTCCTTCCAGGAGCACACAATAGGCTGACCTGAATGGGAAGAGGGTAAAACTCTGAGCTCCATCGAATATGCAATTTGAGGGCTGTAGGCATTCTGTTTATGTCATAGTGTAAAATCCTGCCTGACGAGTCTGTTGAGCCATATGTAAAACAGTAACACATTTGAAAAGGAGAGAACAGAATGGCAGGAACGATTCTTGTGTATTTTTTCTGTGGTTGCTGAAGGGGTGCACACCAAGAATACAGTAGTAATACAAGCACTATAGCAACTTAGAAGGTACCACTATCCTATTGAGACTGTATCAAAGATAATGGACAGAAAATCCTCACCCACATCATTGTAGTATGTTTCATGATAGGCAATCCCGTCCCACCTTGGTAGAGTATAACCAACAAGGTTGTCGCAACCTCAGGATAAGGGAGATCCAAATAAATGGTACTGGATAGGTGAAGTATCCAGATAGTATTGTTAAAATGACCTCAGTGTAAACCCCAAGGAGATACCTTTATTTTTAGGGCACACCAGGCAGAGTTAAAATTCAACTGGACGTATCTAGAGATATTATGTCTTGGTCATCCTTCCTACCACTGAAAGACCCTGCTTTTGTCCTACAGGAGTTTTACTGTTGGGTTTGTTTTGGGTACAGTGCCTCATTCAAACTGGATTTTAGTGTTAGATGTGGGAGGGCACTAGGTTTACCACTGTCCAATCCCCACTCACACCCCCACCTCAGAGCCCAAGTTTAGTGTGGCAGAAGACCATCGCCATCTTGGATTTACCACACAGCAAAAAACAGGAACTTCTGTAAAAGTAGGGTAGTCAGGGCCTGAGAGCCTTTACTCCATTTGCCATAAAGGGTCTAGGAGTGTCTTGTAGTGTCTCTCACCCACAGCCTGGTGGACCCTATAAAGCTGGACCCTCATGAAGCCTTACTCAAAACATTGCTGTGCTTGCAAAAGGATAGAGGTCAACCTGAACCTTCTGCACTTGGCATCTGTAACCCGTGAGAAGGTCCCGACGTGGTTGGACCCCCTTCAACTTAAAATCCAAGGACAGAAAGATCTCCAAGAATCATAAGGCTGATCCCCTATGTTGCTCTAGGAACACAAAAAGAGCTGAAGAGGACATTCGTGGGAAGAATCCCAGCTGACCAGTGGCACTGAACCTGGACTGAACTTTGCTGTTTCACTCTGCCTGACACCCTGAAAGTCTCTAAGTGCTCTCCCTGAGGACCTGGGAGCCTTAGAAGTGTACTTCTGTTTTTTGCTCCTCAGCTTCAGAGCTTCAAGGTCACTGACAATGAAAATGATCTGACTGGCAGTTCTATGGCATTGGATTGATTTTCAGGTTTGTCCCGTGTGGAGAAGACTTTTTCCTGAAAAATCCACAAAGTCCCTTTTCAGATTGGGAGTTAGAAACATTTTCAAACTTCCCTACTTCAAGACCCTAGCAGGGTCAATCTATTTGCTATCTCCAACCCCCGCTACCTCAGTGGTCGTCCTCAAATTGTGTCAATGGTCCCAATCAACCATGACCATTGACCGCAATTGTCACTTTGCAGTTATTTGGTGGTATTTGCTCTTAAATCTTCAAACATGCATATCTCTGGTAACCCTTAGTGGATTTTTATCGTTTTGGTGTTGTTAGAACTGGGATTTCTGGCTGTCAGAGTATGCACCCTGTACAATCAGGAACCACCACTCTAGTTAGGGTAAGCTAACCCTCTGGTAGCTTGGCAAGGAGCTGTCAGGCTTAGCTAAAGAGGCAATTTGTAAAGTATTTGTGCAACACACACACACACACACACACACAGTAGCACAATGAAAACACCACAAAAATAGTCCACACAGGGAGACAAATAGATTATATTTTTATGAGTAAAGACCAAAACGACAGTAATCCAATAAGTAGAACTGGAGTTATGATTTTTTAAAGATTAAAACCAAATGTAGTGCTTAGAAGCAAATATCACTTGGGGTTACCTGAGGTGATGCTGGACTGGGGTGGAGCCAAAGTCAGGCCGAACCCAATGGAGGGCAGCCCAGCAACTGGACTCACGCAGGTCCCGCTGAAAAAGTACCTTAGATGGAGGAAGCATTGACATCGAAGACTTGATGCGTCGGTTCTGATTCATGCAGACGATGAAGGCTTCGTCGCTTCGTCGACTAACCCCTTTGCGATGCAGGCAATGCGTCGGCATCAAGCTGCGCAGTCCGTTGGAGCGATGTCTTCGATCCACTCCTGTGTCATATAGAAGGGCAATGCGTCAGTTCCGATAGCCACAAAGTTGTCACTGCATCGATTTTTATGGTTCTGCACAACAGAAGTCACCTTTCAAGGGCCCAGGACTGGATTGACACCACTTGGCAGAGCAGGACTCACAGATTGCAGAGTCCATGTGCTGTTGCAGGATTGAAGTAAGTCTTTGATGGCCCTGAGACTTCAGAACAGGAGACAAGCCCTTGGAGTCACTCTGGGTTCAAGTGAGATGGATCCAGTCCTTGTCCTCAGCACAGCAGATATCAGCAGGCAGCAGTGCAGCACAGCAAGGAAGAAAAGCAGCTCTTCAGAGCAGCAGTCAAGCAGAGTGGCAACACTTGTAGAACAGCAGTCTTTACTCCTGGCAGAGTTCTTCACAGGTCCAGTAGTGTACTATCTTGGTAGGGGCCAGAGGCCCATTACTCATACCCAGGTGTGCCTATGAAGTGGGGGTGACTTCAAAACAAGCTCTTGAAGGGCACAGGTTCCCCTTTCGTCCCAGTCCTGACTCAAAACTATCAATAGGGGGTAATCAGCCCTTTGTGTGGAAAACAGGACTCTGCCTATTCAGGTCTAGGTCTGAGCTCCTCCCTATTTTCCTGCCCAGGAAGGGCTATCAGAATGCAGTTGAATGCAGGTGAGTTCTCTGTCACACCTACCCTTCCTGTGTTTGTGGCTGTCTAGAGGGAATGCACAAAGTGTAGCTGTCGCCCACCCCAGGTGTGTATTGGAGACAGGCTGCAAGACACACAGAGCATTAAGAGTAGATAAATGTCCAATTTCTAAAAGTGGCATTTCTAAAATAGTAATGTTAAATCCAACTCTACCAGTGAAGAGGATTTATCATTACCATTTCAAAGATATAAAATATGATAAAGCTACTCCTTTCTGATCAGGTATTACAGCTTTATAAGGCATTCTCAAAGCTAACCTATGAGAGTAGTAGGCCTCACTGTAGTGAAAAACAAATGTGGGTGTTTGTCACTACTAGGATATGCAAAACCTACCAGTACATATCTTACTTTTCTTTTACACAGCATCCGGCACTATGGGCTTCCTGGGGCCTAATTTAGGGTTGACATGTGTAATAAAAGGGAAGTTTAAGGCCTGGCAAGTAGTTTTAAATGCCAAGTCGAAGTGACAGTAAACTGCACACATAGGCCCTGCAGTGGCAGGCCTGAGACATGTTTGAAAGGCTACTTGTGCGGGTGGCACAATCAGTGCTGCAGTCCCACTAGTAGCATTTAGGTTACTGGGTATATGGTATACCACTTTATAAGGGTCTTACAAGTAAACTAAATATGCGAATTGTGCTTACACCAATGTTACCATGTTTAGAGGAGAAGCACATGCCTTTTAGCACTGGTCAGCAGTGGTAAAGTGCTCTGAGTCCTAAAGCCAACAAACAGAAGGTGAGAAAAAGAGGAGGCAAAATGTTTGGCATGACTCTTCAGAGAGGGCCATTATCCAACAGGTGTCATTAAGAAGGCCCTGCCTGATTGACTTACCTGCTGCCTCGATCCTCCAACCAGGCCCGGCCCTTTTGGACACCGTTTCCGCTATAGCACTGGATTGAGGGCTCCTGCCTTCCGCCTAGTCCTCCTCACTCTCCTCCCTTTGTGCCCTTTAACCCTGCCTTCTTGCTTCTTTGTTCTTTTCCCTTTCTGCGTCCTTGCACTTTTTTGTCTTTCTGAGTTCTTTTTTCAACTTTTGCATCTTTGTGCCTTTGTTTCCATTTTCTTATACCTTCAGTTTCTTGTGCACTTTCTTCTTGTGCTGCCTGCTTTCTTCTTATGCTCTCTGCTCATCACTCACTCCTCCTGTGCCTCATTCTAACCACTTCCACTCTGCTCTCTCTCCCTCACACTTTTAGCCCTGCTTCATCTTGTTGCACTCTGCCGTGTTTGCTGCTTTTTTTCTTTGCCTTTCTGATTTCTGACAATGCTTCTTTTGCCAGTTTGTCTCGCTTTATAGCTTCGTTTCTGACTCCTATTTCCTTTTGACATCTTTTCTGCCTTTTTTGCCTCATTTTGCTGCCTTTTTGCCCAGAGCACGCAGCACTCACTTGCTGCCTACCACGTTCTTCTTGCCAGCTGCTCCTGCTACAGCCTGCCCCGCCCTGTGGCCCAGAGATTGCCTCCCCCATCCCAGACCTTCTTAATTGCAGCCACAGCTCAGACCAGCCATTAAGAAAACACTGCCTAGCACTGCCTGGCGGTGCATGACTGACTTGCCTGCTCTCTCAGTCCTCTGACTTAACCACCCCTTTCAGACCCCGCTTCCATTGATGCACAGGGCTGAGACTCTCTGCCCACCGCCTTGTCCTCCTCACTCTCTGCTCTCTGTATCTTTTGCTCTTGCCTTCTTGCCACTTTGCTGTTTTCTTTTCTCCCTCTTTGCACCCTTTTTGCTCTCTTTAGTCAATTTGCATCTTTGTGCCTTCATTTCCATTTTGTCACACCTTCTGCCTCTTGCACACTTTTTTCTTGTGCTGACCACGTTTCTCTCACTCTCACTCCTGCTTTACCCCCTTGAACCACTTTCACGCTGCTTGTCGTGTTGCACTCTTCCATTTTTACTCCTTTATTTCTCCTTCTGAGTATGTCTCTTTTGATGCTTTTTCTCTCTGGTTGTCTTTTCCCACCTTGTCTGCCTTTTTCTTGCATTCTTTTGCCTCCTTTTTTCCTCCAGTGCTGTGCTCTCTCCTACTACTTCCTGCCTCCTTTGTTTTTCTCCCGCTGCATGCTACTGCCACACCCAGCCCTGGTCACCTCCCACAAGATCTCCTCCCCTGTCCCAGACCTTCAGACTGCTTTCACCCTCTTACTTACACTTTTTTCCCCACTTAGTCTTCTTGATGCTGCCTTTTTGCCCCTTTTTTATCATTCTTCCCTCTTTCTGACTCTGCCTCTTTTGCCATTTTTTCTCTCCTTTTTTGCTTCTTTTCTGACGTATGTTGCCTTTTGCCTCCTTTTTGTCCCCAACGCTGTGCACTCTCTTGCTGGTTCCTGCCTCCTCTGTTCATCTCACGCTGCACACTCCAGCCACGCCCAGTCCAGGCCACCCACCATCTTGACCGCAGAGCTTTAATCCCACCGCCCGCTGCACCAAGATGTCTCCAGATTCACAACCAACGTCAATGGCTGGATCGCCTCCTGCACTGGCTCCTTAGCCCCGCTAAAAACCATCACCACCACAAAGACAAGACCTCAAACTAGTTGGGCACAGAGATCTGCTGACTGCAAACGCCTCCGCAAGCAACTAGAATGCCAGTGGAGACAGACCCATGACAAAAATAACAGAAGCACCTACAAATCAGCCATCTGTTGCTACCATCCGAAACTCAGATCTACCCAACACTCCCCTCTGAATGAACCAAATGAAAACAGCTCCAACGAAACCAAATACATTTTCGCCATAGGAAAAGTTCTTCACCTCCCCTCATCGACCATCACCGCATCACATGATCTCTGCACCCTGCTCTCCTACTACTTCAGCTACCAAATCAGCACAATATTTTCATCTCTGGAATACACCCGGAGTATTTGATGCTCAAACATGGGTCCACCTCTTGATCGTCTCAATTCTGGTACTGTAATAACACAGAATGTTGATCTGATCAAGTGAGGGAAGGAAACAGCTGGGAAGGAGACCTAAAGAAAAATCAACAATTTAGTTGCCTAGTTAACAAGATAACACATATGCTAACAATATTACTGGTTTTCCCTAATACCTGTAAAACAAGATAAGAAGGCTCAGGATCACAGCCTTCGTTAGCTGATTCAAGATAGGTGTACCAGATTTGAACCGTTTGTTCCTGTAAACATGATAATGAAAAAAGGTACATCACAACATCTTTATCAGAATTTATTCTTGCCCAACCCGCCCTAGATATCGTTCAGACTGTAGTGTAGTTCCTATTTCCCTAATAGGCTCTGCGCATTGGAATAATATAACCTATAGGTTTGACATAGGACTAAGGTTGGTATGTCCCTATCGATTATATTAAACTTAATTACCTGTGCCAGCTAGCTCAGAGGCCACTAGAAACTCCTTGAGAACAAGAAGGGAGTAGTTTCTGGCAACCGAAAAACATGACTACTTTGTTTCCCTTTAGAAGCGGAACATGTCTCAGAATCGTGGAAACAATAGATAACAGTTTCACTCATTCAATCGTGCATGCTTAGTTTCTGCAGAGTTACACAGAAAGGAAAGACGGGCGTTTCAATAAAAGGTTTTATTGAACAGTCTTGTTTCTCGTGTAAGAGATATGTGCTGTTACGATCACAAGACAGTATGCAAGATAAATAATGTACAGCGTGAGCAGTAGAAATAAATAATACTGCGCTAGCATTATCTTTTAGCATATATTCACGTACATAAATAACATGAGCTAAAAATGCGAGTACTCATACGATGCGTCTCTAAGCTAGTCCTACCCCAGTGTACCTAACCTAGTCTAGGTGTAGGGAAGAGTAGAAGCAGGTGGAGTATTCTCTAGTATGGTAGACTGAGAGTATGTTAAGTCTAGGATGCCAAGAGTCCCTCTAGGATCTAGTCAGCTCCATACCTTGAGAATGAGAGAGGTGGGAATCTCCTGCCAGATCTTGGAACTCTAACACCCCGCAAGGGGAATCAGAACACTGGAAGCTGGATAGCTGGATTCTCTGCGTGCAGGGATGACAGCGTCTTCTCAGTGCGTCAGGCCGGGATACGGGCTCCTCTGAAGTCGAGGTCTCCTCTAACTTGCTTTAGCAAGGGAAGGTATATTTATACCTGGTAGGTGTCGAGGAATGTTAGCATTAACGTTAGGTCGGAGAGGGGAAGACGTCAGGAATGAACCCTTAAGGTATAACGGTTCATACATAATTGATGAGTTCTTGGAGAAATCAATAGTCCTGTGTTAAGGGAAACTCCCAAGGCTTAAGGGTCTGGTTTCTAAGAACTCGTTGTGACGTTAGGGTGGACGGATGTCGGTGACCATGCCTGTATTTGGAGTGCACGGTTAATGCCTAAATAAGGACTGGGATTCTATGCCTATATAAGGGCATGGCGAATTGTGCCTATATAAGGACATGATTCAGGAAAACCTATATACGGGTACCTAGAGCGGAATACAACACCCACTCCATCTTCGAATGAACGATAATACTAAATGCTAAACATTATAAATGCTAAACATAAAATTGAGTACTACATATTGCTAAAAACATTTCTAAAAGCATTTAAAAAGAAGCTCAAAATTGTTAAAATGCAATAGGTACTGTACTTTTTAAAGCATAGCTTTCATTCTAAGCATATAACAAAAGTAAAATGCAACATGAATGAAACAGTAATATATACATATGATGAAATGGTCGATAAGTTCTTATAATCAAAGCCATTGCATATCATGGAATCTAATGAAATTTTTTCTAGACAAGTAAGGTGACATGGTGTCCCTGGAAGTATTCAAAGAAGTCCATTTTATAAGACTAGTTCTACTGTAAGCAGATTGTTCTTTTGCCATGTCAGTTTAAAAAAGTTAAAAAAGGTTCAATTCTGGGAAAAGTTCCAAGTTTGAAAAATATGAAGGCCAAATTTTCATTGATGCCCTGGTACACTGTGAGCCGAATCAAAGTCAGTGTACGGGTCTGGCGTAAACATTAGATCATCTATGTCAGTAGCCAAAACATCATCCACCGAAGTTGGTGACAGTTGGAACACTTTGTGTAGAAGATTAATTGCACAAAGATGGGAAGCATCGCTGTCAACATTGGATGCCACAGCAATGTCCGCGTCCGTTGTTACCTGTGTGCCCGTTGATCCAACTCGTACCTCAGCAGCAGCCGGAAGCGTCTGTGAGATCTCAATGAATGCCGCCATCAGGATTGGAAGCCTCTGGGGACAACACACAGCATGGGCCGTTATCGAGTCCAGCAGAGTATCGATATCCGTTGGCAGGACTGATGGGAGTGTCAGACAGATGTCTAGCACGCATTCTTCTCCGCAAAACAAGCAGCGTAGAACAGGTAAGATGCAATCTTGCCAGATTGGTCTGAACGACAGGAACCACGTTGTATTAAGTTCCCGTAGACGAGGCATGCCAAAAAGCTGTACTATTCGCTCACGGCATTTCCGTTCAAGGAGGGCTCTCTCCACATCGCTCGGAGTGATGTTGGCGAAGAGGCTTGCCATAGCGTAGTAGGAGGAATAGAAACAGAATTCCTGCAACAAGTGCTAGAATTAACGGCACACCACCAAACACCGAATGTGCGAAGTTTGGGATTATTCCCAGGACAGCCTGAAAAGGTGCTAATAGTCCGGAACAGATGGTCTTAAATACAGGTACAATTCCGCTTGTATCTGACATGTTAAAGATACATCCTATCATTTCTACAAAATGTATAGGGCAGTTTGTACTAATTAAGGCTTGTATCTCAGCCGAAGTCCTTGCAATTTGTAGATCATAGGTTTCTTTGGCCGAGGTCAAAGGCACTGATTGTTGTGTAAGCATGGCTTTCATTCTGCTTAAAGTATCAAATCGAATAAAAGAGACATTCAACGAAGGCCATAGAGGTGACTCCCTGACTGTGTCTATTGGGGCAAACAATACTTGCATACAGCAAGTGACCCTGGAGTTGACTGTTACTAGATATGGGATGCCTGGCAACATACCACAGCAACTCTGATCATTCAACATGAGGTAACTCCCATTAGAAAGTTGTCCAAATGCTGGATTAATCACAGCAGCTGGTGTACCTTGCTGGTGACAGGACAAGTTTGCCACAGAAGCATTACAAGCCCCATGTAAAGAAATGTCCTGACAAATCAGTGAACCGCTTAGTGCATTTTCACAGTGTGTACCGCTTAAAAACACCTCACGATCCCCTCTCCAACATCTATGTGTGTAAGGTAAATTCCAGGATGTCTTAATGTATTCTTTACCCAACCTTTCATATTTGCCTGCTTGCATCTGTTGAAGGCAATACTGAAATTGAAAAGTAGTCACAGGTAGACTAATTTTGCCATGAATAAGCCATTCTGTAGCTGGTTTTTCTGCCACTGTGAATGGTAATTTGTCAAGTTTTTCAATGCTCAGTACTGTATACTTTGCTCCCCTTTGTGCCAGTTCGATCTGTTTATCAGTTAGATTGTATTCTGCAAACAGAGCCGTCGTGTTGATAAACGCCAAGGCACATAGCCCGCACGCAAAGATTGCAGCGTCCAGCTTAATAACATAATAGAACGTAATTGAGACTGGCCTTGTTGTAACATGGCTAAATCTTGTTCCAGTATGTCGATAGCAGAGGATACAATACTGTCCAATGAATAAATTCTGGAGGACAAAGTTGTTAACCCATTGTCGACCACAGAGAGAGTTTCTCTAAATTAATACGATCAAGTTCACGTATTCGTTCTGCGGCCTCCATCTGTGACACCTTCCATGCTTCATTATAAGCAGCATAAATGCCGGCATATATGAAACGCTTTTGACGCGGTTTTCTTGGTCCAAGCAAGAATTCCCTAAGGTCTGCGTCTTCTTTAAGTAAAGATAAGTGTTGTTTCACATCCTTAAGTGTAGATTTTTGCAGCCAATCGAGGCATAATTTTCCTACACTGTATGTTGTTACTACCCCCGGATGCTGTCTTTGGTCGTATCTTGGGTCTGGCCTATGAATAGTAAACCCCTGTGTTTTATTCAGGAATCTATCTTGACAGTTGTTTGTGTCTGTGGGCCAGATCAACCATTTTCTCCAATAAGGATTTGTTCTGTTGAGTTGTAGTATGGTGTCAACTGTAACCGCTGCCTGTGTATTGTTATCACTTGCAGGTGTTGGTACAGAAGTATTTCTCATGTCTTTGATCTTGGCTAAACCAAGGCAAGATGTTTGTTGGACCGTGTCATTCAAAAACATAATTTGATGAGGAACGATACAGGCTCTAAACAAAGCTTCTATCCCCTGCACTTGCCAATCTTTAGTACCCCAGACAGATTTTGTGTCTATTGTGTCTTTCCATAAGTCGAAACCCTGTCTAGACAGTTGGGCAATAAATGCTGCAGAGTAAATCTGTTTTGTATTTGTTAACATAATTTTCAGTCCTGTTTTGTTTACATTTCTATAGTAAAATGTTTCTGGATCAGATGTATTGTATCCTGAAAAATATGGAAACTTGTTAGCAAATGTTTTTGAACTACCTTTTGGTGGTGTAGGACAATGCTCCCATTGGTTAAACATAAACACATTTCTAGGTGTTGCAGATTTATGCAAAAAATGATGACCATAGTGGTTATAGCAATACAGCTGTTCATAGTCTGATGAACCCTCTAAATATTCATTATTAGAAAATGCAGCAGTCTTTTCTAGGTCAAACATTATGTCATTTACAGTTTCAAAGTCCCAATCATCAGAATAGGTACTGGATGAAACAAAATCACTTAGTGAAATCTTAAACAAATGTGGAATGTTCAAATGTTCCGTCGGGCCAAAGATATCGAAATCAGTCTTGTCCCACACTATACCATCCTGTATAGGAACGGCTGTGATATTCACTGCAGACAAGTTTCTTGTTTCAAGATGGGATGATTTGTGAGGTTTCAAAAGTAAGTTCACTTCTTTTCTTTCAATGTCCAAATGGATGTGTCTGCCATTTACAAGCACGCTCATAGTCATAACCAAAGCTAGCCAAAGCAGGAAGAAAAGTATTCCAGAAATAACCCAAAGTTCAAACCATGGTGAAACTAGATAAGTCTTTTTCAAAAAATGCAAAAAGTCTTGTACTTGCTGTTTAAAAGTTTTTGATGCTGGCGACGTCTCGGGCTCACTCGGATCCTCAGAAAACGTATCAAAGTTAATGAAGTAGCCAGAAGCAGTCCTGTCAATTGTTGGAATTGCATCAGGATTCGTTGAAATTGATGGAACCAGTTGATCACATGCTACGTTGGTGTAGACAGGTGTATTTGGACAAACTGATACTTGATTTTCAAGAGGGATGAGTTCCATGGCATTGTTGCTTAGTCTTTCATCTGTTGCTGCTGAATTCCCAATTGTTATCAGTCTTTCAGTCTGAACCTCTTGGATAGTAGCGAGAGGAGTGTGTCTGCTACTAGGTCGGAGTCCACGAGGCCTACTACTTAGTATTGGCCACATACTGTGGTTTGATGAGGTCGATGGACACAAATCTTTTCTCCTTTTTTCCAGCAAGGGGCGGCAGAAGTACTGTTCTTGTTCCGTGAATGGCTAGGACAGGTACTGGTTGTCTGTAAGAAGGTCCAAATTCCTTCTTGTCCGCAATTTTCTCTCTGACTAGATCCCCAACTTTTGGAATCCAGACATGCCTTGCTGGGCCAGCCGGTTTTTCCCCAGTGGTGGTTGGCTTCAGGAACACGTTGCTGTGTTTTGTTCTTAACTCATTTAAGTCCTGTAAAACATCCAATCGATCTTTGATATCAAAGGGTTTATTTTCCACCACTGTGCCACTGCATTCCAGATCGGGCATCCACATTCTTGTACCAAATAGAACCTCATATGGAGTGACCCCCCCTAGAGAACTTCTTGGCAAGTTGTTTAATGAGCGTTGGACCCCATAAAGATGTTTGACCCACCCATCACCCGAACCTAATACCCTAGCTGTTATAGACTGCTTTATGTCCCGGTTTTTCCTTTCCACAACAGAATTTCCCTCAGGATGAAACGGAGAGGAGTACCGCAACGCAACACCCAGACTGGCCATGGCTTCTTTGTAAGCCCGAGAGCTAAACGCAGGGCCCTGGTCAGAATGTAGCGTGCCTATTGCGTATGTGCCGATAAAGACTCGCAAATCTTTTATAACAGTTCGAGCGTCAGCCGAGCGCTGAGGCCATATCCATAGGAACCTAGAGCAAGAATCCACTGCGACCATGATGTATTTATAGTTACCGTCCCTTTGCAGGGGACCGCAGTGGTCCAGGTAAACACAAGCTAATGGTTTGTCTGAAATCAACAGGGGTGTCTGCGCAGGACGTTTCACTGTGGAGACTTTCATCTGTTGGCATATTTCACATTCCAGAACATAGTTCTTGGTCTGTTTCCTAATGCTAGGCCACCAATACCTTTGTTTAAGTAAAGATACTGTTGCAGAAATGCCTGCCTGGGCAGAAGCTATCCCTTCGTGTGCTGCTAGGATTAGTTCTAATCTGCGTTCCTTGTTTGGAATTACCCTATCCCCCACTCCAGGGATTCGAGCAAAAGGAACGTTGTTCGCATCAATTACATAAGAGTACTTGAGTGGAAACTTTTTAGGTAACGCTGCACTGCACCACTGCCTTTGCTCGTAGCATTGACAGCCAACATTATCTCACTGTCTATTTTCGTTTTTGAACGAGTGATCGCAGCTACAGAAGCCGTCTGAACAGCCCCCTTTGCGGCTTCGTCAGCCAATGAATTCCCTGCAACGTGAACGCCATCACGCTGATGACTCAGTGTATGGATCACGTGAGCCTTTGGTAGTTCGTTTTTTAACTGAACTACTTGTTCCCAAAGCGTTTTATGCTTTATTGTGCCACCTTTTGCATCTTTGAACCCATTTTCAAGCCAAGTTTGTATTTATTCATTATACGACTGTACACAGTAGAAAGAATCGCACACTATGAGTGTGGGGAATTCTCAATCTGTACTTTCAAGTGCCAGTTTGAATGCTTGTAGTTCAGCTCGCTGAGCTGTGCAATCTCCTAGAGACCGGGTTTTTGTGACCATAGGTCTGAATTTGCCATTGCACATGCGACCTTTAACGATTGCACATGCTGCACTGTAAGCTTGCTTACTCCCTGTTGCGGGTTGTGCGGATCCGTCAGTGTAAATTATAAATTCATACTGATCAAGAGGCAGAATCTCAGTAGGCAGAGGACATTCATGTTCATATTGCAGGAACGCTTGTGTTTTTAGATCGGGATCAAAAACATATTCAACATCTGTTGCAGTAAGAGAATTAACCCACTGTATCCATCTCGGATGTAATGCTTTAGCATTTGGAATGCTCGCTTTCGTTACCGCCTCTAAGGCCGGTACGGGAGTTACGACAATAATGCGTTTCCCTTGGGCTAGAGCTTTTTCTTTTGCTACAGCGGTTTGAACTGCTGTCAGAATTTTTTCAGTTGAAGTGAAGCGCATTTCTGCTTGTGTATACAAGTGTGATTTGTATGCAATTGGTACTTTTTCACCCTCATTAAATGTTAAGTAGGTGAAACCGCATTGACCCGAAATTATTCGGATCACTAAATTGCGTTGACTTACGCATGTCTGTAAGTGATTTGTTGCTAACATGTTAGCTTGGAGTGAACGCAGGATGTCTGTGTGTTCCTGTGTCCAGTTTTTGATTGAAAAATCAGGTTTTATTAGTGCGTAGAGAGGTTTAACCCTTTCCGCATAATTTACAATGTATGTTCTTCCAAAATTCAGGAAACCCAGGATGGATTGTAAGTTTTTCAGCGTTTTAGGAGGTTGGAGCAGCGCACACCTTTCTAAAAAGTTAGCTGCCAAGCTCTTGCCTTCACTTGAAAGCTCATATCCTAGGAACAGGACATTGAGATGGGCAATTCTGGACTTTTTGAAGTTGAATTTGTAGCCCTCAGAGGCGAGGCCCAGTATAATGGTGCTCACCCTGTTCAAGTGTTTTTCCAGGTCATCGTCTGTCAGATAGATATCATCGACATATGACAATGCCTCATTATCATAAATTTGTAGTAACTCCGTTACCCTCGCTGAGAATAACCCCGGGCTGTTGTTGAACCCTTGTGGGAGTCGACAAAATTGACGCTGGGTCCCCATTATTGAGAAAGCTGTTAAGTACCTGCTTTCAGGTGCTATGTTTTGACAAAAGAAACCATTTGAGATATCTAATGTGGTTTTATATTTTTTACGCACAATGTTATTCATTAATGCTGTACTATGTGCATTTTGTACTGCAAAAGTTTTAGAACATGTGTTCAAGTGTCTGTAGTCCAAAACTAGACGATATGAATTGTCTGGTTTGGAGACAGGAAACAAAGGATTGTTCATTGAGGAGGTGCATGTTTCAATCACCCCTTGGTATTCAAGTTGATCTAAGATCTCCCTGACCTGTTTTTTAGCTTCTTGCTTTATTGGGTACTGCCTCTGTGCAGTAGGTTCATTTTTCAGATGTATTTTATGGTGAGGTGAATCCTCATCCCATCCTACATGATTTTTATATAATGCTGGGGCCTGGGCTACTGCCCATTTCCTGGCATAAGTATATTTTAAGTGAATTGGAATATGGTTGGAGAAGGCAGGCATAATAATGTCCTCGCCATGTGGGCACTCCCTGACAAATTGTGGTGGCCAGTCTTTTTCTGCTAGAAGTATGTCATAGCCCCTTGAAAGTTTTTCCCAAAAGAGTGCTTTCACCTGTCTAGGTATGTCTCCCTCCATCCGGAGTGTTATTTCATATAACTTTTGTGGAGTACTAACCCTGGTGTCTACAGTCTCAACTGTGATGTACTCATTCAGGTCCACTGTCTCCAGAAGTTCCTTCAGGTTCTGGCGAGCTATCGTGACTTCTGCTGCACTGTCCAGCATTGTCTGAGCCCATTCTCCGTTCTTTAGTTGTGTTCTCAGTATCCTCGGCATGTCTGATCTTCAGACCTGCTACTTTCTTCTTTGAGAATTGAGATTTTGATTTATTTTTCGGAACGTGTTTGTCGTCTTTCGATTTCACGCGTTCTTCTCTATGTTCTGACCGTCCTCTTCTTTCCGATGTCTGTGACGAGATCTGGAAAGGTACGAGAGGAACGTGTATCAGTATCTTGATACCTGTCAGGCTTTTTCAAATTATCCCTATTCCTGAGGTTATACCTCCTTTCAGTGGGCTCCTTTTGAGGAGACCTACCTCGGGATTGAGAACGTTTCTCGTTTGAATTTTGTTTGTTAGTCTCCCACTTCTTTTTAGAAGATGTAGGAGTTTGTTTAATAGAGTCCTTCTCAGGACTTTCAGATAGTTTCGGCTTCAATGGTCTTCCACCCAAACTATCTCTGCCTAATTCTGCATAAGATTGTTCTATTATTCTGGGTAGCTCAGTTTGATGTTCTGTAACATCAAATTCCCTTAATCGTTGGCGGATCGCCACTGCTGCTGCCTCCCCTTTAATATTAGATAATATTATTGTTGAGACCTGGTCGAAATTCTTCAGTAATTTCATACCTAAATTCAGAGCAGGCTCTGCCCCGTATTCATTTTGAATTTGTTTTAGGACATCCGGTATTACCGCAATTGACGGAATACCATGTGTTTTAGTATAGATGGCAGCAAAGACTGAGCCCCAAGTGGTGCAGTCTTCCAGTTGTGGTGTGATCCCCATCGGTAAACAAATGGTTAGGATTCTGTGTTTCTCATATGGGCTAGTATTTGGAAATACTGCTTCGATTTGAGTAATTTTTTGAGCTATCCAAAACGGAATTTGCTCACGTTTTGTGGGCATTTTTCCCATGACTGCGAATAGAGTCTGTGGTGTAATTTTTAGTGCATTCCCCTGGTGAGGGGTTTGATTTGGAAGTGTTAATGGTGGTTGGACTGTGAAAGTCCGCATGACATATTGGACCAATTGTCTGTAGATTTTTATTAACTCTGTAATTTGAGTAAGTAGTTCCTCATCTGACATTATATCGAGGTCAGGATGAGGAGTGTAGCCGGCTAGAATCGGCCATGTTGCTCCTGGTCTACCTAGTGGACCGAGCCTGGTAATGTTTTTGTGATGTTTTAGGGCGCCTTTAAACCAGAGCTGATGCTCCTGGTATGTTAGTGGAATTTCAATATCCTCGAAAGGAATATATTCCTCAGGTGCATCATCTTCTTTGTAGAAGTGAAACAGTCTTGTTGTTGGATTTGATTCTGGGAATATTACCCATGAATAGAATACCTCTGTCTGAAATGATTCATGTGCCTCTATCACGAAAACTCTTCTACCACCTCTAGGTGATAGGCCATGATTTATAAGTTTTAGAGTGATGGCTCTTCTTAATTTTGGATTGATGTCTATGACACCCTCCTCGGTTTCATTTAAACCTGTAAAGTTAAAAACATTCTATGGCTGGGTTAGCCGCAGCTCCACCATTTCCGGTGGCATCGTCCCCATTTATGGACATTTGTTTTTTGAAAAATGTAGAACAAGTTTCAAGGAAACAAAAGATAAGGTGCCCAATATTTTGGAACACTGTATCCTTCAACGTTGAACAAACCAAACAACTAATATATAGGGTGCTTCCCTATTTAGTTATGGCGGATATTTAACCCTACCCACTCCAGACGTCTTAAGGAGTATGTGAGTAGGGGTCTCTGAGAAAAGCATGAATGAGTTACTCAGTATCTAGCGTTAAATTACTGCCTTACCAAACCGTTGGGCGTCATGTAGTGTAGTTCATATTTCCCTAATAGGCTCTGCGCATTGGAATAATATAACCTATAGGTTTGACATAGGACTAAGGTCGGTATGTCCCTATCGATTATATTAAACTTAATTACCTGTGCCAGCTAGCTCAGAGGCCACTAGAAACTCCTTGAGAACAAGAAGGGAGTAGTTTCTGGCAACCGAAAAACATGACTACTTTGTTTCCCTTTAGAAGCGGAACATGTCTCAGAATCGTGGAAACAATAGATAACAGTTTCACTCATTCAATCGTGCATGCTTAGTTTCTGCAGAGTTACACAGAAAGGAAAGACGGGCGTTTCAATAAAAAGGTTTTTATTGAACAGTCTTGTTTCTCGTGTAAGAGATATGTGCTGTTACGATCACAAGACAGTATGCAAGATAAATAATGTACAGCGTGAGCAGTAGAAATAAATAATACTGCGCTAGCATTATCTTTTAGCATATATTCACGTACATAAATAACATGAGCTAAAAATGCGAGTACTCATACGATGCGTCTCTTAAGCTAGTCCTACCCCAGTGTACCTAACCTAGTCTAGGTGTAGGGAAGAGTAGAAGTAGGTGGAGTATTCTCTAGTATGGTAGACTAAGAGTATGTTAAGTCTAGTATGACAAGAGTCCCTCTAGGATCTAGTCAGCTCCATACCTTGAGAATGAGAGAGGTGGGAATCTCCTGCCGGATCTTGGAACTCTAACACCCCGCTAGGGGAATCAGAACACTGGAAGCTGGATAGCTGGATTCTCTGCGTGCAGGGATGACAGCGTCTTCTCAGTGCGTCAGGCCGGGATACAGGCTCCTCTGAAGTCGAGGTCTCCTCTAACTTGCTTTAGCAAGGGAAGGTATATTTATACCTGGTAGGTGTCGAGGAATGTTAGCATTGACGTTAGGTCGGACAGGGGAAGACGTCAGGAATGAACCCTTAAGGTATAACGGTTCATACATAATAGATGAGTTCTTGGAGAAATCAATAGTCCTGTGCTAAGGGAAACTCCCAAGGCTTAAGGGTCTGGTTTCTAAGAACTCGTTGTGACATTAGGGTGGACGGATGTCGGTGACCATGCCTGTATTTGGAGTGCACGGTTAATGCCTAAATAAGGACTGGGACTCTATGCCTATATAAGGGCATGGCGAATTGTGCCTATATAAGGACATGATTCAGGACAACCTATATACGGGTACCTAAAGCGGAATACAAAAGACCTCAAGGTACTTACCAATGAGAAATCTACTGCCCAGCGTCACAGGGGAAGAGAAGGATTCCTCGTGTAACGGACTCCGCCCCCTGTTAAAGGCATAACGAAATAACAACAGGTTAAACACCACCTCAGCCTTGTATCCTCTTTGAACACATAGAATAATCCATATCCAGTACGGAGAATTCTTTACCATCCTTTGAGACCTTCAACAGAGTCAGAGAACTACTGGTTCTCTTACTTCCAAATCATGTTTTGAATAACAGCAACAACATAAACTGAAGGGTTGATCCCACACGAAGGTATACTTCATATAGCGAATAAAGTCATTCATAGAAAATCACTGTACTCTGAATTTTCTGTAAAGCCAAAATGGCATAATTGGACTCAGCCGAGTCTCCGAATTTCAATTGTTACCCTCTCCACGAGGTATAATTGTACCAACCTCCAACAACGGTCACCGAAATGTAATATAAGGAGGATAGTTGTGCAGCTCATTGCACCGAGAGCAGCCCAAGAGTACTCCTTAACGGGACACAAACACACTCGCTGTAGACAATTACGGAGCGGAGCCTAGAACATGTTACAACACGCACGGTGTTCCAATACCTTACCACACCATCGTAATTCGAACATCTCCGTGAGCCCAGCGAGACCGGAACACAGCAACGGCAGTACCGCCACCTTCAAGAACGTCAATAATCTGGTACGAGTGTTCCGAGTGGAATCCTTTTCATGGTTCCTGCAGGTCCTGCTTCCCAGAATCCCTAGCGGTTGCGAAACAGGAAGCAACTCCTTAGAACCATTGGAAATGTAGTCCTGATCACATCCAGGATGTACACATCATTTTCCTGCCGAGAATCCATCTCCGGACAGCGTTCTGTACAGAGAACAAAAACCATGACAAATATACTACAACATTGCTTCCCAACCGGACCTATAAATTATTGCTGCCCTCCAGCACCTCCATCCTGACAAAACGAACACCCTGAAACCAGTTTGACTTGCTGGCCTACGATCACTGTGACATAACCACCATCACCATGTGCTCCATTCACTCAGTAGCCACATTGGACCCATGCCCATACCCCATCTTCACCAAAGGACTCAACCCCATGTGCACTGCTGTCACCCAGATAATCAATGATTCTCTCTCTACCGCCACCTTAACTAAGGCCTGGAAACATGTCACCATACAACCTCTTCTGAAGACCACCTCAGCAGCACTGAAGATTCTGGCAAACTACAGACAGATCTTTCTACTTCTCTACCAAGCTAAAATCCTCACAAATCTCATCAACAAATGACCTCAACACCAACCACCTTCTGGACCCCTCTCAATCTGCATTCAGGTTTAATCACAGCACCAAGGCCGCACTCATCACCGCCACTGATGGCATCTGTGTGATCATCAGCAGAGGAGACACAGCAGCATACATCCTGTTCGACCTTTCCGCAGTGTTTAATTCCGTCTCTCACCCCATTCTCATCCAATGCCTCCATTAGACCAGCATACACAGACTCGCTCATGGATGGATTACGTCCTTCCTCACTGGGAGCATCCAATTAGTCAGCGTGAAGCCGTAAATCTCCATCAACTTGACCTGCGGAGTCCCCCAAGGATCCTTGCTCGGTCCCACCTTTTCAACATCTACACAGCACGATTCACCAATCTCATCCAAACCCACGGAATCAGCATCATCTGATACGCCGATGACACCAAGCTCCTCAGAAAAGCCTTCATATGGCTCCCGCTCAACACCAGTAGAACAGTCACAAAGGCCCTGATCACCAGCACACTTCACTACAGGAATGCACTCTACGTCAGCACCACCGCACATCTCATCAAGACACTCCATATCATCCAAAATGCAGCAGCCAGGCTAACGCTCAAACTCCCATACTGCATCCACATCTCCACATATCTCAAAAACCTCCACTGGCTCCCAGCCCTCAAACGAGTATGCTTCAAGCTCCTCATTCTCACATATAAAACTTTAAACAATCTTGGGCCCGAATATCTGAACAGACGCACCAGCTTCCACACCCCAACAAGAAACCTCTGCTCGACCAGCCTCCATCTCGCCCACTGAAGAGCCAAAGCCGGGGGGCACGCATTCACACAATTGGCCCCCAAAACCGGGAACTCCCTGCACATCAGAGCCGCTGTCTTAGTCCTTGAATTCCTCAAAAAAAGTGATAACATGGTTCTTCGAGTGTCTCAGCTATGTCTGCACAAACCTTCTTCAGGCCTGCTTTTCTGTTATCGTATTTTCAGTTTACAGTTGAAAATCCATGATAACTTTTTTCCAGGCCCCTTAACAACTCAAAGAATGATTGCCAAGAGATGGAAGGAGAGTAATACATCCAGACTCAAGGAAAGAAAAATTGAAATGAAAGCTTTTGCCATCTGGTAAAAATCTTATCATGTGAGAACTGGCTTAGTTAGTAAAATGATGAAGACCTGGAGCAATTATGGGGAAATTGCTTATTGGTGAAGGTTGGAAATTGGAACCCTTTACTTTTTTGTATTTTGTCTTTATTGCACATTATAAATGTATCTTTCTTTTATATTTAGAATTACATCCTAGGCACTCTAGCTAAAAGCCCCTTATTGAACTTAAAACATTTTGGACAGTGGCATTTTAACTCAATTACATGCACACCCTCGTTGGCTTGATATTTATATCCCACCTTCTGTGTCTTGATAGAGACTTGATAGAGCTAAGATTCATGCATTCGCAGATTTGCATGTATTTTCATTATTAAATTGTCTGGCTCAGGATTTACATATTCAGATATCGATGTTGTTGCTGGCCGCTCTGCTGTGCATTGTATTGCGGTACAGTACTTCTTTATGTATCTTACACATTGCACTGTAATATATTATACCAAAGGGATTTGAATAGCACTAGAAGACATTAAGATCAGGAAATACACGAACATTGAGAGTTATATTCGAATTATATTCATAGTATTTCTTCATTCACATATTTACGCATGCAGCTGTTTTGATATAATTTGACATTTACCCATCAATGCGACTCATCATACTTGTCCTTTTTTCTACTTTGATTTCTGTAATTTTTTATTTGTTTAGATCTATATGCTTCTAAGTATATAATTACTATTCTTACTTTCACCTCTACCTACTATGCGACATAGTGGGCATTGTGACATAGTAGATACAATATTATTGTCTTGTGACATAATGCATGCAATATATTGGAGTTATACCCGCCCTCATATTTGCGTAATACCATGGAGCAAAAATTATGTCCAGTAGGAGCATCACAGGAATTTACTTCTACTATTCGACATTTACCAATTGGTAACAGTGCTTTATTGAGCTGGTGGTTTCCAGTGGAGGCAAATGGCACTCATTAGGTCTCGGTTAGACAGTGCATGTGCTGTCTTGAAGTCTTGTGTTTAATCTGTGGTTATGCCTCTTCTTGTGTTTAGCCCTCCCCTCAGTGCATGGACCAAGTACTTGTAAACATCCACTGCTCCCATTTTTATAACCATTTTATGACCTTCTTTTTTCTTTCTTTTTCAGCACTCTACAAAGTGCTGTTGCTTTTACCAGCTCGTCTCCTCCCACCTGCCTTCATGCCCCCATCCATAGATCACCCCCTACCCCGTCACTGCTTTTCCTATCATTGCTCCTTTTTGTTTGCCCCACCTCCTCCCTTCACTGTTGCTCCCTCGCACATCCATCCACAAATCACCCCCTCCCGTCACTGCTTTTCCCTTTGGTGCTGTTTTCTGACCTCCTCCCCATCTCTGTTTGCTCCCTCACACCTCTTGGTGCTTGCCCCGTCCATAAATCACCCCTCCCTGGACCCTGTCACTCAGGGATGTGGAATTCCTATAGCCCGACACCCAGGACATACTGTTTGGGGTCAAGGGCAACAAGTTTTCATGTGAATTTTGTCCTTGGGACAAGTAGGCCCAACCCCCTGCAGCACAAACCCTTTGGCTGCCAGTTTGCAGTACCACATTATGGATCAGGGAAGGGCACAATCTGCAGTTAAGGTAATATTTTTGTCCATATGTTAATGGTGTTCAAACTTGTATTTATGGTTCATTAATTGAAAGCCTCTATTATTAGGGTGAGTGCTCTAAGTAAATGTTGTAAGCTCTGACTGCGTTACTGACAGTGGTTCAAGTATAGAAATGTGTAAACACGTTTTCAAAGCTTAGCAATATGAGGCTATGTATAATGCTCCCAGAATGCTCTCTGATTTGATGCAAATATTTTCAGAAGCTTGAAAGCAAGATTGATGATCCGTTTCTTTCAAAATAAAATGTTCACAAAAAAATGAAAGCAGGAAAAAAAAACATTTCACTAAACTACTGTAACATTTCAGGTACCATTTCTTTGCAGCATCATTTAGTAACATGTGTTTATGCATGCTAGTATTTCCCAAAAATATTCATAATGGAAAATCAGTGTAACCAGTTTCAATAGGATTATGGGAAAGAAAAATAAAGAAGCATTGGCAAAGCCAGTAGGTCTGAAATTGGTGGTCAGCTTTTTAGTTTTGTCAATGTGTGACTTGTTTTGGCATGACACACACACTAGCCCCAGTATACAACTAGGGGAGGGAACTAGAGGCACAGGGCTTAGGGACGAGCCAGCCTCCTATCAAGTATTAAAACACAAATAAGGCTGTCCCTAATGAGGTTTCCTACAAGTACCTACAGAATCTCTAGAGATGTATATCCACAAGGGCATCTCAAAAGGTGAAAGGCTGGCCTCACACACCACCTGGTGTCATGCTTCATCATAGGCCGTCCTCGCCCTCTAAAACTCCGTTTGATAGAGGGCGGGCATACACCTGAAGACAGGGATGCACTCTAAAACTAAGTGGTGGCCCGTAAAGTGAGTGAAAGTGTAATTTAAAAACCATTAAACTTGTCCCCAAGAAGTTTAATTAAGGGGCAGATCTATGGTATTAAAATAAGTGAGCGGTAATCTGGGAATACAATATCCCTTTACCGAAATAGATGGTCAACATGTTTCTGCTCTGCGTCCCATATGGGTACATAGCATTACAGTCAGGACCGAGATGGATATTGGGCTCTACCTTTTTACACAATGTGCATGAAAGGGTTACCACTCTAAGAAACAGGGTGCAAATACCAACTCCCATATAGTGCAAAATCTAAAATATGAGAGTATCTGTAGGAAAAAGGAAACAAAAGAAACAGACAAACCGGACGTGTAAGTAAGTTCAAAGCACACTATGCTGTACGTATAACACCACACGTTATGCTGCGCGTGGTAGAATCTAAGTGAAACACGTGTCAATCATACGTGTTCACACTTAAATAGAAAAGCACTTAATGATACTGCTTACCTAAGGACACTATCCTATAAGCTTCATGGGAGGTCGAGGTGGAAGAGCACACACTCGTACAAATACATGCCTTAAAATAAGTGCCTGCACATAAGGCGTTAAAGGCACTTCAGCATTTACCCATGACACTCATACTCTTACTGTCATATTCAGCGCTGGCTCTTTCGAAAGTAATTGAAAGATTAGATGATTGTTACCGCCTGTGCGGGTTCCGGTGTGCGTTTAAACAACTGCCACATTACCGGCGGGGAGGCGAAGCGGATGAACCTAGATGGAACTGCTGGAAGCGCTGAATATGACAGTAAGAGTATGAGTGTCATGGGTAAATGCTGAAGTGCCTTTAACGCCTTATGTGCAGGCACTTATTTTAAGGCATGTATTTGTACGAGTGTGTGCTCTTCCACCCTCGACCTCCCATGAAGCTTATAGGATAGTGTCCTTAGGTAAGCAGTATCATTAAGTGCTTTTCTATTTAAGTGTGAACACGTATGATTGACACGTGTTTCACTTAGATTCTACCACGCGCAGCATAACGTGTGGTGTTATACGTACAGCATAGTGTGCTTTGAACTTACTTACACGTCCGGTTTGTCTGTTTCTTTGTTTCCTTTTTCCTACAGATACTCTCATATTTTAGATTTTGCACTATATGGGGAGTTGGTATTTGCACCCCGTTTCTTAGAGTGGTAACCCTTTCATGCACATTGTGTAAAAGGTAGAGCCCAATATCCATCTCGGTCCTGACGAATGCTATGTACCCATATGGGACGCAGAGCAGAAACATGTTGACCATCTATTTCGGTAAAGGGATATTGTATTCCCAGATTACCGCTCACTTATTTTAATACCATAGATCTGCCCTTAATTAAACTTCTTGGGGACAAGTTTAATGGTTTTTAAATTACACTTTCACTCACTTTACGGGCCACCACTTAGTTTTAGAAGTGCATCCCTGTCTTCAGGTAGTGTGCCCGCCCTCTATCAAACGGAGTTTTTAGAGGGCGAGGACGGCCTATGATGAAGCATGACACCAGGTGGTGTGTGAGGCCAGCCTTTCACCTTTTTGAGATGCCCTTGTGGATATACATCTCTAGAGATTCTGTAGGTACTTGTAGGAAACCTCATTAGGGACAGCCTTATTTGTGTTTTAATACTTGATAGGAGGCTGGCTCGTCCTAAGCCCTGTGCCTCTAGTTCCCTCCCCTAGTTGTATACTGGGGCTAGTGTGTGTGTCTTTACGTACAGCCTTTGGCTGTGGGAACTCTATTAGGGCATATAACTAGGTCATATGTGACTCAGGACTAAGTGAGAAAACACACAGTCCCATTCAAAATTAACGAAACATAGGGTGGTACAACTAACCTCCCTGATTTCATCAAAAGCACTAGTAATGGAAACTGAACTGGCATATGATGAAAACACTTATGCTGAAATATTAAGAACACTGTCGCTCCTAGCTGAAACGGTGGTAGCCCAGACTGTTACCAACTCGGATGAATGGGCAGCTCTATCAACGAAAAAGAAAGAACAGATTCGTACAACCCTCCATGGAGCATTTATGACCGAATATTTAAGAAAGAATTCGGCACCACGAGGCCTCGTGGTTACCAATGAACCAAGGCTGTTTCTGAATATCAAAGAATTCAGAATTAACTGGTCCAGCATTGCATGGAAATGCACCAAAGATTGGTTGGTACTAATTATTAACACGGCCAGACAACTAGCGGATGCTCTCATGGTCGAGATACAACAATGTGAAAGCCAATTAAAAACTACAGTGCATATCACCGTTTTCAAAAAGAAACTAGAGGAAATTAACAATGACCATTCGTCATATAGGGAATACCTCACGCAATCCAAGATCACTAAATTACAAAAAGATGTGCAGAAGTTCAGCCGCGCAACAATATATCCCTATACCACCGATGAATACTATGACAGACCGCAAGAACAGGCCAAAAGACGTCAACCACGTTTTAGACCGACTCCCCAGAACTGGACTTTCAGCTCGGGTGAAGAAAGAAGCGACAGTAGCAGTGATGAGAGCACTGGTGGACAGCACCCGAGACGGAATCAGAATCCCCGCCAACAAATGTTCAACCCACCCATGAACCCCTATGGGTTCTGGCCACATCAGTTCTATCCACCTGGCTTCGGTTTTCAACAAGGTCCGCAACCTTTTTAGCCAGGGGACAGGGAAGAGGCAGGGGCAGACAAAAAACAAGAAATACTCCCAGAGTACAATGGGAGGACGAACCATCTACCAGTGGAGCGATCACACGGAGCAAAGGCAGAGGCAGGGACGGCATACCAACAACGAACAAGGAATGACGAATGTCGTAAACCTTAGTGATTATATAATCAACAAAGAAGAAGAAGCCGTCCTCGCGAAAGGCCTGGGTTTTGTCCCAACACCGAGAAATGACCCGTTTTTCCTCAATACTGAACTAGCACAGTTCTTTCGGAAAATTAAGTTGAAAGATTTCTTTGGGGAGATACGAGGTACTGATGATGGTGTAACAAACACAGGTCTTCGTAAAAAATCTACGTTTACTCCACCCATCCAAAACATCTCTTGTAATGTCCTTGCGTTCGAACAGGCAGTAATGAAGGAAGTCGAAGCAATCGACTTTAATAACACCAAAGGATTCCAGAATTTGACAAAAGGGGAGAGAACAGCACTCCAAAAACTGAGTAACAATCAAGATCTGGTAGTCAAGCCAGCCGATAAAGGCGGGGCCATAGTCCTCATGAATTATACCATGTATAGAGAGGAGTGCCTCCGCCTTTTATCTGATACTATGAGTTACGAGGTACATCTGAATGATCCTACTACATGGATTATGAATAAAATCAAGAGCATGGTTCATGAAGCACTGACATGTGATTGGATCACGAAACACGAGGCTGATTTCCTCATAAACACAGAACCGAGAACACCAAGATTTTACACGCTCCCCAAAATCCATAAAAACAAGACACCACCACCAGGGAGACCGATAGTGTCGGGCATCGGATCACTGTTGGAACCTTTATCCCAATTCTGCGATTGGTTCCTAAGACCCATCGTAAAAAAATCTCCATCATATCTAAAAGATACGAAGGATGTCTTATGCCATCTGAGGGACCTGGATATCAACGTCGAGGAGGACCTGCTCATAACTATGGATATTGAGGCACTCTATACAAGTATTCCCCAGAGACGCACATTGGAGGTGGTAGAACTAATCCTCCTAAATCAAGATTGGTCTTTTATCACACCAACACACTTCATTTTGGAGTGTGCGGAGCTGGCTCTTACTGAAAATTTCTTCGAGTTCGAAGATAAACTGTATCGGCAGATCAAAGGCACATCAATGGGCAGTACCTTCGCGCCGAGTCTGGCGTGTCTGTACGTCCACCAGTTTGAGGAAGATCATATCTTCGGTGATAACAACCCTTTTAACCATCAGATGAAGACGTGGAAACGATATATAGACGACATTCTTGTCGTGTGGCATGGCACAATGGAGGAAGCCAGTACTTTTGTGGAGTGGATTAACAGTAAAGATTTGCATCTTAAATTTACCCACACTATTGAAAAAAACCATGCTGTTTTTTTAGACTTGGATATCACCTTGACAATGGGAGGGATCTCCACTAAAGTACACACAAAACCAACAGACAGGAATAGTCTCTTACTATATGAGAGCTATCATCCAAGGGCACTACGCCAAAATCTGCCTGTGGGCCAATTCTTAAGAGTGCGAAGAAACTGCTCAGAATTAGAGTCATTTCACGCACAGGCAGAAGAACTGGAATCCAAACTCCTGGCAAGACATTATCCAAAACGAATGGTCAGGAAAGCCAAGAAAAGGGCGAGAAATAACAATAGAGCAGCCCTACTTGACACCACAATAAAGGAACAAACCGACCGTTTGGTATGTGTGACTACATATACCCCCGTGTCCAACAAAGTGCAGAATATCATCAAAAAGAAATGGGCGATACTTAATAGCGGAACAAGAAAGTGGGAACCTCCCTTTTCGCTTTTAAGAGAAGCAGAAACCTACGAGACGACCTGGTACACTCAAAAAATATACGTGAGGAAGAGGACAATCAATTCACCCTCTGGAGCCAACCTAAACCAGTCGGTCATTTCCCATGTGGTAACTGTGTGTGTTGCCAGTTCACTGCCACCACAAAAGAAGTAGATATTGGCACAAATAGACCATGGACATTAAAAAACTTCAGTAATTGTAACACTGAAAACGTGATATACATGCTGAATTGCCCGTGTAATTTGAAGTACATTGGGATGACCACAAGGAAGGTGAAAACACATATTAATGAACATCGCAGCACAATTCGATGTAAGAAATCTAACACCAGATTGACCAAACATTTTCTCGAAAAGAATCACACTGAATCCGATCTGAGATGGGTGGTCACGGAGGTGATGCGAAAACAAAAAACCGACATAAGTCAACAATTGCATGTTAGGGAGCAACGCTGGGTGTACCGGTTGCGCTCATGGGACACCGGGCTCAATGATGAAATACCTTGGCTGCAACTATCTCGCTAATATAATATATATTGACCATCAGTAGTTCTGATAGAGGCGTGACCATTACATATACAAAACTACCACCCATATACTGAATGTTTTCTTATGATGGCCTACTGTCTTAATAGTATGTGCCTTTAAATGTCTTGTTATATTGAGTCACGACTACTACCTCTGGTAACCTTTGTTACCTAGAGTGATTCATTGTGAGGCACTATGTGCCCTGATTATTTTAATATAATGCAGTGTCCTTCTGACACTAGATAACCCCCTTTTTACCATAATTTAGTGGTCTTAGGAGACATGCATGCAATAACTAACCGCTAGATATAAGCGTAGTTGTGTTCCACGGTAGAGCGCTACTGTTTTGTGCCATCCATTCTCATTTAGAGGGATGAGAGCGGTGGAGCGAGTCTAGCGCATGCTCCCTCATGACGATGGGCGTGCCACTAGTTAGGGCGTACAGTGCCTCTCAACTAAGGGGATGAGAGCGGTGGAGCGAGGTCAGCGCATGCGCGTTCTTTGGTACTATAGGCGTGCCATCGAGGCTTACCCTTTATTTCCTTTGGTCCGCCCACGAACAGGCAACCAGGCAGTTGTTTAAACGCACACCGGAACCCGCACAGGCGGTAACAATCATCTAATCTTTCAATTACTTTCGAAAGAGCCAGCGCGCATGAGTATAAAAACCCGCCCCCCACTTACCCACATTACCGGCGGGGAGGCGAAGCGGATGAACCTAGATGGAACTGCTGGAAGCGCTGAATATGACAGTAAGAGTATGAGTGTCATGGGTAAATGCTGAAGTGCCTTTAACGCCTTATGTGCAGGCACTTATTTTAAGGCATGTATTTGTACGAGTGTGTGCTAGCAATACTTCTATTTGGGCTACAATTTGCAGCCTAGTGTTTCATGCATTGTGTGTTTTTACAGAATAAGCCACAGTAGGCTCTTCCACCCTCGACCTCCCATGAAGCTTATAGGATAGTGTCCTTAGGTAAGCAGTATCATTAAGTGCTTTTCTATTTAAGTGTGAACACGTATGATTGACACGTGTTTCACTTAGATTCTACCACGCGCAGCATAACGTGTGGTGTTATACGTACAGCGTAGTGTGCTTTGAACTTACTTACACGTCCGGTTTGTCTGTTTCTTTTGTTTCCTTTTTTCCTACAGATACTCTCATATTTTAGATTTTGCACTATATGGGGAGTTGGTATTTGCACCCCCGTTTCTTAGAGTGGTAATCCTTTCATGCACATTGTGTAAAAAGGTAGAGCCCAATATCCATCTCGGTCCTGACGAATGCTATGTACCCATATGGGACGCAGAGCAGAAACATGTTGACCATCTATTTCGGTAAAGGGATATTGTATTCCCAGATTACCGCTCACTTATTTTAATACCATAGATCTGCCCCTTAATTAAACTTCTTGGGGACAAGTTTAATGGTTTTTAAATTACACTTTCACTCACTTTACGGGCCACCACTTAGTTTTAGAAGTGCATCCCTGTCTTCAGGTGTATGCCCGCCCTCTATCAAACGGAGTTTTTAGAGGGCGAGGACGGCCTATGATGAAGCATGACACCAGGTGGTGTGTGAGGCCAGCCTTTCACCTTTTTTGAGATGCCCCTTGTGGATATACATCTCTAGAGATTCTGTAGGTACTTGTAGGAAACCTCATTAGGGACAGCCTTATTTGTGTTTTAATACTTGTTTTGGCATGCCATGGTTTTTGTAAAACCTTATTGCTGCCGGGCCCTCACCATTATAACAAACATTGGCAAAAGCAAAAATTGTTTTTGGTCTCAAAAAGCACACACTGCCACAGTAGTTACTGGCACTGACAAAGCTACTTTGTGTGCTGATATGCTCCTTGTGAAAGAGCAGAATGCTGTCACTCACAGTGAGGCCAGCCGATACAGAGAGAGAGACAGAATTTTAATAAACGCAAAAGGTCATGGTCAATCCCAGACCAAATTAGGGGCCCAATTATTAAAGAAAGTCTCAAAAGGGCACCCATGGTATATGCATTAAATGCAGCTATACGTCTTTCATGAATTCCCAAGAATTTACAGAAGCAGGACAAGAAATAGTACTCCTAGAAAATATTTGTGAACTGCATTTTATCATGAGCAAATATGCATGTGTAGATTTGCTCATGCGAAAATCTGAGTGTTTACAAGTTCACTTTCCCTCCAACCACTTTATTCCCAACTCTGGAAGAAGGTTTACGTCTGCCATTGTCAGGAGTAAATTTCCAACATTTCTCAATATGGGAAAAGATTAGAGAAGAGTTGTTGGAAACCCTTAAAACATGCAAGTTAGTAGGTTTGCACAGACTCAAAAGGGCATTGTAACCCTGGAACTATTGCTTACCACTACCTTCAGCTTCAGTATGTAGATCTGCGGAAACATGACAACATAAGTGGATTGCAAGTATTGAAACACTACTATGGTATGAGCCCGTGCATAATCAGAGAGGCTATATCAGAGCTCTTATATAATGAGATTGCTGCAATAATTTGTCCCCGCACTACATGGCACCAAAGGGACAAGTGGATTTTGTTACAAGACAAGTAGATTTATGAAGCAACCTGCCCCATGGACAAGTAGATATTTTATTAAATTCCACACCCCTGGTCACTGCTTTAAACCCCCATTGTAGTCTGTTTTGTTCTAGTGAGTGGTGAGTTCTGCCTTTTAATGTCTTCTTAGTGTATAGTTGACATGCTGATTGGAGCGTGTGTGCACGGCTGCTATCACTTCACACATGTGTAGTCTCTGTTTATTTTACGCATATGTGGGTACTAGGTGTGTGTGTGTTTACACCATATGTGGTCGTTCGGCAATGGTGTTTATAGCTGGAAAATCAGGCCACAAGTGAATCAGATATGTGTTATCACAGGGAATGTTAGAGCTTCTATAGTACCTGTGTCTTCTGCTGTAATTGCATAGCCATGTTTCTCCTGTGAAAAATGATTGAACTGTTCATGTCTCATTTCATAGGCTCGGGACACTTTCTTACTTTTTCTGCATTCACCGGTTAAATGTTTGCGTGCACCATTGTTGCTTAACTTGACTTGACTCAAAGGAGCCAGTCTTGATGTCATCAAAGTCTGCCTGCCCCTCAGTGTCCATGGCAATAGTAATCCTTTTAATGTGGTTGCTGATGGGCTGTATTTCCTCATGTTCACTACTGTAAACCAGCCTAACACTGTGATTCTTTCTGGTTATCTTGTGCAGTTTTATATAGTGCCAACACCACCCAAAGATATTGGAGTGCTTTACGTTAGCACCAGTTCCTTTACACAAGGATACATACATTTTTGTAGGCACGGGGACATTAAGTAATTTACAGAGAATCAAGGATGTTAAGCCGATGCCGAAACTCAAACCCTGTTTCCCAGCTCCATAGTCGGCAACTGTGGCCCTTACGCCACATCTACTCCCAAGAGGAAGCAACATCCTCTTCCTAGCCTCAGCCTCAGTTCCACATTTTGTGATTATGGCCAAATCATTTAATTTCCTGGTGGCAGCCCGCATTTACTGCTGGTTGCCGGCCCATCTCCTATCCATCGCTGCTTGCCCCGCTGAACTCCGTTGCACAGATCCCCTCCTCCGACGACTCTGCTTTTCACATTTTTTTAGTGTGCAGTTTTATATAGCACCAACACCATCCAAAGGTATTGAAGTGCTTTACATTAACACCATTTACTTTTTTTGTGCAGTTTTATAAAGTGCCAACACCACCCAAAGGGTATTGGAGCGCTTTACATTAACACCATTTACTTTTCACAAAAACACCGTAAACTTAGGCAAATCACTTAGGGCCTGATTTAGATCTTGGCAGATGGGTTACTCCATCACAACAATGACGGATATCCAGTCCGCCGAAATATAAATCCCATTATATCCTATGGGAATTATATGGGATTTATATTTCAGCAGAAGGGATATCTGTCTCCATTGTGACGGAGTAACCCCTCTGCCAAGATCTAAATCAGGCCCTTATTTTCCCTGTGGCAGCCCACATTTGCTATGGGTTGCAGTCAACCTCCCTCACATTGCTGCTTGCCCTCGCTGAACTCCAGTTGCACAGATCTCATCTTCCCCCAGATCCCCATCTCCTCCGGCTCTGCTTTTCACATTTGTTTTTTTGTGCGGTTTTATGTAGCACCAACACCACCCGAAATATTGGAGCACTTTACATAAGCACCAGTTACTTTTTTTTGTGCCGTTTTACATAGCGCCTAACACCACCTGAAGGTATTGGAGCACCCAGCTCCATGGTCGGCAGCTCTGGCCCTTATGCCACATTCTCTCCCAAGAGGATGCCCCTTCGTCTCTGTAGCCTCAGTTCCACATTTTGTGATTATGGGCAAATCAATCAATCAATCAGGCGTTTGTTAAGCGTGACTACTCACCCATAAGGGTCTCAAGGCGTTAGGGATAGGGGGGTGCAGGTTCCAGTCCATCAAGGAGGGGGTCTGTCGAAGAGCCAGGTTTTGAGGTTTCTTGCGAAGATGGGGAGCGATGTTGTCTGTCTGAGGTGGAGCGGAAGGTCATTCCAGGCTTTGGCCGCGAGGAAGGAGAAGGAGCGGCCTCCCGATCTGGTCTTTCTGGTGCGGGGGACCATGGCGTAGGAGAGCTCGGCTGATCGTAGGGTCCTTTGGGGTGCGTGGAATTTGAGTCGGCTGTTCAGGTATGCTGGTCCGGTGTCGTGGAGGGCCTTGTGTGCGTGGGTGAATATCTTGAAGGTGATTCTAGCCTCGACGGGGAGCCAGTGGAGTGTGCGCAGGTGCTGCGAGATGTGGCAGTGTTTTGGCAGGTTGAGGACCAGTCTTGCGGCGGCGTTCTGGATGTTCTGTAGCTTGCGGGTGAGGTTTTTGTTTATTCCGGCGTAGAGTGCGTTGCCGTAGTCGAGTCTGCTGGTGACCAGGGCGTGAGTGACGGTCTTTCTGTGTTCGAGGGGGATCCATTTGAAGGTCTTACGAAGGAGGCAGAGGGTGTGGAAGCAGGAATCACTTAATCTCCGCATTTGCTGTTGGTTGCCTGTCCACCTCCCGCCCGTTGCTGCTTGCCCCCGCTAAGCTCCGTTGAACGGATCCCTTCCTCCACCGATTCTGTTTTTCACATTTTATTGTGCAGTTTTATGTAGTGCCAACACCACCCAAAGGTATTGGAGCACTTTATATAAGCACCAGTTACCTTTTTTGTGCAGTTTTATATGGCACCAATACCACCCAAAGGTTTTGGAGCGCTTTACTTTAGCATCAGTTACTTTTTTTGTGTGCAGTTTTATATAGTTCTAACACCACCCGAAGGTATTAGAGCACTTTACATTACCACCAGCTATTTTACACAAGGACACATTCATTTTTGTTTTGCTAAACAACAGATATGTTGCTAGACAATATAGCTAAAAGACATTCACATTGACAAGGCCAATAGCTCGGGCATTGCTGAGACCTATTGGCTTTGCCAATGCTTGTTTTTGGGAACTGACACTTATTGTACCGCATCAGATATTGACCCTGAACAAGGGAAATAAAAAACACAAAGTGGAAATATGGAGGAAGAGATAGAAGAAAAAACCATCACAAGTAGAGAAAGCAGGTACCTGCAAGAGTGAGATAAAAGGGCAAGGAGTGTCTGGTAGTGGATTAAACAGGCATTAGGTAGATTCTAGATGGGGGTGTAGCGAGCAGGGCCAGGATGGCGGATGCTCTCTAGCGAGGCTCTGCCCATCTACCCCATTATCCGACATTAATCCTCGTTGCTAGTTGGCAACCAGCTACTTTTCACAATGCCACATCCACCTCCTCAGACTGCAGAGACCAGATCGAGGTGCTCCCTAAACGGATTGGCATGCAGAAGCGAGAGAGGCGCTGAAGATACTAGCTGCGGCCTATACCCTCATGGAGAGCGACGCCTGGCGAGTGCTGCACTGGGGCTGGTATTCTGTGCCATATATCGCCACCCTCAGGACTCCTTCTGTCTGCCACCCACCCACCAAGACCCGCTGCTCTCCTTACCTGAGTGGCCTTGGTGCAGAGCCCTTGGCGACTGTGAGCTGGAGGCGCGAGATCCCGAGCTGCTCTGGCATGTGGGCTCACCTACTGGGCTGTGAGAAGTAGCGTACCCCCTGGTGCATGCCCTGTGGATGGCGGCGCTACTCCTGAGAGGCCCAGTGATCAGCGGATCACAGGTGAGAGTGAGGGACGTTACTGCACTACCACATCACTGGCCCAAGCGGAGTGAAGCCCGGGTCAGACCCAAGTCTGTCCAGGTTATGGGCGTCCCGAGCGGCTGGTGAGGGAACTGGTGGTGCAGTGATTGGATAGCATATGTAGGACTGACCCTGACAGTCAGTGCGGGGTGAACATATGAGGACTGCGCTGCATAGTTCAGTCCCCTCCGGATGGTGTGGTGGGGCTCGTATCGGGCCTAGGCTTCACTGCCATCATTAACTTTAGCCTGTGAGTAAACTGTTACTGATGTGATGCACAGCTTGTCCTCATACTGTGCCTGCTGGTGTGATGCTGCAATTAAGATCTGTTGCGGCGCGTCTAGCTAGGGTCCGGGGGTCAGATCATGCCCAGGCTCATGGCAATGTGCAGCTGGGGCCTGTGGGACGGGCCTGGCTCCGGACACTTACCTGTCCTTGCGTCAGCCCACCCCATCCCCTCATTAGAATGACATTGTACCCCCACATTGAGGGGCGCTGATACTGTTTGCCTAAACCATTTACCCATACTACTGTGCATAGTCAAGGCCACTCAATACTGATGGGTTTGCGCTGCCCCGTATTCCCGGTTCAGCGCATGTACGGTGGGACCTGGCTGAAAGTTATTGACATGACTCTTCACCACCCTCATTTTATATACCATTGCACACATGCCCAGATGCCCCATCTCCTGTCCAGTACTGCTCATTGCTAATGCAAAGCCACTAAGTGTGTCTGCCTGATACTGAATGCATCTTGGCCCCACCCGGCAGCCACTAAGACCCCTGCCACTGCTGTTGGGCTGTCTTGCACACATGGTGGTGTCTTGACAGGGCGTGGCTTGCAGGCTGATGGCGGCGGACGCGTGAGCTCGGAGCTCCACGCCGGCCCATTGATTTAGCCGCTTTAATTACGGCCCTGGCCTCGGGGGCGCGTCACGGACCCTCCCGCTGCGGAGCAAAGTCCCGGGGAGTAGATCGGAGCCCCTGCCTGGCAGAATCGGGGCACTAAACTGCAGCGGCGGCCTCGAGAAGATTTCGGCTGCGGCGCTCAAGATGGCGCCGAGTGGAGAGCCGGAGCTCCAGAGGCCCGCCGCGCTACTGAACGATCCTAAGTGAGAAGCCCTGCAGCCCACTTGACAGAGAGCGGGAGGTTGGAGCTGGCATTGATCGAGGGAGGACACGCTTTGGAGCGCCATGGAATGGGCCGTGATGCGGCGGCGGTGCCCCGAAATCGGCACGCTTCTCTCGGAGAACTAGTCGGGGGCCACTGAGAGTACTTTTGCGGCTGGTCCGGGGGACTCGGGGGCAGTGGAGCCCTCTTGAGCGGATGAGGACCCTGCGGCACCGACGGCCACAACGGGTCCCTGGTGGGATCGATTGAGGAGCGCTAGCGGAGTCAGGCCGTGTGATGCAGGCTAATTGCACCGCGCGGCAGTGATCTTTGGCTTGGTTCGCGTCGGACTGGCCACCATACGGGAGGACCCTGGGCCGGACCCTTGATCGCCGTTTGCGCCTGCGGGTGAGTGCTTTACCGCGTGCGCTGGGGGGAGCTGGACGCTGAGGCTGGGGGGGACCTCCCCCCTCACTTCTCCCGTGGACTGCCTGATAGCGCCGGCTGTTTGGGGTGAATACGCGGGCCCTGAGTCGCTTGGGTCGGACCTGTAGGGGGCCAGAACTTGACCGCGCAGAGGAGGTGCAGGGCGACCTGGGGCTCCCGGACGCTCTACACTACTGAAGGGGCGACTGCGATCTGTGAGCTGGGATCGTTGTTGGCGCTGTGGAGGGGAGATTATCCTGGGAGTCCTCGAAGCCCGGGCAACGCAGGCTACACGGAGTGCAGGTGAACTATTGCATGGCATTAATATAGTGCCTGGGGCGAGGTGGCACGGTGCTGAGTGCGGCGGGTGGCCTGGACTGGAGGGGGCGTCCTCACCCCACTTTGCATGATGGGGAAGCCTAAGGGGAAACAGGCGCTGGCCCCGCCGGATCAGGAGGATTTGGGACAGGAGGAGCGGCAACCGGCTTCGCCCGAAGTGCCCGGTGAAACAGGAGTGCAGCGGCAGTTGGCTCAAATACTGCAGGCTATTACAGACACGAGGGAGGCCTTACACCAGGACATTGCTGCTGTGACGGTGGGGTTGGGGCTGCTGCGTGCCGAGCATACCAAGTTGGCGGATAGAGTGGAGCAGGTCGAAACATCCCTGGCAACTCTGGAACCGGCACAGAAATCCCTCGCTGAACAGGTGGGAGACATCTCCCATCGGTTATTAGTCTTGGAGAAAAGGGCCGAGGATGCTGAGGGGCGCAACCGGAGGAACAACATCCGCGTCCTAGGTCTGCTGGAAGGAGTGGAAGGGGCCAATATGGTCCAGTACCTGGAGGACTGGCTCCGCGACACAGTGGCGCCGGAGGGGCTGACCCAGTTCTTCACGCTGGAAAGGGCTCATCGAGTCCCGGCCCGCCCGCCGGCACCGGGCTGACCACCGCGCCCGGTAGTGGCCAGACTCCTCCATTATAAGGACAGAGACCTCCTCCTGCAGACAGCATGCACCTCTGGGCCCTACACGTGGATAACAGTAAGGTTTCAATTTTCCAGGACTATACGCTGGAAGTCCAACGACGCTGTGCGTCTTTCCTGGCCGTCAAGAGAGCCCTAAGGGATGAGGGTCTTCAATATTCCTTGATGTATCCGGCCCGACTTCGGATTATCCTCGATGGCACAACGCACTTTTGCGATGACCCGAAGGAGGCATGGGACTGGCTCGAAACTTACAAAACAGGTCGGGCCGGCTGGGGAGCCTGGGGCGCGTGCTCCACCGGGGCGGCTGCCTCAGCGCCTCCACACGTCGCGGCGGCGCCATGCCACTCTGAAGACACCCAGCTCTTCCCAGACGAAGAAGGAGAGGACTGAGGCGCTGCGGGCGGTGTCGGAGCTACTTCGGGACCGTAAGAAGTCATCGGGAACTGGTACAGAGACGGACAATACTCCTGAGGGCACGGACACAGATGGGTCCCAAACTAGTAGTGTACAGTTGCTGCATGTCACGCCAGGCACAGCTGACGAAATTGCTTGATGATTTTAATTCATGCTTGCTTAACCCACTTTCCTTTACAGGTGCAATTGAGAAGGTACGTGCCTTTGTGGCCTCTTACACTGTACAGTTTACTTTATTGTTGTTATAATGATCACTGGCCGCGGTGGGGGGAAGTTTACTTAATTCTAGTGGTGAGATGCCTCCCGGGGTTGGGGCGTAGAGTACTGAATGAGGCACGAGTGTGGTCGATTCTATATATACTTGTTGAAGGTAACCGCTGGGTAGCAGCCACTCTTCCCCATTGTTCCTCTGTAGCCACTAGAGGGGAGTTAGTTTCAGAGTAGTTTGGATGGGGGCTAGTTTCTTAGTGCCTGTCCAGGGGTGGGGGTGTTGGGGTTCTTTTTGTTGTAAGGGAATGTTTAGGGGGTATTGGCATAACTTTCTTGAACGAGCTGTTCATGATCAGAGTGGAACACTGGCATGGGTTCGATATCTGACCTAAAATGTATATCTTGGAAAGTCAGGGGTATGCATACCATGTTACGAAGGCATAAGATACATGCGTACTTAGTGCGTAGAGGAGTCCAATTGGCTTTCCTTCAGGAAACTCACATAGCACAAAAAGAGGACGTGGCATTGCAGCGCAGGTGGAGAGGGCAGGTTTTTTGCACGACTTATTCTGCCTTTGCTCGGGGTGTACTGATATGGGTCAGGGCGGGAGTCCCTTTCCAGCCCACACGCCAGCTAAAAGATCCCTCGGGACGATATATCCTAGTGGCGGGTCGACTGAATGGCAGGGGTGTGGTGCTGGGCAGTATATATGCTCCAAATACAGAACAATCGGCCTTCTTTACACAATTGTCTGGGAAATTCGCTCCATTTTTGACCGGGTCCGTACTCATGGGTGGGGATTTCAATTCTGTTACGGATGTAATGATGGATAGATCCCATCCCCCTCTCCCTGATGCGCCTATCCATAACCTCTCAAGGATCAGGCGGTATTGGCAATATAGATGGGGATTGGTAGATACCTGGAGAGCGCATCACCCGAACGTTCGGGACTACTCGTTTTTCTCTGCACTGCATGACCTCCATGTTCGCCTGGATGCAATACTTTGCTCTCCTGACATACACGCAGAGGTGCAGCACAGCGAGTTTCTCACCAGAACGCTGTCAGACCATAACCCCTTGCTTTTGCGTATAAACTTGTTGCCGGGGCGCTCCAAAACCCAACATGGCGCTTAAGCCCAGAGTTACTGGAAGATCAGGCATTTCGAGAGGTGGTGGGGACCGGCATTGCTAATTATTTTCGAGAAAACACTGGTACCGCCTCGTCATTAGCGGTGGAATGGGATGCTTTTAAGAGTGTGATAAGAGGGCATTGTATTGTGAATAAAATGGGAATACGTAAAGTATTATTGCAAGATTTAGAGAGGGCGGATCAGAGGCTGCGGGAAGTGGAGAGAGAGAGGCCTGAACACCCAGATCGACAACAGGAGTTAGTGGAAGCGAGGGAGGAGGTCGCCGTGCAGGTTGTAAGGCTGCGCAGCTTTGATTATAAAAAATATGTTGCGCGTGCTCATGCAGAGCGAGATAAGTCCGGGGAGTTGTTGGCATGGTTAGCCAACCCAGCGCGGAGGGGGGCGATCATCCTGGAGCTTCATGGTCCTGATGGGGAGGGCCATTACACGCAGCGGGGGATAAATGATCAGTTCTTTGCCTACTATACTGATTTATACCAGAGCAAGGTGGCGCCTAGTGAGGAGGCCATTCAGGACTTCTTGGCGGCGGCAGATCTTCCAGCATTGGATAGGGAGCGGGCTGAGTTGTTGGGTCAGGACATCACCATAGGGGAGGTCTGCGGAGCGATCAAGCATATGGCCCGGAGAAAGACCCCCGGGGTGGACGGCCTGCCTGTGGAGTTCTATAGTACATATGTCGATCTCTTGGCCCCTAGATTGGTAACATTGTATAACACTGCAAGAAGGGTGCGCCTTTTACCTGCTACCACTGGTGAGGTGGTAATTATACCACTACTAAAGCCGGGGAAACCTCCTCATGACAGGACGGCCTATCGTCCGTTGTCAATGTTGACTACGGATTATAAGATTTTAATCCGCATATTGGCGACCCGTCTGCTCCCATATATGGTTCAACTGATACATACGGATCAAGCTGACCCGGAAAACAGCCCAGAATGTACGGCGCCTTCTTAGTATCTTTGATGCTGATACATATCACAAGGCCTCTGCTGCTGTGTTGGCAATAGATATCGAGAAGGCCTTCGACAGCTTCGAGTGGCCATATTTGTTTCAAGTTATGCAGCAATTTGGCCTAGGAGATGATTTTGTGGATTGAACAGCTCTCCTGTATCGCCATGCTACAGCGCAGGTAAAAACGGGTGGGATGATATCGGATGCCTGTATCGTGGGTCGGGGAACGAGACAGGGCTGCCCCCTTTCCCCATTGCTGTTCGCCATGGCCATGGAGCCGCTGGCGGCCCGGGCCAGGACGGGCCTGCATTATCCGGGGCTCCAAGTGCACGAGCAAATTCATCATATCGCACTTTATGCCGATGATCTCCTTATGTTATTGGCTGACACGGAGGGCGCCCTTCTTGGTGCAAAGACTCTATTGGGAGACCTTGGTACAATTGCCGGCCTTAAGGTAAACTGGGCGAACACTTGTCTGTTTCCTGCTGCGCCTACGACCGAAGGCCCATCAACTACACAGGGGATACAATGGGAGCGTCAATGCGTGACGTACCTCGGCACTCGTATTTATCATTCCCAAACCAACCTATTGGAGGGCAATGTGGGCAGGGCCATTAGGGGGCTTAAAGGTTGTATCGAGTTTTGGGGCACACTTCCTCTCTCGGTAGCTGGGCGGGTGGCCCTTCTTAAGATGATAGCACTCCCCAGGCTGTTATACTATTTCAAGACGCTACCTTTTTGGATTCCGGCCTCGGTTTTTAAGCAGCATCAGTCGATGGTGGTTGGGTTCCTTTGGGCCATGGGCAGATGGGGAGTGGCACTTAAAACGTTGATGAGACCGAGATCGGAGGGCGGCTTGGCGGTCCCTGACTTTTTATAACGTATTATTTAGCGGCGCAGTTGCAGTGGCTTACTCAGATAGTAGCACGGACATTTCGAGGCCAAGACGGCGTAGATGGGAATCAGGTTAATAGACAGACGCTTTCAAGATTAATATTGCAGTTGCCGCTTTCGGCCTCCTCTCTCACTCAAGAGATGGGGACGTTTAAACTCTGCTGGAACAGAAGTCAGCGACGAGCACAAATAGCGCGGCCGTATGCCCCTGAGATCCCGCTGGTAATGTGCACTGCTCTGCCGCATGGGAGTAATTGGGTGGCACTGCTTGACTGGGCGGAGAGGGGGTTGGCCACCATGGGAGATCTCTATGAGGATGGCGCTGTACTTTCTTATGAGGTATTACAGGACAGATATGAGTTGGCCCGGGGGGACTACTTATTGCATTTGGCGCTTATGTCGGCCATCCAAGCACATTGGAAGAAGGGGCTCAGAGAGCCACCCACCTCAATGGCTTGTCAATACGTAGTTCTGGCAGCTGGCACCATTAAGGCGGTTACATGCCTGTACCGACGAATGACGCACGAGAGGTTAACCCCACTGCTGTCGTTTCGACAAAAATGGGAGGAGGACTTAGGCGAGGTCATCCCTGAGAAAGCGTGGGCGGGACTGTTAGAACGAGCATGGAAAAGCACTAGGAATGCGCGCTTTCAATTAGTGCACTTTTTTATACTCCACAGGGCTTACCTTACACCAGCAAGAATTAATAAGTATTTTAATGTGAATTCGGCAGTGTGCCCGCGCTGCAGTACGGTGGGAGCAGATTTCTGCCACATGATGTGGGGCTGTCCGCAACTTGGGACATATTGGGAGGAGGTGGTAACACTCTTGCAGGATGTCACGAGTAGGGACATAGAGCCCACTATAGGCCTTTGTTTGCTGCATTGGTTCCCTCACATCTCTAAGAACAAGATAACGAGTAAATTCATAGACTTAGGGCTCCTGCTGGTGAAGAGGGAAATCACGGCTCACTGGAAGGCCAAGAAGGGCCCTAGTCTTCGGAGATGGCAAGTTGAGTTTCTTAAATGGGCGGAATGTGAGGGGATTACGAGATCGCAGTTGGCGACCCGCGCTAGTAGTGAAAAGGCACTGGAGATGGCGAGGGCCTGGGAGACACTAGTAATGTTATTAAAAATACCAGATACGGACTCTGATGTGGAATCGGGTGCGCCAGCTTTAGATGCGCTGCCCTGAGGGGGCTACCCTACTCTAGGGAGATGAGCACGTTGGTTTTCCGCATGGGAGCTACCTCTGACAGCAGAGAACTGTGTCATTACTTGATGTTTTGTATTTGATTAATGCCAGCACAGCTGGGACTTGTTACCACAAATAATTGTATATAGCTGTTACGCCAATGGGGAGGGGGTGGGATAAGAGGGAGGGGAGGAGATTGCATTTCGCAATGTCAGGTTCATGACAAGAGGGTGTATTTCTTTTATGATTCATTGGCAGGATTGATTATTGCAAATGAGCTAGCATCTTAGGCTGCAGCGATCCATGGCTTGCAGCTCCCACGGAGTGCGGTTTATTATGATAAGTGTATCTGCCCGATATGTGCGATTGTCCTCAATTACAGTTAAACCTCATTGCATGTTAAACTGATTGCACACTTATCCTGATATTGATTATAATTGTGTTGTTTGAATTAAAACAATAAAAATATATTTAAAAAAAAAAAATGGTGGTGTCTTGACCGGAGGCCACCCAGAATAGATGCGTGACAGCAGCGGTGACCTACATAGCTGGATCATATTGCACGCAGTTATTTCCTATTGGCAGTCTCCCTAAAGTGCTGTATGCTGCACTTTGCGTCTGGAGGAAAGGGAGGGATTGGAAACGCGCTACTGATACAGAACAGGCAGAGGGCGAAGTGCCGTCTCGCGCAATACCATACCTGTGCTACACTGCAAAGAGCAACTGAACCACAAGCCCACAAAATCGATATGACTTGCCAGGGGATGACAACGCTCAGCAAATCAGAACACACCTGCGCGCTGCACTATGGCTACTAGCGTATCGAATCGAGATGCCTCGCGGTCTGGGACCCCGACAGCCCCATAGGCAATGGAAAGCAAATTTGACACTCTCCTGGTGGCCATAGAACATTCCAGGACCTCCCTAGAATCCAGGATTGATAGTGTTGTCACAGACCTGACGCTGCTACATGCAGATCATTGCAAGCTTGCTGACAAGGTCGACTAAACGGAGTGGATTGTGGAGGGACTGCAACTCACAGCCCAAACATGGAATCTTCCTTGAAGTTGCTGACAGACCGCGTGCTTACACTGGAGCATAGAGCTGGAGATGCTGAGGGAAGGTCCAGGAGGAACAATATCCACATAGTAGGATTGCCAGAGGAAACAGAAGACCGAGACGCAGCTGCATATATAAGGGGCTGGTTGTGCGACCTACTGCCTCCACATGCTCTGTCACAATATTTCACCATTGAATGTGTGCACCGGGTTCCAACACGCAAACCCCCACCTTGTTCTTATCCAAGACCTATGATATTTAGGGTCCTGCGTTCCCGCAATAGAGATGCTATTTTGCGTGAAACTAGGAAGTTCTCTGAAGTGTCAATAGGGAACTTGCATGTTATGTTTTTGCCAGATTATACAGTTGCAGTCCAGCGGCAGCGAAGCACTTTCATTGCTATAAAACGAAGACCCCAGGAATTAACCCTGAAATATGTGCTTCTCTTCTCGGTGAGGATTTTCGTGGTAGCAGATGGTGTCACACACTTCTTTGACCGTCTGGAGTCCTATGGCCCCCACACTGCTAGCCCGTCACGGCCCAGCGATAAAGCAAGCAGGGCCGCTGAGAGGTGCTGCGGCCACAGGCACTGCCTGAAAACACGACAGGCTCGGACACCTAAGGCTGCACCAGACCTAGAACAGATGATCACAGAGCACCGCCAAGCACGTGGCTGCTCTTGCGGGGATTTAGCAGCACTCCAACCCGGCACAGAATCGCTCCACTCTTCCAGTGATGATAACTCTACCACCACTTGGCCTTCAAAACTGGACCCAGTTCCTCTTCCAGAAGTGACTCCGCAAACATCCGAAGATATTGTTTGACGCCACCATCATTATACTTAGGGGCCGATTCCGATCTCGGCCGGTAGGGCTCCGAATCGGATTCGGCTTAACCGGATCTGATTCGGAGCCCTATTTCCTGACCGATTCGTACGCGCGTCCGGCCGAGCGAGTACAATATCCCCGACCGACTCATTCGGGCGTCCCGACCGCTCCGACCAACTCGTTCCCGGGTCGAACCGCGCCGACCGACTCGCTCGGACACGACTCGCACCGCGCAATGGAGACGTTCCCCGGCCGGGTAAGTACGATGCGCGCCGCGAGCAGTCCGACCGAGCCGCGCACTCCGGCTCGAAAGAGCAGTCGGAGCCGTACTTCGGGGGTCCGTGTCGGACCCCCCTGCATGCGTAGCTGCGCGAGTCGCACACAGGGGGGACCCATGGGTCCCCCCTACACGTGCATGTACGGCGCGACCCACATCGACGCGTACCCGCTGTAGGGGGCGCCGTTGTTCGCGTCGTACCCATTGAGTCAATGGGAGCCCGCGTACGCGTTGTACGACCGGCTCCCATTTACTTCAATGGGAGTCCGACCGACTCGAGTACGATAGCATACGGACGCATCGTACTCGTTCGGTCGGGCTGCACGGGTCCGATTCGGTCGGAGAGATTTCCGGCCCGAATCGGAATCGACCCCTTAGTCTTTACTCACCTCTGCTGTATACTGATACATTTGCAGTGCATGTTGTAATCCAACCTCTGTGGGCGACGGCAGGATTGTTACATTAATGATTGATATGTTTTCCAATATCAGACATAGGGCCCTGCGCCCGCCCCCGGCACACCACGTTAAACTAATATTCTGGCAACTGATGCTAATTGTATATCTGAGGGGTTTACTCAAATGACGCTCATCGCTGCTTCCCCCCTGCATAACTACACTAGTTAGTGGACATATGTCTTTTAGGTCCTGGTTTGGGCAGACACTCGGTTGGTGATCTGCTCTTCTGGTATTCCAGGTTTTGCACTATATTGACCTGTTCTGTAGTTTAAGGTTACACACCACATATGGCCCTACCACAATCTCTCATTGCTGCAGGCACTATCAGATTCTCTCATGCACACGCAAATATAGCTCCCTGGTGCTGCCTCAATGGTTATCTCCCCTTTATACAACTAAATGGTATACGTTAAAGTACTCACATGGCTTCTCCTCCTATGCTTGTGGGGCAATGGTGTGGATTAGGCCAGGGGTCCTGTTTGTGACAGAGGAGGTGGAAGTAGACCCTGAGGGTAGATATGCCCTCATCTTGGGTAGACTGGATGGTTGGCAAATGTTGATTGGTAGCCTGTATGCCCCTAACACACATCAAACAACGTACCTCAACACTCTCTCTTGGGTTCTCTCGGAATGGAACGGGATACTGTGGTTGTTGGGTGGCGAATTTAACAGCGTACTTGACATCAATTTAGACCGATCGTTTCACCCACTACTCTGAACTACTGCTTCATCAAATGCTAGAACACTTACCAACTGGCTAAGCAATTGGGGGTCTCATGGATATTTGGCAAACGTGCAATGCTATAACTAAGGTATATTCCTTCTACTCTGCGCCACATTCCCTTCATGTCAGTAGACAGACTGGTAGGCAAACGCTGCAGCATGGCTGCAATCATTTACTAATTGGGCACATGCAGAAAGTACTGCTCTACATAGAAAAGACAATTTGGGTCTCCGGAAATATCCTATTGCCACACACTGTGACACTCTAATGACAGTCTTACACACTGAAATACTTGCAGACTCCTTAGATCACTGCACCCATTCTGATGGGGACAACGAAGATGGGGATGGGGACCGAGACGCACCTCCCGACAACGAGGACATCCTTTCGCACACCGCTATTAGCTGTACCCTCCCCTCCATTGACATTTAAAATAATGGTGGTAGCCCTAGACATGGAAACCTACACTCACCTAGATGAATATACATAATACACAAAGCATTGGAGAGAAGAGATCTGCCGACTGGGCCAATGCCTTTTAGGCAGCTGCATAACAAGTTTATGTTATATTATGTTGGTTTGAAGCAAACACTGTTTAGATCTGTTATTACAAATCTTTGAAGCCTGGAACATTTGCCAGTGAGCACTAACGGTAATTATTTCATGCATACTAGTGTTACACTGTTAAAATTTACATCATGATATTGTTGGTAACTTTGCATATACGTATATCATCCGACAAAATATTAATGAATTGCAAAGACGATGCTAACACTGTGTGTAACATAACTGTGCTTAGATATATTTGAAAAACATTAAAACAGATCTAAACAAATAAAAAAGAGGTGGATTTAAGACTACGCAGACTTGGTGTTGAGTGTGCTGCGTTTAATTGCACTGGCGGAGCCGGTGGACTTCTAAGCAGAGCTTTGGGCACTGGCACTCATTATTTTACAAATTAAGCACTGATAGTAGTACCATTCATTTTTCTCTGTAAATTACTGCAATGCTTCCAGAACCTAATGGCTGCTGGTGTAAACATGTAGAAATATTGACAGTAACAATGTTTTTTCCAGGCACCCTCTGATTGCATTGTTAGTTGCTGCCTGCAATTCTAATATCTCCACTTCGTTTCCACTGTATTTACCACAGTTCTAGAGTGGATCAGTAGTGGCTGCTGGATATATGTTTCGTAATTGTTTTGGCTGGGGTGAGCTAATTTAAATGGCATTGAGTATGTAGATGTATATGAAATCTATAGAGAAAACCAAGCTAGGAAGCATCAGAGCGCTGTACACATGACAGGGGAGAATATGGACTGAGGGTGGGTTAGACACGGAGGAGGTACGGGGACATGAGTGTCAGGGAAATTTGAAATGTTGATTGAAGAAGACTCTTCAGTTCTTTGCTGAAGATGGAATAAAGTGGGTGCCTGCCTGATCTGTATTGCAAGTCGTTCAAGAAGAACTGGCAGCAATCCTTTTCCTGCCTTGAATTAAAATTCCTAGATGGATGATCAGATTGATAAAGAACATGTATATGTAAAGCGCACGTTCACCCCCAAAGGGGCATCTTGGTGCTGAATAACAGATGTTTATTGTTACCCAACTCAATGGTATTCATTTTATCAGATGTTTATTGTTACCCAACTCAATGGTACTCATTTTATCGACCTCAGAAAGGATGAGAGGCTGAGTGGACCCGCCCGGATTTGAACTTGTGACCATGAGGTCGAACACAGGCCTCTGCAGTGGATGCATTAGTCCACTAAGCCACCAGAACCTGGCTCACAACTATGCATTGATCAGTGAACAATATACAGCGTTTTAAATTTTGATCTTATTTTAATCGACAAAGTAGAGACCTTCAGGCAGGGCTGATATGATCTTTGCTTTTGAGGACACAGATAATCCTTGCTCCTCGCGGTTGTATTCTTTGCAGCTTGTCTACCAGGTTCTTAGGAATGAGTTCAATACAAATCTTAGCCTGCAATGTATTATTGTTACTATCTTTTCAACAATCTTCTCTATATATCCTTGGACATCAGAAATAGTGGTCACATTACCAGATGGATCAGAGACAATTTAAGCTCTATTCATCCCCAGGATATGCGCAGAGGCTGTCAGAATCGTGGTATTAGACATCAATACTTTATGCCACTGGTAATGTAAATGGTTACTTTATATTGCTGTTCTATAGATTATATTGTTTCAAATGCTCTATGTGTCTGTGCATGCAAGGAGTTTATATCCATGAGAAATATGCTTTTCATTATTAAAATGAAAGTTGAAGTACCCTATTCATACAGGAAGTTACTGCGAAACTTGTGCTCTAACTTTTAAAAAATGACTTAGTATTCTCTTTCAGTCAAACGTTAGTTTACTCTGCAAAAGGGTGTTTTTTTAAAACCCAATTCAATTTACTGGACATACTAGATTTGACAGACAGCAGAGTCAGTCTATAACCACATTTTGTACTTACACAGGAATAAATCAGGGATTCATTAATATTTCACAGGAAAGTATTAAACCAAAAACTCCATCAGCCTCTTAATGTGTTTTGGTTTAGAAATCACTCTAAAGTAAGGCAACATAAGAGAGGCCATTATTGTACATCAAGGTGAAATATTCGTACTCTTATAAAGCAGGTATTTTTTAACAAACCTAAGCCCAGCTTTCTGTCTGATTGCATGCAGCTGGCTATTGAATACCATAGCCGAAAGAATACTTTTAAAAGCTATTCAATTAAAATTAAAACATCCATGCCTATTGTCATGGAGCTCAGTGAGATCTCTGTTAAAACATTCAAGTAAAGCTCACTTAAAAAAATACCATTTTATGCCTTTTGCTGGTGTTAAGCAGGACGACTACCTGCTGCAGGAAAGGGAACAAAGCCAAGAGCCACACCGGAAGACCCAGAGGTGCCTGGTTTGTGCCCCCGTTCTTCCCCGGCTGCTGGTGGAGACACAAGACCAATGTCTGGGTGGGGTGCCATGTGCAGTGGGGGCTGAGGGCTTGGCTGAAGTAGGCGAGCGGAGTGTGCCCCGCATGGTATGGCGGCCCCTGAAGAGGCCGCCTGAGGCTGGGTCCCAGGTGAGATGTTACCTGCAGTGCAGGCTAACATCGGCTGCAGAGCAGGGCAAGTAAACAGGGGCACAGAGACACCTGGAGGCCCGATCCTGGGAGATGCATGAGCTGCAGCATCGGAGTTGTGGTTGACACCGGCAGCCAGGCGGAGCAGGCCTTGCCCTAAGCTGCAGATCCCAGGAGTGGTGGTGAGGGGCCTGGCCCTAGGGGACACGAGAGCTGGGGACGCTGGCATCACTCCTGGCATTAGAGCAGTGGAGGTAGGGGGGCTGCCCCCATTTTACTGCCCAAACAACCCCCCATGACTTGGAGAGTTGTGCTTTGTTTGGCCTCAGCGGCCCCCTCCTCTTCCTACTCTCCCCCCCCCCGGTGTGAGCATCTGAGCAGGATCCCGGAGGGTGCCTTGCCCGGGGACTGCTGCATGGAGGCGGGGTGCCAGCCTACTGCACATCCCCACGTGCATGGCTGAAGTGCACGTCCTGTAGATGGACCTGGGGGTGCAATTGACTGCAGTGCAGAGACTTGGCCAATGATCTTTTTTCCCAGCCCTTCCAGCCCCCACGTGGGGGCCGTGTGGATTTCTGGTGTACAAGGGAGGACTGACCATTATCACTCTGCAGTCACACCATACGGAGGGTTCTTATCCTCCACTCACCTTCCCCCGCCTTCATTTACCATTGCTGCAACGAATGCTCACCGCAAACACCCCAGCCCCCCCACGTCGTGTGTGTCAGCCCGGGCTGAGACAGCTTCCCGGGCACACACACAGCCGCACCCGAGTACTTCACAGGTCTTCAGAAGACCATTTACTTACGCGAATGAGCTCATCGCGTGTTTTTCTGTGTTGTGGTTCGTTTTTTTATCTCCGTCGAGATTGTTGTCTCGCGGAAATTGGCCGCGTTATAGGCGGACTATCGCATGGTACCGCCGTGTTATGAATTCCACGTTGACACAGCGTGATATTCCCGCGATAGGCTGCGATGTGAAAAGTTGCGTTAGCGAACTCTGGTGATGTTTAACACACGTTCTTGTGAATATGCCCCTAAGTGCTTTTTGTGGCCTAGCACTTGGTTATGTTGGTGTGGCCAGCTAGTGTGACTGAGAATGGGGCGTGTTAGATTGCTTGGTTGCATTGGTGTTGGTGTGTGATGAATTGTGTCCTTGTGGAGATATGTGCTTCCCTTGTGGAAGATGGAGAAGGGTCAAAGTTTGTTGTGTCTGTATTACCTGTGTATTCAGTAATGTGATGTGGATATCTGGGACATTGTATCTGAATGTGTATTATGACAGGTTTTGTGTTGGAATCTGGTCAAGGAAATTTTGAGTTAAGATGATGTATGGTTAAAATTTCAGTTTTTTTTTGCCTTGAATGTGTAGACTTCGGGATGGTGAAACCCTTTGTCAAAGGAAGGTGATGGATTCCATGCCCTGGCTGTCACATGACTGAGCACCTGTGACTATATGTCCTGCATGCATAAATGTTGATTTAGATCTTGCTGAATGGGTTACTCCGTCACAACAGTAACGGATATCCCGTCCGCCAAAATATAAATCCCTTAGGATGTAATGGGATTTATATTTCGGCAGACGGGATATCTATCACCTTTGTGACAGAGTAACCCGTCTGCCAAGATCTAAATCAGGCCCAGAGTTTCTGTAACTGCTATTTCTTGTCTTTGTGTGTCTGTATGGATATTGGAGAGTTTAACAGGATGTAGTTGGGTGAGTGTGTAAGCTAGATATGTTGATTGAGTGAGTGTGAATGACTGTCTCTGTACATTATATGCAAGGGAATGGCTGTCCTTTGTTTTGTTTGTATGAAAGGGAATTGTGTAGTTTCCTGTGCGTTCCCATTCCCTGTCTGTCTGAGCTATTGTCTGGAACGCAGAGAGTGAATAATGCAATAGAATGTTGGTGAGTGGTCTGGAGTGGATGGTACGAGATAGGAACAGTTGGAGGGAGGATCGACCTAAATACCCTTGCTGTAACTTAAATGTCTCACATGAATAAAGATCCTACCTGAGTGCTTCCAGACTCTGGTATGAAGACACTGCCATCCAACCACAACAGTACACCTTAGGTGAACAAATCATATGAAATATCCCATTTAAAAATAAAACATTGTAATAAAAGTCCATTAAAATACCAAAGTGCAAAGATTTGTTTGCTTTAGTAATTGGTTTGAAAATGAATTAATGAGCATCCAAAGTGAAATTCTTTTATTAGAGCTGACGACTAACCCACCTGAAAAAACTTGGTATTTCTAACAAAAGGTAACTATGTTGAAATAACTTAAAACAAGGTATTGCCACAAGATATACTTGTGAAAAATATGTTGATGGTGTTCAGCATACTCAGGATTCAAGACAGCCTTTTTCATGACGAAAGGTTTGGTTGACAGTGCACAAACAAACATTGCACAACTTTGGGATTTGTGTTAGATAAATTCACCTTCATTTGGTGACAGGGTCACATAGGAAATTCTAATTGTAAGAAACTGATGGTGTCTGCAGCATTGTTAGAAATAAATGTTATTCTCCCATGTCCTAGGAAATAAAAGATCTCACTTTTCAGTATTTGGTAATGTCATACTTTACTATTTGAATGTCTGTTTCTTGAGCTGAAGTTCACAAGCATAGGGTTTAAAAGGGTAGCCTCCTTGAAAAGATGACAGACAAGTTTGGGTTTCTCTAGTCACTATAATCTGAGTCTACAGTCTAGCAGCACAAAGAGTCATTGCATGTATCTAATAGCAGTGTGATGCATGTTTTCAGGCGACAAAGGCAAAACAGAATCTTCATGAACTGATACAATGCTTTTATGGTTGCCTGGTGTATAGACACCCAGTATTCCCATTGTGGCCTCTGCATTTATGTATTGGCGTTTAAGCTCCAAAACCTAGCTGGAGAGCAACAGAGTACTCACTATACATCATAGGAGGTTTGGGTGGTGAGCAACCTGAATATTGAACCTAGAATATGAGAGGGACAGAGCTTCAAGGACAGAATATTGAAAAGAAAAATGACAGGTAAGTAACTGTAGATTTTCTAATCCTAGCGAGACATATATGTACCTAGGTGGTATATGTATCTTCAAGGTATATCTATTGGCATTAGGAGTAGTAAATCTACACTGCCCTATACACTCGTATCTTTTGATACTTTGTCCCTTCATGTTGTGTCCTAGACATTATTGTACCATGATATTCTTGATGTCAACTTCAGCACAATCAGTTGGGAGAGGCTCAAATACCGTGTGCAACAAGTGGGGCATTACATATTTGTATTGAGTATTTTTGTCTGCGAATCACAGAAGTCGACATACAGTACGGATGGGTAGCACTGCACCCAATAGACACTGCAGTGTGCTAGCACCACCCAAAATACTGGGGCACTGGGAATGTGTCTGACCTTTAGCTAGACCCCAACGTATCTCCTATCAGTTTCATCTACTCCATGCTTCACAAATGCTCCAACAAGGGTCTATTTTTGGCCCTTTATTTTTTAAATAGCGTGTTTTTCATTTGCACGTTTTTCTTGAATTTAATTCTACTATGATTATCAAATGAGTATGCTATCTTTAACATTCAATCCCTAATTTAAGGCGCTTTCTTTTTTTTTTTTTTTGCTAACTACGCCTCTCCTAGAAAAGATTCATCATGAAGTCCAATGTACTTGGCCCTGCCTCTGCTATAACCCTTGGTATTAACTCTGTGCTTGGATTCATATAAGTGATACATGAGATGCTCCCTATTCCCACCTGGGATGTCACTATAGACCTTTTTCTCAGGATGCTTGTACCTCTCTGTTGTAGAGTCGGTTTTCTGAATAGTGCCTAATGTGGCTGTCTCTATCCTGTTCAAGCCTGTGGTTTACTCCTCATTGCACTTGGATGGACCTCAATAATGAGATTACCTACCTTCGTTGGCTGTATACACTGTGTGAGGAAGTGGCTTATTAGTTGAGACGGATTGGTGTACACCACAAGTAATAAAGGGCCATATGTGCAAAAACTATTTTGAGGTCGCAAACTGCCTGATTTACAGAATCTGGCCGCCTGCAACTGCAATTTTTTTTTTTAATGTACAAAAGCCAAATTGTGATTCAGTAACCTGTTAAGGAATCACAATTTGGATTTGCTATTTGCTATTTGGAAGGGGCTTGTTTAGGGCGTCTCTCCCTAATACTGAATCGCAGTGGTATGTATGAATGTTTTGCAACCAAATTACGGTTGCCAAACATTCATTTTTTTGCCAGTACCTCAGGGTGGTAGTAGCCATTCGCAAATGGGAAGGGATCCCATTTGAAATAAATATTTTTTAAGAGCATTGAGTGGTCCAAGGGACCACTACCTACTCTTAAAAAATTAAACTTAAACATTTCATTTTGTTTTTTGAAACGCATCCCGTTTTACCTCAATGAAAATGGCCTGAATTAAAAAAAAAAAATTGCTTTATTAAAAAACAATCACAGACATGGTGGTGTGCTGACCACAGCAGGTTCCCATCCCTGTGATGGCTGCAATTTGTAATGGATTGCAAATTGCAACCTACCTCATTAGTATTCATGAGGTCATTCGATTGTGACCCCTTTAGGAATCGCTAAATAAAACTCAGCGAGTTTCATACATTAGGAACTGCAATTTCCTAGTTGCGATTCGCAAAGAATTGAAATTAGGAAATCACAATCCCTAAAATTTGTACATAGTCACTATCTTGTTAGGTCAAATCAAAGGTTTCAAAATTTAAACTTACACTCAGCCCCTGGTAGTTATGGCAAGAAGCAGACAGGCTTAACTTAGCGGAACTGAGTAAAGCATTTAAAAATACCAAAGCAGTTAAAATGTCAAAAACACAACACAATAAAAATCCCACTCCAATTTATAAAAGTTGAGAAAAATATAATAAACACACCAAAATGACAAAAATCCAACCAGAAATATGAACTTTAAAGATTTAGGTGAAAATAGTGCCAAAAAGTGCAAAGCACAAATGTTAGTTAATGGTCACAGTAGACTGGGTCCTAGGCGCGATTTGAGGCTGACAGAGTGTGGGTCTGATGCACCAAGTAGATTGGCCTGGCTAGAGCCTGGAAGTAGATGGGGAAATCCAAACTATTTTTAAGTCTCAACCTGAAAAGTGATTATTTTTCTCTAAGATAAAACCCTTCTCCATGTAGTACAAACCTAAAATTCAATTAGAGAGAGTGGAACTGCTGGTCAGGTACTCTTCGAGGTCGTTTCCCTTAAGGGTCTGGAGCAAGATTTTAGAAAATGTTCTCAAACTTCTTTGGTGCCTAAATAACCACAGGAGTGCAAATCCATGGCCCCCAGGAGATCAAGGGGAGCCCTTAGTGACTCTTAGGTTTTCATGAAAAGAGCAACAGCAAAGCCTAGTCCACGTCCAGTTGCCACTGGCCAGCTGGGATTCTTCACAGGAGTGTTCGCTTGAGCTTTTTTATGTTCCTGGAGCCACCTAGGCGATCAGCCTCATAATCCTTGGAGATTTTTCTGTCCTTGGTTTTCAAGTGCAAAGGGGCCCAATGCCCTCATGTCCTTCTCACAGGCCACAGATGCCAAATAGAGCAGGTTCAGTTCACCTGGTATCCTTTTACAAGTCCAGCAGTGTTTTGAGGAATGCTGGGTGGGGGTCCAGCTTTGTAAGGTTCACCAGCATGTAGGTGGGGTACTCCCTAAGACACTCCTACTCCATATATGACCAATGGGGAAAAGTTCCTGGGGGCAACCCTACTCACTTTTTCAATAGCTACTGCTTGCCTTTCTCTAAACAGGCCCAAAATACAATGTGTCAGGGAATTTTCAAGATGGCAAAAGTGATCGGCCATACTGAACTTTGGCTTTGAGTGGTGGGGCATGTGTGGGAGTGTCTTAGGGAAATCAACAGTGCCCTCCTAAGTCCAAAACCAAATCTAGTTCGAAGCAGGCACTGTACCCACAACAAACCCAGAGACAGATTTTCGGTAGGACAGAAGCTAGTTCCTTCAGCAACCAGACAGAGGACACACAATGTAAGAAATTGAGTCATTAGTTAAGATTTGTGGAAGCCCCACTCAAATAATAAGCACAATCCTTGTCATGGTGATTCGCAAAAGTCCATAAATAAACCTGTGCTTAATCCTCTGGTTGCTAGGCACAAAAAGCAGTCAGGATTAAGTTACAGGCAATGTGTAAAATATTTATGCAGCACACAAACAGTAATAAAGTGAAAACACGACACAAGAATAATCCCATACCATTTTTAAAATAAATAAATAGAGTAACGTTTTATAAATAAAATGAAATGAAAATGACAACAATCCAATCAGCAGAACCAGTGGTATGGGTTTTTAATGTTTTAGGTGAAAATAGCAAAAAGCACAAAGTGCCACTCACAAGTTTCTAGTCACTCTAGACCGGGTCAAAGTTACAAGTTCAGGACAAGCGCAATAGATTGTGGCTCGGAAACAGGGACCAGGTTTGCCCCGATCAGGAGTTTACCTTCTCAAATTCCAAGTCCACGTGAGAAGCCGCAGCTGGAGCTTTGGGGTGGCAAGAGCCGCAAGTAGGTTATTGCAGGTACGAGGAGCAGTATCCCACTGGAGCTTCGCATTGGCACTCGATGCGGGCAGTCAGTGTTTGGTGCGAAGAGCAGGTCATCATTGGAGCTTCACGTTGGCGAAAGACGTGGCGGTCATTGCTGTTACTATTACTATTATTTCGATCTTGTAGAGCACATGGTTTCCCAGCGCTAAGCAGCAGGCAAGACAGCTTTAAGGAGAGAGCTCAGAATAACCAGGTTTTCAGATCCTTCCGAAAGGTGAGCAGAGAGTTGCAGCACCGCAGAGATTCAGGGAGTGTGTTCCATAGCTTTTTGCTGGAAACAACATTTGACAAAAAGACCTGAAACGTGCAGTCTGTCAAAAAGGAGGAGAGTCAGGCTAGAGTAATGCCCTGAATACTCAGGTGTGTCAGCCTTTTGATGAGAGTGTCATGAAACACAGTGTCAAAGCCGTGCTGAGATCCAGTAGGAACAGTGCGGCAGTGCCACCCATGTCCAGGAGCCATCTGAGAAGTTCAGTAACTCCCACAAGAGCTGATTTGGTGCTATGCCCAGCTCTAAATCCTGACTGGGAGGGGTGAATGGCATTCTGCATTTCCATGAATGACGTAAGTTGGATATTAACGTGCTTCTCTAGTATCTTGGAGAGCGTGGGCAATAAGGAGATGGGCCTAAAATTGGACCAGGTAGACGGGTCTAGGTGGGGTTTTTTCAGCAGAGGGAGCACCATGGCAGGGGCAGGGAACCCTCCTGGGTAGAGAAGTTCAGAAGATCAACGGAAGATGTGGCGGATGGCCGAAGAGCAGGTCGTTGCTGGAGCTTCGCATTGCTGGGTGTCACAGATGGTTGGTTCTTGGTGCAAAGAGTCCACTCGCAGTCGTGAGGAGACCAAAATGTCTGGATTTTCACCTGGAGTTCAGGAGGAGTACATGTTGAAGCCAGCCAAGGGTCTGGGATCTAGGGGGCACCTTTTGGGGATCCATTCCAGCAGAGACCAGGAGCCAGGCTCAGGTAGGTCCAGTTGGTGCTGGTCAGCTGTGCAGTTGCAGGTAGGCCTCTTGAAGCTTGTTGTGTTCCTGTAGCTCAAACAGGAGGTCTGCCAACTGACACTTGGAGTTACTTCTGGGGATCCTGGGTTCAAGGAAAGTAGGTCAAGTCTTCCTTCTCCAGGCAGCAGAGCAGTCCTTCATCTGAATCTTCCACAGGTCCAGAAGTGTTCTGAGGAGAGGTTATGAAGATTCTATTCTTATACCCAGTGCTTTCCAACGATGCACGATTCTACCTGTGGGCTAACTTCCCTTTTCCATGTTGCTAGGTTGCTAGTCTGGCCCCGTGGGTGTTTTCCAGTCCATTGCTGATTGCCACTTTGCTTAAATCAGTTCTATGTCCATCCATTTGCTGGTAACCCTGTTCCCTTAATCTCCTGACTAGCTCGCAGATGGTGGAATAGGATTCCAGATTATATCACACTAAATCCTGAACTGCTTACATTAAAAAACAACCTAAATATGCAATGCTTCAGAATATACCTCCCTGACTGCTAATTGTAACGTACTCTCCTGCAATTGTAGCTATGTTTTGCTATAAAAGTACTTCAAATGTATAAATGAGTAAGATCAGACCACATACAACATAGGTTGAACAGTAAAGAGTAGATGAAATTATGTTAACTCCCCCTCTACCCCCAAGCAGGTCAGAACACTGAAAGGAATCCATTTAGCTTTTCACCATGGTAGCCTACCTATAGGCAAAGTTTACTTATTATACTAATCTCACAGCATCTCCCTCCACATAATATGCTTGCACATATTAAACATATACCCACACCCTGAAGGGAGCTACGCCTATTTATCAGTCAACATCCCAGGCAGGTGAGTCATATGTCAGGGGGCAGTTTTCTCTCTTACAGGCTTCCTATCGCTTCACGATGTTCTTAACTCACCTACGGGTGAAGGAGCTCTTGCCAGCATGGTTCGTCGGTGGGTGAGCTCCCCTCCCAGTCTGAATTGAGGGTCACGTGATACCTGACAGAGATCACTCAAGGGCATGATGACCCGGTATCCAGGGTAGTGGGAAGGGTAGCTGACCGGTGGGCTGAGGTGGATTATATTGCCATATTAGTTGCATTCGTAGCCGTATTTGATGTTCAATTGCTACATCCAAATGCCACAAGTTGAGCATTTTGGGTCAAATGTCTTCAGGACATGTAAGTTTATGTAGTGAAATTTCATATCTTAAAATTGCTGGTGTATTTTTGCGTAGCGGCTAGCACAACCCCAAGCTGATATCAAATGACAAAAACAATTCTTTGTTCTGTGCAACCAAGGTGAAGATTGGAGTCTGGGATCTAGCCTTATTAAACAGTGTATATAAATGCTTGTACCAACCTCCCTGCACCTTTTCACAATGGTAATGTAATCCATTAGGGGGGGTGGCCTGAGGAATCTTTAGAAATCCATCCCACTGGTATCTCAATACAGATTTCAACTGTGAATATCTCAGCATATTCATTGGATGGTTGCCCAATATACCCTGCCCAATTCGTTTTCCACTTCCACCAATGTTATGAACTTTATTTTGACGTACACCCCAGCATCCTCAGACCTTCCAAATTTTTTTGCTAATGCTGTGTTCCGATTCCATAATTTAACTGTTAAAGTGAATGTTTTTTTTGGTGCTGTTATAATGAGAGCTTTAAGCCAATCCATGTTTGTACAATCTTTGGTTGTTGCTCCTTATTACACATGTGCTTCAGGGAATGCTTTTAGTAACTATTAAAGTATCACTACCAAATTACTGATTATGGGTTGTTATTAGTTCTGTTCATGCTTTGCATTAAACACCATGGATCTGTGACCAGATCATATATTTGAATGTCAGAAATCCTCAGCCCCCTCCTTGCAAGGGTCTGGTAAGTGCATTTGAAGCCACCCAGGGGTGTTCCCCACCAAAACTAATTTTGTTAGTATTGACTTTCTTTAGAATGTTCAATTGGGAATTGGCAGAGCAATTGAGGAATTTTAGCCCAAGAATCATTAGGCCAAGCGCAATTCAACCAGACAGTGCTATCAGTAGCATAAGCTATCTGTCTACATTCCTTATGGACTGTTCAAAAATTGCATAAAAGTTAGATTTCAATTTTTGCTTTCCAATGTATACCAACATACCTAATTACGCCTGGTGGCCATCTGAGTTGAGTAAGTGGTGTAAGCGTATGATCTGATTTTCTCAGTTGAACAGCCTCTGACTTCAACCAATTATAATTCCATCCAGGCACTTTATCAAACTGATCCAGCACTTCCAGGGAAATACTCAGGTGTTGCAGATTCAATAGAATACATGAAAATTAAAGAATGCCTATCACACACTGATACTCCTTATCACAGCACACAACAGAGTGCTTCCTCCCTGCAAAGAGCAGTAGGGATAGTGGACAGCCTTGCCTACTTCCCCCCTTAACACAAACAACCCACAAATCTTCCCACTAATACACATTGCTGCTGTAAACGCGTCAGTCTTGTGAAGTGCTGCTCACACAGTCTAAGTAACCGATTTACCCAGAAGAGATTTTAAGGCCTTCTCCACATCCAAAGAGGTGCTGGAAGGCCCAGATCCAAAGAGGTCACCACTTCTCGTGAAACATTTGGTAGATTTGTTTTTTCAATGTTATAACCTCATCGGATTCGAGTGTGTGTACCTCACAGGAATAAAACAAGTCTAATCTGGATCCATCAGAGTGCATAGTGGTATCAACCTAACAGCTAATATTTTTACAATAATCTTACAGTTCAGATGTTATTATGTAGCCTGTGTGATCAGTAATACAATGCGCTTTTGTTTTGTGTCAATAGAAGCGCAGTACTGGTTTCTTGCATGGAAGGATTCACCTTCCCTTTAGGTACTGCCTGGTAGTTCATTTCCATCGGTTTTGGCGATTGCTGAGTTGCAAACTGTTCATAGAAGTTAGGAGATAAACTTTCTATCCCCAAAGCACAGCCTTTTTGCTTGCCTACTATCGCTAGAATGCCCCTGTCAGAATGGACACATCCAGTCTACCACTAACCTCTCCTTCAGCTTGGTCAGTTTGACTTCCTTGAGGTAAACCAGCACTTCAAATGGGAGTAGCCTGTGCATGTAATTGTTGACAGTAGGTTTTGAATGTCACCTCAATGGCCTCCTCATTTGTTGATGGGTCTCTAGTCACTATTAAGGGCCCGATTCCGATGCGGTTAGGAAAGCATTCCCACCTAGGGCCCGATTACGATGCGGTTAGGAAGGCCTCCTAACGGCATTTGCTCCTTCCGAATCAGATTGGGAATGTATCTTCCCGACCGAGGGCCAGATTACGATGCGGTTAGGAACATAGGCTCCCATAGAATTCAATGGGAGTCCAACCAAATCGTATCTGGAAGCATCCGGATGCATCATACTCGGTCGGTCGGACTCTCCCGATCCTAGTCGGTCGGAAACCATTTTCAAACCGATTCGATCGGTAAGATTTCCTAACCGCATCAGAATCGGGCCCTAAATGTTTTCACAGGGTGCTTCTACTGTAACCAACATGCTAATGGCATGAGCGTATGTGTCTGGGCTGAAATGTATCTTTCATAATAGTTGCTTTATTAAATTTTTCATTATTCCCTCTATTCATTCCTAGCGATCTGGCTAGATTGCATTTTTCTCCCCTGGCCTTAATTTCAACACCCTACATGCGTAAATCTGTTGTTATAGGAGGGAGACTTTTTAAATGTTTCCCAGACTGTGCTCATCCCCTGAACAGAGCCTTTATTTATTTATAGTTTTAAAAATACACACATTTACTACTGCGAGGTCATCAAATTTAAATCTCCACTTTGGCCTGATGCTTCTGCTCTACACCCTAATGTATCCATTCTAGTAATATTGCTCTGTGAACCTAGTGTCCTGTGAAAGTGATAATTTCTGGAAGATGCATCATGTGCTCTAGAATTATATTAGTACTGCTGCTCATGTTAATGGTGTTCCTTACAAGTGTCTCTCACTTCATTTAAAGATATACTCGCAGATCATTGCTGCATCTTTGGTTAGCAATCTAGCCTGGGTGGTTTACGCATCTAGTTTTATATCGCAGATAGTGTTGAAATTCCCACCTGTTATCCATCGAACTATCAACTTCTCATGACAGAGCCCAAAAATCAGTTTGTAAGACTCTTCTCATGACAGAGCAGAAAAATCAGTTTGTAAGACTCGGACTCCTCATATGTTCAATAGTTTTACCTTTATCGTGTAGTTCAGTGGTTCTGTGGTCGGGGAACCCTGGGGGTTCACGGCTTCTTACTCAGGGGGTCTGCAACTTCTTACAAAATTAAATTACATTAACAGATTAATGAAGTGTATGTAAATGAAGAAGCAAAATGTAAAGTTAAATTTTTTTCAAAGTTAAATACATGTGAAGGAATTTGCAGTTGAAGACTGAAAATTAAATTGGTGTCCTCGGATTGATGCTTGGGAACAGCGCAAATGCATCAGACACAATTTAGGGGCCTATTAGGATGGTGGGCGGATCGCCCCCGCCGGGCCGGCAGGGGCGATCCGCCCGCCATCCATGCCTCAGTGACCCCCCGCCACATTAGGATGGCTGGTGGGTCCGCGGCAGACGGCAAGACCGTCTGCCGCTTTTCCGCCGGTCGACTCGTCGACCGGGCGGAAAACATGCACAATATGGTGGCGGTGTCTGCAAGACACCGCCATCCATATTGTGATGCAGGCAGAGATGTGCCTTTCCATGGCGGCGTTGCCGCCATGGAAAGGCATACGGTCTCTGGTAATGGGGGCCCGTTGCAGGCCCCTGGGGGATGGGGGTTGCACTTGGGGGGTACCTATGGTACCCCCCGACATTGGCATTCACAGGGTGGCAGGCACCGCGCGGTTCCTGTCACGTTGTGCATGCCAATGCGCAACATGCTTCTTTTACATTGCGGCGGGTGCTGCTCCCAGCACCGCCCGCCGCAATGTAAATGATGCGGGATGCCACCGCCACCGTGGCGGTGGCATCCTAATTGACATGGCGGGACCGACGCACCTCTTGCGGGCGGTCCCGTTTGCCATTGCAGTGACGGGCGGACTTTGTCCGCCCGCCATCGTAATGATGCCCATAGTGTGGACAATACATGGCCTCATTAAAATTTAGAAAAACCCGAACCTTCTTATCCTATTAAACTGAAAATTTGGATTTTCCTTTATATTTGTGAATTAAAAAAATATTTAATAATTTGTGGGGTTTTTTGGTGCTGAGACAGAATATCGAGTTGAAAATATCTACTTACACAAATATCGGGTTTGAAATATCTTGGTTCAGAAATATCTACAGCAAGAATATCGGGGTCAAGAATATCGAATTTAAGGTAAGAAATATCGTTTTTAAAAATATAGAAGTCGTTAGTATTGTTTGCAAAAATATAGATGTTTAAAATATCGATTTTTTAATTAGTGTTATATATTTTGGTTTATATTTTAAATGTATGTGATGTATGTTTTTTGTATAAGTTTTGTTTAGTTTTTTAATATATGTGTTAAATGTTTACTAGTTATGAATTTTTATTTTATTAAATTTTGCATTTTTAGTTCTATAGCCCGTTGTGGATGCATAGGGAATAGGGTGGGAAGTAATTTAATTATAATATATTAATGATTATTTTTTATTTATTTAATTGAGATTTTATAGCGTTAATTGTGGGAAGTAATTTATTTGTAATTAATTATTAATTGGTTGTTAATTAATATTAATTAATTCATTGATAATTATGGTAATTGTGTAATTATTTTTAAGTGTGGGTTGTGGGGTTTATAGGGGTAAAGGGTGGGAAGTAATTTATTTTAGAGTAATTAATAATTAGTTGTTAATTTATATTAATTAATTGAAAATTAATTATGGGAATTGTGTTATTAATTTTAGCAGCGAGTTGTGGGGTTTATAGGGGTAAAGGGTGGGAAGTAATTTATGTTTAATTAATTAATAGTTGTTAATTTACATTAACTAATTAATTGATAATTAAATATGGTAATTGTGTGATTTTATTTAGGTGTGGGTTGTGGGGTTTATGGGGTAAAGGGTGGGAAGTCATTTATGTTTAATTAATCAATAATTAGTTATTAATTAATTAATTAAAAATTAAATATGGATTCTGTGTTATAAATTTTAGGTGTGGGTTGTGGGGTTTATAGGGGTAATGGGTGGGAAGTAAAATAATTTTATGAGTTTTTTAAAATTAATAATATTTATTTAATTGGTAATTAATTATGTTAGTTGAGGAAGTACATTTTGTTTTTATTTAGATGTGTGTTGTGAATTGTGTGGTGTTATAGGGTAGGAAATAAAAAAGTAAATGTATATAATAATTAATGTTTTTGTTTCTAAATAAGTTTGGGAATTGTTTTTTATTTTATTTAATATATTTGTAGGTATTTGTTATATGTATTTAACATTATAATATTTATAAATTTTTTTAAAATATTAAATATATTTGTATTTGAATTCTTAACATATTTATATCTTTTTTAATTTATTTTGTTTTTTAAATATTTTTATTGATGTTAAAAATTAGTTTGTTTTTAATTTTGAACTGACTGGAGTGAGAATATTAATTGTTACTCCTCCACAATCCAACACTTTCCCTACTGTTGCACTCACTAGAGTGGGAATAGTAATTTCTACCCCTCCGCTATTCAACACTTTCCCTACTGTTGAACTCACTGGAGTGGCAATAGTAATTTTTACCCCTCCACTATCCAACACTTTCCCTACTGTTGCACTCACTGGAGTGGGAAATTTAAGTTTGAAGATTTTTAAATAGTTTAAAGTTTTAATTTATAATAGAATGTTTTTTTTAGTAGATTGTATGTTATTGGTACATATATATATATATATATATATATATATATATATATATATATATATATATATATAATATTTATTACAATTTGTATGTAATTTTAAAATTATAAAATAAATTAAAATTAATAGTTTATTAATTGTTTCAAAGGAAATATATATGAATTATTATTTATGTGTGTTTTACTTTTTTAATTAAGTTTATTTATTATATTTTTAAATTTATATTAAATCTACTTTATTTTTTTATATTAATTTTATTATTTAACATATTTAATATGTATTATTTTATTTTATATACATATATAAAATTTGACATTTTGTACAACTATATTTTTTACATCGATATTTATCTTTCTATATTTTTGTACTTACCTGTTTAAGTATAGGGAGTCGATATTTTTGCATTCTATATTTTTACATCAATATTTTTTACTTTTATATTTTTTACTTCAATATTTTGTCAGTGAACTGTTTTTTTACATGCTTGGTTCTATATTTTTCTTTACTGTTTTGAGGTTCAAATCATCCAAATTGCTTAAGGCGGGGTCTCCTGATTCCAGGAATGTCTCAGTGACGGTCCCTGGATTCCAATAATGATTCAGAGGAGTTCCATGGCAGTCAAAAGGTGAAGAACCATCGGCGTAGTTCATTTAATTCCTTTAACCACTGCATATATCCCCTCTGGATCTGACACTATAGAGTGTAGTTAAAATTAACCCCTGCTACAGATTCTTTCTCAAATGTTTTGCACAAGTATCAGAGGGATACATTTCCCAACATTTGTGACTGGTGCCCATGATGTACCTATAGATTTAAGGGGTGTACAGGGTACATCAATAGGATAGTCAATGGTTTGAGAGATGTTTGAATTATTCTAAACACTTCACATGATTCCATGGTGCTGAAAGCACCATATTTTGCTTCACAAACAATTATAAAAAGTGTGTTGCTATTATTGTTGAAGGGGCATTTTTTAGCAAAATTCAAAATAATATAGTTAAATTACATATGCAACATTAACATGCAAACTTAAATGAACATAAAATGCGTTTAAAATGTGTACATTTTAGTGGGTAGTCATACTTACTCTACTAGGCCTCAAAAATGTTTAGAGCAGCATTGCTTAACGAATAGTTCCAGAGGATGTGCTGAAATAGCATGTTTCATTCTTGACCTTTAACAGATCATGTTTTTCTTATTAAATAACCAGATTTCATGTAACTCTGCAAAATGTTTCTACTTATACAAAGAAGGCTGGCAATGCTTGATTAGAAATTAACCATTAATAGAATTATGAAAAATAACCACACATAAAATGCAGCACATAAACTGAACTTGACCTCTTTTAACATACTTGTTTTTCTTCCAGGGGATATTTTGCTAATACTTTTTCTTTCATTACTGTAGACGTTTCGATTTCTACATAGATCATTGTTAGCAAAATGTGCAAGTTGATATTCTGGAAGGTTAGACATACAGTCTGATGCGTGAGAACAAAGTCTACCATGAGAAAATGTTCCAAAGAATCTAATTCTCATGTTGAAAGTACAAACCTAACACTATAGTCTGTAAGCTATTGAATTCGTGTGAGAAGCAGAGGAGTGATTCTGTTCTCAGGAGAGCACCGAAAGCTGATTGGACGAGAGGAGGAGAAGATGCAACATGAACTGCAACATTGTTTTCGACTGTTTATAATAGTTCCTAGAGTAGGTTAACGTCTTGCCCCACCACCTTTCACATTCTCCGGACCCATTTTTAGGTCTCGCCTAGCGTTGCAGCGCATGCGCTGCTCGCTTTGCGAGGCATGTAGTATATACTATAGCGGGGAAGCTTCGCATAAGCTCCGCCCATCTTTTTGTTTGGCTTACAGCCTAAATGGTGCCTTCTGATTGGTTTTCTACTTGTTAGTCCCTCCTCCTGATGGCCATGGCGTAATTTGTACACTTCCGAGGCTATCGGCCCCTTTACTTTAAAAACAATTGTGTCTGTGGCTCACCCCTTCCCCTTTCGCAGTCCGTGACTTCTCGGGCCACCACCACCCACCCCCGCACTCCCGTTTCTTCCTTCTTTCCCACCCGCACTCCCGTTTAAAATGCAATAGAACTCGCGTAAATGCGAGTTCTATTGCATTGCAAATGCTTGTTTTTAAAATAGTGCATTGCATAGTAACTGCTCCCTGCAGCACGAGTACCTCATCTGATGTTAACGCGCACCGCGTGCAACGCTGCCGGTTTCACAACTGCAGGTGTGAACACATCGTATCTCAATACACGCGGCGTGTGTTAGCTATCCTACTCTCACCACACACTGCCTGTCTCACCACAGCTGCATAGTAATTCACGTCTCACCGCATACCGCCTGTCTCATCACAGCTGTTTAATGCTGTACGTCTCACCATTGCTGCATGTTCTACGAAGTACTGCATGTCTCACCACACACTATCGTATCACTAGTCACACAATGCGTATATGAACACACACTGCATGCCTACCACAGATTGTCTTACCACACTTCATGTCTCAAACAGACTTGACTTTTTACTATACACAGTCATATTAAACACTTCATGTCTCACCACATCTTGGACTTCTCGGCACAAAAACAACCTGTTTTGGTATGCGTTATTGCCCAACTGTTCCACAGCGCCAAGATGCCTATGTTGGCGCAGGAGCGCACTAACAAAAATGAATCAAATCTTCCCGCACATTGCGTATCTGAACAAACACTGAAACTCTATAGCATAGAGTGCACTGCTTGGTCTTTTAGCGCTGGACAACATACACCTATCTCAAGTCACACTGAGTGCGCCATTGTACTCTGTGTGCTCCACGTTTCACCACACACTAATCTTCTTGAAGCATTCTTGCTATGTGAAGTCACAGTTCCTCTATTCAGGAGACCCTCCCCTCATTTGCCAACATTTCCAATAAACCCAACAGGTTCGCGCGCGAGTTGCTTTTCAGTCAAAAGTTCGGACTGGCTCATGTTCATGGGTGAGAACCCTCAACGTAACCACGGCATGCCAGAGCTGATGGCTCGGAGGACTAATAGATTCACTGCAGGGATCTGTGATGGCCATATATTGAAATCCTGCCGGGTGTACTCAGCCTTTCATTCTCCCGAGGTCGATACAAAATTACCGTTGGGTAAAAATAAACACCTGTCATTCCGCGTCCAAAAACTCTTCTGGTGCGCTTTACACATACTCGTTATACTATGCAACAGTTTTAGGCATGTTAGGACAATAATAGGGAGCAGAAACAGAGGCAGGTTGGGGGTCCCACGTGGTGGTTACAGTGGCGGGCAGTGAGATTGGACAGTGAGCAGAGTCAGACGGAGGCCGCCCACGTTGCTCTTACTGTGTCTGGCAGAAAAGCAGGTCAGTGAGAACTACCAGAAACAGGCCAAAACAAAACACAATGTACACCTAGTGACAGACTGTGGTACTGCACCCTTTTACTGCCTAGTGCACACTATAAGAGTTAATGTTGCTGTTCCCACAATAATATGGTGCATAGCTAAATACTTATAAGGTCCCAAAGGCAAGACCGATCGCATTGCAAATGCTTGTTGCTATTGGTCTTCATCACTATAAAAGGTTTACCCAGACTCTGCCCAGACCTGATTGCTGTTTGCAGTTGCTACTGCACATTTATTCTGCCTTATTCCTTGTTGCTTTGAGACTCTACTGAGTTTCGCAAACCTCTCTTTATGGGAACTTCTGCTTTGATCAATTATTGACTGTTAAATTGATTTATGAGCTTTATGCTTGAGATCTCTCACTCTCTCGAACTTGAACACTTTATGGGCTCTAACTGACGTTTTCCCGCCCAAAGTCGCAGAATAGGAGTTTTCCTCTATGGAACACGCTTAATGCATTTTACTATAATCTCAAACTAACCATATTTTTATTGTTTTCTGTTAATGGTTTGTATATTGAAATTAATTTGAATTAAACTTATGATTTCGACTAAAGACGAGTAACTAAACTTCGAATAATAAAACACTTTAAATCCTTCACTTAATTCTTATTATTGACTGAACCTAAATAGAGATTGTGATTATAATAGATAGGATAATTGCTTCTGATCTTCTCTGAAACAACGGCCAAGGTCTGTACGACCTCAACATTGAATAAGAAGCAGGGATCAGCCCTGTGTGAGATGGTAAAACAAGTTTATTTCAACGGAATCCTGCTTCAGCAAAATTCTGATGGTTTACGTTCTGAGAAGAGGAGCTATGAATAATTGCCCAAGTTAGAGTAATGCCTGAGTCTCAAAGTCCAATGCCTAGAATTTGAAGACTGACGAGGTGCGATTTTATGAAGGCGGTTGCTGTATTTTAGGTGTTAGCATAAATCAGGTTACGCAGCGTGAATTATGAATATTGGTGTGTTTAATTGATGAGATTTGGAGCACACATTGTGAAAATGTTGAAGAGGTTATCGTGCTCATTGTAGCCTGGGATCCCGGGATATTGAGATAAGTGTAGAATACGCTTGATAGATATTGAGTTTTTCTTGTCTGCTAAGATTTTGTGGTGTAGATCGTGAGGTACCGTCGACTACACAATTGAAATAGGGATTATAACAATTTGTTGTGATTGTACTAATATTGATTGATGTTGACAGTACCTAATTGCTCAAAGGGTGAATCTACATTGGTTAGAGGGATTTCTTGCTGGTTGAGGTTTTATTTGTTTGTATGAAAAAATCTTTTATGTGAAAAGTCGGAAGGTGTAAATACCCTAAGGTTCTGATTGTTGAGTTGCCTTTTTGTTTCTTTAGTGGAGCAGACAATGATTGTTTAATTTTGTCTGTTTAACGTTGTAAAATTGTGTATGTGAGAGAAAATTGTAAAGGAGGGTGAACCGCTGCAAGGAGTGAGATCATACGACACAGTGTGCCGCACTGTGATAGGTCAGTTGTTGTGTGAATACTGCAATGAGATTGGTTAACCAATCTTCAAGAATTTAAACTGCAACAGGCTTGGAGAAGGAGATTTGACATTTACGGAATAGAGTCAAAACATTGAATTTGAATTGAATTACTGCACATTTTGCGTTGAATTTTGTGAAAATCATGAAATGTCTTAAAGGATTTAAGAATCTTGTGAGAGGTGATGTTGTAATTCCGATACGAAAGGGTGGAGTGGCGCCTCCTGAAGGTACACCTGCACTTTATATGACAAAAAAATTGGAATTGCATACATATTTATGGCTTTGTCAATGGTGCAAGATTACTGAGAATAAGGGTCCTTTGAGTTTTCCAAGGTAGGCTCATTTGACCTGAGAATTATTGTTAGGTTAAAGGAGAAGTTATATGAAATGAAGCTACCACCTAGACCCACAAAGTATGAATCATCAAACATTTGGGAAAAGACATCACGAAAAAAAGAGAGAAATATTAGAGTAAAACTAGAAGAGCAGTGCACAATTATGCAGGTGCTCGATGGGATGAGGAACAACAGAGATAGAGAAAAGCCATAGTCAAGGGAACTTTACTATACCCAGCTATTATTACTGAGGCACCTGATAAGCAGAAAAAGAATAAAATGCAGGGAATAGAAGATGAAAAAGATGAAAAAAAGCCCAATACGGATAGTGATTTAGGGGATGAAATAATACAACAACTAGCACTAAAGTGGCTATTGCCCCTGTTGGACAGAGTGTAATCCAGATTGGAAGACCATTTCAGATTGCTCAGATTGGTATAGCACCAAATGTGGCAACACCATGTTACTGCTTCAATTGTGATACAAGTACCACAAATTGCAACAGCTCAGACCGTACCAGGGCCCTTTGCGACTGTCCCAATAAATATTGCCCCGACTTTAGGAGCTCAAGGAGCTGTGGGAGGGGTGACTGCGACAGCATTTATCCCAACATTGCAGAATTCACAGATTGTTGCCTGGAAGCCCCCGCAAACTATTCAATGATTGAAAGAAGGGGATGGATTGTCTTTACGACACCGATGGTCCAGGCATAGGCAATGTATCTGAAGATGGGATTTTGTCACCATGGTTTGAGGAAACTGCAGGGCTAAAAAAAGACCGAGAGTGCAGAAAGACAAGTTACCCCAGAACCTGAGCAGGAGAGACCACTTAATGTTTCAAAATTAAAGGTGAAATTAGGGAGATTATTAGGGGATGTTAGATCTTGAGCATTTGAACCAGTATCAGGAATAAAACCTAATTTACCTGAGTAAAGAGATTACAAGGGGTGCAGCAATTACATATAATAAATTAACTGATTTGGCCTGAAAATATGAAGTTGATCTCTCAAAAGGTTTTCCCCTCACAGAGAAGCCACAGGGTACAGTTGGATGGTGGAGCTATTGAGACAATGCGTTCTTCAGGAATGCAACTGCACGTAACTGAATTGTCAAAATGCATCCATAAATGGAGGGATTTTGAAAAGTTTGAGAGAAAATGAGCAAGAAAGCATGATAAGAAAAAGAAACCATCAGAGGTAGATAGAGAAAATAAAAAAGCCATTAACAGGTTCCGATGATGAGGATAAGCTTTGGCTTATACATTGAGAAAGATAGCAGGTGGAGTGTATGTTCATGTATCATGGAGTAGAGGTGATCTTGCATCATTTACAAACAATTTTCCCATATTGAGAGAGAAACCTGTACAGTGGTACACACAAGTGGACAGATTTTTAAAGATTTCAAAAGTGCTGTGAATTGATTTGAATATATTCTTTGATATTGTAGTGACAAATGATTTGTAGTCTGAATGCAAAGTTGTTGTACAATGGCTGTGTGAAGAAGCAACGAGAGATGTCCACACTAATGCACCATCACCGTAGTCCTGGAGAAATATGAAGCAATAATTACTTTCCTGAAATGCAATGTCCCTCTAAAAGATATTGATTGGGTATAGATTAAAAGAACTACACAAGAGCCCAAAGAATCAGTGCATGATGTCTGTGAGCGGTTGCTACAGGTGTTTCAGCAACACAGTGGGAGAGAGTATCCCGAACCAAATGATATGGGATTATTTGTGTCTCAGTTTGTTATTGGGTTAAGACCAGAGATCAGTACACCTATACAACAGAGTGTGATTTGTTGGCAGACTACATCATTGGATGAGATTCTCAGGTATGCAAGATACTGTAGTAATGAATAAGAAATGGCACAGAGACAGCTTAAAGAGAAATTCATGTTGGCCCAGATGAAGTTTGCTCAGAAAGGTTGTCAGAATCAGTTGTTTCCAGGAAATCTATGTGGTATGCAAGGTGTTGGTCTACAAGTGGGAGTAAAAGGTACTCAAGGCGCATTTGGTAGAGGTAGAGGTGTTCCAGTTGATCCAGATTCTGGTGTGGATGTTGCGACACTGAAGACAAAGACCCAATGTCATTATTGTAACATGATCAGGCATTGGAAGACAGAGTGTAGACCTAATCCATGCAGGTTAAATGGAATTGTACAGATTCAGGGAGGAAATCAAATGCAGATGCATAATGTACCAGTTCAGCAAATGTCAATGCAAAAACCTTAATTTGAATCAAATGCCCAAGCAAATTCAAACCCATTTCAGAACCAGAATCAGAACCCATTCCAATAGTTTCCCATGTGTGATAATTATAGTTTTGGCTCCGACAATTCCCAGTGACTGAGAGGGGAGGAAGATTGCGTGCTTGGCACAGTCATGGAGGTAGACCAGAGTGGAACATTTATAGAATGAAAAGTTAACGGCCATCATGTGTCATTTCTGATTGACACCGGTGCTACCAAATCCACTGTTAGAACACTGGAAGTCCCAGACATACCCCTCTTGGGAAAGAAGATCCACGTTGTAGAAGTTTCAAATAAACAGCTGTGCTCTCTCAGTGCTTACTGGGTGTTTGGACAAAATATTGGTTAAAAAATATCATGTTACAGAAATATTGTGTCAAGAAAATTGGGACTTCAAATATACCAGTATACCAGACACCTCAAGGACCTCAATTGGGGGTGGGGGGCTTGGACGTGCCCTGGAAGGGGTTTTATTGGGTTTGGGATGGATATTTGCTTTTCATCTCCTTCTGGTGGTAGATCTGGGAGGGGTGGTACGTGAGGTGGAAGGGATGGGGATGGAAAAAGGGGGCCTGGGTTGAAGGGGGAGGGAGGTGTCCAACAGGGCAAAGTCTAAGGTAAGGGAAGTATTGGTTATGGGTAAAGAGTGTGGGATAATCAGAGGTGGGGTCAGGTTAGGAGGCAGAAGGAGTGGAAGTGTCTGGTGTAGGTGGCCCTGATGTGGGTGCAGGTACGCTGTCTTGGCTGATGGTGGGTAGTGTTGATGGGTGTGTGGGTGCATGTGTGCAGTGAATGTCAGGCTGTGGGGGGATGGTACAGTTGGTGTTGGTGCGCTCTCACGGCCAATGCTGGTGGGGTTGGTGGGGTGTAGGATGAGAATGTGTGCTGCTTGGATGTGTTTGGATATGTGTAGGCTGTGTGTGTCTGTTTGTGCTGCATATGTCTGTTTGGGAGGGTGTATGCCCAGGTGTTTGTGTTTGGGGTAGGCAGAGAAATAGGGTTTTGGGATTGGTATGGGAATGGGGTAGAGGAAGGCTGTGGGGTGAAAGGCTGGGGTGGCCGTAAGGCTACTGTTATTGAGGAGGTAAGAGCCTGAAACGATCCCTGTAGGGTACACATACCACTGTGAATGGTACCCAGGTAGAAAAACCGTCTGAGTCCATTGGGTGGCCAGACCCTCAATGGCATTCAACATTACAGTCTGCCCAACAGAGATCAGTCTCAGGAGGTTAATTAACTGCTCAGTAAGGGCAGCTGGGAGCATAGGGGCAGGGGCTGAGGTGTCTCGGGCAGAGGAGACTCCCCTCTTAGGGGAGTGGGTCCGTACAACTGGGTGTGGAGCAGCAAGGAGGGTGGAGATGGAATTGGGGGTGGCGGACAATGATGGCATAGCACCAGGATGTGTGGGGTACACCCCTCTCAAGGAGTGGCACTGAAGTCTAACTCTTGGGATGACAATGTGGAGTCTGGGTCCTCCGTGTCACACCCCTCGCCCTCTTGGCCACTGGGTCCATCCGTATCTGTGTCACAACTGGACCCACTTAGGCCAGCTGCTTCCCCAACGACCTGGGCCCTGTCTCCAACGTTTGCCTGGGTAGATGCTGAAATTACATATAAGCTTGGTTAAGTCTAAAAGCGTAGACACACAGAAGGAACAGCTCAGTACACATAGCAGAACAAATGTGCAGTTATCACAACACCTACTAGGATGGCTAAATGGATTACAGAATTAGCAGTATCATATGCATGTATTGAACATGAGTTCTCAACAGTTGCACATAAAGATGCATGGACCACAGTCTGCCACCATTGTATGAGTCACCTTGTCACGACTCAATCATCATGTATGTTGTAGGATATGACATCACCCTGTATACTTAGCCCCTTTTTACATACTACAGTGACCAGGTGACATCAACTAGCATGGCCATGCTTACAGCAGTCCTACCCATTCCACTCTAGGACCTGCTACAGCCACTATTCTTTTCTGAAACCTACTTACCTATGCACTGATGTGAACCAGATACAGGTATCTCCCAGCAAGATATGTAGTTCCAAGAAAAATGTGTCAAAGTTAGTGCCCAGTCCACACTGTTCACACGACCGCTGTTAAATTTCATCAAATGTCCTCTGTCACAACATTCTCAAATAGTGATTAAAATTGTAATTTTGCTATGTATCATGTGTCTCACACAAAGCCTGGAGACAATGTGGTTCAACTTTGGTTGTGATGTCATCACATATATCCATATGACTTGGAACCACCTAGGCCTAGGGACATGCCCACTCCAGATTGGTGTACTCACCACTACCATTCACCCATAGCATATTGTATAGGAAAGATTGATGAGACACAGGGAATGTCCTGTCCATGTATAGAATGTTACACTTTTAGACAATATTGAAGGGACATCAGTGCACCTCAATTTGTCTCTCTTGCAATCATAACAATGCATAACTGAGTGTACACACTCACATGTGATCCTAATAAGTCTGATTTATACTACCTGCAGCATGTCAACAGCCATTTACTGTCCCTGCACTATTCCACATGTACATGTCACATTAATGTCGGCTGACACCTCATCAGGTCGGAACAGCACATTGTGAGACAGTACTGTCAGTCCTCAGACCATGTATGTATTTGCCTCAGCATTTTCATCAGATGTGTTACAACGAACAATGTAAAATGATATATGTGACCCACCCACCCATGTCCACACACCCCTGTCTGTGATGAGACATGACATGTATGCACAACCCCAGTCACAAAAGTCCTTGAGACATTGTCCAACACGTTCAATTGTGATGGACACAGATTACCAACTAAGGGGCCGATTACGATGCCATAGTAAACGGCTCCAACCCTCGGTCGGAGCCATTCCTATGACATCATAATCAGCTGTTCAGATTCATTTCTGACCGACCCATTTGGATGGAGTCGGTCGGAAAGGAATCCGAACTGAATTTCCGAATGGCTTCCAACGGGCTCGGAGAGCCCGTCTGCCATTCGGAAAGCCTCCAGTAATCCCAAGGGCGGCTCTTTCTGCCCGAGGGATTACAATGTCGGATTCCGACAGCCTTTCTGTGCCGACCTTTCAGACACAGAAAGGCTTTCAGAAGGTGCCTGCCACGGGGTGCAAAGATGAACTGCACCTTTTCACCTACAACCGAGCTTTCTCAGGGGCTGCTCCTAGAATATGGAACTCTCTCCCTCCTAACATCAGAAGAATCCCTCTCTCTCTCGCTTCAAAAAGGATGCCAAAACATTCCTTATGGGCAAATTTCTCGCTTAAAACTTGCCTCTTCCTCCACATCAACTTTGATCTACGGCAGTCTACTGCCTCCTTCTGGATCATCTACCTCACCCCTTCAGAAACGATCATTGACTAACGCAATCTATAAATACGTTATCTCGTCTTGAGTACTTGGATATTTTATTCTGTAAATACGTGCCCTACCTCCCTTGTAGATTCAGCACCCTGTCTCTTTCTTTCGCTCTGTAACTGATGATGCTATGCCTATTCTGTACATGCATATGTCTCTCTGTAAACCGCTCTGATACCCTAACGGGTCTGGTTCGCGCTCTATAAAACTCATAAAATAAATAAATAAATAAATAAAATTCTCTTTATAATGATAGCATGCATTCCGGTCGGAATGCATGCTCCCATTATAAAGAATAGGAGTGCGACCGAACAGTGTTCGGTTGCATCCTAGTTGCTGGGTTGGGACCGCTGACAGGAGGTCGGTCGGTCCCAGTACTGAATGGTTGTCGGGCCCTAAGTAGAATCATAGATCTTGTAGAAATCAATTGTGCATATGATAGTTCAACACGGATATGTTACCAATGCCAACCAGACCTAAACATGCAATTACTCTTCAATAGGGATTAACATTAGTCAAGCTCCAGGTTGATGTGGTTGCAGTTGCCTATAACAATGAATAGAAGGTTAAATGTGGATAGGGATAGACAGCACAATACTCACCCCCTCCTAGCTGCTGTTGGGCCCTCAACTGCCCATCAAACTCTGGGTAGGCCACCGCCAGGATGCAGGCCATGAGGAGAGCCAGGGTCCGATGCGCACCCCTACCATGTGGGGAGGACTTCCCCAGCTGGACCTCTGCGATTTTCCTGCTCCAGCATCTCAGGTTCTCCCAGCTCTTCCTGCAGTGGACGCTGCCCCGCGATAGAACCCCAGGGACCGCACTCTCCAGGCGATGGCTTTCCAGTGTTTCTGCTTTCGAGGGGCGTTGACCTGGTTGGATGCAATGGATGAAGAGGCTGAGTGGACATGCAAGACAAAGGTCATCTGTGTAGCAGATTAGGAAGTTGTAGACACCTAGCATGACCAAGTAGAATTTTACAAGTCCCAAAATGTGTAGACTCCCATGATGCCCATGCACACTGACATGAGGCAACATTACACAATTCATCTGACGATTACACCAAACTTTGTTCTGGCTGTCTACGGCCTATGCCAGCCTAACAACACCACTTAGGCCAGGGCGACTACACATGATCTGTCAATGTTGACAAGATGTACCACTACACACCATTGGAAGCACATGACAGCTGGGGTTAATCTGCATGACTGTACAGACACTTTAACAGGCCAGAGGTGTGACTCTATACATTCTGCACACAACATGACTGTCAGCACTAACTATGATACATCCCAAAACCTTGGGTTAACGTGGTAGTTCTGACATGTTTAACACTTTGTGCTCACAATTTTCAAATCAGTGGTCATGTGTACAACTCAATGTAAACTTGTAGTACTACTGATTGAGCGTGTTGCAGATGTCTTGGCAGACAAGGATACCCATTTGGCAATTTCTGGCACAGTCACAGGGATGACATCCACATAGCATTGTACAGACAGTCTGATTGCTTCATGTGACGCACCTGGAGATGCAGTAACGGAATTCACTGCTGTACTCACCAACTATCTGCACAGTACATGTGTCGAGAGTGCAGATACTCTGCCCATTTCAAGCATGACTCATGAGCCTGTTACAACAAACTTGTGGTAGTGAGGGGCCTGTGCTAAGGCAGTGAAACACATTGAAAATGAGGTTAAATGGCAAGTACACTCAGTTCTATGGCTCCTGTCAGGTACAAAATTATAGGTGGCTTTACTAAGGTGTCTTAGGGCTGCAATTTGTTCTGGGACACTATTTTGGACACTATCTCTGTATCAGCAGATCTCCTGGGAGAGGACACTGTGCAGCAGCACTATGTCACATTAACCTCTGCTAAATCTTAGGCCAGAGTGTGTAGGATTCATTGGCAGGGTTTGCTGTCTGCAGGTTTGCCATTGTGATCCCACATTAACATCATATTTCCAAGTTGTTCATAAGTTAGTGTATATGTAATAACCATTCAATACAGGACATGAACGTTGTGTTGCTCTCAGAATGTGTTATTGACGTTCCATCACTCCCAGCCAAGGGATTAGTGAGAACTGATATGTGCTGGGATATCTGGGGGACCATTCACATACCTGCAATGAACCACTGCTGCAACTTACATGATATATACAGCAGTAATGCATAGCTACATTATCATTCCTTTGCGGATTGAACAAGATCATGATAGATAATTTTGTAGCCAATGTACAGATCACGATCATCCATCACACCTCTGACCAGTGGCGGCTCTTCCGCAAAGGTGAAGGAGCGTCCTCCCACTGCTTCAACTGCAAGCTCAATACAAAAAATAAAATGATAATGCTCGGTTATTATCATTTTATTTTTTGTATTGAGCTTGCAGTTGAAACGGCGGGGCAAGAATGGGCTTCGCATGTCACAGGGAGGAGTGGTGGCTGCGACTTAAGAGCGCAAATAGGTTTGGCCAGCCCTTCCGGGATGGCCAAACCTACACACGCACTTTGCATGTTCTCCACCCAGGCTGCATTACAGCCTGGGTGGAGAACATGCTCATGCTCTCATTCTCCATTTGAGCGCCGATCCACAGTGCTCAGACATTGCAGCATTGTGATTGGCTGGGAACCTTAGTGCTTGCTTCCTGGTTCTTATGCGGAGGAAAGGCGGTGGCTGGCGACCGGCACGTCGAGTAGGTAAGTTTCTTTTTTTTTTTACCCCCACCAACTCCCGCCACCGTTCCCTACCAGCTGCTACTGCCTCTGACCTAAGTAGTAAGAAGACAGCCTAGCAAATGTGTTTGTGATTTCACTCTGGGACTCAGAGAAACATAGTAAACCATGGACATGTTAAGGTTGAGATTTCAGTATCCACACTGTTCACATGACTGTTGTTAAATTTCATCATATGTCCTCTGTCACAACACTCTCAAATAATGATTAAAATCATAATTTTGTTATGTATCATGTGTCTCACACAAAGCCTAGAGACAATGTGGTTCAACTTTGGTTGAGATGTCAACACATATATCCATATGACCTGGAACCACCTAGGCATAGGGACATGCCCACTCCAGATTGGTGTACTCACCACTACTATTTGCCCATAGCAAATTGTATAGGTAAGATTGATGAGACACAGGGAATGTCCTATCCATGTATAGAATGTTACACTTGTATACAATATTGAAGGGACATCACTGCACCTCAATTTGTCTCTCTTACAATCATAACGTAGAAGATACCTGCTTCTCTGGTGAGCCATAGAGCTGGCCATGTGGGGGAAGGACCTCTCCAACCAGTGTCTCCAGCTCTTCTGGTGTGAAGGCAGGGTCCCTTTCACCTGCAAGGCCTGGCATGGTTGCTCCTAGAGGTGGCCCACAGCAGCTGACGGTGAGAAGGTGTTCATGGCAGCAGTGACTGTAGGCAAGTGAGTGTTTTTTCTAATTGAGGCATACATGTACGCTGCGTACGTGGTCATGCGCATAGATGCACACAGTCTTTGGCTCGCAGTGGTCACATTCCCCAATATTATCCAATGGCAGAAACTACTGTGCAAGTAATCACACAACGCGCATTCATCGACCAGCGGCGGTGGAGCCTTCGATATGTTCTCTTAGTGAGGTCAGGCTTCTGCCATGTTAGCAGTTGTGTTTACAGTGTTGCTGAACCGGTATTTGAGACACTGAAGTGGTTCACCTCCACCACAAATGAGTGCTGATATGTTGTCTTTTGAAATGCTCCATTTCCACGTCATGTCCAGTACGACACTTCATCTATGTAGTGCATTACTGTGCACATATATACAATGTGCGCTGCGCTATGTACACCATGTTTGCCCATTATACATGTCATGTACGCTTCACTATACTACTGATTTGTCAACTTTGCATTGATGGTGTGCACACTCATGTTACATCCCTGTGAAGGCCTGTTTAGGGATGACGGGTTAGTCAGATTAGACATTGATGATGTCACATCTTTAGTGCTTCATGATGCATACATGTACAAACACATGACTTTGGCCTTACAGGTCACATATATTTAACTGTGCACACTGAGACCAATATACTTTTTTTATTTACTTCTCACATAGGTTCTCTTGGAGAGGGAGGAAACACTGACCTCCAATGTTCTGCCCATTTCCAGACCTACACACCATGGAAGAACGCCACATCACACAGATGTTCAGATTGAATTGGCAAACACTCCTAGATCTCTGTCATCAGTTGGAGCCTGACCTCATACCTCACATCAGTAATCCTACGTCAATTCCACCATTAGTTAAAGTCATGGCAGTTTTGAATTTTTGGGCCACAGGTTGTTTTCAATTCACTGTTGCTATTTCTGGGGGAATGTCACAATCTATGTTAAGCAGGGTCCTCACTGAGGTGCTAGCAGCACTATTGCAACATGTAGCAAGCTATATCCAGTTCCCCAGACATGAGGATTTAGCCACTGTGAAGAAGGATTTCTAAAGATTTGGTCACATCCCACATGTAATTGGATCGATTGATGGCACACATATTGCCTTAGTACAACCACACAACAGGGAGCAAGTCTACTGGAGCAGGAAGCACTTTCATTCTATCAACGTGCAAGTTGTCTTTTAGCGGATTTGTACATCTCAAACGTCTGTGCCGGTTCCCATAATCTGCACATGATGACTTCGTATTGTGGAACAGCACCATAGTCCAGCCGATGCCACAACTACTACCGGAGAGGGCCTGGCTTGTAGGTAAGTGTGATGTATTAAAGCTTTTTTTTGGAAAAGTGAGTTACGATGATCTGATTGTATGATATTAGATGCTGCCCTTCGATCTATCTCCCATCTAGGAGACTCAGCATATCCCAACTGGCCAAGGTTGTTGGCCAGGCCGAGGAGTCCAACAAAGCCAGGGGATATCCGCTTCAATGAGGCCCATGGAAGAACATAGTGGCCAGTGGAGTGGGCTTTTGGGCTCCTGAAACCCAGATTTAAATTCCTGGACAGAACTGGGGAGCCCTCCTCTACTCACCCGGGAAGGTATGTCAGATCACCGTAGTCTGCTGCTTCCTCCACGACCTTGCCTTGTTATGGAACATCCCTTACATCACAGAGGATGCAGGCCATGAAGACCCACCGGGTGGGGACCCTGAAATGGCAAATGAAGATGCTGATAGTGGTGAAGACAAAGGAGCAGATTTGTGTCAAGATCTCATCCAGACCTACTTCTCCAGAGGGTAAGTATAGTGTGTGATGTGATGAGAGAACAACTAGTCAATCTTGTAGTGAGGTTCTGTGGCTGATTTTAAAGCTAGTAACTCAGACTATGTAGGTCTGGAGACATCTTGGGAAAGGTACATGTTTTGGTAGTATATCTTTGTTCAGATGTTAATGTTATTTAGGACTGTGTTCTCTAGAATTTGGCAATGTGATGTATGTCATATGTATGTTTGCATAGCTAATATCTCTGTGTTGGTCAGTTTTACGTAACTTCGCCATGTCATCTTCATTTGGACATTTCAGAGTTGTGACATAGGCAGTTATATTTTGTTGTTAAGCCCTACAAAGTGGACATGGATTTTTCCTGGGAATGTGCGTCATAGAGTTTGGGTGTACAATGTCGGTACGAAGACAGCTTGCACAGCGATAGGATGGAAGTTACCTGGCTTCCATTGGACTTGTTTCATGTGGTACGTTGGGCCTAATGTGTGCTACCAGTTGATACAAACAATTGTTGGGTTTTGCCCAAATCATGCTATCCAGCCTTCACATTGTCTATTTCTTCATTACCTTTGAACTAGATGTAGTTTTTGCTGTGTCTCCTCATTGTAGGCCAAAGTGCTAACAGCACTACACTGACATTTGTTTGTGACATTCACCCAGATGCAAGCAATGCTGGATTGATTTGACCCTGTGGTCAGAAAGTGTTGTACTGACATGTGTCTGCTTAAATGTTTAATTGAAGTTGTTGTCCTTTTGTGAGGTAGGCAATACCGCTCTAGCTGATGACATCCACCCAATATTTGTTGCCTGTCGTATGTGATTTTGACAGATATATCCCTTCCTGATATGTTGTGAAATTCTGCAAGTGAATATGTGTTCACTGACCCTGTCATGACTTCTTTGCTGTGTGTTATATCTTGTCAGTCTATGATTTGTACAATGGAATAAAGATGGTGCAAGACCAGACACTTGAATGTATGTGTTTATGTGACATGGTAGTGGCCCAGATTTGAACATTGTGTACATACTACATATCTATACATCAAGGAGTCCCTATTGATGAAATTTCTAACTTCACATGATAATACCATCAAAAACATATGTGTGAGACATTGCTTTGGTGTCATGCGTATTTAATTACATGAACTATGAAAAAAGAAAACAACTTAAACAAAGTACAGTGAGGACATAAATGTGCAGTCTTCAGTCTTGGTGGATGAAACCCTTGTGGATGGAGTACCAAATTTCTAGAGCCCAAATCCAACTTACTCCTCCCATCAGATATGGAAAAGTGGGCAGGAACAGTCAGCAAAGTGAATGTGTACCACACATAGGAAGACAGTGGCGAGGGGTTTTGCTGGTGGTGGTGGTATTCTTGCCAACCATCGCTCCTGAAGTCTTGCATGGACGTCCCCTCTTTCTACCAGAGGTGGGATCTGGAGCTGCTGAGCCAGGGGCACTTGCAGGCGTATCCTACTCTGTCAGGGCCTCCCTTCTTGTGTCTGCAGCAGATGTTGATGCTCTGGACGTATTAGGGCCACAGGAAGGGTCAGATGCAGATGGAAACGCCCTGCACAGCACCCCTACCAGGTAGGCCACCTTGCTGCGGTGGCCAGCCACCTCGGAGCAGATCCAGCTGTCTCAGTGCATAGTCCCGCAATCTCAATGTAGATGCTGGCCACCTTGATCTGGATTCTGGAAACCTTCTTGTTAGAAATGGGGGTCTCTAGTTGGTAATGGTTTGCACCTTTGTCCAAGTAGGGACCCTTTTTCCTAGTCAGGGTAAGGGGGATACACTTCTAAAATACCCCCTGCTCACCCCCTTGGTAGCTTGGCACAAGCAGACAGGCTTAACTCAGAGGCAGTGTGTAAAGCATTTGTGCACACATACAGTAACACAGTGAAAACACTACAAATGGACACCATACCCGTTTAGAAAAATAAGTAATCTTTATCTAAACCACACAAGACAAACACGACAAAAAAACAACATACAATAATCAAAATATGACTTTTAGAAGGTAAAAACAGTTCTGTCCATAGCAAACTATAGATGCGACACTTTCATCACAAAGTACCTAGGATGCGTCAAAATCATAAACAAAAACAGCCACAGGGAAGGTGATGAGTCGGTTCCTTATGCCCAGGGAAGGTGATGCGTCGGTTCCTTAATCCAGGGGAGGTGATGCGTCGGTTCCTTACTGCCACGCAGGGGAGGTGATGTGTTGGTTCCTTACTGAAGGAGAGGTGATGCTTCTGTTTCTTACTGCGGCCCCGGCTCTGATCTGATGTAGACTTGGCAACCCGGTGCGATGCGTGGGGATCGGGAATGTGCCGTTTCTTGATGAGGCGGCAGTGGCAATGGCGCTGCATTGGTCTATCCAGCCATGGTCCCATGATGCGTCGGTTCTTGCAGCCACACAGCAGGGCCTGCATCGTAATTGGTGTGGTGATTTCGGAGATCGGTGCACGGGATTTGGCGTGCAGTGATTTCTCCAGCAGCAGGCAGGTGCTGCGTCGAGTTCTCCAACGGCACGATGGCGATGCGTGGAAATTCTTCCTGCAAGGCGGCGAGGCGTTGGAAACGGGTGCAGATGCATCACGCTTCTCTTAGTTGCGTCTCTTTTCCAGCTCCCAACATAGGAACAACCTCCAGAGGCCCAACACAGTAATAGGCTCCTCTTGGCAGGTCAGAACTCCCAGCAAGGAAGTTCAGCGGAGCTGGTGGTGACGTCTTTGTGTCCCTGAGACTTCAGAACAGGAGGCGAGCTCTACTTCAAGCCCATGGAGATCTTCTTCAAGCAGGATACACAGCACACATCAAAGTATTTGTCCTCTCCTTGGCAGAAACAGCCATTGCAGGCCAAACCCAGACAGCACACAGCAAAGGGGCAGTACTTCTCCTTCAGCTTTCCCAGCTCTTCTCCTTGGCAGAGATTCTTCTTAAGTCTAGAAGTAATCTAAAGTTCTGGGGTCTGGGCCCCAATATTTATATTCCATTTCTATTTGTTCTCTTGTGGCAGAGAGGCTCTGTGCTCAGTCAAAACCAGTTCTGTCCTCATGGTCCAGCTTCCCTGCAGGAGGTGGAGACAGCATTGTGTAAGACAGACCATGCCCATAGGGAATCTCCTCCCCCTACTCTAAATGCAGCCCAGGTCTTTTCAGCCCAGCCCTGACTCATCCAGGAAAGGCAGGATACACCTCACCCCCCCCCAGTGGCTGTCTACAGTGAATGCACATCCCCAGACCCTGTCACTCCAAAGCCAGACAGTCAGTCCACAAACCAGCAGAGGCATGGCTAAGCAAGAAAATACCAACTTTCTAAAAGTGGTATTTTCAAACACATAAAATAAAAATCATCTTTACTAAAAGATGCATTTTTATATTCTGAGTTCGGGCATACTAAACTCCATTTTTATACCTTGTCCCCATGGGAAGTTATGATTATAAGATGTTATAAATAAATGCCCATTCTATCCTATGGGACAAATAGCCTTTCAATAGTGAACAACGAAATACACTGTATTTCACTATCACAGTACATGTCCTATCTTTCACATACACTGCACCCTGCCCACAGGGGGCCTACCTTAGGGGGGACTCACATGTAATAAAAGGAAAGGTTAGGGCCTGGCAAGTGGGTGCACTTGCCAGGTCGACATGGCAGTAGAAACTGCAGGCAGACACTGCGGTGGCAGGTCTGAGAACCCTTTGCAAGGCTGCTTGTGTGGGTGGCACAATCAGTGCTGCAGGCCCAATAGCAGCATTTGATTTACAGGCCCTGGGCACACACAGTAAACAGTACTAGGGACTTAGTAGTAAGCCAAACAAGCCAATCATGGAAACAGCAATCCATAATAACAATTTACACAGAGAGCATATGCACTTTAGCACTGATTAGCAGTGGTAAAGTGCCCAGAGTCATAAACCAACAAAAACAGGGTCAAAAATAGGAGGCCAAAGAGCAAAACGTTTGGGGATAAACCTGCTGAAAAAACAAGGTTTAACACACCTGGTATGTGGCATTGTGCAGCTCCTTCATTTCCCTCACTTCTGTGACGACCTGGCCCAACACACTGTGAGAGTGCTGGTAGAGTTCCAGGACTTGTGTGATGGCAGACTGGGTGTTCGTAGCCTCAGTGGGCTCACTCTGGGGGCCACATTTACCCTCCCATGACTGGTACCCCCACGGCCCAGTGCCCTTGGCACACACTGCACCCTCCCACTGGGTCCTGGCTCATTACTGACTGGGAGGGTGGTGGCCATCTGAGATTCCAAGACTGGCGGGCAGTGGATGGAACTGACCGTGCTAGGTGCACTGGTTGTGGGGCCTACGGTTAACTGGGTTGTTGCCACTGTGTCTGGAGGTGTGGCTGTGGGCACAGTGAGCCCAAGTGTTGGCATCTGCCCAGGATGACAAGATGGGCCCGGACGGTCCTCGACGTCCACCGCTTCAGGAGCATTGACATCACTGAGGGCTTCTTCTTCCTTGGGTGAAGAGGGACTCTGTTGGCTTTCCTGCCACTGCTCAGGTGCAGTGGTGGATTGACCTGTTGAGAAATTAAGAACACAGTCAATGGTAGAATTGAGGTATGCACATCCACATTGTTTGTGTCAGGTAAGTTCTGGACCAAGAAGGGCAAAAAAGATAGTGATTACTTCAGTAAGTGATTTGAACGGAGTTGTATTTAGTTACTAGGCATTACGTGACTGTTAGAAATGGGGGTCTCTAGTTGACAGAGGTAGGTACTTTTGTCCAAATAGGGATCCTTGCTTCTAGTCAGGGTAAGGGGGATACACACTTTCGATAACCCCTGCTCACCCCCTTGGTAGCTTGGCTCGAGCAGACAGGCTTATCCCAAAGGCAATGTGTAATGTATTTGTACCAACACTCACAGTAACACAGTGAAAACACCACAAAAGTTTAGAAAAATAAAGTATCTTTATCTAAACTAAACAAGACCAAAACGCCCAAAATCCAACATACACAGTTAAAAATATGACTTTCAAAAGGTTTCAAGAACTTGTACCTTAGAAAACTATGGATGCGTGACTTTTCACCAAAGTACCTGTAGATGCGTGAAAGTTCCAAAAGCCAAACAGCTGCAGAGTCGGAAAACAAAGAGATGTGACACTCCTGAGACCTTGGGGAGGCAATGCGACAGTCCCGCTGCACGCAGAGGAAGGGTTGCGTCGAATCTGGTCTGTATGGGGAGTGATACGTCGATTCTTCGTGACGGTTCCGGTCCGCAGGTGATGCGTCGGACGAACTTGCCGCACAGGCATGATGTGTGGAAATGAAATGAAATTAAATGAAATACCAGCATTTGTAAAGCACACAGCTACCTCCGGAGAGGTGTCCCGGCGCTAGGGGCCGTCGGGAAGATTAAGCGAGCTATTGCCCAGAGTCACATGGTGCTGGGCTAACCTGCCGCTGGCGATCGAACCGTGAACTGGAGTCAGGCACCCTGCCAACTGCGCCACACCTCTTCCACAAAATCCGGGATGCGTCGGCGATCGATGCGGCGGCGTCGAACGGCGCTGCAGCAGTCTTCTTCAGCCGCGATCCCTCGATGCGTCGATACTTGCAGCGGCGACAGGCGCTGCGGCGCGGCGATGTGTGGAAATTCTTCTCGCGCAGTGGAGATGCGTCGGGAAAACACCCGCAAAAAAAGCGATGCGTCGATTTCTGTTGTTCTTTGAGTTTCTTCTTTCATTCAGCTCCCAAACAGCAGCAACAACCTCCAGAGGCCAAAAACTGGCACAGGCACCTCTTGGCAGGTCAGAACTCACAGCAGCAGAGTTCAGGGGTGCTGGGGGTGAAGTCTTTGTGTCCCTGAGACTTCAGAACAGGAGGCCAGCTCACTTCAGGCCCTTGAAGATCTCCTTCAAGCAGGGGACACAGCACACAGCAAAGTCCTTCTCCTTTCCTTGGCAGAAACACCAACTGCAGGCCAACCCCAGACACACAGCAAGGGCAGTACTTCTCCTCAGTCTCTCCAGCTCTTCTCCTTGGCAAAGGTTCCTCTTGAATTCCAGGAATGATCTAAAGTTCAGGGGTTTTAGGTCTAATACTTATACCCCAAAATGTCTTTATTCTCTTTGTGCAAGGGGCTCTGAGCCCAGTTCAAACCAGTTCTGGGGGGCATTCTGCAAGTGCACAACAGCATCTATTGTCAGTGTGAGCCTTGGCTCCACCACATGGGGGCGGAGCCAGCATTGTGGAAGGCAGGCACAGCCCTATTCAGGTACAGGTGCTACTCCTCCCACCACTCCAAATGCAGATCAGGCCTATTCAGCCTAGTGCTGACTCATCCAGACTCCTGGAGCCACTGCACCTCCCCAGCCCCTGTCACTCCGAAGCCAGACAGTCAATCCACAAACAGACAGAGGCACACAGGATGGCTGAACAAGAAAATAGCTACTTTCTAAAAGTGGTATTTTCAAACACACAATTTAAAAACCATCTTTACTAAAAGATGTGTTAGTAAATCCTGAGTTCAGGGATACCAAACTCCCTTTTTCTATTTTATCCCTATGGGAAGATATGCTTGTTAAATGTTCCAAAGCATTCCCCATTCTGTCCTATGGGGCAAGATAGCCTTTCAAAAGTGAAAAACGAAATTGGCAGTATTTCACTATCAGGACATGTTACACACATGAGTACATGTCCTACCTTTCACATACACTGTACCCTGCCCAGGGGGGTACCTTGGGCCTACCATAGGGGTGCCCTATGTGTAAGAAAAGGGAAGGTTAAGGCCTGGCAAGTGGGTGCACTTGCCAAGTCGACATGGCAGTTAACAAACTGCGCACAGGCGCCGCGGTGGCAGGCCTGAGACATCTTTTCAGGGGCTACTCATGTGGGTGGCACAATCAGTGCTGCAGGCCCACTAGTAGCATTTGATTTACCAGCCCTGCACACTCAGTGCACTTTACTAGGGACTTACTGGTAAAACAAATATGCCAATCATGGATAACCAATCACAATAACAATTTACACAGAGAGCATATGCACTTTAGCACTGATCAGCAGTGGTAAAGTGCCCAGAGTCCTATAGCCAACAAACACAGGTCAGGACAAAATAGGAGGAAGAAGCAAAACGTTTGGGGATAACCCTGCAAAAAGGGCCATTTCCAACAGTGACATTCAATCTATGTGTCTGATTTCATCAGCTCATTGAACGTGTCCTTATATGTTCTTTTGGATTTAGGGATAGACATGACATCTCCAACACTCAGCTACGCACACAGTGTAGTCGTATCATATGTATTTGTCCATTCCAAAGCCTATTTATGTCGAATTCAGACAAAGAGGCAGCTTGGTTGTATAAGTGGCATTGTTCATCCTGTTATGAGTCTAAAGTCAAGGGGTCACCAGGCATTGCAAATGAGCTGTGTGTCTTTCATGGCTGACATATATTAGGGGTACTCAGTTGTTGTGGTGTAACTCAGGCCATCAATAATTTGAGTTGATGTGTCCAGAACACCATCAAGCAAAGTGTTCAGACGTGTATTTGTGATGAACATTGTCTGTCCTTTGCACATTCCCTGAGTAGTGTGGCTAAGTAGTAAGATGGGCGACAGGTGAGAAGATGGTAAAGGGGTGTAGCTACTCGTTTGGAGTTGGAGTGACAAGGCCTCATGGAATTGTAGTCAGTTCTATATCATTTTTGCAACGCTTGAAAATTGCTAAGCTGCATAAGTAGTGTAGCTCAGTATTAAGATGGGCAACAGGTGAGAAGGAGGTAAAGGAGTGTAGCTACTTGATTTGAATTGGAGTGACAAGGCCTCATGCTAGTTGTAGTCATTTGAATGTCACTTTTGCAACACTTGAGAATTGCTAAGCTGCAGGAGTAGTGTAGCTCAGTATTAAGATGGGCTACAGGTGAGAAGGGGTAAAGGAATATAGCTACTTGTTTGGCGTTGGCGTGACCTCAAGGTAGTTCTAGCCAGTTCTGTCCTTTTTACAACCTTTGACGAACTTTAAGTGTACCATAGCTGTTGAAAACATGCATTTGTGGCGGACCATACATTTCCATATTGACACATGTCATGGGTGCTATATTATTATTTCGATGATGCACTTACAGACAGAATTGCAACATGTGGCAGGTCAAGGATTTGTAAACATGTGGTGTCATATGCACCAATATTAATTGCCATAGACAAACACACATCTCAGATACTTTCTGTGTTGCATGTTATGACAGTAGATGGAGGAGACAATAGCAAAGGCAGAGGTGATAGCAAACAGGACATTGCGATATTATGGCAGTTCTTGATGTGTAACTTACCAGAGTCCACTCCTCCAGGTATTCCTGACAAGCCCTTAGTATGCAGGATGGCCAAGACCTTCTCCTCCCATGGTAAGAGTTGTAATGGTGCACTGGGAGGGCCACTGCCAGTCCTCTGTGCCTCCTGCTGGTGGCTGTTATACTTGCTGCGCACCTTCTGCCTGAGGTCATTCCACCTCTTCCTGATGTCTCCCTGTGTGCACAGGGTGGTACCAACAGCGATCACTCTGTTGACTATCCTGGCCCACATTTCTGATTTCATACTCTCAGGAGTGTGCTGGACTTGGGCTCCAAATATTTGGGGCTCTACTCTGAGAATTTCATCCACCATGACTGTCAGCTCTTTCTCTGTGAAGGCTTCTTTTCCCTGGCATGGTGAATACAACAATGGGAGTGGGTATGTAACTTGATTTAATTAGGGAAATGTGATTAAGGGGAAGATCGAAAAAAGGGGTGCCTCATCCTAAAAAATCAGAGTCTGGTGCAGATGATGGTGCCTATCTTCTGGCCCACAGTTTGAACGCAAAGGATGCTGGTCAGAGAGGGTGTGTGTTTTATAGTGCGATTTGCATGCGTGTCTTCTTGCTAATGCACATCAGGTGTGTATTTTTCGAAAGCATCCAATGGCCACAGTTGTGGTGTATTATGTGGCGCGTACTGCGGCGGCGGCGAGCACCGCCAGAGAACCGTGATTTGTTGAGGACCGCTGTGAGACCCCCAGTACGACTGTGTACTCATAATACGCTCTGCACTTGGACCACGGGCCTGGCAGAGTCCGTCGATGCACCGCCAACGTTTTGCTCCACCATGGGACCGCAGGGAGGACCGTTGTGCCAGTGGTCTGGGTTTCCGACTTCACAACTCGTAATGCGGCTGTAGGTCGGGTGCAAGCGCAGTGGTGGCGTGGATGACATTGCTCTTGGGCGGTCAGACTGCCAAACTCGAAACCAGGCCCTAGGTGTAGCTTGTGCTTGGCCAAGGAGGGCCTGTGGTTGTCAAGATGTTCCACGTTTCTGCGTAAATTGAAGGTATCTTTGTCTTGGAGCCAATATTGACAGAATATCAGGCTCACTTAGTCCCGTGTACCGCGTATAGCCTCCTCTCGTCATCGGGTAGCATGCGCTAGGCAGCGGGCTAAGGTATTTTTTGACAAAGTCATAATTTTTTCTCTGTCAGTTTTCTCTCTCTTTTCTTCACTGTGGTTATCAATTGATGCATTCTTGATGTTGTGGTGTTGGTAAATTGTTGCAACTGCATTTTTGTCTTGAATCGTGTTTTGCTAATGATTCAATGTTTGTATAAAGGCGCCGCTAATTCTTACAATTATTTTTTCATATCTGCTAATTTTCTGCTGAATTCACATGTTTTGAATTTACAATTGCACTTTCCTTCAGGTTGTGACTCTTCATATGCATGTTTTGTTTGTGTTTGTGAAGTGTCTACGCTGAGGCATCTATATACATAGTATTGAGCTCTTAGAAGTAGTTTTAACCAGTAATCCCATGTATTTATTCCCCCAACGATCAGCGTAGAATCTAATATTATTTGATCCTGAGAAGCTAGAGCACATCAGTCCGTTGAAAGGTCCCCAGCTATCATGGAGTCGCCGCTAAAGCATGTGCAAACTAGGTTCCCCAGACAGATTAAAAAAATTATCAAGTATTGTCGCGAATGGCATGCACACACTAAGGCACATGCATTCCCCTGGCCAGAGGGGGTGTTGCAGGGATTCTACACATACACAGAACTATGAGCAATGTTGGACTTGGCCCTTTTTGCAGGGTCATCCCTGAACTTTTTGCCTTCCTCCTGTATTTTCTCTGACCTGTTTTTGTTGGTTTTATGACTCTGGGCACTTTACCACTGCTGATCAGTGCTAAAGTGCATATGCTCTCTGTTATAAATTAATGTGTGGATTAGTGACTCCATGTTTGGCCTATTTGATTCACTGTCAAACCCTAGGCCAGTGCACTGTTTGTGCCCAGGGCCTGTGAATCAAATGCTGTTGGTGGGCTTGCAGCACTGGTTGTGCCACCCACAGGAGCAGCTTATAAAGTGTGTCTCAGGCCTGCCATTGCAGAGCCTGTGTGCAGTCTGGTACTGCCATGTCGACTTGGTAAGTGCACCCACTTACCAGTCCCCAAACCTTCCTTTTTCTGCATGTTAGTCACCCCTTAGGTAGGCCTGCGGGCAGGGTGCATTGTATGTAAGAGGTAGGACGTGGCCTGGTGTGTGTGGCATGTCCTGATAGTGAATTACAGCCAATTTCGTTTTTTCACTATTGCAAGGCTACCTGTCCCCATAGGCCAGAATGGGCAGTTTGATTATAACATCTTCTAATCCTAACTGACCCAGGGAACATGGTAGAAAAATGAATTTAGTATGCCTGAACTCAGAATAATAAAATACATCTTTTAGTGGAGTTGGTTTTAACATTCTGTGTTTGAAAATACCACTTTTAGAAAGTAGGTATTTTCTTGCCTAACCATCCAGCCTGCCTCTGCTAGCTTGTGTATTGTATGTCTGGGTTTGTGAGTGACAGGGGCTGGGGGACTCCAGGAGACAGGGTGAGTCAGCACAGGGCTGAATAGACCTATCTGCATGTAGAGTGGTGGGAGGAGTAGCACCTGGGCCTGAATAGGGCTGTGCCTGCTTTCCACAATGCTGGCTCCACCTCCTGTGGTGTGTCTGATGTCTCTGGCCCACACTGACGCATCAGATGCCGTTGCATCATCGGAGAAGCGTGTCGCAGGGCCTGTCGCGGCTCAGAAGATTCACCGAGTCGCCGCACGGCCATCGGGCGTGCACCAACCAGCTCCCCTGAATTCCCTTGCTGGGAATTTGAAGTGCCTGCTGTTGTGTTGGGCCTTCTGAGAGACTGCGTGTCGCTGGGAGCTGGAAGCACGATTCAAGAGGGAGAAGCGTGTCGCCGCCGAAGCCGCTGTCGTCGCATCGCCGAGAAAGCGTGCCACCGCTGCCGCTGTCGCCATCGCATCGCCGAAGCGCCTCGCATCACCGGAGAAGAGTGTCGCGGTCGCATCAGACGCCGTTGCATCATCGGAGAAGCGTGTCGCAGGGCTTGTCGCAGCTCAGAAGATTCACCGAGTCGCCGCACGCCCATCGGGCGTGCACGCATCGCCCCCTGAGTGTCGCATCGAGAGGAAGACGCCATTTTGTTTCATTGCACCGGATCGTCATCGCATCACGGCGCTGCGGGTCGCATCGCCACAGAAGCGCAGTAAGAAACCGACGCATCACCTCCCCACGCGGTGAAGAACCGACGCATGACCTCCTCTCAGGTAAGGAACCGACGCATCACCGTCCCCTACGCATCAGTAGGGAACCGACGCATCACCTCCCCCGGAGCAAGGAACTGACGCATCACCGTTCTTGCGTGTAAGGAACCGACGCATCACCTTCCATGCAACTCTTTTGTTTGTATCGCGTTACGCATCCAAAGGTACATTGAACATTGAGTGTCGCATTTACCATCTTTATTGAACTGAACTATTTTCTACCATTGACAGTCATATTTTTTATAGTGTATTGTGGATTTTTGTCGTTTTGGGTCTTGTGATAAGTCTATATAAAAATACTTATTTTTATAATACAACCTGTGTGGTGTCCATCTGTAGTGTTGTCACTGTGTTACTGTATGTGTTCACAAATGCTTTACACACTGCCTCTGAGATAAGCCTGCCTGCTCGTGCCAAGCTACCAAGGGGGTGAGCAGGGGTTATTTTAGTAGTGTATCCCCCTTACCCTGACTAGAAGCAAGGGTCCCTATTTGGACAAAGGTACCTACCTCTGCCAACTAAAGACCCCCAGTTCTAACAGGGACCAAATTCTGTTTTGTTCTCCAGCTTTTCTCGTACCAAATCTCCAACTTTAGGAAACCAGCCGGCAAAAGGAAGCAGCACCGCAGCATCAGTGGAAGAGGGTGAATGTTCTCTTGTCAGCATGTCACGTGTCTTTTGTAGTTCCTGTAACACAGTAGAGTGGTTATCTATGTCAAAGGCTGCAGCAGCAGCCACAACGTCTAGACCATCAAGGTCCGGTACAAACATCTTAATGCCAAAGAGCATTTCGTATGGGGTCAGCCCACCAAGAGATCTTCTTGGGAGATTATTAAGGGCATGTTGAACCCCATACAAATGAGCCAGCCTCTGCCAGTACCTAAGACTCTAGCTGTCAAAGATTGCTTTAAGTCACGGTTCATTCGCTCCACTATAGAATTGCCCTCAGGCCTGTATGGAGACGAAAACTGCACCAGCACCCCCAGAGACCTCATTGCGTCCTGGTACGACTTAGAGGCAAATGCTGGACCTTGGTCTGAATGGAAGGTGCCACAGGCAAAAGTCCTGACAAAGACATGCAAATCTCTAATGACATTTTGAGCGTCAGCATTGCATTGTGGTCAAACCCAAAGGAATCTAGTGCATGAATCAACTGCAACTAAAATATGTTTATATGCAGTATCAGATGTCAACGGACCACAGTGATCAAGATAAATACAGCCAAAAGGTTAATTTGAAATATACAGCTGTGTTTGTAGTAGACATGTAACCGTAGATGGTTTAATCTGCTGACAAATGTCACAAGATAGTACATGATTACCGGTTTGTCTATATAGACCACGCCACCAATAACGTTGCTGTAATATGGAAACTGTTGCAGACACTCCCGCATGAGCAGAAGCCATGCCCTCATGTGCGGCTATGATCAAAGGAAGTCTGCGGTTCTCATTGGGAATCAGCCGATCCCCAACTGACGGTATTGTAGCAAAAGAAACTTGCTCGGGTGACAAATGATAAGAATACTTAGAAGGGAAACCCTGTGGAAAAACTGATCCATCCTTCGTAGCAGCTATCGCCGCCAGAATATCATTATCAATCCTAGTCATGGACCTAGTAACTGCTGCAACTGAACATGTGGCTACTGCAGATTTGGCTGCCTCATCAGCCAAAGAATTGCCAACAGCATGTGTTCCCACACGCTGATGGCCAAGAGTATGTATAACTTGTGTGAGCGGCAAACGTTAAGTTCTGTACTCAAACCCAAAGCATTTTATGCTTTATTGCGCTACCTTTAGAGTCTCGAAAATCATTCTGAGACCAAAAGAATAAATTATCATTGAAAGCCTGTACACAGTAGTAGGAATCGCACACGACAAGAGTGTTTACCTTAGGATCTGCGAATTCGAGAGCCAAAATCAGAGCGCAGCTCTGCCAAGTGTGCCGTACAGTCTCCAAGTGCCTGCGTGTGTACTATGGAAGACTTAAACTCACAATTTCCGATTGAGCCAGTAACAATAGTGCAAGCCGCTGAGTAAGCATGTTCGGACCCGATGGCCAGTTGTGCCGAGCCGTCGGTATAAATGATACATTTGTACTGATCCAAGGGAAGCAACGACAGCAGAGGAGGATGAACATGTTCATATTATAAAAACTCTTGTGTCTGCAATGAGGGATCAAAAATAAACGTGACATCAGCCGATGTCAAAGAACTGGCCCATTGTATCCAACGGGGATGCAAAGCTTTAGAATTTGGTACACTCGCCTTTGTCACTGCTTCCAACACCGGTATAGGCGAAACCATAAAAATGCATTTTCCCTGCGGCAGAGATCGCTCCTTTCAGGATCACCATCTGGACCGCAGTCAATATTTTATCAACCGTAGAAATTCGCATTTCTGCCGATGTGTACAAATGAGATTTGTAAGCTATCCGTACTGTGTCTCCTTCATTGAACGTCAAGTAAGTTAAACCCACCGTCCCTGGCACAATTCTTATGACCAAGTTCGTAGAATTATCACGTGTGAATAAGAAGTTGGTCGCTAGCAGATCAGACTGCAAAGATTGAAGAATAGAGATGTGTTCCGGAAGCCAGCAGGCAGCTGTAAAAGAAGGTTGTATCAACGCATAAAGCGGTTTGATACGCTGGGCATAATCAGGAATGTAAGTCCTCCCGAAATTCAAAAATCCCAGCACAGATTGTAGTTTTTTAAATGTAGACGGAGGCTGCAATTGTGCACACTTCTCCAGAAAGTGGGAGGCCAACCCCCTACCTTCATTATTGAGCTCATAGCCCAAAAAGAGGACCGCCAAATAGGCGATATGTGACTTGGCAAAATTGAATTTGTAACCCAAGTCCGCAAAAGAGAGTATGATGCGATCCACACGTACAAGGTGTGGAATCATTTCGCCATCCATCAGATAAATGTCATCGACGTACGAGAATGCATCCGGGTCTATGTCGTGTAAGAGAGACACAACATGCACAGCAAATGCCCCGGGGCTATTTATACCCCATAGGCAAACGCGTAAACCTTTCTGATTCCCTACCGCAGTAAATGCGGTCAAGTCACGCTCTCAGGAGCCAAATTGTGACTATAAAATCCATTGGATATATCCAATGTAGTCTTGTATTTTTTACGGACTATATTATTCACTAACGCAGAGCTATGAGTGTTCTGTACCGCAAAGGTACGAACATGACTATTCAAATTGCGGTAATCCAACACAGTACAATACGAGCCGTCCGGCTTCGACATCGGAAAAAGAGGATTATTCATGGGTGATACACAGGGTTCAATCACACCCTGATATTCCAATTGGGACAAAATGTCACAAACGGAAGCTTTAGCCTCACGTTTGATCGGATATTGGGGTTGAGGTTGTGGGCTAGATCGTAAAGGCATCTCATGTGCAGGTGAATTTCTATCCCAGCCCACCTGATTACGATACACCGCCGGAGCCAAGGCTAATGCCCACTCTGACACGTAAGCCTGTTTAGCTTCTTCAGAGACATAACGGGAAAAACTCGGAAGTATCACCTCTTCTCCTCGCGGGGAGGCTAGAACAAATGGTGGAGGCCAATCTGTCTCCGCCAACAAAATGTCATACGAGGAGGTAAGGTTTTCCCAAAAAAACACATTAATTGTACGCTGAATATCACCTTCAATTTGTAGGACTATTTCATAAAGTCTATCTGGGGGCGCAACTCGTGTATCTGCTGTTTCCACTGTAATGAAAGTGTCAGTTGCTCTTGCCGCCAGACAATGATGGAGTGCCTCCTGCACTATGGTAACATCCGCCTCCTGTCGAGGAGTGTCACTGCCCATGTCCAATCTAGGAGTATGGTTCTCACCGTCTGAGGCATACTTCGTTGTTAAAGCGGCAACTTTCTTCTTTTGATATGGGGGTCTAAACTGAGGCAGTCCCTCAGGTTTGGCATTCACGTCAAACTGGCGTGGCGGATCACGTCTCTGCTGAGCAGTCTCACCTTGTCTGCGATCTTGGCTCTCTCCACCACTGATTTGAGAATGTCCTGTAAAGAACGAGGAGGGCGCTGATCAGGAATTTGAAATCTCTCAGGTGTCTTAATTTTGGAGCGTCACGCAAATCATATCTACGCTCAGAAGCCTCAGGTGTCGGCGAACCAGCACGCGAACCTTGCTTCTGTTGCTGCTGCAGCTGATTCTTATTCCAGTTCTTTTTAGGAAAGACCGGACGCCCCTCTTTGTCAGGTTGGGCTTTTTGTTGAGCTTGTGTAAAAGGCTTAACTCCCAGACTATTTCGCCTTAAGGTTTTATACGCCTTAGCGGTAATTTTTTGGCAATTCATGTTGCTTGTCTGCGTCAGCAACTGCTTCTAAGTGCTGACTCACCTGTAAGCTAACAGCTTCTCCCTTCACGTTAGCAAGGATCATATCGCAAACAATATCGAACACCCCCACCAATCGCATCCCCAACTCAAGGGCAGCTTCTGCCCCATGTTCATCCCGAACCCTTTTAAGGACGGACGGTAGAACGGTCATGGAGGGGGTGCCGAAACACATTGAATATACCGCTGCAAACACTTTTCCCCAAGTGGTACAGTCAGCCAATTCGGGAATGAGGCCTTTAGGTAAACTCATAGTCAGGATCCTGTGCTTCTCCACAGGAGTGGTATTTGGAAAAAGAGCTTTGAGTTGCTCAAACTTCTCCGCTAGCCAATAAGGGAGATCATCCTTATTCTGAGGACGTTTACCCATCATGGATTTAATCATGAGGGGACTAATAACCAGACCACCGTGTCCCGGTGGCTGCACAGCAACACTCGGTGGTGCCACCTGTATGTTGCGCGACATAAACTGTATCACAGCTCTATGAATATGTATCGAAGACGTGTGTAATTGACGTAGCTCTGTGATAGGAGCGTTTAGGTAATTTGGATGTGGTGTATACCCAGCCAAAACGGGCCATGTGGCCCCATCAACTGACAAGGGGCCTAAACAGACCACAGATATAGGGTGAGGAAGGGTGCCATTAAACCATATGGTGTGCTTCCAAGCTGTCAGCGTAACCTCAAGAGTCCTATAAGGTCTATATTCCCACAGAACCGCATAGGCAGTATATTCGTGAAACAAATTATCGTTACCATCCACTGCCGGAAAGGTAGCCCACGAATAGAAAACCTCGACGCGGTGTGCTGCATCCGCTTCAACCACTAAAATTATAGCTCCAGCATGAGGGACTCCATATTGAGTCAAATAAGCCATGACTGGAGCCACTATGGCAACTGCAATAATTAGAAGAACGTAAGTGAGGTAGCACAACAACGGGCTAAATGTAACCTTTTAAAATCCAAGCTTGAAAAACCTATAAACATCAAATATAGGAGGTTAAGCCCTCTCGCCACGGACGTCTCTGATAAAAGGTGAAAGGGTATTGTGGACACACACAAGCACTACTCAGGGGTCTCGCGAATAAGTACCAGACCAAACGTTGGCGGCGCCATGTTGCAGGGATTCTGCACATACACAGAACTATGCGCAGGAATACGGGACCTCGGTGTATCGGGGCTATGCCTTCCTACCACCTCAGTACCCACCATCCCAGGACCGACTAGCTATAGTATCTCACTCGCTTTCCTAAACAATCATGAAGATGCAAATGATTAGACACCCCAGAACACAACACTCTCGGATCTCTCAGGAATCGCGGTAACAAGACACACCTTTTCGCTCTCTCACTTGTATATGTCCACAATAAGAATTGAATGAGACACGAATAAAGTTTAAAATGTTTATTTTAACTATCGTGCTCTAAAGCGCAGTATACGAGCCACAACCAGCAGCAAAATGCATAATATCAATACAGTTAGCATTGTTGCAAGGCCATATATCATAAAGGGAGATCTCATCATATAAAGACAGTGGGTAAAGGACTATAAGGCCTAACCACCCTCCCCTTGGTAAGAAGTTGTACTATTATATAATAGAAGATCTCTGGGCTTTGTCAGCAGACCCCATACCTTAGTGCCTAGATAGTATATCTACATCATAGCAACCGCATGGCTCTTCTCCCTGGAAAGATCCCTCTCCAAGTGTGTGTTCACCAAACATGCATCCCCCTAATATCAAAGAATGAGTTTCCAGCAGCGGCTGCAGCTGTGTTAGCGTGTTTTGTCTAGGTGCGAGGGACTGACCAGAACAGAATAACAAGGGGCATTGTTTATCGACCTTGCTTACAGTGTTCAGGCTAAACTCCAGGAACCAGCGGAGAACGCACGAAGCAGAGGCATAAACAGAATCTTGTAAAAATAAAGTCATGTAGTAACGTGCACAAAAGCAGCATCATGGCAGCTGGGCTCATGCTAACTTAGCGATGTCGACAATGTCCCTATTACTACAGGGGGAACCTTCGACACTAACAAAAACGAACACACAAGAACACACATTCAGACTAAATATCTAGGGCAAAAGAAGACCAGAAGAGGGGCACTGTTAGAACTATGGGACATCCTTGAGGAGGACCAGACTGAAAATCCTGTCCTAGAACCCACAAGTAAGGCGTCCGCAACTCCTCTTCCGTATGTAGAAATGGAGGTGCTCTCTCCAATGCCTGCCATTCCTGCATTAGGTTATACCAATCCACCAGTCGAGGGAGCCTGAGGGCCCGCCACTGAACAAAAAACTACTAGATCTAGACAAGGGAGGCCAACAGGCCATGAGGCCCAGACAATCCCAGCCTCAGCCCAGTCCATTGCTAGAGCTCCCCGAAACTCAACCCCTCGTCTGTCGCGTTCAACCCATCGAACTCCAGCGGCACGGAGAACGTGCACTCCCACCTGTCCGGGTGAACACACTTGGGTGACCGGGAGATTCAAAGCAGTACTAGATAGTGATACAACTAGTGGGGGTGAAGAAAGAGGCCTCAGTCCTCAGAGGTTAAACGATTAGGGGGAGCGCAAGGTATGCTCAGACAGCAGAAGGGACAACCAAAAGCAAGTTTGAGGGCAAATTCCTATCCAGAGAACAATGCCTAGCTCAGAACAATAGAGGCAACGCAGATGGGAGTCAGAGGAGAGGTGTGAATTAAGGCTGGAGAGAGAGAGAGCTCTCACCTGGGGAACACATCGAGAGAGCAGAGCAGCACGCCCTCCACCTGAGGAGAGCATGAGTAGGTATAGAGTATTCGATGGAGAAAAGTACAAGCCAGGACTAGGAGGGAGGTTTCTGCCTGGGGCTCGAGCCTAGGGAGACCTTAACGAACTTTCGAGACAGAATGAGGGAACGATGCAAGTGCGGCCGGCACAGGTAAGAGAGGCGGGGCTGGGGGAAGTCGACAGACAATGGGATAGGTAAAATGAAATAAAAAAAGAAATAAAACCACTTACCTTGCCCTCGCTGCATTGCCATGTTACAACTGATCTTCTCTCATCATGCAGGTCCCCATTTGTCAAGTATTGGTAAAGTGAGACTGAATTGACTACAACTGCCATGAGGCCCTCTTACTCCTACTCTCACCAAGATGCTATAGTGAATGGGACACACTCACATTGCACACATCTCAGGTCCTGTTATGATATCAATGAAACATCTGTATGGATGTGCCATTAAAGTGAAACACACCTTCTCTGCTACAACTCTGTATTGGACTCTCACAAATCACCCACATGAAAAGGCAATGTCAGTCAATGGGATTACATAGAATAAGTGTGAGAACCATTCTAAGAGCACAATGGAACCACTCTCTGCAGGATAGCTATGTCTCTATCAGGGCAAACCCTGAAAGTCTGGAGCCCTGGGGTACAGCACATTTTGCACATGCCTGACAAACTCAATGTGCACTGGACCTGGGAACCGAAGTATATCAGGGACAACCAATAGCATAACAAAGTGCCTTGCATGTGTAGGGAATATATAAGTGCAAATTATGAAAGTAAACACAGCACCAACAGCATATGGCATAAACCTAGATAAAGGAGCTGTAAAGTATACACAGGGAAACGGACACATGTCCATGCAGAACTACACAAAGTTATGACACGTTAACACCCTCCATGTGTGGATCAACAAATATCTAACTTCAACACATCAAACACATATGGGGGTGGCGGATAAGGATGAAGGTGGAACTAATCCTGGTGGGTCTGCCACCACTCAGGAGTGTCCACCGGAGGATGACTCCGATGATGACGGGCTTGAGCTGCTGTCCTCTGGGGCACTCCTCACACCCTCCTGGTCACTGGGTCTCTCCGTGCCTGACGTCTCATGTCTGAAACCACTGTGTCCCCATTGACATTGGCCCCTTCTCCTCCGTTTGCCCTGGATGTATTTGAAATGACATGTAGCATGGGTTTATTGCAACTGCATTTCCATACCTGACCATCACAAATCAACAGAAAACATTGGAGAAGTCCCCATATCACACAACCTTCATGGTTCCATCTGTAGGCTTCAAATTTAGCATGAGCACATGCATGCATGCTACATAACCTGTAAACAGTCGAGTTCACTCATGTTATAACCCCAGACGAGCCCAAATGCATTGATGGAATTGTCTACACTCCATCCTTATTCCCATACTAGGGTAGTCAATCACCTTTCATACTTTGGTACTTGTATACCATTGTAAAAAGATGTAACCAAATAGCATGGATCCAAGTGTGAGATTTACATATTGCTCACATAAGGCACAAAGGCAGACAAATCATAACACATTATGACGTCATGAAGTTCAAGTTGAACTCCAGTGTGCCATGAATTAGTGTTGGGGCAGACATCATGTCACATGCAAATGCTCATTGCACATTGATGACATTTTGCACTCCAAATTATGTCATATGTCCACTATCTGAAATGTTAAATGAAAGCTATACATAGGCAGTTTAGCTATGTATCACATTTAGCAGATTAAGGGCCAGATGTACGATGCGCAAAATAGCACCTCGCAAATTGCGAGTCTTTTGTGACTCGCAATTTGCGAGGCGCTATTTGGGATGTATAACAGTGTGTATCACCTGTTTGCGATTCCCAATGGGTCGCAAAGTGAGAGGCAATTTGCGACCCCATTGGGAATGGCAGGCCCTCCCAGGTATGGTGGCCTGCTGGGCTCAGCAGACCACCATGTCTGGGACTGCTTTCAAATAAAGCAGTTTTTTTTTAATGCAGCCCGTTTTCCTTAAAGGAAAACTGGATGCATTTAAAAAAGAAAAAAATGAAACTTTTCGTTTCATTTTTTAAGGGCAGGTTGCGGTCGCAAAACATTTGTACATGGGGTTGCGCTCTCTATTAGGAAGGGAACGCCCCTTCCTAATAGCGAGTCGCAAAACCTATTTAGGGAGTCGCAAATAAATTGCGACTCGCTAAATAGGCTTTGTACATGGACCATGCTGTTTTTGCATGAGCAAACGGGTTCACAAACCCGTTTGCGTATGCAAAAACTGCCGAACATCGGGCCCAAAGTTCCCTGAAAACATTGAGGTCTCAACATTAGGGAGAAAGATACTCTGAATTCACACAGCACAACACTCCATATAGCCATGTGAACATCCCCAATCTTGCTTGGTACAGGTCATAGATTGTATCCACAAGCCAATACACCGTTGAAGGTTTTGGGTGTCCCTGAACATCTACGACAGGAAGATGTGGGCTCACTAGAGTCCCAAAGGGCAGGCACATCACACCACTCTTTGGTATTGTATACTCAGATTGCCTTGTAAGGATCAGTGTAGACACTCTCATATCTCACAGTTCTACATCTCACTCCCTCATGCATGTCAGTCAGTGAATGAGTGTTTTGAAACACTATTGCAGATGAAACAACAACTGGCAAATGCACACTGGCCAACATGTAGGCACTAATGCTAATGGCACCAGCGATGTTTGCACTCTCATTTCACTATATGACCAGTACTTACCAATGGGAACTGTTGTACAGTCACTGCATGTACTGTGCTCTCTATGTCATGTCACACGTAATAGGGCCACCATCACATGAAAGACAGTAGTGAGAGAACATCACTCCTCACACAATACATCTATTCAAAAGTAACCCACTATCTACACTGTTCATGTCTCAGATGTGCAGCAGGCTTGTACAGTGTAAGCACCACTATTGGAAATGTGTCAACAGGCTTGTGTGAGTAAGGGGACAGTCATTAGTGACAGAAACATATTGACATTGTGGGTCAATGGAAAGAAGTATCAGGTCAGGAGATCACCTCAGTCGCCATGCCTCGTATTATCCATGTAGCAGCTATCAGGGCTACTAGTGGCACAGATAACTCTTTCTGGGAACATCCATGGATCAGCATGTCTACAGGGACATTACTCTGTGCATCAGTTCTCCGGCCACAGTCAGGCCTTGCTCTCTGCAGGCTGAGGCTACTTATCCTACATGAACCTCACATTTCCACCAATTCAATAGAGAAAAGTGAAACTTCTGCTCATTTCATATGTGAACATACAGTTGTGTGGCACTCTGATGAGGTATAGTTCCCTCCGAGACAACTGTTTTACAAAGTCTGATTAGGGTTGAGTGATCAGTGGGACATTACACTTGGCTGACATCATCCTCAAATGCTTATAACAGTGTACAGACGTGGCTCATGGTGTGAAGCCTTTACATACCAATGCACATATACCATGATGTGATTTGAAAACTAATTGTAGCTACTATGAACTCCAGCCCTTATCACACATTCCAATGGTGGCCTTATCTCCACAAAGTTTAGGGCCCTATAATACATTACATGAGTAGGGGTCACACAATGTATGCAATCAACATAATGCTTGCACTTTGACACTCAGAGACACTGGGAATAGAAAAGAAGCATTGAAATGGGGTTCAATGTGTATTTGAAAAACGTACCTGTTCCTCTGGTGAGCCATAGAGCTTGGCATACAGGGGAAGAACCTAGTCCACCAGGACATCCGCTCCTCTGGAGTGAAGGGAGGTGCCCTTTCCCCTGTAGCGCGTGTCATGATTGCTCCCAGAGGTGGCAAACAGCAGCTAAACTGGAGGAGGTATTGATAGCAGCAGTGTCAGGAGGCAAAGTGAGATTTTTTTCCAACCGCCGAGTACACGTTGGTGCACACAGCCATTGGGCTGTGAGGTCACTATCCCCAACTTTAGCTATGATCACTGTGCATGTGACCACCCACCGCGCGCTCAACTACTGCTGGTGGTGTACGTTCAACATGTCCTATTAGTGAGGTCAGGCATCGCCATGTTAGCAGTTGGGAAACTGTATTGGTGACGGTTAAGTACGTCACCGCCACTACAAATGAGGGCAACATGTTTACATTTGAAATGCCCCATTCCCATGTCATGGCCAGTACAAAACTTCATCTGTGTAGTGCATTGCTGTGCACATAGGTAAAATGTGCACACCGCACTGTACGCCGCGATTGGCGGTATTTCACATGAAACATTATGCTACCCTCACTATAGTGTATAGTGGTAATTTAAATTTTCTGAATTGATGATGTGCACAGTTCTGTTACAAACCTGTGAAGGCCACCTTAGGGATGACTGGTGGATATTCCAGATTTGACAATGATGATGTAAAATGTGTAATGCTTCATGAAGCATTAATGTTCAGACACATGACTTTTGCCTGACTCTTCACATATGTTACTCTGCACACTGTGACCAATATGCATTTATGTGTTACTCCTCACATAGGTACCCAGGGAGAGGGAGCGTCAGGCTCCAGTGTACCGCCCATTTCCAGATCTACAGACCATGGAAGAGCAACATGTCATCCAGAAGTTCTGTTTGAATAGTCAAACAATCCTGGATTTATATCATCAGTTGGAGCCTGACCTCCTACCTCACATCAATAATCCTACATCAATCCCACCACTTGTTAAACTCATATCTGTTTTGCATTTTTTTGCCACATGTTCACTTCAATTCACTGTGGCTATTTCAGGTGGAATGTCAAAACCTATGTTCAGTCGGGTACCTCAAGAGGTGCTAGCAGCACTTTTGAGACACGTGACCAACTACATCCAGTTCCCCAGACATGAGGATTTAGCCACTGTGAAGGCAGATTTCTATGCTTTTGCTCACATCCCACATGTGAATGGATCCATTGATGGCATGCATATTGCCTTAGTACCACCGCATACCAGGGAATAAGTGTACCGCAGCAGGAAGCACCATCATTCTATAAACCTGCAAGTTGTCTTCTTGGCAGATTTTTACATCTCAAACATCTGCACCTGGTTCCGAGGATCTGCCTATGATGCCTTACTACTGCGGAACAGCACCATACCCCAGCTGATGTCACAACTACTACTGGAGAGAGCCTGGCTTGTAGGTAAGTGTGAACTGTCCTAAATTTGTGTGAGTGATGTCAGGTAGTATGATCTGAAAGTGTGTAACTCATTGTTGCACTTCTGTCTATCTTCCATCTAGGAGACTTAACGTATCCCAACCAGCCATGGTTGTTGGCACCACTGAAGAATCCTACTATGCCAGGGGAAGTGCACTTCAATAAGGCCCATGGAAGAACATGGCAGCCAGTGGAGCAGGCTTTTGAGCTCCTGAAAGCCAGATTCAGATGTCTGGACAAGACTGGGGGAGCCCTCCTCTACTCACCCGGGAAGGTATGTAAGATCACCGTGGCCTGCTGCATACTCCACAACATTGCCCTGCGACGGAACATCCCTTACATTGCAGAGGATGCAGGCTATGAAGAGCCAATGGGTGAGGGACCTGAAATGCCAAATGATGATGATGATAGTGGTGAAGAGGAAGGAGCTGCCTTGAGTCAAGATTCCATTAAAAACTACTTCTCCTGAGTGTAAGTATGGTGTAAGATGTGATGACTTTGGCTATTATTGCAACTCTTGCAGTGATGTGAGAAGGATGTTAATGCTGCATACTAGGACTATATGGGTCTGGAGATTTCTGGGGAAAGGTGTTTGTATTGTAATTGTAGCTTTGTTCAGATGCAAATGTTGTCTTTGACTGTATTCTCAAGGAGTTGACAATGTGATGTGTGCCATATGTATGGTTTCTTAGCTAATCTGTCTGTGTTGGTCTGTTTCAGGTCCCTTCATCATGACATCTTCATTTAGACATTTCCTAGTTGTGACATTAGCAGGTATATGATGCTGTTCAGACGTATGAAGTGGACATGGATTGTTCCTGGTAATGACTGTCACAGAGTTTGGGTGTACAAAGCTGGTACCAAGGTAGCTTGCACAGCGATAGGATGGAAGTTACCTGGCTTCCATTGGACTTGCTCCTTGTGGTGTGTTGGTCCTAATGCAATACGTGTGCCATCATGTGATCCAACATAATTTTGTGTTGGGCCCAATTCATGGTAGTCTCACTTCACATTGGCTAAATCCGTATTGTGTATGAACTGTATGTAGCTGTTGATGTGTCTCCTCATTGTAGGCCAAAGTGCTTGTTGCACATCACTGACATTTTTTGTGACATTCCACCAAATGCAAGTAACACTGGATTGAAATGACCCTGTGGTAAGAAACTGTTGTACTGACGTGTCTGTTTATTTGTTTATTTGATGTAGGATTCCTTTTGTTAGGTAGGCAATATGGCTCATGCTGATGATGTAGACCTAATATATTGTTGCCTATTGTGTAGGATATTGTCAGATGTATGCGCTTCTTTCATGTTTTTAAAGTCTGCAACTGATTATGTGATCACTGACACAGAATAACTGAATCATGTCTTATTTGCTGTGTTTCTGACATCCTCTCAGCCTATAATTTGGACAATGGAATAAAGATGTTATCAGATCAGACACTTGTATGTATGTGTTGTTGTGACATGGTAGTGTTCCTGAGTTGGAGATTGTTTATATACTACATATCCATGGTTCTGGAAGTCCCAAGTTTTGACATTGCAAAGTTCACATGGTAGTACATTCACATTGTTATATGTGATATTTACAAGCGGAGACAATGATTTGGTGACATGTTTTTAATGAAGTGAACAAGGATAAGATCAAGAAATTAACTAAAATTACACAGTGCAAACAAAAAGTGAAGTCTTCACTCATGTTGAATGAAACCATAGTAGTAGAGTCCAAATTGTCAGGAGTCCAAAGATTCTCCTCCCATCAGATATGGAAAAGTGGGTTGGAATAGACCACAAACTTAATGTGTAGCACACACAGGATGATATTGGGGGCAAGGTTTCTTCCTGGCGGTGGTGGGTATCTTGCCATACCGAGCTCCTGGAATTTTGGGTGGACGTCCCTTCTTTTTGCCAGAGGGTGGATCCGGAGCTGCTGAGACAGGGGCGTGTGCAGGCGTGTCTCATCTGACAGGGCTTCCCTTCCTGTGGCTGAAGCAGATGTTGATGGTCTGGATGTACTTGGACCACAGGAAGGGGTAGATGCAAATGGAAGAGCCCTGCAGAGGGTGGTGTTGATGTCCCACAGCACCCCAACCAGGGAGGCCATGTTGGTGTGGATGCTGGCAAGCTTGGTGTGGATGCCGGCCACCTACTGATATGGGTCCCTCTGCAGCTTCGTGATTTCCCGTATATCAGTCAATACCTGGCCCTTGACACTTTGGGAGTCCTGGTAGACTCCCAGTACTTTAGCAGACTGCACCCTCCCACTGGCTCCTGGTTCGTCTGTGACTGAGGTGGTGATAGCCGGCTCAGTATCCAGGACCGGGGGGGGGGCACAGAATGAGACTGACTGTGCTAGGTGCACAGGTTGGGAGGGCAGTGGTTGGCTGTGTTGTTGCAGCTGTGGTGGGAGCTGTTGTTGTGGGCACAGTGAGCCTCACTGTTGGCGTCTGCTCAGGCTGACCAAATGTCATCTACTTCCACCTCTTCAGGAGCATTGTCATTACTGAGGGCTTCGTCCTGGAGTGGGGAGGAACTCTGTTCAGTTTGCAACCTCTGTGCAGGTGCAATGGCAGATAAACCTGTTGAGAAATAGAGAACATTGTTAATGGTGGAAGTGAGGTATCTACATTCACGTTGTTTGTGTCAAAGTAATTAGGGACCTAGAATGGAACAAAAAAGACAGAGATTAGTATTGTCATTTATTTGCATGGAGTTGAAGTTGGTTACTGGACATTTGTAAACATTCAATATATGTAGTAGAATTCATCAGCTCATTAGATGTGCATATATGTGGCATTTTGACTTTAGGGATAGACATGACATCTCCAACACTCTGCTACTAACATAGTGTAGTAATAACATGTGTTTGTGTCCATTCTAAGGCCTACTTGTGTCTAATACAAGCAAACACACAGCTTGAGTGTATATTTAGCATTGTTCATTATGTGAGAAGTGCAGTCAACGGGTCACCTGCCACTGCTAATCAGCTGAGTTTCTTTCATGGCTCACATATATTAGGGGTACACTGTTGTTATGGTGTCACTCATGCCATCAATAGTTTCAGTTGATAAGACCAGGACACCATCAAGCAAAGTATTCAGATGTATATCTGAGTGAAGCATTGTATGTATATTGCACAGTCCATGATTAGTGAAGATCAGTAGTAACATGGCAGACAAGTGAGAAAGGCAAAAGCAGTCTGTCATCTTGGTTAGAGTTGCCGTGATAGGGCCTCATGGTAGTTGTAGTTAGTTCGAATCTCACTTTACCAACTCTTGACAAATGGTGACCTGTATGATGAGTGAAGATCAGTAGTAACATGGCAGACAAGTGAGAAGGGGCAAAAGCAGTCTAGCATCTTGGTTAGAGTTGCAGTGACTGGGCCTTATGGTAGGTATAGTCACTGTAGGAGAGTAGGATCTGCCTCTTATGTTGCCCCCACTTTTTTTCTGATGTTTACACTGGTTTCTGGCTATAGTCAGGCTGGGACCCTGCTAATCAGGGCCCCAGCCTCTCTGTTCTCTCTAAACGATTTGGAGTGCACTCTAGGTGCACTAGTGATTGGATACTGTGGCACCTTATGAGTCCCTAGTATATGGTACCTTAGGTACCAAGGGCATAGGTACTTCACAGGCCTACCAGGGGCTGCAGCATGTATTATGCCACCCCTGGGAAGCAGACTAAATCTGACACCACAGGCCTGCTACTGCAGCCTGAGTGAGGAAGTGCTAGCACCCCTCACTGAGATATAGGTTCCCTATATCTCTCCTGCACACACATATAACCCTATCAGTCACCCCTAAGGCAGGCCCTATCAATCCTGAGGGAAGGGTGCTTGGTTTCTATGTGAGGGGGTGCCTCTGCCTGAGCAGGGCCCCTCTGCAGCTCTCAGAGTCCATTCTCTGGTGCTGTTTGTGGATGCGGTTAAACCATATACTTTTAAGTGCATTATATCCTCGCGGTAAAATGCTAACTTTGGAATGGCTGCATCGAAACATGTCGTGTTTGGTGTCAAACACCTTGGAATACTACCCCCCACCAGTCCTGGCGGCGGGGGTAGCATTCCACCCTTCTAGAGGGATAGACATGTACCTACTGTGGAAACGCGGTAGAATCCTGCAGAGCCCTGGCATCACAAAATGGATGCCACCAGTCACAGACACTGGGCTGCCCTCCTGCTGATGACCAACACTCGCAGTGGAGGAAGCCCAACAATAGATATCCTGTCCCAAGGGGGTGTGACCACCTCCCAGACAGGGTTTAGTGTATTGGGGCTGGGTGGGTGCACTCTTAGAGTGCTTTGAAGTCCTGCACTGGGGGAGCAGAAGGCTCCTCTGTGCATATGCCAGTTCAAACCGGCTCAGGGGCTACCTGTCCCTGCTCTGGCACGAAACTGCTCAAAGGGAAGTGGGTGTAGCCACCCACTCCCTGACCCTCCCATAGGTAGGGTCATAGAGCTAGTCCCTCCCCTTCTTTTAGTATAAGAGGGGGAACCTGTGCATTGCACCCTATATTTCCCTGGACGACGCTCTACAAGAAGAATCCCGGACCTTCGACGTTCCACTACCTTTGGAAGACTGAAGAATCTCCCTTGGAGTCAAGGAGTGACTCCCCTGCTTGGCAGGCACCAAAAACTACAAACGACGGTTGCAAACTATGCCGCTCCCGCCGGAGTCCGAAGTCCCTGCAGCCCAAGAAGTGGATTTCCTGACTTCTCAAATGCCATTGTGAGTCCCCAGTGAAGCTGAGGCCAGTGGACCCCAAGAGTAACAAGGAACCGCGACCCCTGGGTACCGTGCACTATTGTCGAGTGCAACCCCTTCACAACGTTCCACAAACGTGTGCTTTAGACCACGTGTGGTCCCAGCCTCCAGCAGGAATCTCTCCTAAGATCAGAGGCCTACCACGTCCCGAGTGACCGTGGGCCCCTATGAGCGGATCCTCCCGAGGCGTCTTTGCGATCCCTTGCTAGCCGGCTTGTGGGTCCCCAGAAGACTCTATAAAGAAACCGAAGGGCTCCCCTGGTTGCTCCAGGCCTGCCCTGACTTACCCTTGCTGGGTGAGTCCAACAGACCTTGCTGGTCTGTGCCATTGTCTCTTCACACTTTCCCTGAGACTTGCTGTTACCAAGGCTTGGTGGCTCCAATCGAGTCGCCGACACCGCCGTAAACTGCAGACATCGTGGGATATGCCGAATCCAGCTCCTGGTCATCGACGACGCCTCCTGGACCTCGTGGCTGAAGAGTCAAGGCAACTGCGAACGACCTGAATCTTGCGACGACGGTGGGCATCCATCTTCCTTGCCCCGAGTCACTGCCAAGTGACTTTGAACACTGTCCCCTCTGCTTTCAGGTCTTCCATCTTCCGAATCCAGGCTTGGATTCCTCCGGACACTTCTCCTGTCGCCGCAAGCAGCAAGTCTTCACTGGCTCCCATTGAAAACGACGCCGCGACCCGACACCAAAGAACACCTATGCACCCGGCTCCCCTGGGTGAGGTAACTTCAGCACTATGGTGCTCCTGTGGGTGTGGGCCCTAGAACTACTTACCCTGTAAGTGACTTGCTTGTAGCTTCCCTAGAAGTGTCCTAAAACTCTAACTTTCCAAGTGCGACAATTGCGCTGACTCGTACAGGGTTCGCGTCTGTGTTAGACACACCGCGTCCATCTCCTTTGCAACACTATCTAAAACTGTATCCTTCAACTCGTACTGAGTCCGATCGGTGTTCGCCTCGAACACACAAAGGGCCTGTAACTCTGAGATCTCCATTGCACTGACTCGCACAAGGTTCGCGTCTGTGTTAGACACAGCGCGTCCATCTCCCTTGCATCTCTATCTGTGACCGCGTCCTTCGACTCGTACAAGGACCGATCGGTGTGTTCACCTCGAACACGCAAGGGACCTTTAACATTGATATTTCAATCGCGTCTGAGTGCATAGACTCGTACAGGATTCGCATCGGTGCCAGGTCACCGCGTCCGTCCCCTGTGGGTCTCCTACAACTACCTGGGGTGGTTCTTGGGGGTCCCTCGATTCTAGATGCCCTAGACCTAGGTCTAGCAAACTAAGATTGTAACATTCAATTGTGCTAAACTTATCCTGATAATATTTGACTTGTACATATGTTCCTATCCTCTAATCTCATAAAGAGATTAGTAGAGAGTGTTTATTAATAAATACATATATATTTGATATATATATACCTGTGTGGTGTCTTTTCATTTGGTGATTCAAGAGATTGTGTGGTAAAACAAGCTGCTTTACATTCCTTCAAGACTTAGCCTGAAGGCTGCTCTCCACAGCTACCACTAGGATAGCTTTCTATAAAGGTTGTCTTAAACCTATCTACCATAAGAGTCGAATTGTTCTGGTGCAAGGTGTCCACTTTAATTAGTGAACAGCATATACCAGGCCAACTTCTCACAGTCACTTCAATATCACTTTACCAACACTTGACAATGGTGACCTGCTTGATGAGTGGAGATCAGTAGTAACATTGGGGACAAGTGAGAAGGGGCAAAAGTAGTCTAGCATCTTGGTTAGAGTTGCTGTTACAGGGCCTCATGGTAAGTGTAGTCACTTCAATCTCATTCTTCCAACACTTAACAAATGGTGACCTGCATGATGAATGAAGATTCGTAGTAACATAGCAGACAAGTAAGAAGGAGCAAAAGCAGTCTAGCTTCTTGGTTAGAGTTGCAGTGACAGGGCCTCATGGTAGGTGTATCTCACTTTACCAGCATTTGACACATGATGACCTGCATGATGAGTGAACATCAGTTGTAACATGGCATACAAGTGAGAAGAGGCAAAAGGAGTCCTGCATCTTGGATAGAGTTGCAGTTATAGGGCCTCATGGTAGTTGTAGTCACTTCATTTTCACTTTACCAACACTTGACAAACGGCTATTGTACCATACCTGTTAGCAACATTCATTTGGAATGGATCATACTTTTAAATATTTATACATATCATTGGTCCTGGATTGACATTGCACTTATAGACAGCATTGCAACATGTGGTATGTCATGGAGATGGATACATGTGGTCTTATAGGCAGCAATACACATTGACACAGACAAACCTACATCTCAGATACTTTGAGTATTTCATGTTAGGAAAGTAGATAGAGAACACAATAGCAAAAGCAGAGTTGAGAGCAAACAGGCCATTGTGGTGTTTTGATATTGAAATCTTACTTACCAGAGCCTACTCCCCAATTTATTCCTGTACAGCCCTCAGAATGCAGGATGGCCAAGACCTTTGTCCTCTCAGGGAAAGAATTGTAATGGTGCGCTGGGTGGTCCATCGTCCGTCCTATGAGCCTTCAGGTGGTGGTTGTTGTACCTGGTATGCACCCTCAACCTGAGGTCAGTCCACCTCCTCCTAATGTTGCACTGTGTGCACTAGGTGGTACCAACAGCATTCACTCTGTTGACTATCCTGTCCCACATTTCTGTTTTCCTGCTGAGAGGAGTACACTGGACTTGGCAACCACAAAGTTGGGACTCTATCCTAATGATTTCATCCACCATGACTGTCAACTTTTGCTCAGTGAAGCGTGTTTATTTTTGCCAGGCATGATGAGAAAAAAAAATGTGAGTGAGTATATGAAAGAAAAAACAAACAAGTGATACAGGTAAAAAGGTGCAAAACAAAAATGACAGGTGGTGGAGAGTGCTAAATGGAAAGTTGAAAATGGGTAGCTGAGAAAAGGACTGCTTGTCTTGTGGGCTGCAGTTGGGAAGCAAAGGATGCTGGTCAGGGATGGGGTGTGTTTTATAATGTGATTTGCAGGTTTGTCCACTTGCCAAACACATTAACTGTCTAGTTTTTTTAAATCCATCCAATGGTCACTGTTGTGGTGTTTTTTTTCGCACGTACTGCGGCAATCTACCGCCGTTGGGTAACCACCATTTGTTAACCGCTGTTGTGACACCACGAGTATGACTAATATGCTCGGAGGGTGTACCACAGAACTGATGGCGTCGGAGGGTGCACCGCCAAGATTGAAGACCGCGTCAGTCCCGGCGTGAAGACTGCTGTGGCTGGCCTTTCAGACAGCACAACTTATAATACGGCGGGTGTTAGATCACCGGGGCAGTGGTGTCATAGAGGACGCGGACGCGCAGTCAGGCAGTCAGACCGCCAAACTCCTAATCAGGGTCTAAGTTTGTCTACATTTTTTTGGAAGAAAGGGATTTCTATTAGTAAGTTATAGTGATTGACTACCTCTCTGATAAGGATGTAGGCTAGTGCTATCATTTTTTATTTATAAAGCAAATTGATTGTTAGTGGAGTATTCTACACTTAGGGCCCAATTACGAGTCTGGCAGGTGTCATGGTGGCGTAGCCGTGGCGGTCTTGTGACTGCCACATTCTGACCCGAGTGGTTGTGCTATCCTGGGATCGCCAACTCCGCTAGGGAACCACCGTTCCCTGGCGGTGGCGCGGATGTCCAGAGGTATCTATATGCTTGGCAGAACCGCTGTGGTCCCACCGAGCATATTATGACTTTCATCACAACCACTGATTTCATTAAGTTCATTCCTCCATGAAAACAGTGGTAGTGAGGAAAGAAAGGGGGCTCTGCAGGGCCACCTTGTGCCTCATGCCTTGTGGATGCACACATGGGGGTACAACATGTGCTCCCCCCATGTGCATGCACAGAACTTTCTTTGACGCTCCCATTGCAATGCCTATTTTATAGGCACCGCCGTGGGAACGACAAAGGGAAGGCCCGCCATTGACTAAAAAAGTAATTATAGGATGGGCGGTCCTCATTCGGCTTTGGCGGTGCGGTGGCAGGGTGGTCCCGCCGCTGCACTGTCAAACTCGTAATCGGACCCCTTAGTGTAGACGTTTGGAGGTGTCACCATAAACTTTGATTTAGGTGATAGTAACAGCCTTGTATGGCTGTATGGGGGTATATTTGTTGAATTATTTGAATCATGGCTTGTTTCAAAATCTATGATTATTTTTTGGGGGTAGTATTTATTTGTTTGTTGTTTTATGTAGTTTAGGAGTCTAGTAGGTGCGGTTTTGTTTGTCTGGTAGTAAAGCATTTATGAAAGGGATATTACTGTTTTGATATTCACCATGAATAGTGTATATCTGAGTGAATGGTTTGAGACACATTTCGAAGGTCCCATCCATCATCCAGGTTTGACATTGGGTGAGTTTTATTAAGTTGTTTATTATAGAGAAGATTAGGATTCATTTTTTCATTATTTAGATTGTCATGTAAAAGGAAGGGTTCCACATTAAGTGTAGTTGTTAAATGGTGAGGTATGTGTATGTCTTGGTATTTTCTAGGGGCAGGTGGGGTATGCTGGTGGCTTTTTTAGTGCATGCAATTAAATGTTTTAAAGTGGGGTTAGGTCATAGTTGGCCTGTTATGTGTATGGACACTTTGGGTGGTATGTCTTTAAGGATTTTGCTTGTAGGTTCCTGGGAGCTAGTGCTTGACTTTCTTATATCTTGTAAGATTTCCCTAACTTCTATTTTTGTCACATTTGGAGTGTGGTTTTGCTCTTTTACATTAATTACAAAACTGTCCTTTGTAGTTGCCCTCCCGTAGCATGCCTTGGAATAATATTTAGCGCATTTACAGTTTCCAGTTTCTGTTGATGCACTTTCTTGGCTGTAGGTATAGCATGTGAGTTAATAAGTAAAGTGATAAATTTTGCGGCTTCTGTCATTGTATCTATCAGTAGTTTAACAGTATAAATATATATTATAATTTAACTTTTGCATGTTTGTTATCAATTTGTTAAAAAATGCAGTTACTTGTTATTTTGTTTACTTACTTGTATGTTTTGTTCAGTTGTTTGCACGTTTTTTTATTTTTTCTTTGGAGCCCATTTTAACGTGGAGCAGGCTTTTATATTTCTGTTGTAAGAGAAAAAAGTTAGATTAATAAAAATGGTATTAAGTTGCTAGTTTGTTGAGGTTTAGGGAGGTAGGTTTATTTTTGATTGCTGTTTGGTAGAGTTTTTAATTTATTATTTATGCATACTTACTATAATATATATTCTTGGTGCTGTGTTAAAGTTGATGTTTTCTGGCAGTTTGTTGGTTTGGAAGTTGGCTTTTTTTTCTTTTAGGTAATCTATGTAAAAAGATAAAAGTTATAGAGTGACTTACTATTTATTTGTTAAATTATATTTTTAAGATTAATAACAGTTAATTTTTAGTTTATATATAAGTATTACTTACTTTAATACGTAGTTGTTGAGATGAATTATTTATTTTTTAATCTTTTCTTGTCAGAATCTGGCAGAGTTTCCTCCTCTTGCAGTGTTTGCCATTTTTGGAGTATTTAGTTGTTTTAATTAGTGTGTCTTTTATATTGTTGGTTTAATCGTTTGTTTGATTTTAGTGGTTAAAGCTGTTTATACTGTTATTTTATTGATTGGTTTAGTATAGTTTGAATTTTTGTCATCAGTTGAGTCCTTCTTTAGTAAACGCTAACTTATGTTTTATTTTTATAATATATTATATACTTTGTTTTATTCATATATGAATGTAATTGTATATATATAAATATATATATCTTTATATTTATGTTTGTGTTTAAATGTTTATAGTTATTAATATTGCTTTTGGTGTTTTTATTGTCTGTGTTTTAGGTGTACAATTCTTTTAGGTGCATTTTTAATTTATGTAATACATTTTTATTTAATTATAGATGTTTATTATAAGTTTTGGGTTCATTTGAAGTAATTATTTTATGTTAAAATTAGTTATTGGGTGTATAATTAAGGATTTATTAGTTGCGTTGGTGATAATATTGTAGTCGATATTGTGTGAATCGATATTTTTGAAGTTACATGTTTATTTATAGGTCATGATATTTGTGTTTCTGATATTTTTGTTATCGATATATGTAAAAATTGTTGTTTTTGACAATATATTTGTGTGTTCGATATTTGTCATTTTAATACTTAGGTGCACAGAGTCAATATTTTTGTTCTCGATATTTAATTTCTGATATTTGTGTATATTGATATTTGTTGGATTGGTATTATGTCAGTGATCTGCTTACTCAGATGCATATAGATGCACGATGAACTGTGGCTTATTTTTTGACTACCCTTGACCCTATAGCCGCAGGATTGCCCTGCTGCCTTAAAGTTGTCACAGCTGTCGGTGTCAGCATTGAGAGGCGTGAGAACATAGTGATGGGACATCCTTTAACTGTTATGGTCCCTCACACAGTAGAGATATTGCTTACCAGAACAAAAACCTAATACATGACCCACAACAGGCTCACTAAGTATGAGTAGCCAATATTGGCAAATGCGATTTTAAAGAGACGCCAAATTTTAAATCCCTCAACATTTTTACTCATAAATGAAATTATTTGTGATGAAGTTTAACATTATTGTCTAGATGTCACAGATTTATACGCCAAGCCAAGGCCAGACATTGAGGATGAACCACTGAATAAGCCTGATTATATAATTTTTGTCGCTGGCTCATGTCTAAGAAACAACAAAGGCACTTTGAGAGGAGCATTCGTTGTCTGTACAATTAATGATGTTGTGGAAGAGTTTCATGGCTTTGAGATGTTACCTCAGCACAGGTTGCAGAATTAATTTCCCTTATAAAGCTTTCAGTTTAACAGACCAATTGAAAGTGACTACATTTACAGATAGTCAGTTTGGCTTTGGTGTGGTCCATGATTTTGGACAGTTATGGTCACAAAGAAGTTTTTTTGACCTCATCTAGAGCTCCCATTCGTTAAGGTTGAACATGCACGGAATTTACCCGAAGCACTTCAGTTGCCAACAGAGGTTGCAGTGGTTAAAAGTGCAGGTCACCGCAGTGGCAATAGTTATATTGCAGTTGTAAACAGATATGCTGACGAAGTTGCACAGTATTGTGCTCTTGTGGCCTGCACATTTAACAGAGCTTACACAAGTGAATCTGAGGAGGACACTGTCTTTTCGATGTTGTTGTCACTAGCTGACACATGGGAAGAGCTAAAAGAGTGCAGGAAAATGTTCCAGATGCAGAACAGCAGGGTTAGGTGAGAGCAGGGTATGAGAAAAATGCAAATGATATTTGGATGTCAACTGATGGGAGACCAGTTGTACCCGAGCGTTTGTTGTTTCCTATGGCACATCATTTCTATGGACTAACGCATCTAGGGAGAGATGCAATGGTGAGGCTATTCAGACAGAACTAGTTTAATCCCAGATTCAGGATGTTGCAGAAGAATTGTGCCATCGTTGTGTGACATGTCAACAAATGGATGTAGGAAAAAGAACGCCTGTCACACTGAGTCACATAGGGAGATCAGGTGGTCTCTTCAACAGGATGCAAATGGGCTTCATCAAGATGCCTTTTTGTAACGGGTTGAGATACGTCCTGGTTATAATGTGCATTTTCTCTCAATGGGTGGAAACATATCCAACATGGAGAAACGACAGTCTCACTGTAGCTAAACTGTTGTTGCATGAGTTAATAAGTAGCTACAGAATGATGGTTTCTCTGAAGTCAGATCGTGGGATTCATTTCAATAATGAGGTCTTGAGGATGCTTTGTGCAGCATTACACATCGAGCAGAGATTGCATTGTAGTTATTGACCCAAAGCTTCTGGTATTGTTGAACAGCTCAAGAGAACCCTACATTTCTCGATTAGCAAAAGTCTGTGCTTCTATGTCACTGATATGGCCTGATGCTTTACCTCTGGTGTTAATGAGTATCTGAAGTATCCATGATAAAAAAGACTGGATTATCCCCTCACAAAATCATAACAGGGAGTGAAACTAGATTGCCTGCTTTAACTGCAAATGCACTTGTGAGCATCACAGATGACATGATACTCGATTACTTGAAAGGATTGGCTGATGTGGTGCATTTGTTTCTCATCAGGTTGAAGCTGCTACACTAGATCCACATCTAGAACAGTGCCATGACCTTTATCCTGGTGACTGGGGCATAATCAAAAAGCACGTTCGGAATACTTGTCTGGAACTGAGATGGAAAGGGGGCAGCATCTAATCATACATATGGTGTGCTCTAAACAGATGCAATGATCCATTCCTGTGGCCCATTTACCAACAGGTGGGGCCTCTGCACTCTTCCAAGCTTGAGCGATGTCTCGCTTAGCAGTCATCAGGCCCAGACAGAGTAGAGCCCTCTGGTACCTATTCCCCTACAAGTCATTTGTGAGATGTAGGAGGTTCCAGGATGCCTAGCACTCCATTCCAATAAGACAAAGGAGTGGGACAGTGCCAGAATGTGTGCATCAAATTGCAATTAGGGTCATCGCAGCGCAAGCAGCTCCTTGTCGCGATTAGCACCATACTAAATAGATGTAATTTAGTGTAGTAAGTGCAGTGTAAAAATCTATGTTGAATCAGGCGGAACCGGTTCACGGGGTACGACACGGCCGCGGGAGGAATTGGAGTCTGCAAGCGTACTTGCTTACAGGAAATGACAGGAAATTGCGTGACGAAATAGCGTCTCACGCCGGACTTAACGGCAGTCGGGTCACAAGTAACCCTATAAGCAGGGGATATTTATACAGAAGCCTTTTCACTCCAATTACGGGAGGACTTAGATCCATTTGGCCAGCCGGGTCGGAAGTAGAACCGGCGGAGAGGTGAAGAGTAGTAAGAGAAGTGATGAGCCTGACAGCCCTGAGGAAGTCGCGGGGTATTCCCCTACCGACGAAACACGTGTTGGCTGGGCATTGTGAAATAAAGACATAGAATGTAATTCAACGATTTACTCTTTCTTATGCAATGATGAAATTGTAATACTATGTTAATATTTGCCTGTGCAGAGGATTGGTAGTAATTTTGGGAACGACCTTAGGGTCAGAGATTGGAGGGTTTAGGGTGATTCACCTCCCCTTTAGCACCGCTGAGGACCATAGCCTTTTCCAGCAAATGTACGTAATTTTATGATCGCCAAGTACATCCTAGTACTAATTACACCCCAGTAGGACATGGAACTGTGAAGCTACCACCGCCTCTCTGGGGGCGGCCATCGCTTCAATCTAGTCCTTCTCCTGCAGCGTCCCGAGGTCCCGCTCACACGATGCTCTCATCTTATTTTTTTACTGAAACCAGCATTCTTCCGTAAGAAGAGATCATACGATAGAGCATTCACGGGAGCTGTACCAAGGATTTGGAATTCGCTCCCACCGAATATTAGGAGAATCACGTATGGTCCACGATTCAAAAAGGAGACTAAGTCCTTTCTGATGGGTACATTTCTCCCATAACAAATATAAGGCTACACTAAGACTATTCTGAGTTCGGCAGTCAACCCGCCGATCCGATACAGTCTGCTGTTCAAGTAGACTTCTGTAAGCTGGATTAAGTTCTGTTAATCGCAGATCAAAGAAACTGGTCATTGCACGAACGAGCTTACCCCTCTTTGATGGAACTATAATAGCTATACTCAGCTAGGCTTAAGACAATTAGTCCCTTGACCATCTACAGGGATGTTGTCTACAGACAAGTACCTGGATCGATGTATATTTGTTTTAGAGTACCAATAATATAACCATTGTAGATAACTAGGATATCAGGAGTGGACCTATTCAGGTTCGGAATTATGTTATGGCATGTTTTACTCTTACCTAGTGATTTCTTTTATTCTTCAATATGTTGCGGGTTAGGCAAGGGTTAGCATTTGCCAATATTATTGAATACGTTTTTACACTTGTTGTTAAAGAATTAATATCCTCTGATTTTGAAGGGGGTGATTATGTAAAGTGCTCTGACAGCCAATTATTGGGTCTTGTTCGCGCTACAGAAAACACTGAATAAATAAATAAAATAAAAAAATCTCCACCATTGCATCAGCTTGGTTATGAAGTAGGGTCTGATAAATGGAGGATAATTTATGTTCCTTGATATTAGTGAATGGTACCTAAGCTTCCAAGGGAGAGAATTCACGTATAGCTGCGACAGATTGTAATTAGGAACCCAACACATGCCGGAGTTGAAGGTACCCGAAAAACTGAGAGCAGTGCAATTGAAGCTCCACTTGAATGTCCTGAAAGGAATTCAGGGACCCTTTATGGGGCACGTCACCCAGCAAGGAGATGCCTATGGTGCCCCAGGCTGAGAACTTCCAAAGGACCACAACCATCGGGAGCCGAGTCCCCATCCACAGCAGGGACTCCAAGGTAAGCCTATCAGCCTACCCCATGAACTTTGCTGCAGGTACCCAGAACTTCAGCACCACTTCTGTCGCGTGTGGTGAAGTAGGTGAGATAGTTCCTCCATTGAGCACATGGAGTAGGTTGCTGCAACCCATTATCCACCCCTCCATCGCATTAGCCGGATCTTAAAATCCCTCAAACCACCAGTCATTCACAATTAGAAGGTATGCAAACCTACAATAGAGGAGGATGTCGGTGTTGTGTAGTTTCTATAAACCTATATAGGATCTGCGCGTTTAGACAACATATACTGTAGGATTGGAGTCAGACCTGATTCTGGATACCCCTACCGAATATGTCAGCCTGTATGCCAGCTACCTCACAGTGCCACTAGAAACTCCTCTTACCAAGGAGAGAATAGTTCTTGGCAACTATTGAACATGACAACCCTGTTCCCTCAGAATCGTGAAAACAGTGTACTACTTTTCGCTCAGTCACTCGTTCTTACTTCGTCTCAGAGAGATACACAGACTAAACGATGGGGATGTTTTTCAATAAGCATTTATTGAACCAGCGTCATTCTAGTGTAAAATAGGTGTGCTGAAACAACCACTAGACAGTAACAGATATAAATGATTATAAGCACTAACTCAGTATAAGGATGGTAGATTTCTACCATCGCGCTAAAACAATGAATACAGGCAAGTATATAAAATACATGACTGTAAAAGTGTGTACTCCTACGGTGCAATCCTAACTAGATGTACCTACTTGTACCTAGCATGTATATGGATGTAAAGTCAACCCCATTACCTGAAGTGAGAGACTGTGGGACCCCGTCTTGGTCTCGAGATGGACACCCCGCAAGGGATGTCAGACCACTGCGAACTGGAGTGTCTACATGCAGGGGCCTCAGCGTCTTGCGTCAGTGTGTCGGCATGGAAGTCCTTTCCTCCTCTGACTCTCTCAGCAAGATATGGTGTATACATACCCAAAGTGGTACCCCCTGGGGATATACCTTGCTGTGTCATGTCGGACTAGGATGACGGAAGGAATGACCCTTATACATAGTTATTATGCAGGAGATGGTAGGCCTGCTGTCCTGCTGTGATTCCAAGAATCCTCATGCATAATGAATGAGGCTGAAGCTTTTCTGAGAAAACCCCACGTCATCTTTGGACATTACTAAAACAAGTAAAAGGTCAGTGCTATAAATAGTGCTTCTGTTCCCTGAACATGCCATTCTTTAGAACCCCAGACTGATTTTGTGTCTATAGTGTCCTTCCATAAGTCGAAACCCTGTTCAGACAGTTGGACAATAAAGGATGCAGAATAAATCTGTTTGGTGCTAGTCAGCATATTTTTCTGTGTCGGTGTAGGTGCAACCTTATAGTAATATGAGGTCGGGTCAGAAGTGTTAAACCCTGAAAAATATGAAAATTTCTGTGCAAACTACCTTTTGGTGGCGTCGGGCAATGTTTCCATTGGTGGTATGTGAAAACACTACCGGGGATATTCTCAAGAACGTGTGTTAACTATCGCAAAATTCGCTTAACACAACTTCTCACATCGCAGTCTATCGTGGGAAAATAACACTGTGTTAACGCAGTATTCTCAACCCGGCGGCACCATGCGATAGTCTCACGATAACGCAACAAATGCCCTCGTTAAAATTAACGCGACGCCGAAAAAATGCGAAACACGAACGCGAAAAAAGTGGCGATGTCCCCAATGGCGATACAAAAATCAGCGATAACCAGCGACAGGCCTGCGATTCCCACGCGTCATGCGTGAGAATGCACTATAAAAGCAGAGAAAAAAAAAAGAGAAAAAAATGTAACTGCGGAGCACCATGGACGCACCCGGACCGAGTGCAGAGGACAACGCGAACCCCACAAGCCCCACAGACGACCAGCCAGGAACCCCGGGGCCGGGGAAGGGCAAGGAGAAGAGGAAGACGGGGTTCAGTCCGCAGAAAAACCGGATCATCGTCACGGAGGTGACAGAACACTACCAACAACTGTTCGTCACCTCCACTGTGTCATCGGCAACACAAACGGAAATATGGCAGTACATCGTGAACAACGTGAATGCAGTCGGAGTGTTGAGGAGGTCAATGGAGGAGGTCAAGAGGCGCTGGAATGATGTGAAGGGCAAAACCAAGAAGAAACTCGATGCCAACATGAAAGCAGCAACACAGATTGGAGGTGGGGGACCAGCGGCACACCAGGAGCTGGATGACATGGAGAAAATGGTGGCCACAGTCATCAGTCGGGATACGGTACCAGGAGTTGTGGATCGGGACACTGCTCAACATGACCTGACACAACATCAACAGGGTGAGTACCGACCAGGGACTGGGGGGACGGGGGAGATGGGCACAATGGCACACATGCACAATTAAGTAGAGCACACTGCACACCCACAATGACTCTGGATCATGTCCTGATCCCTGTGCCACACTGCAGCACACATACAGAAACTCAGGGAATGTGTGTTGTAATGAATTTATTTGCACATGCTGTGCGTGTGGTCATTTTGTACTGTCTCATGATTGCTAAGGACTGTCACAATGTGACGTCCTCATGTGAAGAAATTGTTAATTATTGTGTTCCTTCGGGCTATTCCTGCTGCAGCTGCAGTGGGGTGTGGTCCACCTGCCTCATCTTCCTCATCATCGTCCGGTGCATCTGGCACTTGTAACCATGGGGCATTGGTGCGTACACATATGTTGTGCAACACACAACATGCAACAATCATCTTGCACACGATGTCTGGGCTGTACAGGAGCCTTCCACCTGTGATGTCCAGGCACCTGAAACGTGACTTCAACACGCCAAATGTGCGTTCCACGATGCCCCTGGTGCGTTTGTGGGTCGCATTGTACTGCCTCTGGGCCTGTGTGTTCGGGGCTCGGAGGGGTGTCATCATCCAAGGGCAGAGTGCATATCCTTGATCACCTGTGACAGTGCAGAGAGACATGAGTCAATAGTTGGTTCTGCATGATGTGTTGGCAGGCTCACTAGTTTATTGGCGTGTGATATGTGTGTCATAGTGATTCCTGTTTGACATGTACTGCTTGTAGCAAATGTGCTTGTAGCAAATGAGCGCCATCAATGTGTATTACGTAGCCTCACTGCTGCTCCTCCCTCCCCCGAGCCTATTTACTTGTGTGCGCTGCGCGGTTGCATCACCTGCACTCCTACGGCACACCATTGTCATGCCTGTCTGCCCATGTCCACAAGCCTGACAACGACACTGTGATGTTGTGCGTTGAAGGTGGGCGGCCACATGTGTGTAGGCCTATGGTAAGGATAGGGCGGACACAGATGTAGAGTCCATGGCTGGCTGAACTCGCGATGCGGTCAAGGCAAGACCTTTGGCTTATGCTGCGGTAATAGCGATACACACACAACAGTTGGCATGTATGATCCCGGACCCCGAGTGGGCTTGGGCTCATTCATTTATCCCTTCGGCCAAGCCCGCACTCCGGGAGCATGTTACATTGCAACTTTGTCCATTGCGGGACGGGTGGCGCCGACACTACAACAGAGACACACGCATTAGGTACTACATTGGCAAGCCCAACACTTAACCATGCCCAGAGCCCTGGGGTGATTACCCACATCCCTACGCTGAACCGTTGTACGACAGCCCACTCCGGCAACGCCTACAGGGGGGTATGACACAGCTACATGTCCCAGGTCTTCCCCACTGCCTGAGGTGACATGGTTGCGTCCGCTGTACACAGCATAATGCAATGTGGTAGGGCCCGGGGCCCTCATGCATGCACAATGACCACACGGACACACTTAGATAGTTTGTGGAACTGGCTACGGGCACGTGCGCCCGGCCCCTTTTATTGCCAGGGTCACATGTCCAGTGACGCCTGTGCTGGATGGGTGTGGGGTGAGTGTGAGCCAGCCCTCAAGGAGTGGTTGGTGCTGGCAACAACTACAACAGTGATCAGACAATCCGAAGTTCACAGTTCAAACAGCAAGGGTCCATGACTTGAGCTGCACAGAGTTAGTGGCCCCGGATGCACAGCGGCCGGCACATGGAACACCGCCACGGGACGGTGACTACCTGTGCACTGAGGTAGGGCCACGAGAGCTGAGCGGGTCCTCGTCGATGTCCAAGGTGAATGTCGCGGAGGGTTTTGGGGGACAGTGGAAGGTGTTCTTCCAGGGCATGATACAGAGGGCAGTACCAAGCAGACACAGGCAATATGGAGGAGATGAATGCTACAGACTCATTTTTGACACCAAGTCAGTATCAGCTACATGATGATGAAGACAACCCCCAGGCCATAGACTCAGACGCCACCAAAGTTCAACCAGAGAGTGTCCATGAATTTCGGGGCACGGAGTCAGTGGCACCAGAGCTGAAAGGGGATGCAGTCTGCGATGAGGCCTGTACAATGGTATAAACTCTGCCAAAAATAAATCAAGACTCAGTTCCAAATGTGTGACCTACTTGACCGTAGTGTAGGCCGGAGGCAGCGGTCAGCAGGGGACCCCAGCCACGTGTCCTTGGCTTGCGATGCACAGAGTTAGTGGCACCAGAGCAGTTGTTGGTAGTGTTCGGTCACCTCTGTAACGAGGATCCTTTTTTCATCTGGACTGAACCGCGTCTTCCTCTTACTCCTCTCCTTGCGTACAATGATATGGACTCTGCCATTGAAAAATCAAGACTCAGTTCCAAATGTGTAACCTACTTGAGCGCAGTGTAGGCCGGAGGCAGCGGTCAGCGTGGGCCAACTGCTGTTCAGGCAGCTCCTCCTGGTACTCTCACACACGACGTTGGAATGCCATGTGGCGATGATTTGTGGTTGACGGAGGTAGAAGCACCAGAGCTGAGCGTGTGTGCAGCCTGCGATGATGCCGTGTCCTGCCTGGTCCGGACTGGATTGGATTTGTGTGAGGCCTGCTGGACCGCAGTGTAGGCAGTACACAGGTGACTCCGCGGTGCTGGACCGCAGTGTAGGCCGAAGGCAGTAGTCAGCAAGGGCCCACAGACACGTGTCGTTGGAATGCAATGCACAGAGTTGGTGGCACCACATCGAAGGGAGTACGGTGATTTAAAATCTGCCATAAACATATGTACTCTGCCATTGTATAATCAAGACTCAGTTCCAAATGTGTGACCTACTGGACCGCAGTGTAGGCCTAATGGCAGCGGTGGAGTACGTCAACGAGAAAGGAGTACTGGGGGCCTGTGTCGCGGAGGCCGTGATGGTCTGAGGAGGCTGCCAAGGTCACGGGACTTGGGCTTGGAGCTTGCACCGGCACGTGGTGGGCCCTCTTTGACACACGCCGGTGTCGGCAGGTGAGCAGTGAGGCCTGGGTGCGCTGGGGCGGGCAAGACGGGTCTTGGGACCAGCAGCCTGGGGTGCAGCAGGCGCACAGGATCGCAGGCACCGCCGCTCACGGCGACGGCCTCGTGGCGGGGTGAGAGGCGTCACCCTGGCAGACACGTTGGCCATTCCGGAAGAGAACCACGCCCAGAGTAACAGGCTTTTTATTCACACCCCTACGCTGGCCTGGCGTACGCCTGGCCAGCCCACTCCGCTCACGCTTACAGGGGGGGACGTAACAAGCTACATTTCCGCGATCTTCCCCACTGGCTGCGGTAACATGGTTGCGTCCACTGTCCAGTACACTCCAAACACCAGCAGTGTATGTCGACATGGAAATGTCATAGGTCTGCATACTCAAGTCTGTCCAGCACATCCACGCCACACTTGGCATTGTGTACTTTCACATTCATGGGTCACTTGCCTCCTTCGCACATGCCTGGTTCCCACCTCTCCCCACATTCTGCTATTGTGTGGCTGAGGTGCCATGCCGTTGATGGCTTGTGTACATGGCTAGCCCAGGTTGCCACGGTAAGTTGTGTTGTCGTGTCTGGAATGTGGGAATGTTGGTTGTCAGGTTGTATGTGATGTTGTGATGTGTGCATTCCCAGAGTTGTGAGTTGTATGTTGGTGGAGTTGAGGTGTGTGGTGTGTTCAGTTGTTACTTACCGAGGAGCAGTGCATTTCCATAGGTGCCATCCTGAAAGCGCTGGTTGATGATGGACTGTCGGAAGATGAAGGAATCATGCACACTGCCTGGGTAGTTGGCGACGACATTGGTGAAGAGTCCCCGGTGGTCCACTATTGCCTGCACATTGATGGAATGCGTGTGTTTCCTATTGCGGTTATTGTGTGCAGTGGCGGCAGGGGGCACCAGACATGTGTGCAGTCGATTGCCCCCAACACGGGCGGGAAGCCAGCTATGACATAGAAGCCTTGCTTGTTCTCCAGCTGTTCCTGCGCAGTGTGTGGGAAGTAAAGTTGCTGGGGTACCAAGCTGATGATGGCATCCAAGACAGGTGTGAGGAACTTTGACAGGGATGGCTGTGAGACTCCTCCGACTCTGGCAGTTGTTGGTTGGAAGGTCCCAGAGGCCAACAGTGCAGCACGGCCAGCAGCTTTGTCTGCGGAGGGATGTTCATTTTCCGCTGTGTTGGTACCGTCAGCCTGTGGGCAATGAGGGTCAGGATGCGGAGGATGGTTGTCCTTTTGAGCCTGTAGTGGGCAATGACTTCCTCTGGCGTTAAGTCTCCGAGACTGGTGTGTTTTCGGAAGGTCCGGTGTCTTTGTCTGCGCTGCCTTGGTGGTAGTCCGGGAAGGGGAGGTCCTGGCGGTGGTGGCGGTGGGTGTTGTGGCCCTCTTGGGGCTCCGAGCTGCATGATCAGTAGCTCCATGGCATCTGTTGTTCTTCTGGTGTGGCTGTGGGCTGGGCTCCCTTTTATGGTGCAGGTTGTTGTCCGACTTAACACTAGGTGTGAGCAGGTGTTAAATCCATGCTGCTAACGCGCCTTATCGCATGTTTTGGGATCTTATCGCTGATTTGGCTGGTCGTTGAGAATGTTGCGGAGTGGTGTTTTCGCGGGTTTTTGCACGGGAACGCCTACTCTGCATCTCATTAGCGTTAGTTGCCGGTGTCATCCGTGGCGATGTTTTATGCGGCTGCTATCGCGGGTAAACTGGTGATATCGGCTGTTAGCACCTGCTTGTGAATAGTGCAATGAATTTATCACCACTTTGGCTGCGATAAAGTGCCTCTAACTCGGCGATGAGTCCTTGAGAATATGCCCCTACGTGGGATACTGGATTTGTGTAAAAAGTGATGACCATAATGATGGTAACAGTACATATTATTGAAATCAGAAGTGTCCTCTAACATTTCATCACTAGAAAATGCAGCGGAATTTTCCAAATCAGACAACATATTATTTACAGTTTCAAATTCCCAATCATCAGAAAATGTACTGGAGGTAATGATTTCATTTAGAGAAATTTTAAATAAATGTGGAATCTTCAAAAGTTCAGTGGGGCCAAATACATCATAATCAACTTTGTCCCAAACTATACCATCAGGAATTGGAACGCCTGTAATGTTCACGGAAAACAAGTCTCTTTGTTCACGATGAGATGATGTATGAGGTTTCAGGACCAAGCTCACATTAGATACTGCAGAGCGTTATGGGAGATATTTTCCATTTATGAGTAAGCAAACAACAGTTACCAGGCCAATCCAGAACAGAAAAAACAATATTGCCGATATTATCCAGAGCTTGAGCCAAGGTGAGACTAGGTAAGTCTTTTTTAGAAAAATATCAAATTCACGCATTTGTTGCTTACGAGAAACTGGAGCTGGCATTGTCTCGGGTTCACTGGGATCAAGAGAGAAGGTATGAAAATCGATGAAGTAGCCAGATGCAGTTCAATCAATCTTTTGTAGCTCGTCAGGTTGTGTTGAACCGGCAGGTGTCTCTTGTCGAGGCATATTGATGTAGACGTCGGTGTTTGGCCGAATTGATATTTGTCTTTCATCTGTTTCTTGAAGTTCTGTTTCCAGAGGAACGAGTTCCATTTCATTGTTTGAAATTCCATCATTACGAATTGGTGACTTCTCGAATGTTATGAGTCTTTCTGTCTTTACTTTCTTTATGGTAGCGAGAGGAGACCGTCAGCTGCCAAGGAGCCCACGAGGCCTACTATTCAGTATCAGCCACATAGTGTGGTTTGATCAGATCATTGGAGACGAATCTCTTTCATTTTTTTCTGGCAAGGGGCAGAAGAAGTACTGTTCTTGTTCCTTCAACAGCCAGGACAGGTACATGCTTTCTGTATGATGGCCCAAATTCTTTTTTGTCCTCAATCTTTTCTCTGACCAGATCCCCGACCTTTGGGATCCAGACAGGTCTTGCCGTGACTGATTTGACTTCCCCAGTGGCGGTGCGCTTGACTTGCACGTTGCTTAGTAGTGCTCTGGATTCGTTCAGATCCTGTAAAACAGCCAAGCGTTTATTGATGTCAAATGGTTTGTCATCCGCCACTGTGCTTTCATTATCGAGATCAGGTACCCAAATTCTCGTCCTAAATAGGACCTCATATGGAGTGACACCGCCTAGAGAACTTCTTGGCATATTATTGAGGGCACGCTGTACCCCATATAGGTGATTGACCCAACTACCACCCAAACCTAATACTCTCGCTGTTAAAGACTGCTTTAAGTCCCGGTTTTTCCTCTCCACAACCGAATTTCCCTCGGGATGGTATGGAGAGGAGTACCGCAATGCTACACCCAAACCTTCCATGGCTTCCTTGTAAGCCCAAGAGCTAAACGCGGGGGCCACGGTCAGAATCTAATGTGCCAACTGCGTATGTCCCTATAAAGACTCGCAAATCTTTTATAACAGTTCGAGCGTCAGCCGAGCGTTGAGGCCATACCCATAGGAATCTCAAGCATGAATCCGCTGCCACCAAGATATACTTGTAAGCCCCATCTGAATGCAGGGGGCCGCAGTGGTCTAAATAGACACAAGCCTGTGGTCTATCGGATATTAGTAAAGGTGTCTGCGCTGGACGTGCTACGGTGGAGCCCTTCATCTGCTGACAGATGTCGCATTTTAAGACAAAGTTCTTCGTCTGTTTTGTTAAACCAGGCCACCAATAGCGCTGTTTCAATAATGAAACTGTTGCGGTAATCCCTCTGTGTGTTTAGAACCTAGACCCTCGTGTGCAGCTAGTATTAAACCCAATCTGGGATCCATGTTTGGTATTACTCTATCCCCCACTCCTGGAATCTGAGCATACGGAATATTGTTTGCATCTAACTTGTAGGAGTACTTGAGTGGGAAACCTTTTGGTGAGGCTGTGCTGTTTTTGGTGAAGCAATGACAGCTACACTTATCTGTCCATCTATTCTCGTTTTTGAATGAGTGATTGCAGCTACGAAAGCAGTACGTACTTCCCCCTTTGCAGCTTCATCAGCCAATGAATTCCCTTCAACGTGAACGCCGTCACGTTGATGACTCAGCGTGTATCAGATGAGCTCTTGGTAGTTCGTTTTTCAACTCAGCTACCTGTTCCCATACCAATTTATGCTTAATTGTGCAACCTTTGGAGTCTCTAAACCTGTTCTGACCCCAGTAGTGAAGATACTCTTTATATGACTGTACACAATAAAAAGAATCGCACACTATAAGTGTGGGGAATTCTCGATCCGTATTTATTAGTGCCAGTAATAGGGCATTTAATTCTGCTAGCTGAGCCGTGCAGTCTTCTAGAGACTGTCTTCGTATCGCTGGGATGAAACTTGCCATCCCGCATACGACCTTTTACAATCGCACAAGCAGCACTGTATTGCTGTTTACTTCCTTTGGCCGGCTGAGCAGATCCATCAATGTAAATAATGTATTCATACTGATCTAGAGGCATTATTTCATTTGGGAGAGGATATTCCTGTTCATATTGCAGGAATGCTTGTGTTTTCAACCTTGGGTCATATCTGTATTCTACATCCGTTGCAGTGAGATAATTAGCCTATTGTATCCATCTTGGATGTAAGGCTTTAGCATTAGGAATGCTAGCCTTTGTAACAGCCTCTAAGGCTGGTACTGGAGTTACGACAATTATTCGTTTCCCCTGAGCAAGTGCTCTTTCTCTTACTACAGCCGTCTGTACTGCTGTTAGTATCTTTTCTGTAGAAGTAAAGCGCATTTCAGCATTTGTGTACAAATGTGATTTGTATGCTATCAATACTGTTTCGCCTTGATTGAAGGTTAGGTAAGTATACCCAGATTGACCCGCTAAAGCGTGGATCACTATCACTAGATTGCGTACGTTTTACGCGTGTCTGCAAGTGTTTGAAGCTATCATGTCAGCTTGTAGGGAACAAAGGATATCTGTGTGTTCCTGTGTCCAATGCTTAACCGAGAAATCAGGTCTTATTAAGTCATAGAAAGGTTTTACTCTTTCTGTGTAATCCAAAATGTATGTTTTGCCAAAATTTAAAAATCCCAAATGGATTGTAAGTTCTTCAATGATTTAGTAGGTTGGAGTAGTGCACATTTTTCTAAAAAGTTAGCTGCCACGCTTTTCCCTTCACTTGATAGCTTGTATCCCAAAAAAGGACATTGAGGTGGGCTATTTTCGATTTTTAAAGTTGAACTTGTAGCCCTCAGAGGCAAACCCCCAAATTATGGTGCTCACCCTGGTCAAGTGATCCTGTAAATTATCATCCGTCAGATAAATATCATCTACATAGGACAATGCCTCTTCATCCAAATTCTGAAGTAATTCTGTTACCCTAGCGCTGAACAACCCGGGGCTATTCTTATACCCTTGGGGGAGTCAGCAAAATTGACGCTGGGAACCTAGCGCTGAGAATGCTGTTAAGTACCTGCTTTCAGGCGCTATATTTTGGCAGAAAAATCCATTTGAGATATCCAGTGTTGTTTTGTATTTGTTCCGCACAATGTTATTCATTAATGCGGCACTATGTGCATTCTGTACTGCAAATGTTTTTGTGCATGTGTTTAGATGTCTGTAGTCTAAGACTAGACGATATGAATTGTCGGGTTTTATTACGGGAAACAAAGGATTATTCATTGGAGAGGTGCAAGTTTCAATTACACCTTGGTATTCAAGTTGATCTAAGATCTCCCTGACCTGTTTTTTCACTTCTTATTTTATTGGGTACTGTCTCTGTGGAGTTGGAGTAGTTTTTACTGGTATTACATGGTGTGGTGACTCAGCATCCGACCCAACATGGTTGCGATAAAGTGCTGGAGCAAGGGCTACCACCCACTCCCGTGCGTATGTGTGTTTTAAGTAAATTGGAACGTAGTCGGAAAAAATTGTAAAATTACCGTCTCTCCCTTTGGGCAATCCATAACGATTTCAGGCGGCCAATCTTGTTCAGCTAAAAGTATGTCATAGTCATAAGTCAAGTTCTCCCAAAAGAGACCTTTAACTTTTCAGGGTTTGTCCCCCTCCATTTGGAGTGTTATTTCATGTCACCTATGTGGGACACTTACCCTCGTATCAGGTGTTTCCACCGTGATGTGCTCATTCAACTCCGCTGTCACCAGAAATTCCATCAGGTTCTGGCGAGCTATTGTTACTTCTGCTGCACTGTCTAGCATCGTCAGAGCCCATTCCCCGTTCAGTAGTTGAGTCCTCAGAATTCTGGGCATGTATAACTTTGAGACCTGCTACTTTCTTCTTTTTAAATTGAGGTTTAGATTGTGGCTCTTCCTGTCTGTGTTCTGACCGTCCTTCTCTCTCTGAGTTTCTTGGTGAACCCTGAAAGGAACGAGAGGAACGTGTATCAGTATCCTGATACCTGTCAGGTTTTTTAATGTTATCTCTATTCCTTAGATTGTATCTCCTTTCAGAGTTCTCCTGCTGAGGAGACCCACTCCTAGATAGGGATCTATTTTCTCTAATATTTTGGTTTTTGTTGTTATTATCCCATTTCTTTTTAGAAGAATCAGGTGCTTACTTGGTGTTATCCTTCTCAGGACCACCCATGAGTTGAGGTTTTGTTGCTCTGGCTCCCAAACTATCTCTACCTAGTTCAGCATAGGTGTCTGTGATAATTTTAGGTAATTCACATTCCTGTTGTAAAGGAGTGAAATCCCTTAGGCGTTGGCGTATTGCCACTGCTGCTGCCGCCCCTTTTATATTTGCTAATATTATAGCTGATACCTGGGCAAAATTACCTAATAATTTCATCCCTAAGTTCAGGCAGGTTCTGCTTCATACTCAGTTTGTACCTGTCTTAATACGTCTGGTATTACTGCTAATGACGGGATACCATGAGTTCTGGTATATATGGCAGCAAAAACTGTACCCCAAGTGGTACAATCCTCTATCTGGGAAGCTATTCCCATTGGCAAGCAGATTGTTAGCCTTCTGTGCTTTTCTTGAGGGCTTGTGTGTGGAAATACTGCCTCTAGCTGTGTTATTTTTTTAGCTATCCAGAATGGCATTTGTTCAGGTTTAGTGGGCATTTTACCCATAACTGCGTATAGCGTTTGTGGTGTAATTTTAGTTGTAGAACCCTGAACTTGATTTGTTTGTGTAGCTCTGGTTGGCTGAAGTGTGAGTGTTCTCATCACAAATTGTGTCAAGTTTCTGTAAAGTTTTATTATTTCTTTGTGAAGCCTATGTAAGTCTGCTACTGGCATTGTGTCAATGTCTGGATGCGGTGTGTAAGCCGCAAGGACAGACCAAGTGGCCCCGTCTCTTCCAAGTGGACCTAGTCTTTCTTCGTTTCTTGAATGGGGGAGGGCACCTTTAAACCAGTTTATATGCTCCTGGTAGGTGAGCGGAATCTCAATGTCCTCATACGGACTGTATTCCTATGGTGTTTAATCTTCTGTGTAAGAATGAAATGTATTTGATTGTGCATCTGCTTGTGGGAATTTAACCCATGAATAGAATACCTCGGTTCTATATGATTCGTGAGCCTCAATCACGTACATTACTGTCCCACCCCTAGGTGTGACTCCGTAGTCTGTTAGCTTTTGAGTAAGGGCATTTCTGACATTTTCTGAAATGTTAATTTCACCTTCCTCTTCCTACCTGACTGCAGCAGGCTGTGCTCGCCCAGCGGCGTTTTCTTCAGTCATTGTTGAAATATTTTCAAGGAAGAGTTTCAAGGAAACTGAGATAAGGTTTTATGCACAATAGGAACTGTTCGTCCTTCAACCTTGATAAACCTACAGCCAATAAATAGGATTTTCTGCCTACTCAGCCGTGGTTGATAATTCCCTCCCACTCCAGACGTCTCTGTGAAAATGTGAGTAGGGGTCTCTGACAATAGCACGACTGAAGTACTCAGATTTGACTGTTAAATAAGTACCAAACCATCGTTGGTGGCACCATGTCGTGTAGCTCCTATAAACCTAAATAGGATCTGTAGGATTGGAGTCAGACTGATTCTGGACACCCTTACCGAATATGTCAGCCTGTATACCAGCTAGCTCACAGTGCCACTAGAAACTCCTCTTACCAAGGAGAGAATAGTTCTTGGCAACTATCGAACATGACAACCCTGATCCCTAAGAATCGTGTAAACGGTGTACTACTTTTCGCTCAGTCACTCGTACTTACTTCGTCTCATAGAGATACACAGAATAAACGGTGGGGATGTTTTTCAATAAGCATTTATTGAACCAGTGTCATTCTAGTGTAAAATAGGTGTGCTGAAACAACCACTAGACAGTAACAGATATAAATGATTATAAGCACTAACAGAGTAAAAGGATGGTAGATTTCTACCATCGTGCTAAAACAATGAATACAGGCAAGTATACAAAATACATGACAGTAAAAGTGCAATTCTCCTACGGTGCAATCCTAACTAGATGTACCTATGTGTACCTAGCATGTATATGGGTGTAAAGCCAAGAATCCCTCTAGGATAAAGTCAACCCCATTACCTGAAGTGAGAGACTGTGGGACCCCGTCTTGGTCTTGAGATGGATACCCCGCAAGGGATGTCAGACCACTGCGAGCTGGAGTGTCTGCGTGCAGGAGCCTCAGCGTCGGCATGGAAGTCCTTTTCTCCTCTGACTCTCTCAGCAAGATATGGTGTATATATACCCAAAGTGGTACGCCCTGGAGATATACCTTGCTGTGTCATGTCGGACTAGGATGACGGAAGGAATGATCCTTATACATAGTTGTTATGTAGGAGATGGTAGGCCTGCTGTCCTGCTGTGATTCCAAGAATCCTCATGCATAATGAATGAGGCTGAAGCTTTTCGGAGAAAACCCCATGTCATCTTTGGACATTACAGTAACTAGGTAAAAGGTCAGTACTAAGAACCGTTATGCAGTGTAATGGTAGGGGAGAATATAGGTGAAAGGTTAGGTGACTACCTGAGCCTATATTGGGGTACCTAGATGGAACATAACATCGGGAGTAGCTCTACTCCAGTTGAAGGTATGTCGCCAGCATTTATCAAGGGAAATCTGACGGACTCCCTCATTCCATAACAAGTCACAGATCAGAGCATTGACCTTAGCAAAGCAGGCCCGGTGCACCGGGAAATTTTGGAGTTGATAGAGAAGTCTGGGTTGGGAAATCATCTTAAAGATGTCCGAGTGACCCAGTAGGGACAGCGGGAGGGAGGACCAAAACTTAATGTCTTTGGAGAGACCGTCAAGCAGGGGCTGAAGGCTAGAATTGTATGCCCTTCACCCATCTTTGGTAACGAAGTCTCCCAGGTATCTAAAACCCAGCAGAAACACCTGCAGTCCACGTGCCTGAGACATAATTGGAGGACATGAAAAGATGGGGTATACGGCGGACTTAGCTTTGTTCATAAGAAGACCCGAGCAAGAGCCAAACACCTGAAGGAGCTGAAGAGCCCTGGGCCCTGTCTCCTGTGGACTATCCAAGAACAACAGTACATAATCAGCGTAAAGGGAAATCCTATCACTCACTTCCAGAGATCACTGAAAGTTGTGAAACATGGCATCCACCTGCACCCATGCCACCAAGTGCTCTTTGGCCAAAGTGAATAATAATGGAGAGAGGGAGCATCCCTGTCTGGTGCACCTTCCTATAGGGAACCAATCGGACCCTTGCCAGGAGGTCAATGTAGAGGAGGAGTATGAACCCGATGACAATAGGGCCATAACCAAAGCCATTGAGGAGGGCGAAGAGGTAATTCCAATTGACAGAATCAAACAACTTTTTAAAGTCCACCATAAGCAGAGTCTGATGTCCGGGTAGTCGACCACTGAGCTCTATGGCGTTGTGAAGCCAGAGTATATTATGCTGAGTGGCTCGACGGAGCATAAACCCGGATTGGTCCGGGTGCACCAAATGGGTAATCACTCCCGTAAGAGGATTAGCCAACACCTTAGCCCAGATTTAGACTACTGAATTCAGCAGGGAAATTGGCTGATAGTCCTTGCAGTGGGTGCCATCAGGGCCCGGCTTCAGGATCAACACAATCTCGGTTGAGCAGAGGTCTCGAGGTAATGTACCTCTTGTCAGGGCCTCATCAAAGGTTTTGAGTAGCAAGGGGCTGATGTGGGGCCAAAGGAGGCGCCTAAATTCGGGTGGATAACCGTTGGGACCTGGTACCTTGTCTGCTCGAAGTTGTGAAAGGGCAGCCCTGAGCTCTTCGCACGTGAACTCTGCCGCAATGGAGTCGTGTTCCATTGGGGGGAGATGTGGCACTGGTACGTCTGCCAAAAATTGATGGGGGTCTGCCCGGAGACTGGCAGGGTCAGGTTTGTAAAGGTCCTCATAGTAGGACACAAACATATTTGCCATGTCCTCACTACCCGTTACTTGAGACCTGTCCTCAGATTTAAGGTACACAACAGGAGCAATGACTTTTCACTGGGTGCACAGCCAATGCAGTGTTTTACTGGCCTTATCCCCCCATTGAGCCAACCACGCCTCACGAGAATCCTGCGTGAGTTCTTTTTTAAGTAGGGCTTGTGTGTGTAGGGAGTCAGGAAGGAGAGCTCCCTCCATACTTGCTACATATTGTGGTTCAAGATCTTGCACACGCCCCTCAAGATCCTCCACCTTCCTTCGAGTGCATGCCCGCTGTCACTGGTAGTAGCTAATGATGGCACCCCCGCAAGGTGGCTTTAAAGGCCTCCTAAAGAGTTCCCGCAGAGGACACTGACTCCTGATTCTCACGCAGACATCACTAGGTCATGTCATGACTGGCTGAATCAAATCTTTATTCGGCGTGAGCTATAAAAGACAATATAAAGAGCAAGAGCACTTATAATACATAAAGTGAATAAATATTTTTTCTAAATAGTAAAATTTTTAAAATATCATTACATTGACCAGTGTAGGATTTATGCGATGTTGAAACAGCATAGTAACTAGATCCATACAACATTTAATAAGTAATACATTATTAATTAAAAGAAGCTAAAATCATTAAATATCTATGCAACAGCTAGTGCGGAGCAGGGTCAATGCAGCAATCACAGAAGGATGACCTCGTACCTTTTTCTAATAAATAATGCCCTTCTAATAAAATTTGGTCTGCATAGCATGTTTCTATAGTAGAAAGGCTCTGTAGAAACCATATGGGTTCTCAATTTGGATTTCTGTAAAACAGGCATTAAAAAGGAGCATCTAGGTACTGCATGTAGTGGGCAGAACAGTATAAAGTGACAAGTGCTTTGTTTTGCTGCATGGTCGCACTGGCATGGGGGTAAATCATGTGACCGTACACATTGAAGGGGAAGCAACTTTGAAATGTATCATGCAAAATCTGAAAAGGCTGAGGGTACAATCCAGACAAGATATGGTTCTAAAGTGGCTGTAGTAGATATCATTACATATCTTGCGACTGACACCATAGGCTGTGCCCTCTGAAGCCTTAGAACCGAACAATGGTTAAGGAAACGAAGTTTGGCTTCCTCTTTACATTTAGGAGTGATCATGAGAGGATTGTCAAACAACTTTTTCATGCCTATCGGTTCGAAGGTGTGTTTCTGATATGCAACCCATGGGATCAGGGCAACCACAGTCGGAGATAAACAGTTGGTGATGCAAGATCTGACCAGAGCAGCCTCTGACTTTGCAGAGGTCTTAATCCACAATAAGAGAAGGACAAGACTCAACTGATCCTCCAAATAGGTAAGGCCTAGTTCTTCATGGCAGATCAGATTAGCGGCCCCTGAGGGAACCATGAGGAATCTCTGTAAGAAGCAATTTTCTACCCGCTGGAGAATTTTTGTGTGTGCATACCCCATTAGACACTACTCCATATGACCCTGTGGAAATACATTTGCTTTTGTACAAGTTAATCAATCCTTTAGTTGGTTTCTGACCCAGTCTATGGGAAAATCTGAAAATTGCCTCTATGTTCCTATTAAATTATTGTGCTCTAGTGGTTAAAAGTGAGTTCGATTAAAGAGAAGAGCTAAAGAGGATCCCTAAATATTTAAAATCATTCCTTTCTCCAAAGCTGATTTCCCCATAAAAGAAGGTTTTTGATTTTGTACTGCGAGGCCCGCATGTCATTATGAAAGACTTGAAAGAGTTGACCCTTAGATCCAAATCTTCCATATATGAGGGAAAGGAATCCAATAGGATTTGTAAATCAATGCAGTACGGGCAATTATCAAGGCATCATCCGCATATAATTGGATGGAGATGGGTTGCCTACCTATTTGGGGGGTGTCCTTTCCTATCTCAGCAAGATGTTTGGAAATCCCATTTATATAGAGAAGAAATAGGAAAGGAGCGAGAATACAGCCCTTTCTCACCCCGTGTGGATCTTATTTGAGCGGTGGTTTTACATTGCAAGCTATAACAAACCCTCACCGTCAACCCATGATGTAAACGTTTAATTAAAGAGAACTGTTCCATTTCCACCCCCATTGACTCCATCTGCGCCCACAGTTTGGTGCAGTTTACCAAATCAAAGGTGCCGGATATGTCAATGAACATTAAATGGAGGGACCTTTTTTTGCATTACATATTTCCCTGCTAACAAATAGAGGTTTAGGTTCTGATCTATTGTCCCGACACCAGGTTTAAAGCCAAATTGCACGTTGTACAGAATCTTATTTTCTGTGGCCCATGATTCCAAGCCTGCCAAAGCATTCTACCGAAAATCTTCATACTTGAGTCTATCAATGATATAGGTCTGTAGCAGGATGGTAATTGTCTGTCTCCTTTTTTAAAGATTGGTGTGATTGTGGCTTTCCTCCAAGAAGTGGGAATTTCTCCCATCACAGCACTTCTAAAAACATTTGCTAAAAGAGGTGCCCATAATCCCAAGTTGGATTGAAAAATTTCTGCGGGGATACCATTTGGGCCTGATGCTTTTCCAAGTGCACATTTCCTGATGGCACTAATTACTTCATTAACTTCTATAACTAAGGGTGGGCCTTGTGTAATTTTAAGAAGTAAGTTTTAGGCTGGTGCAGGGAAAGTGGGGGCGGGTTCGCTACGTTGTGAATGAAAAAGTGAAATTTGTTTTCAAATGAGCCGTCTGTAGATCTGCTGGGGTCAAAACTTCAATTTTTGAGGTGTCATAATCTGTAAAAAACAGGTGGTTGATTATTTTCCCAAAATGTCAAATTGTCTCTCAATCTGGCTGCTTTGGAAAGATCCTCCCATGCTTTAACCTGGATTTTCTTCTTCTGGCCCTCTACAATAGTTTTTTCTGAGCTTCTTGCTGCTTTGAGCTCAGCTACAGATCGTGGATTTGTTTTTAGTGTTGCCTATTGTTGTTTATGGGCCAATGCACATGCTGAGTTAAACCATCTATGAGTGGGTTTTTCGTTCAGGGATTTATTTGAAGTTATCTGAGATCAATCTACACAGACTCTCAAAACCCTCTAATATTGAATGGCTTGCTATATTATCTGATAAACAGTTTATAGCTGGAGCTAAGTTCTGTGAGACGATCTGCCTATTAAAGTTCTCCGGGTCTACCTTATCCCATTTGATTTTAATGCCCTTTTTACTGGCATATAATATATTGCTATGTTTATGTTTTGCGGGCGTACTTATCTGATGGTTTAGTGATAAAATAAGGGTGTTATGGTCACTCACACACTTTGCAACAATCGCAAAATCGATGATGCGTGGTACTAGCTAATAGGTCATAAAAATAAAATCAATAGTGCTCCCCCGGTACTTCCAGTAAAAGTCGGAAGTTTACTTTTCTACTTTTCAACCAAATCGTTTGTTAGATCTAGATTGTGTTTCAAAATAAGGGTATTTAAAGCTTCCCCATATGGTGTATGCTTAAAATGGGTAAGATTTTCCTTATTTGGATTCGTATAACCAAAGACCCATTTCCCATTATAACCAGAAAGCATGATGTTAAAGGCATCTGCCCAAATTAATACTGTCTTATGATTAGCTTTAAAAAAAAAAAAGTAATCCAAGAAGTCATCAAATGGTTCTATAGCATTAGTGACAGGATGGTTAAAATTAGTATTGTAAATGTTTACCAGTAGAATGTCCTATTCATTTGAAAAGGTAGGAGGATTACCAAGAAAAAAGAGGAGGACCAGACCTTACTGGCTTTGGCTAATGGAATCTGAACAGAAATCAAACTTGCTAGGCTGCCCTCGGCCCTTCCTGCTGCAGAGGCATGAGCTGGCTCCAGGAAGGATTGCTACCCATCCAGATAGAAGTCCTTTCTCATCTATGTTTCCTGACAACAAACAATGTCCGCAGTGCTTACTAAATCAATCCAATCAGGGTTTTGGATCTCTGAGCGAGCCCCTGCAATGTTCCAGGACATAAGTCTCCAACCCTAATTTGTTAAAACAGCATTAGACTATTCTTCCGTCACCCTGGAGGCACCAGCGGTTTAGCCACCACCCCGTCCTTGAGTGTGTTCAGCCCCATGCCAAGTCTATCGCCATCAGCGAATGGTCCAAAAGGCCCCTCGCCAGGATACACATGCCAAGCACACGATGGCCATCGTGTTGACGTAAGAGAAAATGATCCACACGAGTAAAGGATTTTGGGCCCTGGAGTAATAGGTATATTCGCGAGTAGACAGATGGTGGGCATGCCATACGTTGAGTAAGGATAAGTTGTGAAGAAAGGTGGAGAGTAAGGTGTGGGCTCGTCTGGCTGCCAAGGGAACAGAAGAGCGATCTAGATCAAGGTCACCCACCCCATTGAGGTCAACCCCAGAAACCTTTTGTATAGCCCACGTTTCACTTTCTCCCCAACAAGGTAGTTTTCAGTCACCACTCTGTTTTAATATTGTGTCTCTGCCCTTTTCAGGATCACGCATCCAGGCCCTTATCAAGGAGGCCACAGCATGATGCAGTAATTTGCAACTGCTATACACGCGTGCTTTTGGATGACTACAAAGAGCACTACTACCGCACGCCCTTCATCCCACCAATTGCAACCCTTGGGGAACATAGAACCACGGCTCCCCAGCTATTGCTATTGTCATTGGTATGTACAGACACCCCCATACATATTTACAGTTTTACTTTCACTTCACGGGTATTATATATCTTGGCTCTTGGCCGCTCCGATTTTTCTAAATATTCCGCACTTAGGATTCAGATTGCCCCTCCCGCCGCCCCCGTTTCCATGCTATTCTGGGTTTTGGATGTTTCACCACAGTTGTCCATTCACCTAATTTAATATCTCACGCATGCACTACGTCCGTCTGATTTTGCATATATTAGCAACCTGATCGGTTACCCATTTCATGCAGCAGAAACTTTTGCCAAGGTCATAACATTCCAAGCACGACCTGCAGTGACTAGCAACAGGGCACCACTATTGGTACCAGTGTTTAACAACGAGCATGCCAGCAAGCTTTCTAGTCCAGTGGAGCTTGTTGCATGCCATACGCTCACCTTGGAACATTACGAGGTGGTTTTCGTCTACAGTTGTATGTGTCGTTTTCCACAAGCCCTTGTTTTTGTGTATTTATCCTTTTTGTAACATTGTGTAACACTGTGTCAAACTATATGTATGTGTATATTTATGTTATTTATGTATTGTAATTTTCAGCCCTGAAGAAGTTCATTCCTTAATGAATGAAACGCGTTGGCTGGAGCTCATGTTGTCTGATGACATTTAAAATAAAGTCAGCCTTACTTATTGAAAAGACTCTTTGGGAGTGCACCTCGCCAAGTGTGTTCAGTTTCTATTCTGCTTGGCAGTTGGCACCCAATAACGGCAGGTGCTGGAGTTGCATGTGCACACCAACTCTCATCACTTAAAGATAACCACAAGAGGAGTACAGCAGGGAGATGCGGCTATTGCGGTCCGCCGTTGCTTGCAGCGTATCATCAACCCCAGAAATCTACAGAGCCTCAGGCAGCTCCCAAAGGAGGTCGCCCAACTTCTGTAGGAAGTCGTAGTTAAGAGGGGGGTGTAGACGCATATCAGAGATTGAAACCTCAGTTGAACGAATTCCACAGACTATCACTGAAGAGACAGAGTCAAGTGGTGCAAGTGGCATAGATGAAGATCAACAAAAACTGAGAAGATCAAAGGAGCGAGAATGCCTTGTTGGAGGTATTCTGCACCTGAATGGACCTACTACATAAATCAAGTGCTGAATGTATCAGTGGATGAACTGTGTGACATGAAATCTGAACTGTTTGAACCCCCATGACGTCATTCTCAAACAAAAATTTGATAAGGCTGTTCCAAAAGATTTCTGAAAGGAAGTAAGAGTTTGAAAGACAATTGAGAGACTATTTTGATTGAGGAAGTGCAAAAGACTGTAATCAAATATTCTTTTTTGTTTTAAGAAGATTTACTTAGGACCAAGGTTGCTGTAGAGGAGTAGGGATAACATTTTAGAAGAACACGGAGTACGGTTAAGGTTTATTATACAAAGATTCCTGAAAACAAAGAGACTCTGTAAAAATAGACTGCTTAAAAAAACTACCAGCTCATTAAAAAAACCAGAGCAAATTGTTTGAGAAAAATCTGAACTGAACTGCTGACTTATTCCTGTACATTTTGCTTAAATGATCTGACTGTAGAAAAACGTGTTGCCTTAGAAATAGATGCATGATTATTATGGGTATTACCGTTATAGTAGCAATGTTAGTGAATATATTACTATTAGTAGGGTTTTTTTCACACTCGATAATGAAATTAGGTCTATACATGCACCTACGACATCTACACACACAGCAGATGAGGAGCATTTGAAAGCATCATTTGCAAACTAGAAGAGCGAGAATTACTCAACTAACATTTATTCTAGATTAGTTATTGAATATACACTGGCTATGGACGCGAAGGACTGTTATGGTTTCACCCACATTCCATTATCAGGTGAAGAAGAGGTGACTTATCACCACATACCTTTATCATATGAAATTACATGCAGTAGAACACTTTGAATATTTTTATTCAATTTATGATTTAGTGCTTTGTAGACAACCATTACAACAAAGCATGAATTTCTACCCACATGCTAAAGAAATGGACACAGATTGGTATTATTTTAGACCATCCATGCCTATAGATTGTGTTGTCTTATGAAAACAATTTAACTTGCTTAATGAGACAGTTATAGAAAATATTAATAATGTCATTAAAGGAAAGAAGAACTAACATTTCACATAGTAAGAATAGAGAGGAAGATGTTTTGAAAAACTTTGGGAAGAAAGAAGAAGATGAATTTAAAAAGAAAGTGGTTTACCCAAAACTCTGCATGCCAACACATATGCATCATATCATCAAAGTTACAGCCATGTAATCACCGATCTGGAAGTTTCTAGGTGATTACATAGGGGTGTAACCTTGATGAATGTGTGACTACAGGTTCACCTCTCAGCCGGATGACCCATGATGCAAGAATACGGCATTATATATAACCATAAGCAACTACACCAAGTAGGTGTTGCATGAATGTATATGTATTGGCATGCAGAGTGTGTGCAGTTACTGTAAAACAACACAGTGGGATCAGGGAGTTAGTTTACTTGGTCCTGAAGAAAAGCCTTGGAGTAAGGCTTCAAACATGTTGAACTTTAGAAAGGTAGGCACATTATAACCTACCCTTTCTCATTGCTCCTGTTTTTAATCATACCAACTAGAGGCCTAAATAAATAAAATGTTACCTACTGTGCAGGTATTTTTTAATATCCCACTCTCTACACAATACACACACACAACCCCCAATCCTATTTTTCTCATCGATTCACATCATAAAAACCTAAAAAGTGCATTCCACATAACACATAGGTCGAAACACGCCCGTTCCGCAGCGAAACGGGATGAATCTGGTAATACAACATTCCATCAAGGGCAACCCTGGTGGGTGACGGTTATCTAAGAAAACTCAGCGTTTTCCTCACCGTGGAAAGTTAGTTCACATAAAGAGTAGGGCTCTTTTTGATTTGTGACACCCTCCTTTATGCACACATGTATTTAAGGATGGTTTAAGAATACTACCCAAGTTTGGATAGTTACTTATACATTGTGCAAGAGGAAAGTGTTGGGTGCTGCATTCCTGAAGCTTCTGAGGTGTATCGCACTCTCCTATATGGGTTTAATGGTGATTGCAGACATTGATACACACTAACAGAGTCTGTATTTGTGAATAGACAAGTCTGTATTTGAGCATTTAATGGGTTCACTTAAAATGAGACCGTCAATTAGATATGAGATTTTTGCTTCATTCCTGGAAAGTTAATGGTAATATTTTATTTTATATGTGCACAGTTGCCACATGCCTTCTGTTTTTTTGCTGTCTAAACTAATGGGACATTTCCAGTTTTTCTGCTAGACATTAAGAACAGCATCAGCAACAAGGTAAAACTTTCCTGCAAGATGACCTTTCTAGGATATCCAGTTTCCACGCTAACAGTTTTCTAAATGTAACATAACCACCAATGTTTCTGAATGATTCCAATAAAACCATTGTCTTCAGATGGATGTTGCAAAAACAGGGTTCTGAGTGAGAGGACCCCCCTCAGCTCTGTACAAAAGCTAGGGGGAAAAATAGGTAGGAGCAGAGAGTGAACCTAGATACTGAGGGGCATGCTGCCTCTAGGTTCACTTAAATGAATTCCCTCCAACTTCAGCATGTATGTGTAGGGTATTATATAACATAGCAAAAAACAGCATAATAATATAACACCCCAACGCAAAGGGAGTTCTATACAAATTGATTAGGAGTGTGTAATAATTAATGATTTGGTCTTTTTTCTATTCACTTTGTTAATATTCAAAGTCAGTTATCTAGTATTATGATAATAAGTCTAATAAACAATAATTATATTATTATTATATAATTCTGAATATTAATCTACATGGTCAATAATGGAGTAATTGAACATAAATAGATAATCAAATAAGTGCAGTGTTGATTTGTATCTGTTTGTTTTCAGATATTTTATATTTAGAAAGAAATAGCCAAGAAGAATGATTAATTTTATATGCCCTGATGAAGTGAGTTTTGCAAAACACATGGTAGCATTCGTTTTTGTTTAGAAACATTGTTGGATCAAAGACACAAGAAACATTATTATTAAAAACATGCTACAAGCTGGTTGATATGACCAACCAACCACACCAACCAAGAAGGGTAGTACATACAAGTCTAAAGGTTGCTAATTTTGAAGGCTACTTGTTACTCATTATAAAAGATTGTCTGTGTAAGGATTCTGGAGTACGGTGGGATCAAGGTGATTGACCTATGCTTATGATAATGTATGTATTTCTGATTTGGAACTAATGAATGAATTGTTGCCGTTGGAAAATGAAGAACAACAATCAGGGGCATATATTGATAATGATTCCATGGTAGCTGCATTATACACAGAGTTAGACTGGGGTCATGATAGCAACATTGGACCTTCATTGAAATACGTACCAAAAACGCCAGAATATTAATCAGATATATTTTCAGATTGCATAAGAAGCATTTTGGAAAGATTATATTTAGATAGTTGTATTAGAAGTAAGAGAAGAGAACTTGGAACTTTGAGGAAACTATGACCGATGAGTAATAAACATGATTGTATCATCAAACCATCTGATAAAGGGGACAGAAGTGTACTGTGGCTTTGGGGAATGTATGTAACAGTTAAACTATACTTGCTGCTATAAGAAGATAAGCAATGACAATTTTTTTAATGTGAAACATGCTTGCCATGATGCACTTAGTGAATGACAAGTGAAGCTATTCCTAAGCCATGATTTTTTTGATTTTGAAAACAGATTAGTACACTATGAGCTATCTAATGTGTAAAAATACATATCTAACTCTCTGGGTAGACCCACCGTTTTAACCTAATGCAGTCTATTTAAATCTACTTCTAAATATATAGATCACACCCTACTCCCACATATTCGGTCTCTACCATCCTATATAAATGCCACCTGTTAGAGTGGTGGTTTCTGCCTGGCTTAGGCGCATCACCACCTCTGATTTTCTCAGAATAATGTATGATATACTGTACAGTGATAATTTATTGCTGATGAGATGGGATGTATCATCCCCGTACATGAGCATAGCCTAGGAGACTGACCTTAGAGCCATTACGCCTTTTCTAAGATCTAGACCACTCAAATAATATTGACATACTAAGATGTGACTGACAGAGAATATATTTCTTTTAATAATGAGTATGTCAAACAAACTCGGAGTATAGCGATGGGCACCTGCTTGACCCCAGCTAAGCTAACTTGCATGTGGGCTGATAGGAGAAGCAGGTTTTCAATGTGCCAATAATGGAAAATTGGACAAAATACATAATCTAATGGTTACACTATAAAGATCAGGGGTCTTCAAACTGGTGGGCGGGCCCCTCTAGGGGGGCTTCACGTGACCCCGGGGAGGGGGGGCGCCAGGCTTTGCTCAAAAGAAGCATTATGCTGATAACAGTGCTTTGTTTTCAGAGGGGGAGGACAGGGAATAGGTGGTAGTCAGCTGCTCTGTAAAGGCCATCACTAACATCTTTTGTCATTTATATCCTGGTTGAGAGAAGGTGTCAAAAGGGAAGGGACTCCAAATATTCTTCAACCCTCCACCCCCATTTCTAATAATCACATTGTTGATACTTGTAGACGTTAGTAAGGCCTGCCTGACCAGAATAGAATGTTTTTGCCAAGCATGTATTTGACTGTATTTTTAAAATGGTACAGAATTTAACTGCAATGTTTGAATAAGTCTAGACATATTTAAACATTGGCACTTTAATAGATTAATTGCGAAATATTTTGAGGGGGTCCCAATTAATATTTTTTTTCTAGGGGGGGGCACAGCATTAAAAAGTTTGAAGACCACTGATATAGACAATATATTTGTCATATGGAAGATACGAATATGAGTGCATTAGAATGTGTTTTGTCTATTACCATCAATGAACTAAATCTCAGATGTAACAGCACCAACAGTAACTGATTCTGAGTACTTGAATGTATGTATATTGGTGAAAAATTAGAAATTATGTATAGGAAACCAACAGCTGGCAATAGCATATTAAATGCCAGTGATTTTCGTCCTAAAGCCTCTAAGGAAATATCGCTTATGGTGAGCTCCTACAAGCTTAGAGAAACTTCAGGTCAGGGTGGTATACTCTGATGGTACATTAAAGCAAGCCGAACAAAAGGTAGCTTAAGTAAAAAAAGACTATTGTATTTAAGGACCTGAAAATGAGAAAAAGTAAAAACAAATGTTTCTTTAAAGATTCATGTGGAATGACTACTACATACAGCAGAGAGCATGGAATGATTTGCAATAGCTTAAACAAATATTAGGACCTTCTGAGGAATGGTTCCATAAGAAATGAAGCTATTTCAAGGAGACCATTGATGCTGTAGCATTGTTCCTGCTCCAATCTTGCTCCTGCCTACCTTGAGAAGATTGGCAAAGGCCCGCGCTGTTGAGGTGCACAGCGGAGAGTGCTCTTTCTGACTACGGCCTGAACAGGTGGGTGGCACAGGGAGGCCTGTGTGGCGAAAGTCCTGCTTGGTCGCTGTGCTGCCTCCTATATTATTTACTGTGGGAGGAGGGCTTAGTTGCATTGAGCCTATTTGGGAGCGGACGCCTAGACATCTGTTGCTGCTCTGAGTGCCACGCCGGCCCCTCTCTGGACTGGGGGATTGGCTTTGAACAGCAAGACATGGGAGCACTCCATGGGCTCCGACAACTGCTGCCAGCACCCGCCCTCCCCCTAAGCACACTGCAAAGGTTCAACTGGATCCCCACAGCTCAAATCTGCTCATACCCCCACTTGCCTGAGGAGTGGTTGTACAATCAGCGGTGAGCTGCAGCAGCGCCGAGAGGGCCACTCCCCAGTGCCAGTCAGTGCTGACAAAGACACCTAGGACACCAGTTATTGTTGCCACATTAGAGTTCTACCTTGGTCCCCGGGGCATGCTGGTTTTCTTCACGTCTGCTGGCACTTTTTGTGCTTTGGAGGGGCCCAGCGTTCTGAGCCCTGAACAGGGAACTGGAGAGGTGGAGCAACTGTTGGAATACCCATGGGTTTCTGGAAGAGACACTGCACTGTGGGTGAGTCTGGTCCCCAGCATGTGGAGACATGACCAGAATCAGGATACGCTCACATTCAAGAGGAAGATACCCTCCAAGTGAACCGGCATAAGTAAGGGGGAAGGCCCACCAGAGGATGCCCCTGAGGAAGTGGGCCCAGACCGTGACATTCAAATCCTGTTAACAGGAGTGAGACAAACTCTCTGCACCATTGACTCTAAAATAGACACTCTGGGGCGTGTCCAAGATGGTGGTGTGAGTGGACGTGCCTGCCTGGAGCTCCGTCCCTGCCTGACTATATGCACCTGAAATAGCATCCCCGCCCGGTCCCCACTACGCTCAAAGGGGGCCCGGCTGCTCCGGAGGGTAGACGGTGCAGGCTGAAGGAACAGGCAGCGCGCATCTATTGATATTCGGAGCGGCCCGTGAGGAGCAGGTGCTGGGGCCTTCCACGTGGGCTCGGAGCACGGCTACCACAGCCTTGACGGCCTCCCTGTGATCTCCGTTGAGGCGCATCTGGAGGCGAACACAGTGGGGCCTGTGAACCGGCTGTCACCTGTTGACCGCACACCAGTGGAGGTGTGAAGGAGGAGAGGGGGAGTACTACGCCCCCGAGCTGAAGGCCTACCAGCGGCAGCCCTGCACAGGAGCGGCGCCTTCAGTGCAGTGACGGAGGAGGCCCGCTGAACAGCAGGGGCCTCAGAGACGCCGGCCTGGTCTGGGGTGAGTGTATGACCCTCCCGCGGCTTCCCCGAGCCCGCATCACCCTTCCACGGCAGCGGCTGGGTCATTGGCGCCCCTTGTGCCATCCAGAGGGAGAGACTGCTCAGGACTGTAGAGTCCGCCGCCGCGAGTCGAGCATGGTTAGGTCGGACATGCCGTTCTCCAGCGCGGGGGTAGGCGGCATACATTGCGGCGCCCTCCCCAGAGGCCCTCCAATACCCCTTGCATCTGGGCCCTCCCGACCTTGGGTCATCGGATTTGCAGCGCGTGTTCCCCACACATGCGCCTGAGACGCTGGCTGGGCCCTGGCGGGGCCTAGTTGCTCCCAAGTGAGCCTCCCAGTGATTCGTCAGCGCACCAGAGGTCCACATGGAACGTGTGGGAGTCAGGCCCCGATCTGGCTTGTTGCTCCAAATGGGACCCCCTGAATAGGACCGGTTCAGCCTCTCTTGGCGGCAATCCTCGCTGGTTCTTGGTGCCACCCTCCTGACTAGCAGCCTATGGAGTGGGGACTAGAGAGGCCTTCCTGACCTACCGCAGTCAGTCTCCCTTTTGAATCCACGGGGACCTCTCCCCACGGCTGTGGCCTGCCTTGATCGGCCTACCTCATTCACCTGGGCTCCAGACGACCACGATGTGTCGATTGCTACAGAATTGTCTTCCAGCGCCCTCATCCAATTGCTTCTTACCTCGCTGCGACAGCATGAATCTATGGCGGCCGCCAAGGCCAAAAAAGACCTATCAGTCAAAGAAATTCTGCTTAAAGGCCCGATGGACGCCCTTCAAGAGAAAGCCCCCAGGGAGGTTCCCAAGCTGTCGAGTGGAGCGGACGGAGGGGACGGTGGGGTAACCCGCAAATTTATTGAAGCAGTTTTTGCCTCTCTTCGTGAAGACCTCTAGATCGGTAAAAAAGACCTTGCATCGGAGATCAGGGAAGCGCGCCGGGACATTGACGAGGTGGGGGAGAGAGTGGTGGCGTTGGAGGAAAGCTCGCTAACTAGGGACCCGGAAATCGAGGCCCTACAACAAGAAATCATCTGCCTGCGGGATCAGCAGCTCGATCTACATGCCCATGCTGAGGACCTGGAAAACAGGTCCTGGAGAAATAATATACGCATCAGGGGGGCACCTACTGGCGACGAAGGAACAGACCTGGAAGGCTATGTGCAGGAGCTGTCCGGGAACGTCTTGGGTGAAAACTCTCCCAGGACCATCAAGTTGGACAGATGTCACAGAGTTGGCCCTCCCAGGGCGCTGCCCTGCCCACCAGCGGACATCCTGGTCTGTGTCCACAACTTCACAGAAAAGGTGGCGATCCTTAGAGCAGCCCGTGCAGATCAGAAGCTTCAATTTCGCGGGCACTCCCTCCAACTATTCCAGGACTTAGCAGCATCGACACTGTTAAAAAGAAAAGACTTCCGCCCGATCACAAGCCATCTCCGCTGTCGGGGAATATCCTATTCCAGGGGGCCATCCGTTTCACCTCATTTTTCAACTGAACGGTAAGGCCATGCAGCTACGCTCCCTCTCCGAGGCCTATAAGAACCTCGAGATCACACCCCCTGACTCCCCCTCCCAACGGCCATCCATGGAGGAGAGAAAACACAGAGGGAACAGCCACGGTCCCAGGCGTGGTCCGAGATCCACGTCCCACCGTCCAGATCCAGCGGCCATGGCAAAGGAGCGCTCGGAGGTGCTGCGCTCCCTTTCTGGAGGAGAGTCTTAAGTCACGGATCCCCCCCTTGAGGTGCTGCACATTCCCTGAAAGGTGGCTGACACACGGGTAGGGGCTGAGGCTCGGCTCAACCCTGTATGGAGCTGTCTGCCATCGTAGAGACTGCCTCACTGGACCCATACTTTTACATCACGAAAGACTCTATGATCTGTTGGTTTGTTGTAATTTATTTGGTTTAGGGGTTGGGGTAATGTTCTGGGGCTCTCTTTCCAATGGAACATGTTTAGGAATAGGGTGGCGCAAGTATTTGTCAATGTCTCCCCTCTACCTCTGAGTCCCCAGGGACCGTCCAGATAACTCCTTGGCTAGCTTTCCTACTCCAGCGTTGCTCCCCGGGTAACCTATTCTATGGGGGTAAAACTACTTAGCATAAATGTAAAAGGCCTTAATAACCCCACCAAACGAGCGGTGATACTCTCCCTCCTGGAACACTCGCAGACCGACATCTGCCTGCTCCAGGAAACGCACCTTTTAACACAAGACACTCACAGAATGCACTCCAGGAAGTTCCCACGGCAGTACTGGTCATCTGAGAGGGGGAAGAAGGGTGGGATGGCGGTTCTTCTCTCTCATCGCTTCCGGGGACAGTCCTAGATACTTGCGTTGAAATAAAGGGTCGTGTTCTAGCTATACGGGTGCAGTTGGGGATGCTCCTTTTTACCATCGCCTCGCTCTATGCCCCTAAGAACATCAAGAAACCTTTATAACTGAGGCACTAGTGGGGGTGCTCCAGTCCCCAGATCGGGCTCTTTTCATAGGTAGGGACTTTAACTTAGTTATGGATGGGGGAATAGATCGATCTGCACAGAGGACAGGACAGACGGGCCCTTTCACACCAGAGGGTCTGGCTTAGCTGGCCGATTGTGGGTTACGTGACGTTTGGCGTCTCCAACACCCGGAAGAACGGGATTATACGTTCTTTCCTCAGCGCATAGGACCTACGCATGATTAGACCATTTTCTAGCCTCCCCAGTGGCATGGGAGTTCACTACAGACTCTTCCATTGAACCCCGCTCCCTATCCAACCACGCAGCTATCATGCTCACTTTTTCGGTCCCCACAGGCATCTCCCAACGACCTACCTGGCGCCTCCGCGAAACCCTGCTGCACTCTCCTGACACAGTATCCTCAATCAGACTCTGACTACCTGGCAGTAAATGATACCGGAGGGGTCCCGCTCTCTTCAGTCTGGGAAGCCCTTAAATTAGTTACCAGAGGTGCCCTCATAGCGCAGTCAGCACATGAAAACGAAATCAGAACTGACAAAAGGGAGGAATTGGGGAAAACTGTGCAAGAGCTTGAGTCCATACACAAGCGCACTGGTGCTCCCCGAGTATGGCGCGAACTAGAGCACGCTCGGCTCCAACTTAAACGCCTTGACCTCAAAAGGGCAGAATATGCCATGCTTCGCCTCAAACACAAATTCCACGTGGGCTCTAACAAAGGGGGTCAGATGCTAGCTCACTGCCTACGTAGCACCCAGCATGTCAACACAATCAAAGCTCTTCAGACACGCGCGGGCCTGATAGTGCACAACGCCACAGATATAGCAGCAGAGTTTCAGGCATTTTATACAAACCTATACGTGAACGATCACTCAGCGGCCCCTGATCCACTTCCCTACCTCCAGGCGGCTGCGATAACTCCATTGCCCTCGTAGGAATCAGACACGCTCGACCAACCCATTAGGATCGAGGAGGTGATTGCCGCAATTGCCAGACTAAAGCCTATGAAAGCCCGGGCCCGGATGGTTTCAGCGCGATCTTTTACAAGACTTTCTGCGAGGAACTTGCTCCCTTTTTGAGCCGCCTCTTCAACTCCTTTGCCGCGACCGGATCACTAACCAATACCATGCTGCAGGCATCCATCTCGGTGATCCCAAAACCAGGGAAAGACCCAGAGCTTTTCAATTCCTACTGCCCGATTTCTCTGCTCAACGTCGATGCGAAACTGTTCACCGGCATTTTGGCATATCGCCTTAACCCACTGATTCCAGGCTTGATTGACCCCAATCAAGCAGGGTTTATCCCCTCACGTCAATGCAGGGACATCACCAAGCGTTTTTGCCACCTCATTGACAAAGTTAATCGGTCCTGGGAAGAGGCCCTCTTGCTGGTGGTGGACGCGGAGAAGGCGTTCGACAGGGTGCACTGGACCTATCTGTTTGCAACCCTTAAGCACTTTGGGCTGGGAGACCGGTTCTAGAATTGGATTCGTAGCATATATAACGCGCCCAGGGCATCAGTTCAGGTGAACGGGGTGAACTCTGAGGGATTGCAAGTGGAGCGGGGCACCCGGCAGGGATGTCCGCTCTCCCCACTTCTGTTTGCCATATACATGGAACCCTTTGCCCAGAGGTTACGGGATAACCTCAAGGCTGTGGGCATTAAGTTTGGGGCGGACCATCATCTCATCAGCCTTTATGCGGATTACATTATTTTTTCGATTGCTCAGCCTCTTCCCTCGCTTGCGACGATCATCTCTGAACTAGAGGCTTTTGGGGCTGTGTCAGGTTTCAAGATGAACCTGTCCAAATCGCAAATACTGAATCTCATCGCCCAGCCGGAAATGGAACAAGCACTCTGTGCATGGTATGAGTTCCAATGGGTGGATGCAGCGCTCCCATATCTGGGCATCACGCTAGACAGGAGCCTTCCTAAAACGGCCCGGACTAATTTCTACAACCTCGGAGCGGCGATCCGTAAAGACTTAGATCGATGGTGACGGCTTCCGTTGTCTTGGCTGGGCAGAATTGCCACAGTTAAAATGAATGTACTCCCGAGGGCCCTATACGTCTTCCAAGCGCTTCCACTCCCCCCCCCCTCCGCCCAGGGAACTACAGCAGCTCCAGCAGAGCATAGATCGCTTCATCTGGGGTGGGGCGAAACCCAGACTGCAGAAACAACTACTGCAACGCACAAAACTGGAGGGTGCTCTAGCAGTCCCCAATGTCCTGCGGTATTTCCAGGCCCCCCAACTTAGATTCCTGGTGGAATGAAACCGTCCCATGACCAAAAAGCACTGGGTCTTCATGGACCAAACCGTTGCGGGCTCACACATTTGGAGGGAAGCCTGGCTTCCACGAGCCTACAGATCCTGGGGTTTATACTCATACCCGACAACGAGCACTACTTTCAAGGTATGGGATAAGGTGGTGCATTCAGCAGGCCTTTCGTCATTCCCCTCACCGTTGACCCCATTGTTCACCAATCTGGATTTCCCACCGGGCCAGTCGCCTCAGTTAGCTAAGCGGTGGTTGGCAGGCGGGTGTAAGAGGGTGGGCTGTCTCTTCGATAACGATGGCTTCATTCCCTTCCAGGAGCTCAAATCCCAATACTCATTGTCGTAACAAGATAGGTTCACGCACACTCAACTCGCCCATTGGGTACTTTGCCCCAAAGTACGCCCCAACACAGGTAGGCCCATGACTCCTTTTGAGAAATGGTTGTTTTTAAAATCTGACGACAAGAAACTCATCTCAGAACTTTACCGCTTTTTAACGAAAACGCCACATATACAAAGGACGCCGGGTCAAAAACGATGGAAAGCGCGGAACTGGGACTCGACCTCTCCGATAAAGAGTGGGGGGACATATTCTACAGGGCACACCACACAACATTCAACATAGGCCACACTGAAACAGCTTACAAAATTACCTGTTATTGGTATTATACTCCAACACGCATACAAAAGTGGAATGCACTCTGCGATGGCCAGTGCTGGAGGGGTTGTGGAAACCCTGGGTCACTAATACACCTACTGTGGAACTGCCCCAAGCTCACAAGGTTCTGGGAGCAAGTGCTGGACGACATGGATGATGCTTTTCAGACAGAGATCCCACGCCTTCCTGCATACACACTCTTGGGTCTCCCCAACACCCTCACCTACCCACTACGGTCCATCAGGTTCCGACAGATGGCCATGGCCCTTAACGTTGCCCACAGGATCCTCTTTGCACAGTGGGGATAGAATAAAATCCCAGACCACCGGCAATGGCTCCACCAATTATGGACACTATTGGGCATGGAACAATTGTCTATGCCGGCCAGCGCTGACCCCTCAACCTACGCGAAAGTATGGTCCCCTTTCATTACTATCCTGGCTAAGGAATTCAGAGAACTGACCTGCCCGCCATACTTGCGAATCCTCAAATTAGTGCCACCTGCTTAGGGTGTAGCCAGGTCACTGTGGGGTGGTCCCCTGCAACATTTCGGCTTCCCTATCTTATGCGCACTTCTATATGGGCATCTTCGATTAGAGAGAGTGAGGGGGTGGGTAAGGGTGGGACTCTTATTTATTTCTGTAAGTTAACTTATGTTCATTTGTTTTTACTTTTGAGAGCAAGGCTATGGTTTTACTCCATTCAGCACAATGAAGACATTAGAGCTGTTATTCCCCACTGGGTACATTGAATGTCTGTAAATTGTCTATCCCCTTGGAGTGCCCCCTGACGCAGCCGGCCCTTGCTGGGTTGTAGGCGAACCGCTGTGTATTTTACCCTCACCCACAGTGCGCCTAGCTAACACTCCAAAGTCAGTCCGTTACTATGCTCCTGCCTTCGCAATTGGCCCAGATGGGGTTTTAAGCAAATCGCTGTTTGAACTGCTTGCTCTACTCTATATTAATAAAAAGATTTAATCCATAAAATAGACACTCTCACATCCAGGCTGAACCGTAAGAGTGATAAGTTAGACAAGCACGACTGACGCCTGGACCAACTGGAGAGGAGCGTCTCAGAGGCTGAAGATAATGGTAGGAACCTGAATGAGCAGCTGCTGAGAATGAATAAAATCTTGGAGGTGATCAAAGCGAAGAACAAAGACCTGAAGGCTTGCTCTCGGAAGAATTACATAAGGATCATAAGCCTGCCTGAATCTACACTCGTGGGCAAAATTGAATGGTACATTGAGGACATGCTCAGGTCCCTCTTTGGTGATCAACTGACCAACAAGTTCTCTGACGAACGGGTGCATCGCTCTCTGGGACCCCCCTCCCCACCAGGGGCTCCGGCGCGCCCAATCATTGCTCATCTCCTGCATTACTGTGGATGTGAAACTGTCCTCCAACTCACGAGGAAGAGCCAGCACCTGCAATATCAGGGTAACAAGCTCTCCCCTGGCCATGCAAAGTGCCTGTCGAGATACCCTGACAGAAAAGATGCTTATGAAGGCAGGTCTCTCCTATGCACTTATGTACCCAGCCAAGCTGAGTGTGACAGCACATGTGAAAACTCACATATTCACTTACACCAAGCTGACAATAAAATTCAGTTGCAAACAGATAAAAAAAAAACAGAGTGGTGATGACACAGATGCGAGCATCTTGGGAAGTCATCTCAGTGATAATGATTAACTCTGCCTTCCTGCCTTGATCTGTGGAAAGCATTCTATTTTCATCCCTGGTAGAAAGCTGTGTGCCCGGAGGTTCAGGTTGCTGGGTGCTGGTCCCCTGGCCCACAGTGCTGTCTCTCCTCACAGGTACTATCTGAATACTTGACAGTGCAACTTATAACCGTCATCCTCTTTTGGGCCCTGGTTGCAGGTCTGCTGATCATCCAGCTCTTTCTGGATTACTTGCCCTCCTTAGGCTGCAGGGGCAATTTGCTCGATGACTAGACCAGGCTCAATGACATCTCATCCAACTGCACATAAGACTATATTCCCACACTACTCAAGATTATCAGAGGGGGCATCCTCTGACTATCCCTGAAACTCATCCTGTGGTTGATGGGGCAACCACCTGGCTCTCTGTGCTCCCACCTAGGATGGATCCCAAATGCACTACTTACTCTCTGTTGTTGGGCTTCTTATGGCAGGATTATTTTTTCAATGGGTTGGGGAAGTTGAAGTGGGTGCGGGAGGGATGGGATGTTGATCTGTTATTGTTTTCATTGCACATCTTAAACTCACTTGATCGAAGTCTAGCTATTGTGTGCCAGATTGCCGTTACTACCCATGGGGTACACTTGCTATTGTGTGTGTGGTGTGGAATGATTCCCTGGTGGTTGGACCCTGAACCCTGAACCCCGAGAACCATGAATTCCAAATGTCTGGCATAACCCTCATGTCAGGGGACATCTGAGACTTGCGCAAGGTTAGGCAGCTGTTTGCTTATTTCTGGTGACATTGGCTTCCTCCAGGGAGCTCAACCTTCCTGAGGAAACCCGGGGTAGGCTGTGCATGGGTGGGTTTGCGAAACCCATATAGCACCTACATTTATGCTAGGGGGTGGCGATTTCCAACATTGTGTCAGACTATGATCTGGTCAACATATGGAGGGATAGACATCTGGGGCGATTGGAGGAACATGTATCTCCACTTCCCACAATGCATGGTCACACATTGATTATTGCTTGGTTACCAGGAATGTGGCAGCTCTGACGAGGGTGACTGAACACAACCCTCAGGCACTTTTGAACCACACCTCGATAGAGCTCGAGCTTGTCTTAGCTGAGGCAGGTGATCGTGCCTTCTCATGGACTTTGCCCCCAAATGCTCTGAGAGACCTGTTCTTTAACACTAAAATTAAGGTGGCAATCTTTGACTATTTTGCCCATAATGTGCAATCTATTCAACCCCCAGGTGTGGTGTTGAAGCCTTTAGGGCTTACATCTGTGGAATCTGACTGTCTTAATAGCTGAGAGTCTTACACAACCTTAGGACAGGACTCGCCAACCTTGAGAGGGAACTGCAAGACCTGAGATTCAATATTTTGCTACAAAAGACACACACCTCCTTGCCAAGCTCTGCATCAAGCTCTCTGAGTACCAAGAGGATGCGGAGTGAGAGGTCCCTTTCGTGTTCAGGGAGGGGGCTGCGCAGCACTATGGAAAGGTAACTAGAGTGGGAAAAACCCTGGTGATTCTACTCAGGACCTCTCAGGGCTCCCAGGGCACCGACGTTTTGGATGCAGATGGCCATCATAGTCATTTCACTGGGGAGGTCGTGCAGACGATGCCACAATATTACACCATGTTCTACAAGTCAAATCTGACTATGGCCCCTAGGGAGCTACAGGAGTACTTTGAGGCAATACAATTGCTATTGTTATACGAAGCACACACACAATACCTCAGTCACGTTTGAGGTGGAAGACATTATACATGTGATTTGGAAAATACGCAGTGTCAGGGCCATGTGACTGGATGACCTCACTACTTAATTTTACAAACAGTATACTGAACTATTAACCTCCCTTCTGAAATCTATGTATGAAGAAGCAAGAACCACCGAACTCCTGCCCCTGACGGTGTGAGAAGCGATTTTGGACACAGTCCTTAAACCAGATAAACCCCTGAATAACTGTGACTCTTATCAACTCTTGACGATGATAAACATTGATAACAAGATACTGGCCAAAATCATTGCTGACTGCTTGCTACCACTTCTACCTCACATTGCTTGGATGGACCAGTCAGGTTTTGTACCCATGCGATTGACTGTGCACAAACTGTGCAACCTTTGTGCAGTCCTCCATTCCCTATCCCCTGATCTTCATGCTGCACCTGTCTTTTTAGATGCCACCAAAGTCTTTGATTCTCTGGAACCTGTCTATCCCCTCATCGCAGGACAGCCGAACCTGCCAGCAACTGCGTTGCTTGCAACTGACAGAAATGGCCGATCTGTACCCAGGAGGTTCCTTTGTTCAGCTGTAAAATATTCAAGCGACTGTGGACTGCACTCCCCTCAATGTCTTCCTGTTTTATAAATTGTGCAGTACCTACAGACAGGCACACCGCTCCTTTCCCCGGGAGCATGCAGGCCTCCTAGCTTTACACCTAATCCTTGCATCACCTTCTCCTAAGTGACTACTTACGAGACTGTACACCAGCATGCAAACCACAGCCCTAATTGTTGCACCCATGGGGCTGGTGGAATGGCGGCACAAACTTGGCACAGACATCTTAGAGCAGCAATAGGATTTCAGCACCCTTTCTCCTAACTAAAGGCTCGATCTAATACATACAAAATTTCTCCACAGGCTATATCGCGCCGTCCTCCAACTCCACAGAATGGGCCTTAGAGAGAATGCTAGATATGCACGGTGCAGGAAGGGGGAAGCAGGTTTCTTGCACTTAGATTGGCATTGCCCACCCATAGCCAAATATTGGGGTCAGATATTGAGAGCGATTGAGAAAATGACAGCCACTGTGATTCCATGACAGCCTGTGGTGACCCATCTGGGGTATGTAAAGATTGTTCCAGTTGGCTTCTGTAGGCTTACTGCAATTCTCCTATTTCTGGCTAAGAGGTGGGTGGCTGTGCACTGGGGCTGTGCTGATGTACCCAATGTCCATAGCTGGTTAGCTGCTGCTGCCTTTCGCCAAGAACGACTGTCAGAATGCTGGTCCCTTATGTCGGCACCTGGTAGACCTAGAGATATTTGGGCGCCCTTTGAGACGTACATGACCACCAGACACAGCTGGGAGGTACTGAAACTGGGAACTGCACCCCACCTAGCTGTGTGGAGGAGGGGTGATAGTGTCCCCCTTCCTACTATAGAGCACACAGAATCTAGAGTCTTATCTACCCTGCCACAGCAGATCACTGCATATCCATAGACTCGGGCAGGTGAGCCTCCGCTCCACAACCATGTAGGTAATTATGTTTGGACTTTGCTATATCAACTGTAAACCTCAAGTAGATGTGTGCAAAAGCTTTGTTTGCTACTGCTGTAAATTGTATTGAACATGTCAATAAAAAGAAAATTTTCAAAAAAGGTTATCCTGCAGTTGAAAAGTGTCAATGCAACTGTGTGCTGATGGAAAAATAAACAAGCACTTATGCAACCATTATGAGTGCCATCACCTCTGTTTTTATGTAGACCGAGAGGACGTGTTTTATGTTGACTAAGAGAGGGGTTCTGATCATTCAATATCCTTCAAGAGGAAAAGCTTCTCTGCCAGTTCTGTTGAGTTGTAAATCCCAATCTCCTATAAGTAGAATCCAGAGGAGATGGTGAAAAATACCTGTCCATTTACTTCTCTCCAGGGAGAAGAAAATGCCTTTGTAGGCAGAGGAAATCTAATGGATGTTCCCTCCAAAAACTAGGGATTTTCATGACAGAGCATTTGCAACTTGTGCATCTGAGCTCGATTGAACACCCCAGGAAGCAAGGAACCATGGAAACTGCCCTTGTCGCCGCCATGGGTCACATCCACATGACTAGACAGAGGAGACACAGCGGCCCTCATCCTCCTGGGCCTCTCTGCAACATTTGATAACTGACTGGAAGGACCCAGTAAGTCAGCCAGGCACCGTACACCTTGGACGACAGGGACTTCATCTGCGGATTTCCATAAGGATCTTCCCTGAGCCTGACCCTCTTCAATGCATACATGATTCGCTAGCCAGCATCATCCGCTCTCACAGCATCAACATCCTCTCCTACTCCAACAACACGCAACTTATTCATTCTTGCCATCATGGACAAAATGCCCAGTATCCTGATCAAGTTCAGTGCCTGCAAGACTGAAACCACCCACTGTATGAAGACCAACTCCCTAAAGCTGAATACCGACAAGACTGAAATCATGATCTTTGGGAAGAGAATATCACCGCAGGACTCCACCTGTTGGCCAACAGAGCTAGAACCGGCACCCACCCCAACCACCCAAGCCAAGAACCTCGGTATCATCATCAACAGTAATCTCAACATGACTGCCCAAGTCAATGCTGTCACCACCTTTTGCTTCCATACACTGACAATGCTGAGGAATATTTACATATGGCCCCCAATCAGCACCCAGAAAACCATTACTCACACCCTGGTAACAAGCAAGCTCGACTATGGAAACACCCTCTATGCCAGGATTAACAAATAACTCAGCAGAAGGCTGCAGACCATTCAGAACTCAGCGGAGAGAATCACATACCCCTTTTACTCATCCCAAGCCTCCTCCTACTGCTATGACCTCCAAAACAAAAACAAAAAAGTCTAAGGGGCATATTATCAAGAAACGGTGTTACAATTATCGCCGCTTTAGCGACAGAAAACTGACCGCTAAAGCGGCGATAATGGAGCTTGATAATATGCCCTGGAGAATTCCAATAGAAGCCCATGTTCTGGTGTCAACATGGGCTTCTATTGAGATTCTCAGAGCATATTATCAAGCCCATTATCGCCGCTTTAGCGGCAGTTTTCTGCCGCTAAACTGGCGATAATTTTAACGCCGTTCTTGATAATATGCCCCCAAATCCTTCCACTATCCTTTTCAATCCAAATAACAGACTACCATGTCCACCTCTCAAATTACTTTCATATTTCACTATACTAATTCACCACTAATCCTTTATAGGTTCCGAGTAGTGTGCTACTCACCGAAAAAGCGCTTCAACACCCCCATTAGGGGTAGCAAGCATTATATAAATGCAAACCTTTCCCCTCTACTATCCCTCCACTATCCTTCTGAATCCAAATAACTGACTAACATATCCACCACTCAAATTACTTTCATATTTCACTATACTAATTCACCACTAATCCTTTATGGGTTCCGGAGTAGCGTTCTACTTGCCGAAAAAGCACTTTGACGCCTCGTCGGGGGTAGTAAGCGCTAAATAAATGCAATTACAATACAATTCAATACTCTCAACCTCCCACACCACACTCACGACACACCACACCTGAAGGAGCTTCACTGGCTTCCCATCCATGAACAAGCACAATTCAAACTCCTCACCACCAGTTTCAAAGCACTACATAACACTGGCCAGCATACCTCAACAATTCCATCTGCTTTCACAAACCTTCCAGACACCTACGGTAGTCTGGACTACTACTTGCACAAATCCCACACATATGGAAAACCAGATCAGGCAGTCTAGCCTTCTCCTACAGGTACACATATGAGTCTCCTTCTCACTTCTTCAATTCTGCAAGCAAGAAGCTGAAGATCTGGTTTTCCGAATAGTTCCACTTGGCCATATGTGTGGCTAAACTCACACCTGCTCAGCACCAGGATACCCCTCGAGTGATAGTGCGCAATAGAAATATGCATAACATAACATTATATAAAATAACTGGACAACAACAGAGTCAGCACCACTTGGGGACAAAGATATTTGTGACACCTGTTTTCCCTTTTGTCTTTGTATTCTAGCTGAAGACAACTGCAGTACTAAACAAATGAGATGGGTGTGGCAATTTTAAACTTGCAAGGCATTTCTGCAAATGGTAATGACCAAGGAAACAAGGGACGGAGGAAAAATGTCCATTTAAAGGGTCTCCTGAAAGATGAGAAGGGGAAGGATTTGGATGGACTCCTGTTGAGATTCCTGTATAACACACACTAGCTTAGATAAGCATTTGGAGGGGGCTAAGACCACAAACCATAGATAGCCCTGCCCAATCCAGCAGATGAGAAACCTTACAGAGCACCAGTCGGGAGTTACTAAAGGAGACTATTCACCACACAACGCAGGACACACATTTGGAGCATTTGGAGGGGGCTTAAACTACAGGCCCAGGGAGCCTGCCCAATCCAGGAGTTGGGGAGCCTTACAGAGCACAGGTCGGGCGCTAATGAAGGAGACTTTTCACCCTATGGCACAAGACACTCATTTGGAGCATTTGGAGGGGGCTAGGACTATAAGGCCCAGAGAGGCCTGCCCAATCCAGTAGGCAGGGTGCCTTACAGTGTGTCATTGGGGACCACTAAAGGAGATTATTCACACCACAGCGCGGGACATGCATTTGGAGCATTTGGAGGGGGCTTGGACTACAAGCCCCAGAGTGCCCTGCCGAATCCAGGAGGTGGTGAGCCTTACAGTGTGCCTGGTTGGTGCTACTAAAGTAGACCATTCACCATGTGATGCAGGATGCATGCGGGGCGTGCCCGGATGCTGCCCGGGCAAATACTGGGCCTGTCTTCACCCTACATCAACTAGAAAATGCTGGGCTGGGCCATCCCCCTTTTGCCTGGTCCCCTTCTTCACTGACCAAATAGCCATTGGCATTTAAATAAGGTCCTGTAAGCCTGCTTGTTCCTTTGGAATTGGGATAGTGTTCCAAGACTTGTAAAAATGAGGAAATGCAAGGCAACCGCCAACCTGACTAAGTCCCAGTCTGGTACTCCTTTGGATGGATTTCTCCCGCGCGCAATAGGTGTCCTAATCAAGGAAATAGAACTGGCTGAGGAGTGCTTATCCCTCCCCCCCCTCTTGTGCACCTTCCCTCTTCTGATCCAGCACACCCAAAGCATGTGCCACTCCCATTAGCGCTACCATCAATTCAGGAGCATGTCCTCCTAATTGCCCTTTCACTACTCCCCATGCAGTGGCTGTAGTGCACTTGTAGCCGTATTCTAAACTGACAAGCTCCATAACGAAAGGCCAGGCAGTGAAAAGGAAAAGGTCAGAGGTATGTGCTAAACCTAAGAGACCACGTTTAACCCCCAATAGCTTGAACAACGATCCTGTGGGTTTTGATGAGAACAAATTGGAGAAAATAATGGGGGCCCTGTCAATTAATTGGGAAATGAACGAGTCCCTTTGTATGGGTTCAGGGGTGGTGATAGGGATAAGGTTATTGGGGTAGAGTGGTAGTAGGATCTGTATCCATCAATGAACTGAATTCCATCTTAATTAACTTTCCCCTTGAGGCTTGTCCGTATGTAGCAGTATTATCTAATCTACCCAATCACATTGAGCCGTTCTCCCAGCTTAAAGACAAGGTTCTCCATTAGTTGCCCAACAGTGTCAATTTACCCTACTCAGAGGCATTCAATATCCTGAAGATTTGAAGGGTGAAATGGGTCGGTTCCTTTAAAAAAGCTTTCTGGGCAATTGTGTGATTGTCAACTTCAGTTCTCCTTTTATTGTGCAGAAATTGCTGGCCAATTGTCATCCTCCCAGTGGATTATACCTCAGTATCTCTCTCCTCTCCCCAAGACCTTTTTATCGCCACCTCTGCCCAAGACCTGTGCCCCTGATTAATTTACTGACACCCCTGAGCCCCAGAAGCACTTGAGTCAACCCTTATCTGGCCCCTTCTGATTCTACTCTTACTGAGGTTGACTGACTGCACCCAGCCAACAGATCTGTAGCCAGTAAGCCCATCTTGGACCATGGAGATGGCACTTTCATTTTAGACATTGGGATCTCTAAGACTGGCTCCTCTAAGTTTCCCCCTGCATTCCCCTAGTCCTCGAGTTGAGACAGTGCCTGATTGTGTTTCCAAACCTAAGGCTATTTGCATGCGATCACTTATCTCCCTTGACCAGCGGCTTGTTGAGGATAAGGGTGAATCCTCGACTACTGCCCATTAGCCATTGGCTTCACTTGGGACGTGTACTCCCCATGCCAGCTTGCACCCAAACACTGCCTCTATTGTTAGTCAGAACTTTGCTGGGATCAAGTCAAAACTTGTTGAACCGATTTGGGGCTAATTTATTGACAACCACACACTTTGACTTTTTCAGGAAATATGGGTGACTGAGTGCGTATTTAGGTGTAGGTTTAAGAGTTTTACTGTTCCTGCAATTAGGTCCTCAGACAGGTGTACAACGGGTGGGCTACTTGCTTGAGAGAGCACCATGCTTTCCTGCTCTGTAGAAGAGCTTCAAACAGGATAGCTAGAAATCCAAGGATAATACTTTCTTTCCCTAAGGCTAAGCCCTTCCGGCTAATTAATATATATAATTGGAGTTTGGGGAATTGCCAAGAATCACCTTCTTTTCTGCTGCTGGAGAAGACTCTGGCCTGCAACTCATGGTCCCATTATGCCATTGTGGCAGGAGATTTTAATATTACTTATGAACCAAATGGCATCACGCAGGAGTTGTGTCACGAGGAAGATATGGTATGGAGAATTCCCGAAATAACTTCTGCCGTGAAGAGGAACCTTGCAAGAGCAGCCGTTCAAATACCTTAGCCCATGGTTTGAGAGCCTATAATGTCGTTCAACCTCTGATGCCATTCCGGCTCCCACATTCACAAGAGAGTCATACGCAAGTTTTATTGATTAAATGTTTCTAGATGTCAAGCTGTGGAGGCTGATTGAGGACATAGAAGTACTCGTGAGGGACGAGAGCGACCACAACCCCTTTGTTCTAACTATGAAGGTATTGGTCTTCCACGTTCCAACTCCATTTTCTCAGCAGATGACCAACAATTGGAGGTCATGAAGAACCGCCAGAACGTAAAGTGGGAGACAGTGTGTTCTCCCCCTTAAGCACTCTTAGGTATGTACACAACCCCTGCCATGCACATGGAGATTATGATTGATATCTGGGGGAAAAGGAAAGAATCATAGCAGAGCAGAGATTATCTGACGTGCTTAAAGATTTGTATCTTAAAGAATCCACGAGGTCTCTGCCAAAGGGACCTGTGAAAGGGTGGTTCACACAGCAGTGCCGAGAGGCAAATAGGAATCCCCTTTAGAGCAATCAAAAAAGGAGGCAGCCAGGAGATAACGGAATGCAGAGCATTGTATCGGCGCGTAGCAATGCTAGCCATGTGCAATGATTTGTTATATGTGGCTTCCAATAACTACTTGAAGAAATGTTTGCGAATAGTAAGCACAGGTGGTGGGAACTTAGGAAAGACAGCTGAGTCATCAAGTCTGCCCTGTGAGAGGACATCCCACTTTGAGAACCTCTACTACTGTGCACATGAAATTGATTTGGGCACCCCCGCCTGTTAAACTAGAAATGTTTACGTTTGTGCATTGCTCTGTGTAAGTTAGCATTCGCTGCGCCATTTTCTTTGCAGGCGCCATTTCAGGCTTTTCGAAACTAGGTTAGTTTAATTCCGAGAAATGTTCCATTGTAAGTTTCGTTTTCTGCCATGTAGGCTTGTTCCTGTAATGAGTACACTGTTCCTATTAGCGCATACCTTTCTCACTAGATAGGCCCTCTCCCACTTGTCTGGTGGCGGGCCCGCATAGAACAACCTTGGACTTTGTAACTTTGTGTAAGATATGAGCGCTGAAGCTGTTTTTTTCTGTATTTCACTGCCTAGCTGCACCTGCCTGGAAATTTCCACTGTGGGTGTGTTTCAGCCCAGTTACGAAATGTACATAATGTATCTTTATGCTTGTCGATTTCAGTCCCTCTGCAGCACTCCTAGCGACTGGGCAGACTGGGCTCCGCACTGAGTGTATATGAATAAACAGTTATTGGTTTGTATTCTCTACTGTCTGACCGACTCTTCATTTGGTATGGAAGGCTGAGAGGTGGTCATTAGTGACTCGGGTGACCCTAATTGGGCCACTTCCTTCAGTTGGCGCCTGAGCAGGGACTCCTTCGGGTGATTGATCCATTCCCTTTCCGCAGACGGGGGCGGAGGCCGAGGACATCGTCGCCTCGCCCAGTGGTCATCCCGACTGGAGTCCTGAACGGCAAAACCCTTGGATCTGACCGTTTGGTCTGAAGAGTCGGCAGTGGAGAACTGGTTCGTTTGTGCTACTGATATCAGGTGAGTTTGTTTTGGTTCTTTGTGGATATGGTACTATTGTGGTTTGAGTTTGGTACGGTCTGAGGACCGTTTTTTTGACAAAAGTATTTGCAACTACTTTGCCAGGTAAAAATAACGAACTTGTTTTCCTTTTAAAATGCCTGGTCTTAGTAAAATCTTGTATTCGTGTTGTCGTTGTTGTTCTGCAGATGCTCAATTGGAAAAAGCTCAGCTGGCGCCTCCTGAAGGCAGCCCTAATTTTGATATGCATGTGAAGCATGGTCTTGGCCCTGTTATGTTTAATACATTATTGCACAAATATACGAGGGACAATGCCGAGTGGCAGTGGCTGTTGATGGGCAATTTTGATGAACAGAAAATTGGGTTTTTACCGGAGCAATTATTTAAGAAAAGAAGTAGACAGTCCATGTTTGACTCCCTCAGGACCTGGCAGAAGGAGGCTAGACAGAGATGGTTAAAGATGGAAAGAGATGCACGGAAAGGGAAAATGCAAACATTGACACAGAAAGCTGTGGCATACGATAGAGAAAAACAAGAGCCTGGAGTTGAATGTGAAGATAGGAGATTTCGGTTGCATATTGATAAGTCTTATTTGACTAAAGAAGAAGATGATACCTTTGTAAAGGAGTTGCTAGATATTCGACCCCCACCTCCTTATGCCCGCAGAGGATATATCCCGCTGTTTCCTTACAGTCACAGCAGTCTGTTACGTCTGCTTCGGCTGTTCCTGTATCTACGGTTGTTGTTTCGATGGCTTTGGCTCCTTCTTTGTCTTTGCCATCTTTGGCAACTGTGACCCCCAGCACATCTACTGTTTCAACTCCTGTATCCCCTGTTCTTTCTCCTCTGGTGAAAGCGTTAACAACGATTGTGCCTGTTACCTCTGTTGCTTCTCCCTCTATGGTCTTTCATCCTCCGGTGCCTTTGAATGCTGAGACGCCAGTACGTGGGTTTGAGGATAGAGACTGGATGAAATTCAAAGAGTGAATAGGCCCGTGTTAGAAATGGGGATCTCTAGTTGGCCGTGGCTGGTGCCGAGGGCCAAATAGGGATCCTTCTTCCCAAGTCAGAGTAAGGGGGCTACACCCTTTGATAACCCCTGCTCAACCCTGTGTTAACGTAGCACGAGCAGACAGGCCTATCTCAGAGGCAGTGTGTGAAGCATTAATGACCATACACAATAACACAGGAGAGACACTACAAACGGACACCACAAGTAGTTATAGAAAAATAGTTATCTTTATATAGACTGAACACGAGGCTAAAAGCACTCAAGGAACCACAATGCACACAATTACAGATTCACTTCAAAAGCAATAAAGGCACTTGAAACGGGGGTGGAACGGACTTAGTTCGGGGCCGGGGTCCACGCGACCCGGTGATGCCCAATGTACCTGAGATGTAAAGGGGCATGGCACGCAGCCTCACAAGGAAGCCGCGGTGATGACAGGCGGACTCGCAGCGGCCACAGCTCCCGGCTGTAGCGGTACGCGGCGTGCACTCACGATAATCCTGGAACGGGGCTTAAAGGCGGGCACCCAGTGGTACCCGCAGGTGGTAACAAGATCCTGGAAGTGGTGACTAGTGCGGGCACCCAGCGGCACAGCTCCTCAGCTGCAGCGGCCCACAATAGCGATAGCGATGATTCTCGTAGGACGGCAAATCCGGGCACGCAGCGGCACAGCTCCTCAGCTGCAGTGGCCCACAATAGCGATAGCGATGATTTCCGTAGGATGGCAATTGCGGGCACTCAGCGGCACAGCTCCTCAGCTGCAGCGGCCCACAATAGCGATGATTTTCGTAGGATGGCAAATGCGGGCACTCAGCGGCACAGCTCCTCAGCTGCAGCAGCCCACAATAGCGATAGCGATGATTTCTGTAGGAGGGCAAATGCGGGCACTCAGCGGCACCACTCCTCAGCTGCAGCGGCCCACAATAGCGATAGCGATGATTTCCGTAGGATGGCAAATGCGGGCACTAAGCGGCACAGCTCCTCAGCTGCAGCGGCCCACAATAGCGATAGCGATGATTTCCGTAGGGTGGCAAATGCGGGCACTCAGCGGCACAGCTCCTCAGCTGCAGCGGCCCACAATAGCGATAGCGACTTTCCGCCCGCGTTCCCCGCAGTAGAACCAGAGGCTCTGGAATTCTCAACAGAGGCCTCACCTGCGGGTAGAATCCCCCTCAAATAGGAATCCAGACGGCTGATGGGTGAAGTCTAATGTCCCTGAGACTTCAGCAGGAGGCGAGCTCAAATGAGGCCCTTGGGTAGTTGCTTCAGCAAGATGGATGAAAGTTTCAAAGTCCTTTCCCTCTAGTTACATGGACAGAGGTTCGTCCGTGTAGGGGTTTCGGCGCAGATCTTTATACCCCACAAGTCTTTGTTCTCTCAAAAGTCACAAGTCACTGAACCCAGTCAGAACCAGTTTGGGGAGGTCCTGGGGGCACGTTGTTTACGAGGTGGCATCCTGCCTTTGAGGAAGAGGGGGTCTGCCATCAGACGCACAGTGGGGGCTGGAGCCATCATTCACCTTGCCAGGCCAAGCCCTGCTCAGACCAAAGGGTCACCCCTCCCCATACTCCAGCTGCAGATTCCTCTACTCGACCCAGGTCGGGTTCAGCCTACCCTGTCCCTCCAAAACCAGATGGCCAATACACATAACAGCAGAGCACATGGGAAGATTTAGGCAAGAAAATACCCACTTTCCCAAAGTGGTATTTTCAAACACAGAATATAGAAATAACCCTCACTAAAAGATGTACTTTAATATTCTGAGCTCAGGCATACCAAATTTGACTTTCCACTTTACAAGCTGCTTCCGTGGGTGGTGCAATCAGCGCTGCAAGCCCACCAGCAGCATTCGGTCTACCAGCCCTGGGCACGCACGGTGCACGATACTAGAGACTAACAGATAAACCAAATGAGCCAATTATGGGAACATCAATTCATACAGTCAATTTACCATAGGGAGCATTCGCGCTGTGGCACGGAATGGCCGTGGCACAGCGCCCAGAGCATCTAACACCAGCAAACACAGAGGAGACAAAAAGCGAGAAATGGAGGGGAGACCCACGCCAATGGTGCCAGGTCTAACATGTGTCCCCTCCAGCTGAAATGTGGGGGGAACTACCCACCCACTTGGGAGTTCTCATCACTTAAGGCGGAAAAATCTAGACAGACCATCAGCATTGGCGTGCTCTGTACCAGGGCGGTGTTCCACCGTAAAGTCCATACCCTGTAGGGAAATGGACCACCTGAACAACTTTGGATTCTCTCCCCTCATCTGCATCAACCATCTGAGGGGCCTGTGGTCTGTCTGAACCCGGAAGTGAGTCCCAAACAGGTATGGCCTCAGCTTCTTCAGTGCCCAGACCACAGCAAATGCCTCACGCTCAATTGCACTCCACCTCTGTTCCTGTGGAAGTAACCTCCTACTAATGAAGGCTACAGGTTGGTCTAGGCCCTCCTCATTGATCTGTGACAGAATGTCCCTCACACCATGCTCGGAAGCATCTGTCTGGACAACAAATTCTTTTGAAAAGTTGGGCACCTGAAGTACAGGTGCGGTGCACATGGCAGTCTTCAGGGCGTCAAAAGCGTTCTGACAGGTGTCAGTCCAGTTCACCATCTAGGGCTGCTTCTTAGACGTCAGCTCAGTCAAGGGTGCAACAATGTTGCCATACCCCTTGACAAACCTCCTGTAATAACCAGTGAGTCCTAAAAAGGCTCTCACCCGTGTCTGGGTCTTGGGGGGCTCCCAAGCCAGGATGGTTTCAATCTTGGGCTGTAGGGGCGCCACCTGGCCGCTCCCCACCTGGTGTCCCAAGTACACCCCAGAACCCTGCCCAATCTGGCACTTACTTGCCTTGATTGTGAGGCCTGCCCTTCGCAGTGCCATCAACACTTCCCAGAGGTGGCGCAGGTGGTCCTCCCATGAGGAACTAAACACTGCAATGTCATCCAGGTAGGCGGCACTGAAATCTTCCAGCCCATCCAACACCCTGTTGACCAACCTCTGAAAGGTGGCAGGGGCATTCTTCATCCCAAAGGGCATCACCCTGAACTGGTAGTGCCCATCTGGTGTGGAGAATGCGGACCTCTCCTTTGCCCCATCAGTTAAGGCGATCTGCCAATACCCAGACGTCAAATCAAACATGCTGAGGTACCGTGCAGCCCCTAGCCGATCTATGAGCTCATCAGCTCCTGGGATGGGGTGTGCGTCAGTCTTTGTGACTGAATTGAGACCTCGGTAGTCCACGCAGAACCGAAGTTCTGGGGTGGCACCAGGCGCTGCAGCTTTTGGTACCAAGATGACTGGGCTGGACCAAGGGCTGCTAGAGGACTCAATCACCCCTAAAGCAAACATTTTGGAAACCTCGTCCTTAATGGATGCCCTAACTCGGTCAGTCACTCGGTAAGCCTTGTGCTTAACAGGAGGACTGTCCCCAGTGTCCACTTCGTGGACACACCAATCAGTGACACTAGGCACCAGGGAGAACAGATCACTGAATTGTCCCAACAGTTGGCAACAATCACTCTGTTGCTCAGGGGTCAGTGTGGCGGAGAGGACCACACCCTCCACTGACCCGTCTTGCTCCTTTGCACACAGGAGGTCAGGAAGAGGCTCACTCTCCTCCTCCATCCCAGCATCTGTGGCCAGGAGCATGCCCACTTCGGACCTCTCAAAGTGGGGCTTAAGGCGGTTGACATGCAGGACCCGCAAGGGGTTCCGGGGAGACCGCAAGTCCACCAAGTTGGTAACAGGACTCTTGCGCTCCACCACCTCAAATGGTCCGGTCCACTTATCTTGGAGCGCACAAGGCTCCACTGGGGCCATGACCCAAACCTTTTGACCAGGCTGAAACTCAATCAGAGTGGCATTCTGATCGTGCCAGCGTTTCATCTCTTCCTGGCTGGCATCCAGATTTGCCTCAGCAAGCTTTCTGAAACGCCGAGTCTGGTTCCTGAAGGCCAGCATGTAACTAAACACATCCTGGGGAGGCTTCCTGGGAGTTTGCTCCCAGCCTTCCTTGACCAGACTCAGAGGCCCTGTTACCGGGTGACCACAGAGTAGTTCAAATGGGCTGAACCCTATGGACTTCTGTGGCACCTCACGGTAAGCAAACAACGGGCATGGCAAGAGGACGTCCCACTTACGCCTCATGGTCTCTTCTAGGCCCATAATTATGCTGTTGAGGGTCCGGTTGAATCTCTCAACCAGCCCATTCCCTTGGGGGTGGTAAGGGGTGGTAAACTTATAGGTTACCCCACACTCCTCCCACAGAGACTTCATATATTTGGAAATGAAGTTAGTACCCCTATCGGACACCACCTCTCTGGGGAACCCCACACGGGAAAAAATCCCCATCAGTGCACGTCCCACCACGGGGGCCGTCACTGTCCGGAGTGGGATGGCTTCAGGGTACTGGGTGGCATGGTCCACCAAGACCAGGAAGAACCTGTTGCCCATGGCTGTCTTGGGGTCCAGAGGCCCCACAATGTCAATGCCCACTCGCTCGAAAGGGGTACTGACAACTGGAAAGGGCTGGAGTGGGGCTTTGATCTTCCCCCCACTCTTCCCACTTGCCTGGCAAGTCTCACATGTCCTGCAGTGAGCATCTGAGCTCCTGCGCATCTGGGGCCAAAAAAAGTGGGTGACCAGCCTCTCGAAGGTCTTGGTCTGCCCCAGATGTCCTGCCAATGGCACATCATGAGCCAACCCCAGTAGGAAGGCTCTGAAGCACTGGGGTACCACCAGCACACGGGCTGACCCAGGCTCAGCAACCTTAGGCTCGCTGTAAAGGAGGTCATTCTCCCAATAGATCAGATGTGACCCAGACTGATCACCTGCTGCCTGGGCTGCAGCCTGTCGGCACAGCCCCTCGAGAGAAGGGCACGTTTTCTGCTGTTCACAAAATTCCTCCCTGGTGGGCCCCCTTCCTGCTGCCAATGGGTCAGCTCAGGCAGGTCCCCCAGTTCGGCTACCTGTTCCCCTGTAGGCTCCAGGGCATCCCCCTCAAGGTCTGCTCCTTCCTGGACCGTGGGAACTATGGGGGCCGGTTTCCTGCGGCCCCTACCCCTTCTCTGTAAGGCAGGGGCCTGGGCCATACTTTCAGGCTCCAGGTCCTTCTGAACATCCTTACTGGCTGCCATGGACCGAGTGGTCGCACACGCCCACTCAGGCAGACCCAACATTTCCAAGTGAGATTTCCTCTCCACCGTAGCCCACGGGGAGTTTTCTAAATCGTTGCCCAACAGACAGTCTACCAGCATGGCTGGTCTCACAGCTACTTGAAGAGTTCCTGAGACCCCCCCCCACTCGAAGGGACCCTGAGCCACCTCACACTGGCTCTCAGAGTTGTCTGCTGACACTACTGGGCAGAATGCATGGGGGACAACCTGCTCTTTGGACACCAACCGGGAGCTGACAGCAGTCACACTAGCTCCGGTGTCCCTCAGAGCCTCCACCCTATGGCCATTGATAGTCACCCACTGCCTGTACTTCTTAGTGTTATCAGGCAGCGTGGGGTTAGGGACCTTCTTAAAGTCTCCTAGCGAGACAAGGGTCAATTCCACGGGATCCCACCCACCTTGGGCACCCATCTCCTCCCCTCCCAGGGCTACACTAGCAAGCTGGCGGGTTGGTGCACGGGGTGGGGCATTGAGGTCCCTCTGGGGACACTGGGGATCATAATACCGGTGGCCCACTTGACCACATTTAAAACAAGTAAGGGGCCCCCTATGAACAGGCCTACCTGTCGGGGGCACTGGCTTCTTCTCAGGGGGAGACTGGGACACCACTCCTTGGTTCCCTTGGGAATTACTTTGGGGCCCTCTCTGGAACTCCTCGGTTTACCCCTGTCCCCCCACTTCTCTGCTGGGGACCCTGCCCACCTTTGGCGAAGTCTCCCACAGGACCCTTGCGAACCCGGGTGCTCACCCAGCGGTCCGCCTCCTCAGCAAGCTTCCTAGGGTTAGTTAGCTTGCTATCAACAAGGTGCTGGCGTAGCTCTGGAAAACAGTTACTAGATAAATGCTCCCATGCAAACAAATCATACAGTTGCTCAAAAGTTTCCACTTTGCTACCTTTTACCCAGCGATCCATTGCTCTCCAAAAAAAAGACACATATTCAACCCAAGTGGTACCCTCTAACTTCTTACAGGTTCTAAATCTCTGCCTGTACATTTCTGGGGTCAAACCATATCGCGTCATCAAGGCCTCTTTCATATGGGCATACACCATCCTGCTCTCTTCAGGCAGATCCAACAGGGTATCCCTCCCATCACTCACAAAGCGTCCCGACAACCCCGCTCCCCAATACTTCTCAGGGACCCGGTGGGACACCATGGCTATCTCATATGCGGCAAACCATTGCCCAATATCCTCACTCTTATGGAAATCCTTGATGACATCCTTGGGTATATACACTCTACTCTCGGTAGGTACTAACGGTATGCTGCCACCAGAGGGGAGATCTCTAAACTCTTAGCCTTGATCTCCAGCTCCCTCAATATTCTTTCAAGCTCCAGTTTCATTTTCTCAAGTTCAAATGTCAACCTGTTATTCTCAATATCCAACTTTTTACTCTCTAGGTCCTTCTGACCTTCTAATTTGGCCATCTCCAAACTATGCCTCCTATCTCTCTCCCTGTCCTCCATCTCTTCTGGAGACAGACCCTTTGAGGACACACTAGTACCTGGATTGGAAAGTGCTTTACCTCCCACTAAACCCACTTCGTCACCCTGCTGCCCTCCAGCATTCTCTCCCTCATTCCTAGCGGACTCTCTCACTTCTAACCAGGCCTTAATGGCCTTCTGATACTCCTCCTTCCTAGAGAGACCCGCAACAGGGACTGTGAATCGCTTGCAAAAAGACTTTAGCTGTTTGGCAGTGTAGGTTTGTAACCTCTCTTCCTCAAAGATGAGATCCTCCAAAGCATTGGACGTTGGCCTACCCGTTGTAGACATAACTGGCAATTACAATCGACAATAGAACAAAATCAAACCGTATGTGGTTGTGCCTAGGCCTACACTCACTAGTAGCGTACACTGGTTATTGTATGTGGATCACAAATGCAAGTCCTGATCCTCACCGCTGACCACCAATGTTAGAAATGGGGATCTCTAGTTGGCCGCGGCTGGTGCCGAGGTCCAAATAGGGATCCTTCTTGCCAAGTCAGAGTAAGGGGGCTACACTCTTTGATAACCCCTGCTCAACCCTGTGGTAACGTAGCACGAGCAGACAGGCCTATCTCAGAGGCAGTGTGTGAAGCATTTTTGACCATACACAATAACACAGGAGAGACGCTACAAACGGACACCACAAGTAGCCCTCAATAGCGATAGCGATGATTTCTGTAGGAGGGCAAATGTGGGCACTCAGCGGCACCGCTCCTCAGCTGCAGCGGCCCCCAATAGCGATAGCGATGATTTCCGTAGGATGGCAAATGCGGGCACTCAGCGGCACAGCTCCTCAGCTACAGCGGCCCACAATAGCGATAGCAATGATTTTCGTAGGATGGCAAATGCGGGCACTCAGCGGCACAGCTCCTCAGCTGCAGTGGCCCACAATAGCGATAGCGATGATTTCCGTAGGATGGCAAATGCGGGCACTCAGCGGCACAGCTCCTCAGCTGCAGCGGCCCACAATAGCGATAGCGATGATTTTCGTAGGATGGCAAATGCGGGCACTCAGCGGCACAGAGCCTCAGCTGCAGTGGCCCACAATAGCGATAGCGACTTTCCTCCCGCGTTCCCCGCAGTAGAACCAGAGGCTCTGGAATTCTCAACAGAGGCCTCACCTGCGGGTAGAATCCCCCTCAAATAGGAATCCAGACGGCTGATGGGTGAAGTCTAATGTCCTTGAGACTTCAGCAGGAGGCGAGCTCAAATCAGGCCCTTGGGTAGTTGCTTCAGCAAGATGGATGAAAGTTTCAAAGTCCTTTCCCTCTAGTTACACGGACAGAGGTTCGTCTTGGCATCCAGAAGTAACACACACCGTGTAGGGGTTTCGGCGCAGATCTTTATACCCCACAAGTCTTTGTTCTCTCAAAAGTCACTGAACCCAGTCAGAACTAGTTTGGGGAGGTCCTGGGGGCACGTTGTTTACGAGGTGGCATCCTGCCTTTGAGGAAGAGGGGGTCTGCCATCAGACGCATGTGGGGGCTGGAGCCATCATTCACCTTGCCAGGCCCAGCCCTGCTCAGACCAAAAGGTCACCCCTCCCCATACTCCAGCTGCAGATTCCTCTACTCGACCCAGGTCGGGTTCAGCCTACCCTGTCCCTCCAAAACCAGATGGCCAATACACATAACAGCAGAGCACACGGGAAGATTTAGGCAAGAAAATACCCACTTTCCCAAAGTGGTATTTTCAAACACAGAATATAGAAATAACCCTCACTAAAAGATGTACTTTAATATTCTGAGCTCAGGCATACCAAATTCGACTTTCCACTTTACAAGCTGCTTCCGTGGGTGGCTCAATCAGCGCTGCAGGCCCACCAGCAGCATTCGGTCTACCAGCCCTGGGCACGCACAGTGCACGATACTAAAGACTAACAGGTAAACCAAATGAGCCAATTATGGGAACATCAATTCATACAGTCAATTTACCATAGGGAGCATTCGCGCTGTGGCACGGAATGGCCGTGGCACAGCGCCCAGAGCATCTAACACCAGCAAACACAGAGGAGACAAAAAGCGAGAAATGGAGGGGAGACCGACGCCAATGGTGCCAGGTCTAACAGCCCGTTAGTGCGATCTGGGGTAGGGGATGAAGAGAAACAAGTGATAGCTGACCAGGCTGTGTGGTGGGCTAGTAGTGCGATCTATAGTGTGGAGGATGTTTGGGAAGTCATGCGAGATTTTGAACCCTTTATACAGCAACATGCCCTTAAGCATATGTCTGCTACATTGATTAGTCTTTGGCAAAAACACATTGGGACAGAAGCGCCTCAAATTTTATTTGATATTAGAGATCATTTGTATGCTACTGACTTGGAGCCAGGCCAAGTATTTGGGATGTTACAACTTTAATTGCCTATAGGGGTAGACTACATGAGAGGAGCCCTACTCAGATAAGTCAGTTTCCGATGCGAGAGGTCCATCCCATATATCACCCAGAAATACCTGAGATAACGGATCAGCGTGGTAATGTCACTAGACCGGCTGTAGCGGCCCGTTTCCAGGAGCAGTGGGTTTATACTCCGTGGAAAAGAAGAGAAGTTTTAGCCCTTAAGGCTCATTTGCCTGACCCTAGGAAAAATCCTACAGCTTATTATAAAGAATTAACAGAGGCTGCCTCTTCTACTGTAATGACTCTTGCTGATATTGAAATGTTTTTTGGTCTTCTCGTTCCGGTTGATGTTTGGAGACAGGTTCATACTCAAGACCATGTCGCGGAGTTCGGTGGTACATGGGATGTGATTAAAGGATGGGATCAGGAAAGGAAGCCAGGTGATAAACCCCGAGCCGAGGTACTTGCTTTGCCAGGTCGTATTATTACATACATGCATTCACTTATTCCGCCTAAGAAGGTGAGCTGGGACAAATTGACAGCTTGTCGACAGAAGAAGAATGAAAGTGTGTCTGATTTCTTTACCCGGTTTGAAGATACGTTTTTGGACTATAGTGGGCAGGATATGTCTATCGAGGGAGGAGTTTGATTGTTTGTTGACAGATTTGTTTCTAACCTTCTTCCTGAAATTATGACTCTTTTACAGGCGTCTGAGAGAACTTGGTCCACCTCTTCCCCCTCTGTTATTTTGAATATGGCCCAGTACTATGATCCCAGGATGCTTGTTTCCGGTCCAGGGAAGACATGGCTTGGCAGTTCGGGCTGGACTGTTCCCATGAGGCACAGGGTCAGACTGATTTGCATATGGCCATGTCTGAACTGGGGTGGCGGAGTGAGCTAAAGAATGACGATGGATTAAACCCAGATCAGTTGACTGGGGATGAGTGCTTGCAATGTTCAACACTCCGTCCATCATCCCCTTTGGTTTTTCCCAGTATTATGAACACCGAGATCAGGAGGAAAAGGATAGCACTGATAAGAAGCACAAGGATTTAAAAATGAAGGTGTTGTTGCAGCAAGCGTTTAGGGGAAATAGTAGGGGATGGGGTGGTCCTTCTAGACAGCTTCCACGTACCAGTAGACAGCCTTCAATGACACCTTTAGGGCCAAATCAGTGTGCGTATTGTAAGGAGGAGGGTCATTGGCATAGCCAGTGCCCTGTGCTCTTACAGAAAGTTGCAGCTCCTAGAGGGCGAGGTCATGGGACAGAGAGAGCTCAGAATGTTACGATTTCACAGGGTCGTTCTGATAATTACTTAGATGACCCTCGTGATGGCCAGTATTATCATGATGATTACGATATGGATGAGGTGACAGGTATATCCTGTAGCTAGGACAGACAGGGACAGGGAGAGGGACCAGTTCAGATACCTGTAGATCAGCGTTGTCCTTATGTCACAGCGGATTTGCAATGCTCGACTAAGGATTTTTTGTTGGACACAGGTGCGACAAAGAGTTCTGTTTCTCGACATATGGTCCCTGGGGCAGCCCTGTCTGGCCACAATAATGTTTTGGTAGGTTTTTCAGGTGTACCGGTTGTAATTTCATGCCCCCTTGCATTGACTGTTGGTCCCTTTACTGTGGAATCTCCGTTTTTGCTGACATCCACCTGTGGTGCGAATTTGATGGGTTTGGATTTGCTGAAGAAGTTGCATGCTACTATCTATTGCTCTCCTGCGGGTGTCTATATTACTATGGGTCTGGATGTGAGTACTAAACAGTGTTTGTCTCAGGATGCACCCTTCCCAGCTGAATTTGCTGATGTCCCACCCACTCTATGGGCCACAGGTGATGCAGATGTAGGGCTGTTGCATATACCACCAGTTTCTATAAACTTTAAAGAGAATGTTATTTTTCCTCGTATTCCTCAGTATAAGATACTGCAGGCAGGAGAACGGGCTCTTCTTCAGATTATTCAGGATTTGATACAAAAGGGAGTAGTTGAAGAAACGTCTGGCAATACTTGTAATAGTCCTATTCTTCTGATTCTTAAAAGGGCACCCTCAGGCTCCTCTGAGGATGCTGATGATGTTTATCGTTTTGTGATTGATCTGCGCGAGGTTAATAAAATAGTGCTTCCACAGTTCCCTGTAGTTCCTGATATTACTACGCTTTTGACGATGATTCCTTCTACCGCTAAATTTTTCTCTGTTATTGATTTGAAAAATGCTTTCTTTAGCATTCCTATCAATCTGGACAGTAGATATTTGTAAGGGTTCACACTGGCTGGAAGGAGTTTTAGATTCTGTCGCGCTCCTCAGGGCTATACGGAGAGTCCTAGTATTTATAGTCAAGCATTAAAGGGTCAATTGGATTCACTATCGCTTCCTCCAGGTAATGTATTAGTGCAATATGTCGATGATCTCCTTATTGCTTCTGATACAGAACAGGGTTGCAGAGAAAGTACAATCGAATTGTTGTTGCATTTGGCTCATCATGGACATAAGGTTTCCCTTTCTAAATGTCAGTATTGTCGACAGGAGATCACCTACTTAGGTCACCTACTGTCGAAGGAGGGTAGGAGGTTGACCCCTGAGCGCATCAGTACCATCGTTAAAATGCCCATTCCACAAACTCAGAAAGATTTGCGTGCTTTTATAGGTATCACTTCCTACTGTCGTCAATGGATACCTAACTATTCCCTGCTAATTAAACCTTTGCTTGCATTAACAACGAAAGAAGTGCACGAGCCTTTGCCTTGGACGCCCGAATGCCAGCAGTCTTTTGAGCAATTCAAAACTGCACTTTGTTCAGCTCCAGGGCTTGGCACACCTAATTATGGCAAACCATTTGTGCTCTATGTCCACGAGATGGCTGGCTGCGCGCTTTCTGTCCTAACACAAAAATTTGGGGATAAGCAACGGCCGTGTGCTTATTTCTCTGCTGAGCTTGATCCTGATGCAAGGGTCCTCCTGAGTTGTCTGAGAGCGGTCGCAGCTGTGGCCACTTCAATCTGACAATCGGCTGGACTCGTGCTTGATACTGACCTCTCAGTTATGGTACCCCATGCTCTGGATACACTTTTGAATAAGACATAGACAAAGCACCTCACCATTGCTCTTCTTACCGGCTATGAATTGACCCTCTTTGCTAAGCATATTACGATTAAAAGATGTGCTACTCTGAATCCAGCCACGTTACTACCCCTCCCTTCTGAGAACGATGCAGTCAATAAGCATGACTGTATCTATCGGACGGAAGAAGAGACGAAGGGACGGGTAGACCTGACTGATGTTCCCTTATCTGACCCCCAAGGAGAACTATATGTCGATGGCTCTTGTTTTAAATTACCAGACGGCACCACGACCGCAGCTTATGCTGTCACTACGTTGCGCACGGTGGTAGAGACATCACGGGTCCCCTATCAGTCGGCTCAAGCTGCTGAGCTTGCTGCTCTTATTCGAGCTTGCGAATTGAGGGAGGGACTGGTTGTCAACATCTAAACTGACAGCCAGTATGCCTTCGGGGTCACGCATAATTTTGGACGACTCTGGGCAGAGAGAGGGTTCTTTACTTCTCATGGCAACAAGATTCAGCATGGGCACCTCATATTGAGGCTTTTGTCCATTTTAACGCCCCCCAAGAAATTGGCCATAATTAAATGCAGTGCCCACAGGAAGGTTACTGATAACGTGGGTAGAGGAAATGCTTTTGCAGATCAGACAGCTAAGGAAACGGCCCGAACAAAGATGAAACGCATGTTTGTAGCAGGTCCAGCTAGATGGGTTCCTGAAGTTGTCATGTTTGAGAATACCCTTGAAAGTGTAAAGGAGATACAAAGTGAAGCCACAATGGAAGAATTAGTGGAATGGCTGGAAAGTACAGCACAGTTAAATGAGGAAGGATGTTGGATTGATAAACAAGGGAAGCAGAGATGGATGTTGCCGGATGCATATGTTCTTCCTGTGGGTACTATGGCACATGGTCCAGCTCATATTAATGCAAAAGGCATTTGTAAGCTGTTAGCCCCTGTATGGCAGAATGACAATATCTCCAAGACAGCCGCGCATTTGGTGAAATATTGCATGGTTTGTATGATGCATAACCCAGGGAAGGGTACCCCTACACCACCCGGTAATTTTGCACCACCCACTTTTCCTTTGAAGTCTTTCAAATGGACTATTATTGAATTAGAGAGATGCAATAATTTTAAGTATGTTTTGGTGGTTGTATGTGCATTTAGTAAATGGGTTGAGGCTTACCCCACTAAAGATAATACAGCCATTACTACTGCAAAGGTACTCCTGAAGGAGTTCTTTCCTCGTTTCGGCTTGCCCCGAGTTATCTGGAGTGACAACGGAAGTCATTTTAATGCGAAAATAATTCAATTAATTTGTGAGGGTCTCCTTGTGAAACAAAAATTCCAGGCTGCCAATCATCCACAGTCAGCGGGATTGGTTGAGAAGTACAATGGTATTCTCAAACTGAAATTGGCAAAAATTCAGGAGACCACATGGTTAAAGTGGCCAGATGCTTTACCGTTAGTACTCTTGTCAACGAGAACGACAGCACATTCTAGAACAGGATTGTCTCCTTATGAGATCGTGTTTGGGCGCCTAGCAAATGTCTGGGGCGTCCCGCGTCCCCGTAGGTTCTCTGATATTGAGTACCCTGTGTTGCTTCATTACCTTGGCCAGTTAACAGAAAATTTGCGTTCTATTCACCAACAGGTGCGAGAGTCCCTACCTTCTACACCAGATACCTAGCCTGGTGACTTTGTCTTATTGCGCAATTTCCAGAGGAAGAAAAATTTGAAGCCACACTGGAAGGGCCCTGAGTAGGTTCTGTTGGTGACACGTACTGCTGTGAAGGTTGCTGGCCGTCAGAACTGGGTCCACGCGACCCACTGTCGGAGGGTTCCCTTGCCTCTGCCCTACAACCAATGAGTCAAGGATGGGATTGGGGACATAGAGTGCGAGCAGGTGCCTCGGTTTACCCCCTTCAGAGATGCTCAGCTAACGTGGATGCAAACGGATAAAGAGAATGAGGAGGTGCTGAACGAGGCTGTTCCCCCTGAAATACGAGCTATCCAAGAGCCTTTGTTCACTGATCACACGGTGCCTGGGGCTACCAGGCACAATTTGCGCCCTCGGCTGAGGGAATTTGAGTCCAAGAAGAAAAGAGATTAGGGATGGACTGCATAAGATAGGTTGTACTGAGTTATAGTACCAACGGAGTTAGTTGAGATTAGTGAAGGAGTTCTGCTTACGTTATTCCAGTTGCTTGAACAGTTAGTTAGGGAAGGCCAAAGTATACTAAGCAGGTGTACCATCTTGATCGACATGGGATCCATTAAAGAGCTTAGGACAGAGCAAACTCCACCGCCGGTGCTCAAGAGCGCCAACTTTTTTTTTGTTTTGAAAACCTTTATTGATATATGCACAATAAACAAAGGACACTTTTCCATCTGCATGGCAGTTGCAATTACCAGAAGAATACAATAGTCATACATCATAGTTTCTGAATGTTGCAGCAGGCAAGTAAAACAACAATACATTTCGCTGTCGACCCGTATCACCCATCCGGCCATGAGCGCCCCCTCCGCTTCAGGACCGGTCACCACAGTGTCTGAAGGTAACTTATGGACTCCCTCCACAGTGCTTCTATATGCAGCCCTTTACTCCTTCTGTCCCTATCAGTGTCGTGTTTGTGTCACTTAAACCTCAAGGCTGTTTGCCCTCGGTTCTTGTTGTGTCCCCCCGTTGGGTGCACCCTCCCCTGCCTTAGTCGCCCTGTATGTGCGGTATAGTGCCCAGAAGTTCTTAGGTCTATTGCGAGGAGGGAGAAGATCACTATAGCTCTCCATTTGAGTGCCGCAATATAGCATGTCATTTGCCTACTGAGCAACCGTGGGAGTCGGTCCTCTCGACCAACAGATCGCCACTCTGCGTTTGGCTAACAGCAGACCCAGGTCGACTAATCTACGTACCCCTTTAGGTATTGTTTTGGAATAGCCCAGCAATGCCAATGCCGGTACCGGCGTAAGCTCCAGTCCAATCACCTCTGCAAGCTCCTTAAATACTTGTTCCCAATATCGTGCAATCCCCGGGCAGGTCCATGCCAGGTGCAGAAAGTAAGCTAGCCCCTCGCCGCATCGCTCACACCTCGACTCCTCTCTGAGGCCATATCTACACAGCCTCTCTGGAGTATAGTAGACCCTGTTAAGATATTTAAAATGGATCAGACGGTGTCTACCATTCAGGGAGATGCGTTTGGTGCTGGTGCAGCAGTACGTCCACATCGCATCATCAATGTCTCTATCTAAATCCCTCTGCCAAGCTAAGCGTGCTTTAGTGAAGTAATTCTCTCTATAGGACATAGACAGTTTATATATTTTAGATACTATGTGCGTCGGGTCATCTGTTTTGATGACACATGACAAGGAAGTCTGTTCCGGTGGTTCCGCTAAGTCATCCCCCAATATTCGTATCAGCGCATGCCGAGTTCTGTGGAATTGAAATTTGGTGAGAAGGGTGGGCGTTGCGTCTCCGGTAACTAAGTCGTCCCAGTTTCGCGCTGTGCCACCTTCAAATAGGTTCCCTATGGTCCGGATCTCTATGGAGTTGAGCGCTTTCACAACTCCCCTATCTCTACATGGGGGTAACCAGTCTAGCGGAGCCAGCGGGGAATACAGTATGGCACCCGCCTGCAGTTTTAGAAGATGGTGCCAGGCATGCGTAGTCGCGTTGGTTGAGTCTAGTATCCCCGTCCTGGTCTGGGGGCGAGAAAAGCAGAGTAGGCAATGGGCGAGGGGAGGCCACCACACTCTCTATGTGTAAGTGTGGGGTGTCTGGTGAACCATGCATCCAGTGGTAAGCTTGTGCACTTTGCGCCGCCCTATAGTATAAGTCCAAATCGGGGGCTCCAAACCACCCATGTGATATGGTAAGGTGAGAATTTGCCATTTGACTTGCGGTTGCTTGCCAGCCCAAGCTAATTTAATCATCAATGTTGTGAGCCTTTTGAAGAATGTGGCTGGGAGTACCAATGGGATGTTAGAGAAAAGAAACAGAAAGCGAGGGAGTACCACCATTTTCATTATAGAAATTCTGCCCATCAAGGATAAAGGTAGTCTAATCCAGCTGTCCACGTCGTCTTCCAATTTACTAATCGCTACACCGTAGTTTTCCCTAAATACGATCTCAGAGTCCGAGCGCACCTGGATACCAAGGTATCGAACCGAGTCTGTCGACCACTGCAGCGGATAGTCAGGCTCAAACTGCGTCGTGGCAGGGGTAAGGGGAAATACGATAGACTTCGGCCAATTTATACGTAATCCAGACACTGCACCGAAGCGAACCACTTCGCGCAGAACAGGGGAAAGGTTGCCCTCTGGGTCACGAATATATAGGAGCGTATCGTCCGCATATGTAGAGACGATAAGTTCGTAACCCGGGAAGCGTACCCCCTTATACCTATGATATTCCCGAAGAGCACAGGCTAAAGGTTCTGCCACCAGTGCATATAGTATCGGTGACAACGGGCAGCCCTGCCGTGTGCCCCTAGTGATATGTATGGCATCAGTCACCAAATTACCAATTTTGATTCTGGCTGTGGGCGCATTGTATAATACACCTATGAGTTGCAGAAAGACTTCCCCAGGCCCATCCTCATCAACACTTGTCTCATGAAGGACCATTCGACAGAGTCGAAGGCTTTCTCCATGTCGAGAAATACTGCCACCGCTGAGATTTCCGGCTTAGTGTGCTGTACCGCACCAAACACCGTACGCAAATTGTAAGTAAGGTTTCGACCTGGAACAAACCCCGCCTGTTCCGGTGCGACAAGCGTCGGGATCAAAGGGACCAGCCTGTTTGCCAGTATCTTCGCAAAGATTTTTGTGTCGACATTAAGCAAGGAAAGCGGGCGATAGGATGCACATTCTTCAGGGGGCTTGCCCGGTTTCAGTATGGCTACAATGATCACCTCCCTCATCGAAGGGGGCATAGTGCCCGACACACACATGTCGTCAAAGAGTGTGAGCAAGTGCGGCAAAAGCAGGTCCAAGTACGCCTTGTAAAAAGCGACTGTTAGGCCATCTGTACCCGGCGCGCCGCCCGATTTAATGCCTGATAGAGCCAAAGTAATTTTATCCCTCTCTAGGGGTCGCATCAGGAATTCACGATGTGTGTTCGTGAACCATGGTAACTTTATGTGAGTTAGGTAGTCCAAGATTTCTGCCTCAGTGCCTCTGCTATGGGCAGAGTAAAGCAGCGAGTAATATTGCCTAAACGTCTCTGCTATGGCTGTCTCTTCAGTGAGTGTATCTCCCTCTGTCGTCTTGATTTCTGCGACTACTGTTTTTTCTCGTCGTTTTTTGAGTAGTTGGGCTAGCACCGCGCCCGGCCTTTCGCCTTCCCCGTATGTGCGAGCAGTGGCGTATTTACCAAGGTGTTTGATTTCCGTATCTGCAGCATCGTGGTACTCTTCTAACTGGGCTTTAAACTCCTTAATTACGTCATCGTCTGCACCAATCTGGAGATGTGTCTCCAGGTTAGCTAAGGTCTTTTCCAGATCCGCTAGTCTCCGTCGTATCGCCCTAAGGACTCCTGAGTGTTTAGCCATGGCGACTCCGCGGATATAAACTTTGAAAGCCTCCCATACCACCTGGAAGCTGTCGACCGAGCCCACGTTTGTGACGAAAAACGTTTCGATCGCTTCAGCCAGCTCCTCCTTGAATACTGCGTCTAGTAGAGAAAAGGAGGGAACCTCCAAGTAAAGGGGGGGATGGTCCTCTGGGGAGCATCTAAAACTAGTACTATTGGGGAATGGTCCAAGAGCGTTCAGGGGAGCACCTCGCAAGCCTGGGTGCACTCGTACAACTGCCTGGATGCTAGCCAATAGTAACCCTGGGCGTAGTTCGCGTAGTAGCGCTACGCGTAGCTACGCGAAGTGCACTTCGCACTACGCGAGCTACGCGTAGCACTACGCGAACTGCGTAGTGCGGTAGGAAATGCTGTTCGCAATGATTGCACAGTGCTGGATGCTTGTCCGCACTGTGCAATCATTGCAAAGGGCATCTTGCACAGGGCAAGCGGTCGTTTTCTGCCGCTCGAGTAGATTTGTACTCGAGCGGCAGTTTTCTCAACGCGGACTGGTAGTTTCTCATCGTGAGCGGTCGCGAGCATACGCGACCACTCGCAATGAGAAACCTGACCGCCCCACGTTGAGAATCTCGCCGGGAGGTTTATTTTCCACGCTCGCGATCGGCAACTTGATGTTGCTGATCGCGAACGAGGAAAAAGTCTCGCCGGGATGTCATTTTGCTCTCTCGCGGTCGCCAACTTGACGTTGAGGACCGCGAGCAAGCAAAAAATGCCCGCTACGCTATGTGTTTTTGCACTGTGCTATGTGCAATTCGCGTAGCGCGTAGTTGCGCAAACTACGCAAACTACGTGAGCGTAGTGTAGCTTTCCGCCCAGGCCTAGCCAACAGTCTATGCGGGTATGTAAATTATAAAACGCAGAGTAATGTGTGTATCCCCCATTGTCGGGGAATCTTTGCCGCCACACATCATGTAAGTTGTGTTGGATCATGATATCCGTCACTGTCCGTGCCGCCACCGTGATTTGCCTCTCCGGCCCCCCCACGATCTATCCAGATGCAGGTTCAAGATTAAGTTGAGGTCGCTGCCCCAGAGTTGTAGCCCATCTCCACTAGTACGCACCGTTTCAGACAATGCAGCATAAAAGTTGGGGTTATCGTAATTGGGACTGTATATATTAACTAGGAGTATGTCCAGTCCCCTTCCCCTACATCTAGATATTACATATCGTCCATCCCTGTCAGTGTTTATTGGTTTGAGTTTAATCATTACCTTGGGGTTCACCCATGTAAGCACTCTTCGTGCATGTGTGGTAAAACCTGCCGCGTGTATGTGTCCGTGTAATCCCCTGCTGCGAAGCATGGGACTGTTAAGAGGGAGGTGTGTCTCTTGGAGTAGCGCAATATCTACTTCATGTCTAGTCAAGTACGCCAGGACTTTGCGAAGCTTCCTGTGGTCATTGAGGCCCCTCACATTCCATGTGAGTGCTCGAAGCCTACCACGTGCTGGGTCGCTGTTGGATCTACTGCGATCAGTCATGCGAACGTGTGTTATCGGTCTAGCTGTGCCTGCCATTGGAACCTACAACTCGGGCAGTCGTCATGTGTAAAATGCAGTATTTTAGAAAAAGTGTCCCATCGTCTGGGTCTCAAATCCCTTCCGCCCCCCACCCACGCCAGGCCTACCCCAACTGAGCCTCGGCGATATGACATCAAACAGTCCCCTTGTTCCAGCGTAAAACTTAGCAAGCAATAACAACTCAACTTCAAACTAAGGGAACTCATCCCCCCCCAAAGAATAATACCCCAGGTGTGTGCTTCACTCGTGGGCAGATGTTGCACGCCTAACAAGGTGGAACCTCTAAGCTTGGCCAGGTATCCGCACCGCACACCATCAAACAAATATTATGCTTCTGCAATAAAGAATAAATCTCCAATCCCCTCCCCTCCACCTCAAAGTTAGATCAAAAAGCATCATTACTTAACCCCTTTGAGGGTCTAGCACTTACGTTGCCAGGGCTCAGTCACTCTAACTCCCCAATAATGCCCTCTGGAGGTAAAGAACTTAGTTAAACATGTTTACTCGTAGTAACCCCATGCATTTTCGCCCTAGGCCTCCCAACACCACCCCGAAATTAGTAATCTTATCTGTGGTTAGCATAGTCCAGAGTTCAGTCCTGCTCGTCCAATCGTCCACCTTCTGCTCCCTCCAAGGAGCTTCGCTCCGGGCTGCGACGTATTTCTTTGGACCAGTCCTTCAGGGCTTTCTGTAGAACTTTCGGATCTGTGAAGATGCGCGAGTGGCCCTGTCGGTTGACTCGGAGTCTCGCCGGGTAGAGCATGGCGTAGTCTATGTTGTGCTCACGTAATTGCTTCTTCAGTGGAGCGAACTGCCTACGTGCCTCCTGCACTCTGAGCGTGAAGTCTGGGAACAGAGAGATGGTGGATCCTTCATACTGCAGTGGCTGTTTTTCCCTTGCCACCTTCAGCGCCAAATCCCTGTCTCGGTAGTTCAATAACTTCGCGATTATCGGCCTTGGGGGAGCACCAGGAGTTGGGCGAGGCCCAAGAGAGTGATGTGCCCTCTCAACCACAAATATGGGAGAGAAAGTCTCACTACCCAGGAGCGTTACCAATAACTTCTCAACAAAGTGTTCCATGTTGCCAGTCGGGGTCGACTCCGGAAGGCCCGTGATTCGCAGGTTATTGCGACGGGACCGCGCTTCAAGATCTTCAGTTTTATCCTGCAGAACCTGCATCACTCTACCCAGCTGCTTATGATCGGCGTCCAACGATGTCTGCGCTTCTTCTACCTCCGTGACTCGGCACTCCGTCATGTCCAATCGTTCAGCATGCTTGTCCAGCCTCTCGGACATTCTATCCATCCGGTATGAGAGGGAGTCCATCTTAGTGCCCAGGACAGAGAGGCTGCTCTGCAAGCCTTTTTCCATTGCCGCCAGCATGGTGCGAATGTCGCCGGCCGTCTCCTCCTAATGTTGTTCCTGCATCGTGTCAGCATCAACAGCAGCGGTGTCTCGCATCTTGGACTTCCTTTGATCGATCGTTAGCTTCGGCTGAGATTTATCCACTCTGCCCATCTCAGCGGGTCGTCTGCAGCAGAGTAGGTCCAAGAACAGCAGGCACCCAAGCCGGCAACCACCACCGCAGTGCACGCCATCAGGGGTATGTGATGCTGCCTCAAAGATCGCCGCTCTAGGCAATGGTCAAAGCCAGGACTTGGTTGTTGCGGCACCTCAGGCGCGGCCTTCTGCGGAGCAGATGTCGCTGGGCCCCCGTGTCAACGGCGCCACACAAGCGCCAACCGTTCTTCAAATGCGCAGAGTCAGGCCCACTAAGATTCGTCTGGGATGAACTCCCTGCCACGAAGAGCATCGCCCACGTCTATTGCCACCAATGGTGCCTCACCGCAGCTCACGCCAGGGACAGAGCGTTCTGCAGTCTCTTCTCGCAGGGCCTCTCACAGCAGGAGGAGCAGCGCAGCGCGGGGACCGTGGCCCCAACACCACTGCGTGGCAGAGGCAGCCCCGTCTTCAATCTCGTGAGCCACCCAACCAAGTAGCGCCGGATCACGCAGCTCCACTAGGGACAGCGTCTAAAGTCAGTAGGCTCCCCTCAAGCTCCACGTGCGCCGCAGGCCACTTCTAGGCGCAGTCACTATTCGGCCCAGCACCGGGGCACGCAGAAGCATAAAATAGTACAGGGCTCCACCACCAGCAATGTGCGTATCCCTGTCTGGCCTCGGTATTCCGAACTCGCTGTTGGAGCAGGGCTATGTGGCACGAGACATCAGCACCGCTAGCAGCAGGAATGGCGGGGCTCGCCTACCGCAGCTCACAACCCACGGAGCCCCAGTACACAGCTCTCCAGGATCGTCTGCAGCGTTCTACCAGCTAGGCGATACCAAGGGGGCCGCTGTAATGACGTTGCGCTCCTTCGTACTCTTCACCTCGAGGGGCCGCAACTTCTCTCCAGACCCGGCGGCAGGCGCGTGTCAGTCTCCCGTCGGCGCGCGGCCTGGTCTCGGGCGCTCCGCCGCTTTGCCGACCTCGGGTTGCCCCCGCCCCTGCTCCGGACAAGGGGAAGATCTCCACGGGACTATCGCCAGCACCGGCCAGCAACACAGCTCGCACTACCGTCACAGGCGCGGCGCCCTCAGCAGAGCCGCGGTGCGTCCGGTCAGCCTCGCTTCGTTCGCCAGCCCGGGGATTGCGGGCTACGCCAGTCCTGCATCGGCAACGGGTATCTGCTCAGCCGTCGAGGTGGGCTCAGGGATCGGAGGCAGCTCGTTGTGCTCCGAAGCTCATCCAGGACCAGTGTCGGCTCCTGTTGAGCCAAATCAGGTAAGCAGATGCCGGATAATTAATGAATTGCACGATGGTAGCGCGGAGCTCTCCACTCAGGCAGCCATTTTCGTCGCCTGCAAGCTCCGTCCCCAAGAGCGCCAACTTATTGATGGACAATAGGAGCCTGTACCAGTGCGGCTCTGAAGGACACTGGGAACTTGTATATTTTCTTTGTATACCCCCCTTTTTCCATCCGTTATGCATCCCTTCTGGTAGACCGATTGCTGAAGAAGAGCAGCCAGTGATTCTTGTTGCCCAGCATAATATGGTGTGGACTCGCAAGCAGAAAATAACATGTATTGTTCTTGTGGTTTTGTTGCTAATAATATTGTGTGGGGTGTCATGGGTTTTGGAAAATGATCAGGATGTACTTTTACGTAATAAGGGTAAGGTTATTCCTCCGACAAGAAAGAAAAGGACAGCCCAGAGTAATGTGTTTCTACACACACACGAGATTCTTTGGAGAAGGGACCGCTTGCTAGCCCACTGAATCTGTCACTAGTTTATGGACTGCATATCCGTTATCACTTGTAAATTATACATATACTTGTCCACCGCAATTTACAGAAGTGAAGGGAGTTTTTGGTTTTGGCTATCCAGGTCCTTATTTATATAATAGATTGCCACTGGGGATGGGTTATCCAGGTTGTGATATGGAAGAAAAGAATGTTACACTGGTGGGTTGGCATTACAAGGAATTGATAGTCACCTGGGAAGCTGGTTATTATTCTGCTTGTTGCCCAATCGTGAAGAGTACGGACAATTCTTCTTATATCAATTGTTCTGGAATAGTGTTGTTCAAAAATACGATCCCCTTAGTGAATGACAAAGATCTGAGTACTTTTGGAATGAACACCAGATATGCTGCAGTAGATTATGAAAGGCCGATTTATGCACACCCGGGGTTTTACTATTTGTCTACCGGTACCTATTCTAACGTCCATAATGGTACAGACGATGTAGCTCTTGGGATTGTATTGCCCTTAGGTGTGCCCTTTGAATATGCTAAGCCTAATGTCAGTTGGGTTAAAAGTCCCCTGACTAAAGAATTCTGTGAGGGAGTGACTGACATAGAAGTCAATAATTGTAGTAAAGGGATCACTTTTGGATACATCCTTTCTTCCATTTTCACTTTGGGTGGTACTTCATTGGCCAGGGGTGAAAAAGCTAGAGAATATTTTGGGTGCAAGTTGCAAATTTTATCTAATACTACTGTGGCAGCTTTACGTGACATTACCACTTAGTTGGAGAGTATGCGAATATATTCAGAACAGACTAGGTACGCAGTTGATTTTATCTTAGCTAAGAGTGGTGGTGTATGCGTGGTAGTGGGAGATCAGTGTGTGGTCGGAATAAAGAATATGGAAAAGAATATTACCAAGCATATTCTAGACATTCTCGAGAATGTCAAGGGAATAGAAAGTGGAAATTGGAGTTAGTCTCTTTTTGGTAGTTGGGGCTGGATTCTTGAAAAGGTAATTTACATGATTGTGATATTGGTGCTTTGCTGTGCCCTTATTCAGTGCCTCCCCTTCTGTTGCTCCTATTGCACCACTATTCTCACCCTGAAGGAAGTGACCTGATTTGGGTCACCCGGGTCATACAAGACCACCTCTTAGCCTTCCATGCCAAATGAAGAGTCGGTCAGACAGTAGAGAATACAAACCAATATCTGTTTATTCAGAGTACACTCAGAGCGGAGCCCAGTCTGCCCAGTCTCTTAGGAGTGTTGCCGAGGGAGTGACATCAGCAAGCATAAAGATACATTATATACATTTCATAACGAATGAAGGCACGCCCACAATGGACTTTTCCAAGCATATACAGCGAAACTGTGGAATACAAAAAATAAGTTTGGATTCTGCAGCCGGGCACACACTATCTAACAGTCAAGGTCATTCTGCCCGGGCCCGCCACTAGACAAGTGGGAGAGGGTTTCTATCGAAGAGGAAAGGTATGCGTTAATAAGAACAGTACATTCATTAGCAAAGCAAAACCTAACCTTGGAGAAACAGAACCTAACTGAGGCCTTTTCTCGGAAATAGCAGAGTATAAGTTTCGATTGTAACCCAAAATGGCGTCTACATATAAAATGGTGCCGCGAATGCTAACATACGTATAACAATGCTTAAGTAGGACTCTTTTTATTTTAACAGACCCTCCTTTTAGCATGAGCTAAACATTTTATAAAAGATGCAAAACAGTAGAACAAGAATCATAAGTAAAGTTGACTATGAACAGTCCATATCCTCAGGATCAGAGACGGAAACAGTAAGGAGGGCAGAAGTCTCAAAAATGCCCTCATCAATTTGCATAAGGGCATCTATGTCCTTTTGGACCATAATTGCAGCATTAGTATCATGAATGGCTGACTTCTTTGGAAGGAATAGAGTGGTGCAATAGGAACAACAGAATGGGAGACATTGAATGAGGATACAACAAAGTATCAGCACTACAACTAAATATATTATTTTGTCAAAAATCCAACCCCAATTGCCAAACAACGACCAACTCCAATTTCCGCTTTCCATTCCTTTGACATTCTCCAAAATATCTAATATATGTTTAGTAATATTTTGTTCCATATTCCTAATCCCGACTACACATTGGTCCCCGACTACAGCGCACACAGCACCACTCTTTGCCAAGATGAAGTCAACTGCATATCTAGTCTGCTCGGAATAAATCTGCATACTTTCCAATTGAGTGGTGATGTCACGCAAAGCTGCTACAGTGGAATTAGACAATATCTGTAGCTTACATCCAAAATACTCTCTAGCTTTCTCACCCCTAGCCATAGCAGTGCCACCAAATGTAATTATGGAGGAGAGAATGTATCCAAAAGTGATCCCATTATTGTAATGGTTGACTTCCAAATCTGTCACTCCATCACAAAACTCTGCAGTCAACGTTCTCTTTACCCATCTTACACTTGGCTTACTATACTTACAAGGCACGTCTAGGGGAAGCACCATTCCTAGAGCAACATCATCTGTGCCATTATAAACATTTGAGTAAGTACCATTAGACAGGAATTAAAATCCTGGATGTGCATAAAGTGGTCCTTCATAATCTACTGGAGCATATCTGGTGTTCATTCCAAAGGTACTCGGATCCTTTCTTTTGCTAAAGACATCGTATTTTTTAACAACACTATCCCAGAACAGTTGATGTACAGAAATCCGTCAGTACTATTTATTATCGGGCAACAGGCAGGATAATAACCAGCTTTCCGGATGACTGTTAAATCTTGGTAATGCCAGCCCACTAAGGTAACATTCTGTTCTTTCATATACAGATTATCACAATACGTATTATTGTCACACCCTGGATACCCCTTTCCTTGTGGCTTTATGTAATATAGACAAGGGCCAGGATACCCCATACCAAACTCACCCCTCCCCTCTACGAACTGGGATGGGCGGGTATACGTATAATTGACAAGTGACAATGGGTAAGCAGTCCATAAACTTGTGACAGATTCAGTAGGATAACAGGCTGTACCCTCTCCAAAAAATCTTTTATGTATGTCTAAAAAGACATTATTCGGTGTCATTCTTTTCTGGTGAACCTGAGGAATAATCTTACCCTTGGTACATAAAGTCACATCCTGGTTATGCTCCAAAACCCATGACATCCCACCCAAAGCCAATAACAACAGAATCACAAGAACAACACATATGAACTTCTTCTTTGTAGGCCAAAAGACATGTGTGTGAACAGGGAAAATCACTGGCTGCTCTTCCTCAGCAACCATTCTGCCAAAGGGATGCATAACGAATGATGAATTGGGGCTAAATGCAAACGAGAGAAACATACAAGTTCCCAGTGTCCGTCAGAGCCTCACTGCACAAATTTCTCATTGCTCTAAGCTAACTCCGTTGGTACTATAGAAAAGTACACCCTAACTTACACAGTCCATCCCTAGCTAATCACTCTTCTTCTCCTTTAGTGCACTTTTCTTCAGTCAAGGGCGCAAATTATACCTAGTGACTCCAGACACAGAAGGATCAACAAAAAGCGGCTCCTGGGTAGCCCGTATGTCCGGAGGAACTGCCGCATTCAGCATTTCATCATTTTCCTCATCTGTTCGCGTCCAGGTCAGCCTGGCATCGCTGAAGGGGACAAACTGAGGCACCGTCTCACACTCAGAGTCTCCTACTCCATCCTTCACCCATTGATCATAGGGCAAAGGCAGAGGGACCCTACGACAATGGGTCGCATGGATCCAGTTCTTACGGCAACAACTTTGACTGCGGTGCGCATGGCTAGAAGGACCTGTTCCGGTCCCTTCCAGCGCGGCTCCAAACTTTTCTTCCACTGGAAGTTCCTTATGAGGATGTAGTCCCCAGGCTGAATGTTGTGCCCGGGCCCCTCGGGTGTAACTGGCAGGGTTTCCCGGACCTGTTGGTGAATAGAACGCAAACTTTCAGTTAACTGGCAAAGGTAGTCAATCAACAACAGGTACTCAATATCTGAGAACCGTCGAGGGCGTGGGACGCCCCAGACATTTGCCGGGCATCCAAACACGACCTTGTACGGTGACAATCCTGTCCTAGAATGTGCTGTTGTTCTTGTGGACAAAAGAGCTAACGGTAAGGCATCTGGCCATTTTAACCTTGTGGTTTCCTGTATTTTTGCTAGTTTAAATTTGAGAGTACCATTGTACTTCTCAACCAAACCTGCTGACTGTGGATGATTGGCAGCATGAAACTTCTGTTTAATACACAGACCATCCCAAATCAATTGAATCACTTTTGCATTGAAATGACTTCCGTTATCACTCCAAATCAAACGGGGCAAGCCGAAACGAGGAAAGAACTCCTTCAGGAGTACCTTTGCAGTCATAATGGCTGTATTGTCTTTAGTGGGATAGGCCTCAAACCATTTACTGAATGCACAAACAACTACCAAAACATAGTTCAAATTATTGCACCTTTCTAATTCTATATAATCCATCTGAAGGACCTCAAAAGGGAAAGTGGGTAGTGCAAAATCACCAGGGGGTGTGGGCGTACCCTTTCCAGGATTGTGCATCATGCACACCATACAATACTTCACTAAATGTGCAGCCGTTTTCGAAATGTTGCTGTTCTGCCGTACAGAGTCTAACAACTTGCAAATACCCTTAGCACTAATATGGGCTGGACCATGGCCCATCGTAACTACAGGAAGAACATATGCATCAGGCAACATTCATCTCTGCTTTCCTGTCTTATCAATCCAACATCCCTCATCGTTCAATTGTGCTGTACTTTCCTGCCACATTGCTAACTCTTCTATTGTGGCTTCACTCTGCATTTCTTTCACATTGTCAAGTGTATCTTCGAACATGGTAACTTCAGGCACTCACCTAGCCGGGCCTGCTACAAACATCCGTTTCATTTTAGTCTGAGCCGTTTCTTTTGCTATCTGATCCGCAAAAGCATTCCCCCTTCCCACATCGTCAGTGACTTTCCGATGGGCACTACACTTCACTATAGCCAATTTCTTAGGAAGTGTCAAAGCAGACAAAAGCCTCAATATAAGGTGCTCATGCTGAATTTTGGTGCCATGTGAAGTAAGAAACCCTCTCTCTGCCCAGAGTCGTCCAAAACTATGCGCGACCCCGAAGGCATACTGGCTGTCAGTATAAATATTGACAACCAGTCCTTCACTCAATTCACAAGCTCGTATAAGGGGAACAGGTTCAGCAGCTTGAGCCGACTGATAAGGGACTTGTGATGTCTCCACTACCGTACGCAGTGTAGTAATAGCATAAGCAGCAGTAGTAGTGCCATCTGCTAATTTAAAACAAGAGCCATCGACATATAGTTCCGCTTGTGGGACAGATAAGGGAACATCAGTCAAGTCTACCCGTCCTTTCGTCTCTTCTTCCGTTCGGAAGATACAGTCATGTTTGTCGACATCATCACTTTCGGTAGGGAGGGGTAGTAACGTGGCTGGATTCAGAGTGACACATCTTTTGATAGTGATGTGTTTAGCAAACAGTGTTAATTCATAGCCAGTCATACGTGCACTGGTGAGGTGCTGTGTCTTTGTCTTATTCAAAAGTGAATCCACAGCATGGGGTACCATGACTGTGAGATCAGTATCCAGCACGAGTCCGGCGGATTATCTAATCAAAACGGCCACGCCGCAACCCCTCTTAGACAACTCGGAAGGGCCCTCGCGACTGGATCAAGGACAGCAGAAAAATAAGCACACGGCCGTTGCATATCTCCAAATTTTTGTGTCAAAACAGAAAGCACGCAACCAGCCATCTTATGGACGTACAACACAAATGGTTTATTGTAATCTGGGGTGCCTAGTACTGGAGCCGAACAAAGCGCAGTTTTCAATTGCTCAAAAGACTGCTGACATTCGGGCGTCCAAGGCAAAGGCTCATGCACATCTTTCATTGTAAGTGCAAGCAAGGGTTTGATTAGTAGGGAGTAGCTAGGTATCCACTGGCGACAGTAGGAAGTGATACCTATAAAAGCGCGCACATCTTTCTGAGTTTGTGGAACAGGAATTTTAACAATGGTGCTGATACGCTCAGGGGTTAATCTCCTACCCTCCTTCGACAGTAGGTGACCTAAATAGGTGACCTCTAGTCGACCAATACTGATATTTAGAAAGAGAAACTTTATGTCCATGGTGAGCCAAATGCAGCAACAATTGAACCGTACTGGCTTTACAACCTTGCTCTGTATCAGAAGCGATGAGGAGATCATCAACATACTGCACCAATACATTACCTGCAGGAAGTGAAAGGGAATCCAACTGACTCTTTAAAGCCTGGCTATAAATACACAGACTCTCAGTATAGCCCTGAGGAGCTCAACAGAACCTAAAGCTTCTGCCAGCTAGCATAAACCCAAACAAGTACCTACTATCCGGATGAATAGGAATACTAAAGAAGGCATTTTTCAAATCAATGACAGAAAAGAATTTAGCAGTACAAGGAATCATCGTCAAAAGCGTAGTAATGTCTGGGACCACTGGAAACTGAGAAACCACTATTTTGTTAACTTCATGCAAATCAATCACAAAACGATAAACATCTTCATGATCATCAGGGGAACCTGAGGGTGTCCGTTTAAGAATCGGAAGAATAGGACTATTACAAATATTGGCAGACGTCTCCTCAACTACTCCTTTTTTGATCAGATCCTGAATAATTTGCAATAAGGCTCGCTCTCCGGCCTGTGGTATTTTATACTGAGGAATACGGGGCAGAATAGCATTGTCTTTAACTTTTATCGAAACTGGTGGGATATGCAGCAACCCCACATCTGTATCACCAGTTGCCAACAAAGTAGATGGTATAACAGTAAATTCAGCAAGAAGAGGAAGAGACAGACACTGTCTAGTGCTCACATTTGGACCCATCGTCATGTAAACGCCTTCCGGGGAACAATAAATCGTAGCATGTAATTTTTTTAACAAATCAAAACCCATCAAATTCTCACCACAATTAGATGTTAACAGAAACGTGAATCCACTGTATAAGGACCAACAGTTAGTGCAAGGGATCTTGAAATGAGGCTTACTACGGTACACCAGAAAAACCTACCAAAACATTATTATGGCCAGACAGAGACGCCCCAGGGACCATATTTCGAGAAACAGAACTTTTTGTCGCACCTGTGTCCACCAAAAATTCCTTAGTCGAACCTTGCAGTTCCGCTGTTACATAAGGTCCACGCTGGTCTACAGGTATCGGAACTGGTCCCTCACTCTGTCCCTGGCTGTCCTAGCTATAAGACATTCCGGTCACCTCCTACCATTCCCTCTAAAAGCTTGTTGCAACAACACCTTTGTTTTTAAATCTTTATGCTTCTTCTCTATCCTTTCTTTCTCCTCATTATCTCGATGTTCATAATATTAAGCCATGTTCAAAATAACGGAAGGGGAAGAGGTGGACCAGGTACTCTCAGAAGCCTGCAATCAAGTCGCAATTTCAGGAAGCAAATTAGAGACAAATCTGTTAACAAACAACCGAACACCCCCCTCAATAGATAAATCCTGGCCACTATAATTCAAAAACGTATCCTCGAACCGAGTGAAAAAATCAGACACACTCTCATCTTTCTTCTAATGACAAGCCGACAATTTATCCCAATCTACTTTCCTCGGTGGAATAAGAGAATGCATATACGTAATAAAGCGGCCTGGCAACGCTAAAATTTCCGCTCAGGCTTATCACCTGGTTTTCTCTCTTGGTCCCATGCTTTAATTTGATCACAAGTACCACCCAACTCCAGAACATGATCTTGAGTATGGACCTGCCTCCAAATATCAACCGGAACAAGAAGACTAAAAAACATTTCAATATCAGCAAGAGTCATTACCGTCGAAGAGGCGGCTTCGGTCAACTCCTTATAATAAGCAGTAGGATTTTTCCTAGGATCAGACAAATGAGTTTTAAGAGATAAAACCTCACTTCTTTTCCACGGAGTATAAACCCATTGCTCCTGAAACCGGGCCGCTACACCTGTTCGACTGACATTACCACGCTGATCCGTTAACTCTGGTATCTCTGGATGATATATGGGATGAACCTCTCGCATCGGAATCTGAGATACCTTGGTAGGACTCTTGTCATGCAACCTACCTCTATAAGTAACCAACGTGGTAATGTTCCCAAACACTTGGCGTGGGTCCAAACCACTAGCATACACACTAATATCGAATAAAATATGTGGCGCATCATCCACAAAACGTTGCTGCCAAAGGCCAATCAACGTAGAGGACATGTTTAAGGGCATGCTGCTGTATAAAAGGCTCATAATCTTTCATCACACTCCAAACATCCTCCACACTGTAAATGGGATTACAGCCCCACTGTGCGGCTTGATTAGCTACGACTTTCTTCTCTTCATCTCCCACCGCAGACCGTACAAAAGGGCCCATACTCTCATGAAATTTTAATAAATCTCTATCCTCAAACCCACGAACTGGTGTCTCAGTACTTACAAATATGGGGGGATGAAGAACCGCATAGGGAGAAGCAACAGAAGTAACAGGCACAAGTGTCGCTGCCAGGTGCATTGCAGGAGTAAGAGCAGGGGACAGGGATGCTGAGACAATAGGTGTGGAAGCAGTACTAACAGTCACCATTGCCATAGATGGCAAAGAAACAGAAGAAAGAGAAGCAGGAGGAGACGAGGCCACAGCCGTTGAAACAACGGCAGTAGACACAGGAACAGAAAGAACAGCTGTAACAGGCGGCTGTGATGGCATAGGAACAGTGGGATATATCCTTTGTAGGGCGTACGGGGGTCGAGAATCTAACAATTCTTCCACAAAAGTATCAGTTTCCTCCTGAGCCAAATACGATTTATCAATATGCAATCGTAACCTCCTATCTTCGCATTCAACTCCCTTTTCCTGATTTTCTTTATCGTATGCTACATCTTTCTGAGTCAGTGTCTGCATTTTTCCTTTCCGGGCCTCTTTCTCGGACTTCAATCGTCTCTGCCTAGCTGCCTTCTGCCACGTCCTAAGAGAATCAAACATAGACTGTCTACTTCGCCTCTTCCTGTGAATACCCAATATTTTTTCATCAAAAGTGCCCGTTAACGGCCACTGCAACTCGGCATTGCCCCTTGTATATTTGTGCCATAATGTACTAAACATAATAGGGCCAAGACCATGTTTCACATACATATCAAAATTTGGCGTGCCTTCTGGAGGCCCCGGCTGAGCTTCTTCCAATCGAGCATCTGTAGAACAACAACAACAGCACAAAGAAAACAGCTTACTGACCCCAGGCATTCTCAAAAGAAAACAAGTTCACTATTCTATGCCTGGTAAAGCAGTTGCAAATGCTTTTGTCCCAAAGACGGACCTCAGACCATTTCCAATGCAAACCAAAATGGTACCATATCCACAAAAAACCAAAACAAACTCACCTGATATATGCAGGTCAAAGCAAATTAATTCTCCACTGCCGACGCTTCAGACCAAACGGTCAGATCCAAGGGTTTCTCCGTTTAGGACTCCAGTTGGGATGACCACTGGGCGAGGCACTGTCCGGCAGGACGGAAGGGGCCGCTGCGAGCAATCAATGCTCCTCATACAGGGATCCCTGAACCGTCAGTCCGACCCGATGATGGCCTCAACCTCCCCCCGTCCGAGGAAGGGAATGAGTCACTCACCCGAAGGAGTCCCTGTTTGGGCGCCAACTGAAGGAAGTGACCCGAGTAATTTACATGATTGTGATATTGGTGCTTTGCTGTGCCCTTATTCACTGCCTCCCCTTCTGTTGCTCCTATTGCACCACTATTCTCACCCTGAAGGAAGTGACCTGATTTGGGTAACCCGGGTCATACAAGACCACCTCTCAGCCTTCCATACCAAATGAAGAGTCGGTCAGACAGTAGAGAATACAAACCCATATCTGTTTATTCAGAGTACACTCAGAGCGGAGCCCGGTCTGCCCAGTCTCTTAGGAGTGCTTAGAGGGACTGAAATCAGCAAGCATAAAGATACATTATATACATTTCATAACGAATGAAGGCACGCCGACAATGGAATTTTCCAAGCAGATACAGCAAAACTGTGGAATACAAAAAATAAGTTTCAATTCTGCAGCCGGGCACACACTATCTAACAGTCAAGGTCATTCTGTCTGTGTCCGCCACTAGACAAGTGGGAGAGGGATTCTATCTAAGGGGAAAGGTATGCGTTAATAAGAACAGTATATTCATTTGCGAAGCAAAACCTAACCTTGGAGAAACAGAACCAAACTGAGTCCTTTTCTCGGAAATTGCAGAGTATAAGTTTCGATTGTAACCCAAAATGGCGTCAACATATAAAATGGCGCCGTGAATGCTAAAATACGCATAGCAATGCTTAAGTAGGATTCTTTTTATTTTAACAACCCCTAAACGGAAGATTTCGATTCATGATACCAATGCTGCAATTATGGTACAGAAAGAAATAGAGGACCTCATGAATATTGATGAGGGCATTTTCGCGAAATCTTCCCTCCTCACAGTTTCCTTTCCTGATGTTGAAAACATGGAGTGCTCATATGGTTCTATTGCTCCAAATTCGTATTATTGCCTATGGTTTCCTGTCTTCCTTGTTGCTGTTAGAAAATGTTTTAGCTCAAGCTAAAAGGAGGGCTGTTAAACTAGAAATGTTTATGTTTGCCCATTGCTCTGTGTAAGTTAGCATTCGCTACGCCATTTTCTTTGCAGGCGCCATTTTAGGCTTTTCGAAACTAGGTTAGTTTAATTCCGAGAAATGTTCCATTGTAAGTTTTGTTTTCTGCCATGTAGGCTTGCTCCCGTAATGAGTACACTGTTCCTATTATCGCATACCTTTCTCACTAGATAGGCCCTCTCCCACTTGTCTGGTGGGGGGCCCGAATAGAACAACCTTGGACTTTGTAACTTTGTGTAAGATATGAGCCCTGAAGCTGTTTTTTCTGTATTTCACTGCTTAGCTGCACCTGCCTGGAAAATTCCACTGTGGGCGTGTTTCAGCCCAGTTACGAAATGTACATAATGCATCTTTATGCTTGTCGATTTCAGTCCCTCTGCAGCACTCCTAGCAACTGGGCAGACTGGGCTCCTCTCTGAGTGTATATGAATAAACAGTTATTGGTTTGTATTCTCTACTGTCTGACCGACTTTTCATTTGGTATGGAAGGCTGAGAGGTGGTCATTAGTGACTCGGGTGACCCTAATTGGGCCACTTCCTTCACGCCCTGGAAGGAGTCACGACTCCTAAACTGCCCTTTATGCCACTTGTCTTTACCCTTGCATAGACCGCCCATGTGGTAGCCTCATTTAAGCAACGCAAGGCTCCCGGGCTAGAAAGATCCTGGAAGAGCTCATGAAATTCGATCCTTATACTTGGGTATCTTATATGAATACCATTACAAATGCAATTTCAGCAGGAGCAGCAATGCCCAAGACCTGGAAAGGGACAGAGAATGTCTCCATTTTTAAGAAGGGAAGTCCAAGAATCCCTTCAAATTATTGGCCAATCAGCCTATTGGATAATCTCCTAATAAAACAAGTCTCGGAGAGACTTTTGGAAAGGATCAATGACAACCATATCCTATACAATTTACAGGCAGGATTCAGCCCTAAGACCTGCTTCCTATTCGTTAAGTGGAAGACTGTAGATGTTGGAGGGGGAGGACTCTGCAGCCTTCATTGATCTTTGTGCTGCCTTTGATCTTGTACCTAGTAAGAAGATATGAGAGGTTTTATGCTGTATGGGGACACCCTGCAACTTTTTAAACATCACTATGTGACTCCATGAGGGAAATGTTGCTAGGGTTCGATGTGGCACAAAAGGAGAATTAATTCAGGCAATTCCCATTGACAATGGAGTGTGCCAGAGCTGTGTTGTGGCCCCCACTCTTTCTCTCCTTTATATAAGCAACTGTGTCAAGTTTCTGATTGATTGTGTCAATGATTACTCCACTCAGGACAGAAAATCCTGGCGTTGTTTTTTGCTGATTATATCTTTCTTTTGACTAAAACCAGGGCGGTACTCCAAAACCTTGTGGACACATTTAACTAGCTCTGCCTTTAATTTGGCCTTGAAATAAATGTTTCCAGAAAAATCAAATGACGTATTCTAGAATGAAAAGGGTGAAGGATACTGTAAATTTGGGTGGGGAAGCTTTGGAAAGGGTCAGTGTTAGACTTGGCATCTTTTGGCATGTTTCCCCAGAGTTTTTGCTTTCTGACCTCCCGGTTTTGACTCTGTTCTTGCTGGCTTAGTGCCATTGCGCACTTTCTCACTGTTGATCAGTGTTAAAGCGCTAGTGCTCCTGTTGTAAATTGTATTATGGATTGGTGTATCCATGATTGGCATGTTTGATTTACTTGTCAATCCCTAGTAAAGTGCACTGAGTGTGCCAGGGCCTGTAAATCAAATGCTGCTAGTGGGCAGCAGCACTGGTTTGTGCCACCCACACAATCAGCCTGTAAATGTAACTATGGCCTGCGATTGCAGAGCCTTTGTGCAGTCTGGGACTGCCATGTCGACTTGGCAAGTGTACCAACTTGCCAGGCCCTAACCTTCCCTTTTCTTTTCCCTTTTCTTCAGTCACCCCTAAGGTAGGCCCAAGGTACCCCTGTGGGCAGGGTGCAGTGTATGAGAAAGGTAGGACATGCCCTGGTGTGTGTGGCATGACCTGATAGTGAATTACTGCCAATTTTGTTTTTCACTATTGCAAGGCTACCTGTTCCCATAGGACAGAATGGGGAGTTTGTTTATAACATCTTATAAACATAACTGGCCCTAGGAACAAGGTAGAAAAATAAAGTTTAGTATACCTGAACTCAGAATCTAAAGATGCATCTTTTAGTGAAGGTGATTTTTACATTCTGTGTTTGAAAATACCACTTTTAGAAAGTAGGTATTTTCTCGCTCCTCCATCCAGTAGGCCTCAGCTGGGTTTGTGGATTGACTGTCTGGGTTTTGGATGACAGGGGCTGGGGAGGAGCAGTAGCTCCAGAGAGTCTAGGTGGGTCAGGAAAGGGCTGAATAGACCTGCGCTGCATTTAGAGTAGGGGGAGGAGATTTCCTTTCACCTGAATGGGCCTGGTCTGCCTCTGACAATGCCGTCTGCACCTCCTGCCAGGAAGCTACACCAGAGGGACAGAACTGGTTCTGGCTGGGCACAGACACTCTCTGCCTGAGAGGACAAAGGATTTTGGGCTATAAAAAGTGGGGCCCAAACCCCTGAACTTTAGAACTCTTTTGGACCAAGAAGACTGCCAAGAAGAAGAGCTGGAGAAGCTGTGAGGAGGAACTACCACTTTGCTGAGTGCTTTGTTGTGTTGGCCTGCAGTGGCTGCTTCTGTCTTGGGCAGTGAAAGGACTGGACTGAACCTTCTACAACTTCTTTCTTTGAGCATCTCCAAGGGCTTGAGGTAGAGCTTGCCCCCTGTTCAAGAACTCTCAGGAACCGCAAAGACTTCAAGTTCTTCTGCCCTCAGCACTGGGGACTGTGTGTTTTGTGCTGCAACAGAAGAAAAAGCAACCCAACGCTGCCTACAATGCCGCTGCCGACTCCGTGTCCTGAAGGCACCGCAGAAGGCACCACCGCAACGCCGCACCGTGACCCTGGTCTCACCGACGATGCCATTTGACTCCGCCACCGAGCCGCTGCTCGCACCGTGACCTGTGGGCGCCGCACTCCGCACTGCCTCGCTTCACGCTGCCGCCTTGGTATCCCTGATGATGCCGCTTCATGCCAACATCGACACCGCTGCTTGCACCGTGGTTCGAGGGCACCGCTCGTAAAGTTACATGACGCACCCCCCTCATCCCGCACCGCAGCCTTGGCCTACCGACGCCGGCGCCATCGATTCCAGTTCGTCAGCCGACGACAGCGCTTCAGCAATGACGATGCCGGTGCTTGCACCGTGACCTGCCAGCACCGCATCACTTTGCACCGCGACCCTGGCCTCACCGACAACGCCATCTGAGGCCGCCGTCGAGCCGCTGCTCGCACCGTGACCTGAGGGCATCGCACGCCGCACCGCTGCTCTTCGCACCCCAGCACCCGACGCCAGTGCTCCTGACTTCAATCGCGAAGAGTTCAATCTGCAACGCATCTGACTTCGAGGGCCCGACGACTCCTGCACCGACCTCCGGAACCGACGCCTGCGGACGGCGTGCTTTCGGAAGCTCAACGAGAGGTTGCAGATGCCCTGCATTTCTAAAGGTACTGTTTTGCGGGTCTCCCCGACACCGTAGCTGGGCCGCGACGCCGCGGTCAGCCAGAACTGTTTGTATTAGTTTGTTCACGACGCCGTGATAGCCCCGGACGGAGCTATCAACTTCAAGGAACTTTATTTCAACGTTATTTTGATAACTGAAGATTTCTAAGTACTGTATTGTGGATTTTTATCGTTTTGGTCTTGTCTTAAGTATATAAAAATATTGGATATTTTTCTAAACTGGTGTGGTGTCCTTTTGTAGTGCTTACACTGTAATACTGTTGGTTATGTGCAAATGCTTTACATACTGCCTCTAAGATAAGCCTGACTGCTCGTGCCAAGCTACCAAGGGGGTGAGCAGGGGTTATTTTAGGAGTATAACTCCCTTTTCCTGACTAGAAGGAAGGGTCCCTACTTGGACAAGGTGCAAACCATTGCCAACTAGATACCCCCATTTCTAACAGTCAGCAAATTTGATTATCTGGGGATTCGTTTGGTTCATTCTGGCTCTTGGGACCCACAGATGGCCAAATGTTCACAGCTCTTAAATCATAGAGCAGGGACAATTCTTAGGTTTTCTAAGAAGGTTGCATGGTTTCCGATCCCTCCTGCCGTGTACATCTATAAGTCCCAAGCTAGGAGTGCAGCACTATATGAGGCGCCGATCTTTGGGGACACTGCCACATGTGGCTCCTGGGCACCATGGAAAACAACTTTATTAGAGCCCTCACTGGTCTAGGGAAGGGAACACCCCCGGTGGATTAGCATTGGATCTCAACCTTAATTTTGTCTCCGAACTGGCCACCCTAAGACCGCTACTATATAGGGTGAGCATCTGGGGTACTGAAGAGCTATATCCCTTCAGAGAAGGCCTCATTGATCTCATTCAATTGCATCATTTCAAAAAGATTGAGTTGCTAGCTCACATTAAAAGAACATGGAATGAAATAGGTTTGGCCAATTTGGGAAAATCCATCATCCATAAAGGCCTCTGCAGGTGCAGTGGCTAAAGCTAGATTCTGGAAGAGAGGTGCTGACCAGAAGAAATTGTCTACCCACACAGGTCACCTTACCAGATGTTTTTACTGCATAAATCCATGCCAAATGCAGAGGAATTTTATTCGACCTGTGTGCGCATTCACATTGTTCTTGCAGTTCAGGTATGGTACCCTCCCAATTACTGATTATACTTCCTTGTGGGATTCTGCAAAGTCTGGGTCTATTCGGTGCCACACATGCATACTGTTGGATGAAACTGAGGAACACTTGTTTTTCTGTCCCAAATATGCCAAACCTAGAGCCGGGTGGATTGCAACCTTACGTTGACTTTTGAATTTAACAGATCAAGTGCAAGCCCTCAGGATTTGCTGTAGCGATCTTTTGTCTGTGATTGTGGTGGCCATATCCAAGTTCCTATATGCAGCATGGCTAATCAGACAAAAACTGTTAGATCAATCGTAAAAATCTCATGTGTATAGAAATTATTTATTCAGACTTTTTCGTGGGATTTTTTTTAAAGCATTTTTTAATGTTTTATCTTTTTAATTCTGTATTTAGATTAATTGTTGTTATTTGCTGATGTGCTGTCATGTTTTGATGATGAAATTATGTTTTCAATCTATCTAATAAACTTTGAATAAACTTTGAACACACTAGCTTAGCAATACACTTATCATAATGTTTAACAGAGCACAACAGGATGGCCCATGCCTACAGTTATCAAAAGAGTCAATCACTGGCCAACTGCAGATTTAGCTCTGCATTAGCATCTCAATAGGCTATTATCAAAGCATGCCAAAAAATAGGACAGGTAAAATGAAAACACAAAACTATAAGAATTTTCACTGGTTGGTGGAAGTAACAAGGCAATTAGAGATGCGCAGTAAAGTTTTGACTTTTGTATGTTACTGGAAAACATTACCTTCAATTTCCTGTATCATTTCGTCAACAACGTGAGGAGATGTGGCACTGAATCCAAGAGACATTGGACGGTGTATATAACAACAGTCATGATGGCAAAGAATAGCTTGATATATTTGTTAACATAGTAGACAATTGAGCAACATTTTTCCACCACGAAGAACAGGCATACATTTGCACAGAGTATCAAAGTGAAAAGGGGAAAAGAATGAGCGAAAAACAGAAGTGACAAATTTAAAAAAAGGAGGGGACTAGTGTTCCAAGTCAGGTTCAAAGTGAATGGAAACGTTTCTGCAGTGGTTGTTCTAATCAGAGAGGAATATGGTTGCCGATTACTGAAAAATTGCTTATTATTAAACAACCATTATTGCCTGTGTCTGGTAACGAGTTTCAACATTTTTGTTGGTTTCACAGGAGCCCCAGATTTTTTAACAAGTGCAATGTCTTTTGGCATATAAGCCTGGTGAAATGTTATTAAGATCAGCCACATGAACAAGAAGAGTGTGTTATGCTCTTCTGTGACTGAGGAAACATGAATGGCTTGATTAGTAACTATATATGTGATGTAACTGTGGTAAATTACACTTGTGAATTGCCTGGCATTGGTAGGGCCCATGTGGTTGACTTTCCAGCTATCATGGGGGTTTAACCAGCTACAACTTTCCCTCAGGGTCAGCAGCAGCATCATGTCAAGATGCAATAACCTTGCAATCGAGATCCATGGTGAGCAAAATGTGCTTCCACACTTCTCCGAAACAATTGTCAGCTATACACATGCAACATGTGTGTTAGAAGTAGAGCTCTGAAAAGGGGAATGGAATAAGAAAGAGAAACGGAGACACAGGACATCGGCACACTTCCAGGTTACACAGCTGGGCTTGATCTGCACTGCAGGAGCGATGATATTTAAAGACAAGAGAAGACTTCTAGTATTGCCATCATATTGACTGTAGCATTTAATTCTGATATTGTACACAATATGTCCTCTGACAATCTCTGAATTTCAAATCTATGGAATGAGGCTCAATGTTCTCTCAGAGTTGAAATGTAATTAGAGCTTATATAGTTAATGCAAACAGCATCCTTAGCTATTATACATTCTTTGTCAAAGTGAACTACTTTCAAGATTATAAGATAGCATTCTGTGGTTCTCATTATGTTCAATGTAACTGATTGCTAAGCATAACATGAAAAGTGTTAATATCATGTAGTTCCCCTAACAACCACCTCATTCAAATCAATAATGTATTACTGATAGAAATGTGGTTTATGGTTGGCAGAAGTATGCACCCTGTCCAAGCAGGAACCACCACCCTAGTCAGGGTAAGCTGGATACACACTAAAAGTTAGCCTGTGCTCACCCTCTGGCAGGTTGGCACAGAGCAGGCAGACTAATCTAAAGAGGCAAAGTATAAAGTATATTGTGCAACACACACAGTAACACCATGAAAACACCACAAATAGACTCCACATAGGTTTAGGAAAATAGAGAATAGTTTTATAAGAAAATCAAGACCAAAATGGCAAAAATCCAATAAGTAGAACTGGAGTTATGAACTTTTAAAGAATAAACCAAAAATAGTGATCAAAAGGTTACTTGAGGTCGCGCTAGACTGAGGTAAATCCAAAGTTCAGGTCGACCGCGATGGAGGGCAGGCCAGCTACAGGACTCAGACAGGTCATGCTGACATGGTACCATGAGTAGAGGACTCGGGGCGAGGAGTCAAGGAGTTGCTGCGTCATTGTCGTGGATCAAGGCGAGCTTCGGCGCAGATCCGCGCCATTGATGGAAGCTTTGTTCACAAACCCCTGTACAATGCAGGCACCGTGTCGTTGTTGAGCTGTGATGTCCGTCTTCGTCAAGCCGTGCCAGCTGTAGATTCACAGTCATCGAGCAGCCGCTGTGTCGGGGTCAAAGGGGTCAAAGGGAGATGAGTTGGTTCAGGGCAAATATGAGGGGCGACAGGGGATAACCTTGCCTAGTCCCCCTCTCAAGACGGAATTGTCGAGAAGTATGTTGATTGACTACGACTTGGGCCATTGGTGCTGTATACAGTAACCCAACCCATTTTATAAAATTCGGGCCAAATCCCATACGTTCGAGGAGAGCAAATAGGTAGGGCCACTCAATCGTGTCGAAAGCCATTTTGGCATCTAGTGACAGTAATGCTGCATCCTCTTGGATGGTGTGAATTCTCCCCATTACCCCATGCAATCTTCTGAGATTGAGGGCCGTATTGCGGCCAGGCATAAAGCCTGATTGGTCTGGGTGCACAAGCTTACAGATAACAGGGATCAAACGGTTGGCCAATACCTTGGCGAGAATTTTTACTTCGGCGGTTAACAGCGAAATTGGGCGGTAGGAGTCACATCTCGTCGTTGGTTTACCTTGCTTGTGGATGGCGACCACTGAGGCCAGCATCAAGTCTGTAGGCAGGGACCCAACCTGGTAGCTCTCCAGATACATGGCTCGGAGAGCAGGTGTTATCTTGGAGGACACCAGTTTGAACAGTTCTATTGGGAGCCCGTTAGGACCCATGGCTTTCCCCGATTTCATCCCCCGTATGGCAGTCGCTAATTCCTCTTCAGTAGGATCTCCCTCCATGAATTCTCGATCGTCTGGGGTGAGAGTAGTTACTGGGATAGTGGCCAGAAGGTCCCTGGAGTCAGTTAAAGTAGTGCGAGTAGTGGAGGAGTAAATGGAGGCAAAGTGGGAGGCAAAGGCCTCAGCGATCTGTTGCGGGTCACTCAACATTTCTCCTGTATCCCTCTCTATGAGGGGCACCCATCTCAGTGCAGTTTCTCTTTTCTCTAGCCATGCAAGCAATTTCCCGGTATTGTCACCTAGCTCGTATATTTTATGGAGAGTGGCTCTCTGTTTCGATCTAGCTGTCTCTGTAGTGAGTTGTCGGTAATCTAGTCTTTTAACACTGAGAGTGTGTGCGGTCTGCTCGTCATCTATAGTCTCCACCACGTCCTCCAGTCCCTGAATCTACTGTTCCAAGGCCTCCAATCGTGCCCTCAATTCCTTTTTATGTCCCACCATTAATGAAAGTGCCTGGCCCTTGATAACTGCCCCAAAGGCCCCCCATAACACCCAGTTGGATTCAACTGTGTTTGTGTTCTCCGTGAAATACTGGTCTACTCCTTTTACGATTGCACTCCTTACATAGGGATCTTCAGGCTCCAAGGGCTTATGGACAGGGTGGTACGGCGATCTTCCCGAGGCATAGCCAACTGAACCTGGACAGGAGAGTGGTCAGAGATACCCCGTGGCAGGGAACTAGCTCCAGTAAAATTAGAGAGATCATCGACATGTGCGAGCAAATGGTCAATTCTAGATTGGCTACCATGGGCACCAGAATGGAAAGTGAAATTACGCGCTAGGGGATTAAAGTGCCGCCAGAGATCCACCAGTTCGAATGCCAAGAGAAAGTCCATTAGTGGTGAGGTGTCATGTGGATCCTGTCGAGGAGGACGCCGGTCGACCCGACCATCTACCGTCAAATTGAAATCACCTCCAAGCACAAGGATGCCGACTGGGAGGTTAAGCAGGAATTTACCCAGGTCAGCCAATGTAGGTTTTATCAGTGCAGGAGGAATATAAATCGAAAGTACAATAAGGGGCTTCCCCTCCCATGTCCCAGCAATCGCCGCGAATCGACCCAGGTCATCGACCCATGTTTTATTAACTATGAATGGGCATTGTTTGCGAATGAGAATGCCGGTCCCTCTTGAACCGGATGTAAAGCCCGCATGTGCCACCAATCTGTAGCCCCAGTGGTCAAGTGCCTTACACGTGTTCCCAATCAAATGTGTCTCCTGTAAGAGAGCATATTGGGGGCGTGCCTCTTGAGATACTGGAGCACCACCCCTCTCTTTAACTTGTCCCCCAGCCCATTGACGTTCCATGTAATAATTCGGAGTGTCCTCTTCACGTTATGGTCAGACATGGCGTATTTAGGTGGTGGGGGCCGCTTCGTTTCCAGGGTACGATTGTAGATGTCAATTGGCGATAGCACGATTCCGCCCGCCCCCAGTGCGTTTTCATCAGTGACGTCCTCTGCCCCACTGTTATCACAACTAAGCAATAACAAGAACTACAGAAACAACCCCCCCACCCCAAAATGCCCCACTCCCTTCCCCCTCCCTGCCTCCCTGCATGACGGGCACTGAACCTCCCGCCCCCCCAAACTTGCAGAGTGCCTATCGCCCACCCTTAGAATATTAGGGAACGTGAACCAACCCCACTCCCTGGGGCACATATTTTATATTACTGTAATTTCCTTGGCTAGTGTTCTTGCATATATCAAACTAATATAACAACATGTTATAAAGAACAAAAAGGAACAATACCCCACATGGGCTTGCAATTTAGTTCGGGAAGCTGGTAGCTCCAACACCAAGTGCATTCAGAGTCTTTGTTGCAAAGCAATTCAGTGTCCAAAAGACTTGCGTCGGCTTGGGCCATGGAAATTTGGCCTCGTAGCACGTAAACCGCTGTCACTCTGCTTCAGTCAGCCAGCCGCTGTTCCGGTGGATCCTTCGTCGCAGCGTCGCCGGCTGCAGGGGAGCTTGCTTGGCGGCCCGCCCTATCTCGTCTCCGGCACTCCGGTGCTCCTTGTGGTTTCGCTTGCAAACAGTGCGCCAACCGTCGAGCCAATCCCAAGCGTCTTCAGGGCTACTGAAAAACCATGTTTTCCCTTCGGACTCAACACGCAATTTTGCCGGGAACAGCATGGCATATTTGATTCCCTGGTCTCGCAGGGCACGTTTCACCTCCAGGAAGCTACGACGCTGCTTTTGTACTCTCAGCGTAAAATCTGGGAAAAAAGTGACTTTGCTATTCTCAAGGGTGAGCTGTGGGGCCGCTCTCGCCGTATGGAGTATTATGTCTCTATCTCGGAAGTTGAACACTCTTGCCAGGATGGGCCTAGGCGGTGCGCCAGGTTTAGATCTTCCGCCCGGTACCCTGTGTGCGCGTTTGATAGAGAAATATTTGGACAGTCCCTTAGGTTGAAGATGTAGCACCAGGTCCTCTACGAATAGGTCCGCCACCTGCCCCTCCACTCGTTCTGGTACCCATAGTATGCGGATATTATTGCGTCGCATCCTGCCTTTGTAATCGTCGAGTTGACGTTCGAGCATATCTTGGCCAACATGAAGGTCTGCAACTTGACGTTTGAGGAGAACGGTATTGTTTGTTAAGTCTTTAGATTTGGATTCCACCTCTTTGAGGCGATCATTCATGTTCCGCATATCAGCCCTGATCAAGGAGACCTCGGAGGCAACAGTGTCAATCCTAGTTTCTAGAGATGTGCGCACTGATGTTATGGCTGCCAGGATGTCCTGCAGTGTAGGATCCGGTGGGTCCCCAGTGAATTTCGGGTTAGTTTGGACATCTTCCTGGCCTTTCTGCCATGCATACTTGTCCAGTTTTGCCTGGAGCGCATTACGACCACTTTGGCCGCTTGCCATAGTGTGCTCAGCACGCTAAGCGTTGGGAATGAAGAGAATGGGGCCGCGTTGGTTAGTCACCGCCTGCTCAAGGGCTAGCGCCCTGTCCGGCCTGTCAGGTTTCACCAAGTAGGCCTACGCCAAATGGGGGCACACCCCAGGTTACACGCACTCCACAGAGGGAGCGGGGGCACTATTTTGATGTCGGTGTGGCCCGCCTCCACTATGCTTTTCACCCACTGGTAGTCCGGAGGTGTATGGCCGGTGTCACAACGCCTTGATATGTGTTATGTATGGGAGGTTCCACTCACGAGAGTCAGAGCACAGATCCTGCTCCAGCTGCCCCAGGCTCCTGCGAGGTTCGCTCACGGCCCCCTATAACCCCGGTGTCCGTGAGGGCCAGGGGATCAAACAACCAGAATCACCCGCAGCTGGGGAAGCGCTGCCCCTCTATGCAGTTGCGGCTGTAGGAATTCGCCGGGAAGCTCACTGACGAAACCTCACACCGCCCACTGCAGGAGTCAGGACCCGGGGCAAGCACGCACCTCCTCCACTCCCGGGGAGCGTCCAAGTGGTGGAGGCGCCTTCCTCGCTCCGCTAGTCGAACTGGTTCGGGGATGACTCGCGTAACTGCGACAATGCGCAAGTCTCTCCGCGGCCTCGCCGGGTGTCACCGGGGAAGCCTGAAGATCACACTAGTGTTTGGGAGTCGTGGGGGCAAAGCACACCCCCAGGCAGATACAGCTGCTGGCGTTTAACGCGCGGCCCAGGGGCGGGTTCTAGATGGTGAATCTTACCGCAGCAGCGGTGTCCTCGCCGACGGTTGGTCAGAGGCCTGTGAGGCTCGCCCCACGCCACTCACGAGTTAGGCCCAGGGCTGGAGAAAACAGCATCTGCACTCTCGCAGTCCAAACAGCATGCGGTGTGTGAGATCCTCAGTTTGTAGGAGCTAAGCGATCCGTTGTTCAGCCCAGTTCACTCGGGGCGTGACGTTTTATGGTGGCTGGAAATTGCACAGCAGCCGCCGGCCGCGCCGGCCACCACCGGGGAGGCCGGGAAGAATGTGCAGAGTTCTGGGATTCACGGGGGCAAGGTACTCCCCGGGCAGGTGCAGTTACTGGCTGTCAATGCGTGGCTCCCGTGGCGGGTGCTAGATAGTAGGTCTTACCGCAGCGGTGGTGGCGGCTCCGACGGGTGATCAGAGGCCTGTGAGGCGCGCCCTGCGACTCCCATGATGCAGGCCTGGAACTGGAGAAAACACTGCCGGAACCCACTCGATTCAGACAGTGCTCGGTGTACGGGGTCCTTACTGTGTGGGGATCAGTTGATCCATTTTCCGGCCCTATTCACTCAGGGCATGTCGTTATGTAGTGGATTTTCAGGAGTGGGACGCCGGAGCTGAGCTTCAGCGCGGCCATTCCCTTCGGCAGTTGGCCACGCCCCCCTGCACCTCTTTTTTGAGACTTCATCCCTTTGAGGTATTGATACCTCTAAACCTTCAACAAGTGATGTGAAAGAAATTGTTTCTATGAGGTCCACCATACAATCCCCGCTCCAAGCCTGGCTGCTGGTGCTGCCATTGAACACTGAGAAGACATCCTCCTTCTCTAACTTCCATCTCAGTTCATCTTCAGTCACACGAAGCAAAAAAACCTTAAACGATATGCTAAAATGTATTTGATAAAACTACTGTTAAAACTGTTTCTAATTGATTAACTATTATAACTACCAAATAATACATTGAAACCTCTGATTGTGGCAGCGCGTGTTTTGTGGAGGGCATATGTGCAACAAATTCCCTGCACTAACTTACTGTGAGTACGTCCGGCCTTCCACATCTGCTACTAAACCCAATGCATAAGGAAACAGAGAGTTCCTAGAATTTTTAGAGACTATCACCGTCTTCAATTATCTTGGTTCGTTTCAAAATATTTTGCATGCCTGATTGGTTGGCTAAAACTCAAAGATACAAAAACATTTCGCTCAGACCTACAGAGTAGGAAGGAATTTGATTGGCTTAATAGTTTTGACAAACCACATGTTAGAACCTTTAATTAATATATCGGCATCTTTATAAAAACGAGTCGACAGCATAGGCAAATGCAAGTTTACTTTCCAAACTTGATCCCCACAGGCCATTAATGAGAGTGAATAATAAATAACTCACATTCATTAAGCCTTTACCTCCCAGGTCACAATGAAAATTAAAATAATCTAAAGTCAATAAACATTGATGTTGGATATTGCGCTTGGTATTCGAATCTTGTCTATTGACAAATAAATTGAGGGATTCAAACCCCATTTGATACAGACGTCTGAACAGCAGAGTTTTAAAAAAATTACCCCATGAGTCTTGCTTACTAGGTCAAGCTTGCTTGATTAAGCAAAGGATTCAAGCCAGAAGGATGGTCAAGTGAGCTGAATATTCACCATTTAAGTAGGCGGTGGTCTGCAAGTCATACGTTTAAATCCTGGAAAATCGGACAGTGCCGCCCATCCTCCTGAGCTCTGTGAAGTGGGTACCATTAAATTAGAAAATACTAATATATAATTTTTACAGTGCTTAAAAACGAAGAGGTGTGGTATGAAGGACCGTATAAAACAAGTGATTAATATAATTGTAACCTATTCCCTGCTTTTCTTCTCCTATGTCCGAACACTGCTTAATTTAATTAGAACATCCCCTTATAAGTAAAAGTTTTCTGGTTTTCTCCCTTTCATGCATTAAAAGGCTGGCGTTTTCCGGCTTCATCTAAATTCAGTTTGAAATAAAATTGAAACACGTGATGAATATGTGGCATGCTGTTAGTTTGCATTTTCAAGATAGAATTCACTCTGCTCGTACTGATCTCTAGGATGACAATTACAGTTCTGACAATGACATTCTATCAGCAATCTTTCACCTCATCTCCCATAACCATTCACAAAATGTCAGGAGCTCTTCCACCCATATCTCTCTCCTATTTACTTTCTGCCTGCATTGTATGTGTATGAGTTTGGCGGGAGTGATATTTGATGGTGACTAATGTGGAAACTGGTACTCAAGGTCATACAAGGCATAACACATATTATAAAGAATTCCTGCTGCGGGAGTCTTTAATTTATCATTTTATTTTTGTCTGAAAGTTGAAACCTAATGGAAATTTAAATGCGCTTGTGAAAAATGTTCTAAAAAGAGAATTCATTGTTCTTCAGCTTATGGGTGTGATTTTTCTTTTCTTTTTTCCTTAAGTGGATATTCCTTAATTTTTATTTTTTTCCCCCACATCATTCCTTCTCATCCATTTTTAAAGGTTTTGTTTTGTCCTGAGTTTGGATACACGCTGTTCCAGCACTGAGTGCCTGCTGCACGGTACTTCATCTCAGCCTGGCCAGTCTTTATGCCTCTATATTACTTTGCCTCAGCTTTTCTTATAGCCTGTCAGTTGGATCTTACAGTATCTAACCTCTGGCGACTGCTATAAATTGATTATAAGGTCTCGCCGCAGCCTGGAAGGGCAAAAGCTTGCTGCAGTTTAAGAATGAAAAACAATCTAAAGCCTATTTTCTTCACGCGCTCAACAAACAAGAATGTCCAAAGGACTGGATTCAGACGTATGGCCCGTTTCATCGTCCGCTGACGTCTTCTAATGGTAAAATGTATTGTTCTGTTTTGATAAAAGGTCTGTGGTGTTGTTCCCCCCTCATGCCAGGCTGCAGAGAATTTCACAGTGGGAAACAATTCAAAAACATTACCGGATAAAACATTACAATAGGCACCAGGCGGCTGTAAAATACTTTAAGCGTCTAATTCAAAATTCCATTTGTGAGTTACAACAAGGTTACAGGCTACTTTACAATGGAATAAATAGTCCAGGCACAGATTAAGGGTGCAGAAAAGGTGCTTCAAATAGAGTAAAAGAGGGCTCACTGGCGCAAAATAATGAATAGTTTGTGCATGCCTGACAACACTGAAAGAACGAGAGATTCCCCCAAGCTTAAAGACCTGTACAAACTCCTGAAGTGTCTCACTCCCCATCAATATCACGATGACGTTTCAGCTTGGCGTTTCAAAACCAAATTAGGATTTGCATTATATATTTTTGTCGTCTTATTAGGCGATCATTCCATGTCAAAGAGAGTTTACTTTAAAAAAAAAAAAAATTATAGCTTGTTCAAATATTTATTGTTTGACTACCAATTTAGGGCATTTGTCTGACCTTGATTAAACCGAAATAATTTTTTTGCCTCCTGAACCTACATGTGCAATTCGAAAACGAGCAGGCCCGTACATTTTTCCCAAGACCTGGGGGCAGATTTACAATAACTGGCGCATCCCTGCAGATCAGCAGGGATGCGCCAGTTATTTTGCGTGACATTAGGAACCCCTTGCGCCACCATGGATGCGCCGCATTTACAATGCGGCGCACCGTGGCACAAGGAGAGACAGATGCGTGACGCATCTGTCAGCGTATAGGTGACGCAGTGCTGGAGTCGTGTCGCAAGTGCGACGCAACTCCAGCACTGCTCAGGGGCATCCTATACTTGCAATGCTGCGTCACTCCTTACGCCTGCTAGAAGCAGGCATAAGGTTTTGACGCAGCATGGACGTAAAAGTGACTCTGAAATCTTGTAGATTCCATTGCGTCACTTTTACGGGGCTTCCTTGCGACTGAACGCCCGCCCTGCATACATTATACCTGACGCAGGTATAATGTAGCGCAGGGCTTTACAACGTGACACATCTCACTAGATGCGTCACGTTCTAAATCTGACGCATAGTGGCGAATGGTTTATCAAGCCGCTGCGTCACAGAAGTGACGCAACGGTGTTGTAAAGATGACGCAAGGGGCTTGTAAATCTGCCCCCTGGGGTCTGACTTAGCGCTGATTGGCAATGGACAATCTCCTGATTTTTGAAGGAAGTAGTAAATCCACGGCGGATCCAAATGGGAAGTGGGAAATCATCTGCCGAAAGATAATCAGTCGGTGCAGAATTCTCTTGCAGAGTTTTTACCCATAGTGTTCATTAGATAATTCCAATGGAAAATTCTTAATTGGTGGATAAACTCTAAAAACATATTATTTCTTGCTCAAATGGCAGAAGTTTCAGTTGCCACTAAAATGACAGCCAATATTGTAAAGGAGGCATTCACCCCTTATGGGTTAAGCATCTGTAAATACATACACTAGTCAGCTACAGTGCAAACATAATTGTCAAAAAATTTTATTCGTAAATTTAAAATTATCATGTAACTTAGCTGACTCACTTGTAATCAATACAGAAATGTAAAATCTTTCTTCTTAGGGACAAGCAAATGACTAAAGGGAAACCAAGCTCATTTCCGACCACAATGTAATACAGAAAAAACAGAACGCTTAAAGCTACTGACAGCACGGTGGTACTTACAACGAATCTCTTAGTAAAGTCGGCAAAGATTTTTCCACATTGGTCGTATGGACCTTTATTGATTGACATGAAGCACTGTAGGAGAGAAGACATCATTAATACTTTTCTAGCTTGTGAAGCCAATGTGGACCAGGAATCACCAAATATAGTTAAAGGGATTTTATTTTGGATTACCAATCAATCCAGTATATAAACAAACCAAAAATAAGTTCAAGAGATACAGCAATACATCAGATAAGTTGAAATATCTCAATAGGTAAAACCGCAATAAAATGAGAAACATAATAGTGATAGCCACAACAATAAAGAAACTAATTAAAACAAACAACTGTTCCATAAAGAAACTTCCCTTCTCTCTTATAAATATAGATCAAATATAGGATTAAAAATAACAGGAGATTCAGAAACATCCTTATCTCCTTTCACACCACCAGAGACCAACCAATTTGTAACTCGAGAGAGCATCTGCAACATCCCTTCAGTTTCCCATCGCATCGAAACTTGGACCGTATTCTCAACCTTGAGCATCTCTCAATCCTGGTACATGATGAATAGAAGGGCTCTTTCAACCATTAATTATCCAGGTTCACTTCCAAGTTTTTGCCTCCAGGCCTCACTATTGACAGTCTAATACAAACAATAAGCCTTTCTCCTACTAACAAGAATCATGGTAACACACCTGCTAAAAGAAGGAAAGAATATGCTGGCAAAGCTAAGTGCATTTCACTTGAGGACTGTAGAGTCTGGCTAAGTTAGCTGAGCAGTTAATATGAACTTGAATACATAATTGTAAATACATATGTGTAACTTGAAGAATAAATGTAAAATGTGAGTAAAAGGACATGTACACATGTATAAATCTTGAATCCCTACAATGATCACATTTCATTAACACATTTAAATGCTTCACACACGCTAATGAAATTAAGGCACACAGTGAATATAATGTCAAATACGAGTGCATAATTGTAAAACTGTGATGTGTAAGTGAGGAGCCTAAACTGCTCTACTTCACTACCCTTCACATGGAACCAGGGAAAGAAAATGGGTAAGGGAAGAGAAATAGCAGAATGACAAAATTGTTCCACCACATGCCACTCTGCTTGAACAAATTCAAGGAGCACTCCAGGCAAGGTGAACAGTGACAAGGGTCATGTCTGCAGCAATCTCACAAATGACATTGCACAATGGTAGATTATGTGGACTGTCTAATATCTGTCATCTCTTCTCATATTTTGACTCCATTCAGGACGACTGTGCAGGTTCTTCTTGAGTCAGTATAAATGTTTTTTTTCTTCATGTAACCCTGAGTCAGGCAGAAAAACTGACGGTCGCTGGCACCCCAATATTCTGTAACTCCAATTGATCTCTAGTTGTCTGCATTTTCTCTGCAACATCACTAGGCTGAGATCAGGAAACATATATGTTATTCCAAACATAGATCAGATCTCTCTATTGATCACAGCTTGAAGGGTACTGGCTCTTTCCCCTGAGGATTTTAAGATCAACATTATGGAGCCATCATCCTTTTCTGTGTCTTTCAGCATCTAAATTAGTAGTCTGAATGTTTTTTCTATAAACAGACTTTTAGGGATTTCCTCAGCCGGCCATTATCTCAGACACCATATACTGGACTCCTTTGCAGTCTGGAAATCCACACTATGAATTTGTAAATACACCTCCATATTTTGTTGGACCCTTTTTCTGTAAGTTTTTCTGTAAGTTCTGTTCCACAGAGAGAACACTATATGAGAGCACCTCTAGTATTGCTTCCACAGACCTGATTCACTTCGTGCTGTCATTTGTTTTAGAATACAAGGCATTACTCATAAGCTTGAGTGAACACATCATTGACCTCTCCACCAAAGTTGCGTTAAATTTATGAACAGAATCCTTGAGCTCTGGATTCTTCAGGAACTATTGTGGGTAGATAGGCGTGGTTGGAAGAATGAGCCTACTCCACACATTTCTTCTTACCTTTGTGCAACATTGCGCAATACAGAAACTCTCCTAGGAACACAGATGTAGAAGTCACAGCAGGATCACTTTCAGGTATACAGCATCCTTCTGCAGACCACCTGAGCTCCAAGGGGCAATTAAATCTGCAGCAGAGGCTATCCCTGTGCCTGCAGACATCACTAAGGCCCAGGCTGAAGTCCTGTAGTTGTCAGTTCAGCACCTCCCTACCTCGCTCCTGCTGTACAGTGTCTCGGGCCCCAGTGCACTGATATGTTCACACAGTCTTTACCAGTCAAAACTGCTGTCCCAACTCTATCTTCATGTCTCAGTGGTGTTCTTCACTTTAATGTGCATGGTGCATAAAATGATGTCTCATTGACACAAAATCACCATCTTGGTCTTTTCCAGGGTGCTGCCGAGTGCATGTCATGGTCTAAACCATCATTGGGTTGACTCCAACCTCAAAGCTGAATTGCTCTCTCATCCAAAGGTTACTTCATAAGTGCAGCCTGACACACTTTCTCCTCCGGTCCTGCAACAAGCTGGACGGTCATTGAAGTGGAGCCATCCAAAAGAGCTCAAATGTTTTTGGTAGTCTACGAGAATGATTGGTGCCAGACCTTTATAGTGCAAATGTAATGTGTTACAAAATCACAGGCATATTGTTGGGCTTTCAGACTGTGGCAGCATCTCCATCAGCATGATTTTTACACAGGATTACCACCTACCTATGTGAAAAACTTAAGACAATAAGACATTGTGTTGGAAGCCTCTGACATGTCAAAATTAGAATAGAGATATTTAAAATGCTCATAATAACATTTTGATTTCTTTAAATTATTTAAATGCAGGTATGGTGCTTGATATCTTTTACATTCATACAGAAATTATGGCCAAACCCCGATAGAAGTTTGGAAGTGCACACAAAGAAGCTGTCTCAAAAGCAGGTGAGAGAGGGAAAGGCACCTAAAGTTACCAAAAACAAGATCCTGTTGTTTGCAAGTGAGTTCACACAGAGCCTGCAATCACTATATCATTGTGTTCTCCTTTTTGATAATCAGAACCTACTTTCATCACAGTACCGAATGTACTGAAGATGGCTACATGGAATGGTATCTGCAGATCGTTATATCCCCAAGAAACACACACGCCACTTCAGCACAGTCAAGATCAAATGTTATCAAATGAGACTGCCAATCAAGCAATTGTTTGTGAAGAGAAAGCCTATCTTGAGCATGACTGGGACAGCACCCCAACTGTCCTGCAGTGGGATCAGGCTTGTCAGAAGTTAGTACGAGGCCTGGAGTCAAAACTTAAAGCGAGACCCCCTGGATGCGTTTCCCATTTTGGCTAGGTGCGATGAGCCGCACGTATTTCTGAGCATGTAAAAAAAAATACTTAGCGCAAAGAGAAAACATAGAATCTTACACCATCCACTTTGCCTTATTATCAATAAATGTAATTAAAGGCATGCTTGTTACTGCCCTGAGTGAGACTATGTACAGTGCTTGGACCCATGTTAGACCTGGCCCTTTTGACAGGCTTATCCCCAAACGTTTTGCCTTTTGCCTCCTATTTTTCTGACCCTGTTTTGTTGGCCAAAGGATTCTGGGCACTTTACCACTGCTGACCAGTACGAAAGTGCATATGCTCTCTGTATAAATTGTGACAATGATTGGTTATCCATGATTGGCATATTTGATTTACTGGTAAAGTGCACGGTGTATGCCAGGGCCTCTAAATCAAATGCTACTAGTGGGCCTGCAGCACTGGTTGTGCCACCCACATGAGTAGCCCTGTAAATGTACCTCAGACCTACCACTGTAGTGTCTGCGTGCAGTTGTAAACTGCCATGTTGTCCTGACAAGTGCACCCACTTGCCAGGCCCAAACCTTCCCTTTCCTTACATGTAAGGCACCCCTAAAGTAGGCCAAAAGTACCCCCATGGGCAGGGTGCAGTGTATGTGGAAGGTAGGACATGTACTACTGTGTGTGACATATCCTGATAGTGAAATACTGTGTAATTCGTTTTTCACTATTGAAAGGCTATCTGTCCCATAGGCTTAACATTGGAGTTGCACTGTAACATTTTTACATGTGTAACTTGCAATAGGGACAAAATAGGAAAACTAAGTTTAGACTCTCTGAACTCAGAATTTATTAACGCACCTTTTGGTGAAGGTGGTTTTTAAATCCTGTGTTTGAAAATGCCACTTTTAGAAAGTGGGCGTTTTCTTACTTTACCATTCTGTGTGCCTCTGGCTGTTTGTGTATTCAGCGTCTGGTGTGTGAGTGACAGGAGCTGAGAAGTGCATTCACTCTAGACAGTCACTGGGGGGGTTGAGGTGTGCCCTGCTTTGCCTTGGTGACTCATCGCAGGCCTGAATAGACCTGGAAGGCATTTAGAGTAGTGAGAGGAGTTGTGATTACACCTGAATAGGCTGTGTCTCCTTTGCACAATGCTGTCTCTGACCCCTGTGGTCATGCTGCAGCAGTGAGGGCAGAACTGGTTTGGACTTTGTTCAGAGACCCTTGCCACAAAGAGAACAAATACATTTTGGGGTATACGTATTACACCTAAAACCCCAAGACTTAAGATTACTTCCAGGAACAAGAGGACCCTGCCAAGAAGAAGAGCTGGAGAGCTGTAAGGAGGAGTACTGCCCCTTTGCTGTGTGGGGTTGGCCTGCAGTTGCTGCTACTGTCTGTGGTGGAGGAAAAGAACTGATTCTTTTTGCCCTGTTGGGGTATCCTGCTTGTGGAGAATCTCCAAGGGCTTGTGTGTGCTGGCCTCCTGTTTTGGAAGACTCAGGGATATCAAAGTCTTCCATGTGCTTTTACTTTACTGGAACTCCCTGCACTTACTGGAAGTTCCATTGTGCTTTTACTTTGCCCAGAATTACCTGAGGGGCTTTTATTTGCTGAAAAGGTCCTGTGTGCTTTAATGAGGGGAAGTTCCTGTACTTTTAGTTCATTGGAACGGTTCGTGCTGCTCGTCATCAGTGGGACTATATTGCCCGGGTAATCCAACCAGGGCTGTTTGTTAGTAGGGAAGCTCTCTGGCACTCCCTGGATAACCACTCGCTAAGGGCGCTGCCTGCTGCACCGCCGTGGGCCCGAGTTTGAGGCCAAGCCACCTGTTGAGGTGCAGAGAAATCAGGGAAGCGAAGGCAGCACCCCGCTAGCAAAATGAGCAGTGGGACCGCCAAACGTTGCCTAGGTAACTCCCCCACAGCGCCGCACGTTACCAAGGTCCCGTAAAGAGACCGGCAGATGAGGGGGGAAGTATCTGGCTCCTTTTTGTCGAGCGAGCCGAGCGGGTTGTAATCCTCAACGGAGGTCCCGCTAGGCCCCTGTGTCCTTCACTGGCGCCGTGCCCCATCAGCATTCAGGAGGGAAGGAAACCCTTCACCATAGCTGCACGCTTGTGAGCGGCTGTTCCTCCTGGGCGCAGTATGAAAGGAGGGGGTGCTCAAGGAGGGTCCCCCCGTAATATTTTCCCAGGAGTGTGTTCTTACCTGGAAAAGGACCCTGGAGCATGGTCATGCATAGCGCAGGCTGTTAGAGCGATCCCCTAACGAGGAAAAGGGGTTGCCTTAGAAGAGCTTCCAGAATTACCGTATTGTTGGTAGTAGGTGCGCAGAGATCTGTGCCCTACGTCTTTAGGCTGAATCACCTCACTACACCTGCTATGAGAATGGGTGTGCCATCCCCTATGGCCCTGGAGGGATTGTGAGTGCCCCAAGCGTATATCGTGATTCAGATGGTGCAATGCCTTACTATGACAGGATGCTAAAGTATTCTTTCCGGGCCTGCATAATATGTGCAAGGAGGGTGCTTTTATAATATGTGCAACCTACCAGTCATTGCTTGATTACATTACATAACTGATGTTATGCCTATTGCCTAGTGGTAAAGTGATGTTATGATCTTTGCCTTATTATGACAAGTGCCTAGTGGCACAGTAATTCATGTAATTGTGGTCTTAGGTGGTTTATGTGCACCTTTATGACAAGCGCCTAGTGGGGCAGTGATCTATGTTATGTGGTCTAATGTGTTTTACATACTGCAAAGTGACATGTCCTATGTGATGTCATGAAAAGCGCCCCGTGGAGCAGTGGTTTATGTAATTGTGGTCTAATGTGTTTTTATGTACAATACAAAGGATATTTTTGATATAACCTTGTGCAGAATCTCTCTATTTGTGGTGTGCCTAGTGTGTCACTGGTGCGTGTGTGTTGTGCAAACGCTGTACACATTGCCTCTGGGATAAGCCTGACTGCTCTGCCAAGCTACCAAGGGGGTGAGCAGGAGTTATCTTGGGTGTGTAACTTCCTTACCCTGACTACAGTGGTGGGTTCTGCCTGGCTTAGGTGTATACCCTAGCCAACCAGAAACCTCATTTCTAACAACCCACAAGCAAAGAAATGAACGAGTTTATAGAATTGAGAATGAGGCCTAAGAAGAGGGCAAGCACTCCAGAAGGAGGAGGCAGTGTAATTTCTGAGAGCAGAGAGAAAGGATCCATTATGCAACACCGTAGAACCTCTGGGGCAGTGTAGGGGTGTGCAGGACAGGACACAGATATGATTGACAGACGTGGAGCTGGCGTAGTGCTGTCGCTAGTATAAACTGAGCTGTTGAGCTGCTCTGTGGGATTGTTGCTTAAGGATTCAGTGATAGGGCAGCTTCGGATATCTCACTGTCAATCAAAAAACACAGCGAGGGAACAGGGACTCAATTAAAAATGCATTTTTTCAAATGCTTTTTAACATTACTTTGAGATGAAAAGTCCATGTGCTTCCACGTTTTATTCACAGTATGTACATGATATCCTACTTGTCTCCTTATGCATTTTGATGTAGTAGGCCTCCTACGGGTTTTGCTATTTTAAGTATTCATTTTCTGCAGGCTTGTCGCAGAATACATCTGAAGTGTTAGAGTCAAGTAAAATAGTGATTTAACTTTACCCGCTTTCAAACAAGAATAGACACATTAAAAAAGCTTTTACCTCAGATGAATAGGGTCCTTGAAAGATTTTTCTTCGGGAATGAATAGTGTGATTTTTATTAAGTGGATATGCTATGCTAATTTCAGAAAGCTTCTTTATGAAAGCCTATGCAATTCGAGGTTCTTTGAGCTACCCCGTTTAATAAATGCAAAAGAGATGGCTCGGGACATAACTCCACTTTACTGCTCTAAGGGGCATATTCACAAGAACGTGTGATAACCATCTCAAAAGTTACTTAACGCAACCTTCAACATCGCAGTCCATTGCGGAAAATTTACGCCGTGTTAACCAAGTATTCACAACACGGCGGTATCATGCGATAGTCCCCAGATAACCCGACAACTGTCCGCGTTAAAATCAACGCCACGCCTCAAAAATGCGAAACACGAATGCAAAAAAAGCTGCGATGAGGCCAAGCGCGATACAAAAAGCAGCGAAAACCAGCCACAGGCCTGCAAGTCACACACGTCAGGTGGGAACAATCACCATAAAAGCAGACCAAACAAACGGTGAAATGACAACGTCCGAGCACAACCCCACAGCTGTGATGCAGAACAAATGACCATTGTCCAAATCCGACAGGCAGTTCCCCACAAACAGCCACAATGTACATTGACATGCATTCAGTAGGTAACCTGCGCCAATGCGGAAACAAACATGGAACACACTGTGAAACCGCATCTCCCCTTCACATTGCAGAGGGACAAACAACTCCCCTTGCACACCGACGTGCCATGTCCATGACCAAACAATAATGGAAGCACGGACCAATGTAGGGGCAGTGACACCCCCACGTACATGTCACCCATGTCACGGGACTTGAGTCACAGGGTGCATCCCTGCATCATGGCGGCACATATCAGAGCCCAACAGAAGCCCTCTTGTCACTTGAAGGCCACAAATGACAGCCAAAATGGAATGAACAGGGACACATGTGAAACGCCGAAGAGTGGGATACCGTAACAACTGTGACACACAGAACTGGCATTTCGAATACGTGACACCCTAAACAGCCTCACTGCACAGAGGTGACACACCCACCATCCATTAACAAATTCCTAAATTGTCAGCACAACATGTTGCACCCACACGTTTCTGAGTGAAGTGCCTGTACAGATGAGTGACATGCACGAAGGGAATGTGTCTGGGAATGCATTTATTAGCACATGCTGTGCCTGTGGTCAGTCAACGTACTGTGCCATCACTGCTAAGGACCCTCACAATGTGACGTCAACCAGAGAAGAAATTGCCAATGATGTAGTCCCTTCGGGCAATTCCTGCTGCGGCTGCAGTGGGGTGTGGTCCACCTGCCTCATCTCCATCATCATCGTCCGGTGCATCTGGCACATGTATCCATGGGGCTCTGCTGCGTACACATATGTTGTGCAACACACAACATGCAACGATCATCTTGCACACGAGGCCTGGGCTGTACAGGAGCCGTCCACCTGTGACGTCCAGGCACCTGAAACGCGACTACAACACGCCAAATGTGCGCTCCACGATGCCCCTGGTGCATCTGTGGGCCAAATTGTACTGCCTCTGGGGCTGTGTGTTCGGGGCTCGGAGGGGTGTCATCATCCAAGCGCAGGGTGCATATCCTTGGTCACCTGTGACAGTGCAGAAAGACATGAGTCAAGACTACGTCTGCATGATGTGCTAGCAGGCCCACTGGTTCATTGGTGTGTGATATGTGTGAGTTAGTGATACCCGTATGACATGTACTGCATGTTGCTAATGAGCGGCATCACTGTGTAGTACGTAGCCTCACTGCTGCACCTCACCACCCGAGCACATTCACTATTGTGCGCAGGGCGATTGCGTCACATGCACCCCTACGGCACACCATTGTCATGCCTGTCTGCGCATGTCAACAAGCCTGACTACGACACAGTGATGATGCTGCGCAGAATGTGGCCGGCCACGTGTGTGTCGGCCCATTGCAAGGGCAGGGCTGACACAGATGTAGAGCACCTGCCTGGCTGAACCCGACATGCAGTTGAGGGTACATCTTTGGCTCATGCAGAGATAATAGCGACACACACAACAGTTGGCATGTGTGATCCCTGACCCCGAGCAGGCATGCCCTCACCCATGTACCCCTGCGGCCGAGCACGCACGCCGGGGGCATGCCACATGGCAACATTGCCGATTGCGGGACGGGTGGCGCAGACACTACAACAGGGACACACGCATCAGCCACATCCTTGGCAAGGCCTACACTGCACCACACCCAGATCCATGTGTGGAGTAGCCACACCCCTACGCAGTACCGACGTACGCCAGTCCATCCCGCTTACGCTCACAGGGAGGTACGACACGGTTTCATGTCCCAGGTCTACACCACTGCCTGCGGTGACATGGATGCGCACGCTGTACACAGCACAATGTTATGTGGAATGACCCCGGTCCCCCATGCATACATAACAACCACACAGACACACTGAGTGAGTTCATGGGACTGGCCACGGGCACATGCGCCCGGCCCCTTTTATTGCCAGGCTCACATCTCCAGTCCTGTGCTGGATGGGTGTTGGGTAGTGTAAGCCACCACTCAGGGGTTGGTTGGTGCTGGCAAAGACAACAACAGTGAGCAGACAATCAGCAGTACAAGGTACGTACATCATGGGTCCCTGACTTGAGCAGCACAGAGTTTGTGGCCCCGGATGCACAGCGGCCGGCACAGGCACACCGCCACGGGACGGTGACTTGCGGTGCACTGAGGTAGTGCCACGCGAGCTGAGCGTGTACTCGTAGATGTCCAAGGGGACTTTCGCAGAGGGTTGCGGAGGACAGTGGCAGGTGTCCTTCCAGGGCATGATGCAGAGGGCAGAAGCAAGCAGGAACAGGCAGATGGCGGAGTTGAATGCTACAGACCCCACTTTTGCAGCTTGTCAGTATCAGCTACATGTAGATGAAGACAGCCTCCAGCCCATGGGCTCAGACGCCACCGTCGTCCAAACAGAGATTGCCCATGGATTTCAAGGCACACACTCAGTGGCACCAGAGCTGGAAGGGGATGCAGTCTGCGATGAGGCCTGTATAATGACATGGACTCTGCTATGTACAGAGTAAGACTCAGTTCTAATCGTGTGACCTACTCCACCGCAGTGTGTGCCGGAGGCAGCGGTCAGCAGGGACCCACAGCCACATGTGGTAGGCATGCGCTGCACAGAGTCAGTGGCACCAGTGCAGTCGTTGGTAGTGTCCCATCACCTCCATAAAGGTGAGCCTTTTCTCCTCCGGACTGAAGCGCGTCTTCCTCTTACTCCTCTCCTTGCGTACTGTGACATGAACACTGCCATGAAGAAATCAAGACTCAGTTCCAAAAGTGCGACCTAGTTGGCCGCAGTGTCGGCCAGAGGCAGCGGTCAGCGCAGGCCAACGGCTGTCCAGTCATCTCCTCCTGGATCTCTCACACATGACGTTAGAATGGCATTTGTATTACTTTTGTGGCTGACATAGGTAATGGCACCAGAGCTGAGCGGGTGTGCAGCTGGAGAGGAGGCCGTATCCTGCCTGTGATGGACTGCATTGGATTGGTATGAGGCCTGCAGGACCGCAGTGCAGGCCCAAGCTCGGAGTCAGCAAGGGCCCACAGACACGTTTGGTGGGAGTCCTATGCACAGACTTGGTGGCACCACATCGGAGGGAGTATAGTGACATGAACTCAGCCTTCAATCATGTACACTGCCATGGTGTAATCAAGACTCAGTTCCAAATGTGTGACCTACTTGTCCGCTGTGCATGCTGGTGGAGTACGTCAACGAGAAAGGAGGTCCGCGGGCCTGTGACGCGGTGGCCGTGATGGTCCGAGGAGTCTGCCAAGGTCGGGGTTCTCGGGCTTGGAGCTTGCACCGGCACGTGGTGGGCCAGCTTTGACACACGCCGGTGAGCAGTGATGCCTGGATGCGCAGGGGCGGCCATTACAGCTTCGGGGACCAGCTGTCCGTGGTGCAGCAGGCGCACAGGATCCCAGGCAACACCGCTCACGGCGTAGGCCTCGTGGTGGGGTGAGAGGTGCCGCCCTGGCAGGGACGTTGGCCATTCCGGAAGAGGACCACGCCCAGGGCTACCTGCTTTTTATTCACACCCATACGCTGACCTGGCGTACGCCGGGCCAGCCTACTCCTCTCACGCTTACAGGGGGGGACGTGACAAGCTACGTTTCCTTGATCTCCCCCACTGGCTGGGGTGACATGGTTGCGTCCACTGTCCACTACACCACACACCAGCGGTGTATGTGGACATGGATATGTGTGTGGTCTGCATACTGCAGTCTGTCCGACACATCCTCGCCACACTTGCCATTGTGTGCAGTCCCATTCATCAGTCACATCGCCTCCTTCGCACATGCCTGGTTCCCTCCTCTTCCCACATTCTGCTGATGTGTGGCTGAGGTGCCATGCCGTTGATGCATCATGTACATGGCTAGGCCAGGTTCCCACGGTGAGTTGTGCTGTCGAGTCTGGTGGGTGGGCATGTTGTTTGGCATGTTGTATGTGGGTTGTGACGTGTGCATTCCCAGAGTTGTGAGTTGTATGATTGTGGAGTTGAGGTGTGTGGTGTGTTCATTTGGTACTTACCAACGAGCACTGCATTTCCGTACGTCCTGGAAGCGCCGGTTGATGATGGACTGTCGGAAGATGTATGAATCATGCACACTGCCTGGGTAGTTGGCAACGACATTGGTGAAGAGTCCCCGGTGGTCCACTATTGCCTGCACCTTGATGGAATACGTGTGCTTTCTGTTGCGGTAATTGTGTGCAGTGTCGGAAGGGGGCACAAGTAGGACATGTGTGCAGTCTATTGCCCCCAACACGTGCGGGAATCCAGCTATGGCGTAGAATCCTTGCTTGGTCATCAGCTGTTCCTGCGCAGTGTGGGGGAAGTATAGGTACTGTGGTACCAAGCTGATGATGGCATCCAAGACAGGTGTGAGGAACTTTGATAGGGCTGGCTGTGAGACTCCTCCGACTCTGGCCGTTGTTGGTTGGAATGTCCTAGAGGCCAACAGGTGCAGCACAGCCAGCAACTTTGTCTGTGGAGGGATGTTGGTTGTCTGCTGTGTTGGTACAGTCAGCCTGTGGGCAATGATGTTCAGGATGCGGAGGATGGTTGTCCTTTTGAGCCTGTAGTGGGCAATGACATACTCTGGTGTCATGTCTGTGAGGCTGGTGCGTTTTCTGAAGGTCCGCGGTCTGTGTCTGCGCTGTCTCTGTGGTGGTCCGGGGGGTGGTGCGGGGAGGATCCAGGGGGTGGTGGCGGGCCGGGGGGTGGTGGCGGTGGGTGTTGTGTCCCTGTTGGGGCTCCGAGCTGCATGATGAGTAGCTCCATGACATCTGTTGTCCTTCAGGTGTGGCTGTGGGCTGGGCTCCCTTTTCTGGTGCCGGCTGCCGTCCGACTTTACACCAGGTCAGAGCAGGTGTTAGTTTCCTGCTGCTAACGCGCCATATCGTATGTTTTGTTGACTTATCGCCGATCTGCCTGGTCGTTGTGAATGTCGCGGTGTGGTGTTGATGCGGCTTTTTGCACGGAATCGCCTACTCTGCATCTCATTAGCGATAGTTGCCGGTGTCATCTGTGGCGATGCTTTAGGTGGCTGCAATCGTGGGTTAACTGGTGTTATGGGCTGTTAACACCAGCTTGTGAATGGGGCGATAAATTTGGCTGCGATAAAGTGCCGTTAACTCGGCGATAGCTCCTTGAGAATATGCCCCTAAGATTGTAAGATTTACTGCTCAAGATTGGAATGTAATTCATCTCAGCATCATAGTATATAGTACCTCTAATTTAAGCACAGGTCCACTATAAAACCCTTCAAACTATTTGCATAAGTTTGGATTAGATATCTAGATAGTGTTGCTAATTGTATTGCCTCGTGCCCTTCAAAAGTGCTAATGCGAAGTAGCTTAAACGGACGTGAACTTGCCCTGTTTATGCAGCGACATATTTAATTAGAGAGCAAAGTATGCACCATATGGGCCTAGAATTTTGCATTGATGGGTTGCAATTTTACACTGGCATTTGCACTTACTGGCCGGAGCAAAAAGCAGCTTCAATACCAATAGAATTTCCTTTTATACGGTACCTGCAAAGAGAGCACACATGGACTCACAGTGGACACTCAATTTGACTAAGGTCAACTTCGGTACATGCACACAGACATCAATATATGTATATAGATGTTATAGTTAGGCTTTAAAATAATTTAAAAAAATTATGTTTAAAAACATGAAAACACAAATTCTACTGTCATAGTTTACTGAGCTAACTATAGCTTGCACCCTCCACTGCATTGCTGATGACCTCACCTATTACATCACTCATGGCATCTCAAATGACATCACTGATTTCATCATGCAATCATTGTGACACCGCCCTATAGGGTTTGTGGTTTTGTGGTAATTCTACTCATGGCCAGGCTCTGCTGCCAACCCTCAGTAGACACCCAGGGGCATATTTACAACAGAATGGAGAAGCGTGGCCTTAAGCAAACATTGCTAACGCCACGCTTCTCCATTATGAAAACGCAGGGATGTGCCGGCATCACAAGAATGCGGAGCACTCCTGCGTTTCCTCTAGCGCTGACGCTCAGTTCAGCTGCCTACCGCCAACGCAGGCACCCTTGTACCATAGTGCAAGGGTGTCTGCATTGGGGCACAATATTGTTTATGTGCAGGAAGGTCTCCCTTCCTGCACATAAACAATCATTCATGGCGATTTGAAACTTCTATGTGTGCTGATTAATGCAGCACTCATAGAAGTTGCAAAACGCCTTTTTGTTTTTGATTGTTTATGTGCAGGAAGTGTCACCTTTCTGCACATAAACAATCATAGGCAATTTGATGTTACTATGTGTGCTGCACAAGGCAGCACACATGGAAACAGCAAAAACGAGGACAAATAAAGCATTTCTCCTCATTTCGCCTGTTTAAGACCAGGTTTTCCCTGGTCTTAATTTTGGCGCTGCCTCCTAATTACGCCACCCTTGTAAATTGGGGACAGTGTCAAAATCAATAGGTGTTGCGGTGGAAAGCTCACTGCAACACCCATTGCCCTCCCCTTTCACGCTAAGTACAGCGTGAAAGGGTGCCTTATTTACAAGGCACCGTTAAGCCACTTTAAGTGGCTTAATGCTGCCTTGTAAATAAGGCGAAGCCCCTATCGCCACTACAGCGTCACTAAAAGTGATGTTGTGGTGGCGATAGGGGCTTGTAAATATGCTCCCTAATGTCTTGCTGCACACAGCATTAGGTTGTGTGCAGCGTGGTGTTGGGCCTGGCAGGGCAGGGCCTGGCCTCTGGCCAAGCCCCGCAGCCAAAACCCCCCGCGGGTGGCCAACCCCATTCGCGCACGGACTTCGGCCGTGTGCAGTAGGCCTCAGGGTCTGGCCTGTAACCAGGCTCTGCGCCCAACCCACCACAGGGGCCTGAACCCCAAGTTCACGACATTTGGCTATGAGCAGTGTGGGGTTAGCCGCAGGGCCTAGTCTCTTGTCAGGCCCTGTTGCCGAACCTCCACAGGAACAAACCCCCTGCTGTGCATGGCCTTTGGCTGTGCACACCTTGGGGTGGGCCCCAGAGCCTGCCTGTGTATCTAGACCCTGTGCCCAAACCTCTATGGGTGCTCAATGCCACGCTACCCCAGATATACCTATTTTTTAACCCTTTTAAGCCCACCAAGCACCTCTTTAAATGCAAATTTCTCAAAAATGTCTGAATTAATACTAAATCATAAAATGCATGCTTTCTGAGTAAAGTTCTAACTTTACCAAATTTAGTGTAATTGTTCAGCCATTTTTTCTTTATTGCTTCCCAAATATTCCCATGGGGATTAACACAGGAAAACAATGTTTTAGGAGCCCCCTTTTTCTACTCCCCCGTTAGAACGGCCGCCTTGAAACAGAGTAGGGATACTCTGCCCCCCTAGGTCTCATGGGAGGGTCCCAGAGGTACTCGCTGAGGCCAAAAACATAATTCATTTTTTAATGGGAGTGTGTTAAGGTGGTTCTGGGCCTGGGGGTTCGGTGTGATTGTTTTGGGGAATGGGAGCATGGTTCTCCCCCTTCTAGCCATCTGGAGGCCCTGTGGACCCCATCTCCAGGGGCAATAGTTTAATTTATGGGGAGGGGCCATCTGTTCCCCTCCCGCAAGCCTTTAGAAGGCCCTGGGGACCCATCTTCCTGGACCAATACTATATTTAGGGAAGGGGGCGTGGGACCACCCTCCCCAAGTCTTAAGAAGGCCAAAGGTCCCCATCCTCCAGGCCTGATAGATTTAAGTATGGGATATGTCTCCACTCTGCAAGCCATAAATCAGAACCAGGGACCCCAGGGCCTTAAGAGCCAGTGTCCCAGGGACCCCATACCCCCAGACATTGACGTGCTCCAGAGAATATAAATTTAACTCCCTGCCCACACTCTATGAGGCAGGGAACACAGCTTTGCAATGCCTAGCTTGAGCAGAGACAAAAACTGCTCCCATTGGGCAGGAGCAAAGTAACATAGTCGGCTCCCGCTGCACCCAGAATGGGTGCTGGTAGGGGAGCCAGCAGGTTTGCGGGTGCCTTGGGGCTTTCTTGCAGCCACCAATGTTTGAAAAAGGTGTGGGTGCCTTGGGTGGGCACCGGCACATCCACAGTATAAAAAATAATGGCTAGCTCCCACCGGCACCCAGTATGGGTGCTGGTTAGGTAGCCAGCAAGGACCACAAGGCCTTCGAGCTCCCCTTGCATCCCTAGAGTTAGTTAAAGTCTTGGTGTCCCAAGTGGGACAGAATCACCGAAAAGAAAATAAGCAAAAAGAAGAAGAAAGTAGCAGGAGTCTTTATTATTCACTGTTCCGAGCGAGGAGCAACCTATGATGCCCTGCAAGGCTTTTTAATGATATTTTTGGGGTCCTGGTGGTCCCCCTAGAAGGGGCAGGGGCACAACAATACATTTTTTAATGTTGTAAAGGGCTGTACAGAGCGCAGCAGCCCCTCAGTACCATTAAAAAAATTCACAGGACGTACCCCGGGTGATTAAATCCATGACCCCAGGAGAGCTTATCGTTATTTTTAAAGCAGTCCTAGCTGGAGCTGTATGTTCTTCAGCTGGAGTGCAAAGGCCCTTTGTGGTTTTTCTATTGCTGCATTTTGTGGCCTGAAAAATATCAAAAAGACTCAAAGACATGTTTATGGTAGTTGAGAAACTGCTTTATTTAAAATATTGTGAAACAATAGGTATAATTAAACATTGTAATGCGTGTTTTTTTATAAAATGCAAGCTTTTTGACAGTGACAATAGATCTGCTATATATATGTTGATGTGCTCACTTCCTTATAAAGCCTATACATCTGTCTTTCATATATTATATATATTTTAATTAAAAGAGGGATAGGCACCTGCTGATGGTTGGGAGCAGGGCGTAGTTACAGGCCAGGATGTGCCCAACACCCGCTGTGCATGGCCTTAGACATCCTACTTCACGTTAAAAAAAATAGAAATTCACTGAAAAAAACAAATATTAAAGTGACGATAAAGTTAGGAATTGTAAAAATAACATACTTTACTTTGAAAAGAAACTTTAAATGTCTTGTAGAAATTTCCAGGGAACAGCAGGATCCACAAAAAGTCTGGGCTTATCATTAAAGATGATTTTGAAGTAGGAAGGGCCCACAAAGAGGTGCTGGATTGAAAGAGATCTAGAGGCCTGATTACGATGACGGTGGGACCGCCACCGATAGCCCGTCAGTGGCGGTCCCACCGCCATCGTAACCATGTTTACCTCCCGCCATACTACAATTGCGGGTGGATGGTTGGCGGTCGGAAAGACCAACCACCATGCACCCAACGGGCTCCTTGAGCCCGCCGATGTGTCGGATGGAGTTGTATTCCTTACAATGGTGGCGGAGCCTGCCAGGCACCGCCGTAGGAATTACAATGTCCCTTTCCGCCCGCTGTTTCATGGCGGTTAACCCGCCATGAAAAGCCAGGCAGAAAGGGACTTTGGGGGCCTGTAGTGGGCCCCCTTTCCCCCCTGGCCCTCAGCTGTGGGTTTTGGGGGCACCTATGGTGCCCCTCTACATATCCCTGCACCATGTGGCAGGCACCGCATGGTGCCTGCCACATAGTGCAGAGATATGTGAAGTGTCCCCTTTTTGTACTGCGGCGTGTGCTGCAGCCAGCAGCACCCGCCAAAATACAAAACATAGGCATTGCAATCGCCGTGGTGGCGGTCGCATCCTAATACCTATGGGGGACCGCCGACAGCCAGTCGAGCGGTCCCATTTATGAAAAAATGGGAATTGAACGAAAGTCCAACCGCCATTCTAATCAACCCCTAAGTTTGTGTCTTATGGCCAGAAATCCCTTCCTACGAAGGATGGTGTCTTTCGCATTATCCTGAGCAATGCCAATTTTGGCCCCTTCCCAGGTAAACTGCTGATGTTTTTTCATGTATTTGAAGATTTCTTCCATGTGTTTATATCTTAAAGGTTTGAAAATCATGGTCTCTTACTCTTGGAGGAGTCTGGTGGTTTAGGAGAACGAATCCTATGTGCTTTTGCAATCTCAAAGTCTTTGGAAAAGGAGATGTTCAAAGTGTGGGGAACCCACGTCTTCTGGAATTCCACACATGAGTTAGCAGCTTCTTCTGCACCTTCTGGGAGGCCAAAAATTCAAATGTTTCCTCTTCTGTTGCGATTTTCCAGGTCTGTAACTTCCATTAATAGAGACACTAGTTTGGCTCACATTGACTTATTAAATTTTTGTGTGCTCTTCCCATCATCTTCAAGAAAGCTGATGCGAGATTCAGCCTCTGTAATCCTGTTAGCTAAGTCTCTAAAATCCTTCCTCAAGTCCTGAATGTCCATTTGCATTATATATGTGTTTGTTTTTGTGGCTTGTGCCAGGTCATGCAGGGCAGTAAGTCATTGAAGAATGAGATCCATGCTTGTGGATTGGTGAGTCTTGGATTTAGTGAAGATTCTGGAAGTGGTGGCGCGAATTTAGATATTGTTTTGCCTGTTTGGAGTTCTTTAGTCTCTCTTGTTTCTATGACTCTGCCTTCTGCCATGGTCGCAAGTAAAAGGGAACTCCCCTTGTGATGGTACTCTGATAGAGAGAAGCTCGAAGAAGGAATGGAGAAAGTGACCACCAAAGTTTATTTTTAGCTACAACATCTTGAAAGAGTAACTCACACAGCAAGAGTTATTAATGCATAGTGAATTGGTGATCCTCATATGTAACAAATTATATTCAGTATCAGCACCTGTGAGGAGTAGCCTTGACTCTCCGTCAAAGGGTAATGGACACAACCCATTTTGTAGAGTACCAAAATCACCCTGTAATGTATGTAGCATAAACCAAGCAAAGTTTAGCTGAAAGATGTAGAGATTTAGTTTATGGCAGCTATTTTGTCCCAAATCACGATGCCTGACCTTCGCTGCTGAAAGTATATATGGTGCTGCATAAAAAATAAAGTCAATCTTAGCACAAGTAGGCATAACGTGTAGAAGTAAGTTGGTGTGCACACTTTCCAAAACCTCTGGAAATTACCCAGTAAATTATTTTGCCAATAGTATAGAATGTATGGCTGCGGCCATTTTAATGCCCGACCTTCACCTTGATCGAGACTGAAGCTCTGATGTTCTTGGGTGAATTTAGATGGAGGAAACAGTCTCCTTCATCGCTGCTATTTCAGCCCACCTGTGCGACATCACATTTAGCCTCCCTCACTGCCATCCACTCCCATAAAACGGCAGAGGAAGGCTTGATCCGTCAGAGAGAGCGCTTAGGCAGCCATTTTGGTTGAGCTCTGGGCAAACATTTTGATATGGACTATTCATGAATCAAATTTAGCTACGGCTACACTGAACTGGATTGCTTATTTGCTTAGGATAGCTATGTTATTAATGCTGCTTTTCTTACTAAATGTTTGACATTGTTCTGATATCCTTTTCTGTACTGCAATGCGATTTGAAAAATATTGTTACTCCCCCCTTAACACTAATGTTATAGTCCACAAAAAAAATAACTGCCTAGTTCTTATAGTAACAATGGTTTGTAAATTTTATTTCTAGCATAAGTTCCATCTGTCTCTTGAAAGTCCAATATATAAATATCATGTCAGAAGGCAACCTTGTAGCGCTCCTGTTTCCAGTTTATCTCGTAATGTTGGTTGGGTTAGTGAGCCTTCTGGGATGGGCTGGGCAGGTTTATGTTTCCTTTTGTATTTTTGTTTTCTCACTTCCCCTTGCTTTTTACTCCTTACTTATTCCTTTATTCAAATTATCTGGGTAAATTCAACAGAAGTTCAGATACCTTTAGACACTTCTATAGGACATACGTGATCTACATACTGACTCACATTCTTTCACAGGTACTGTTTTCATATTATAAGAGCCCACTTTATGAAGTTCAGTCTGCACCCAAGGAGGCACTTAAAACACTATATTACACAAGGTTGTTATTACTAAAAATATGTGCACTATCACTTCATAACCTCTAAAAATATGTTCTCTCAACACCAAGGGCCTAACCATCCAGTTAAAAGAAGGAAGATAACTGATTATTGCTATAAACATAAGGGTTATATCATATTATTACAAAAGATGAAATTCGGTCTTACAAAATATTTGAAACTTAAATACCATTGGATAAGTGATAGTTTCAACTCTCCAGTTCACCACAAAAAAATGGAGTTGTAACTTAAAATTTCAAAATATCTAACATCTCAGCTACTTTCCAGCAGCCAAGCAAAGAAGGCATATTTGTGATCATTCAAGCCAAAAAAGGAGAACTCAAATTTTATATAATTACTACCTGTGCTCCAAATACATATGACCCTGAGTTTTGGCCCTCTCTCAACCATCACCAAACTCCCATAATGTAATGGCATGATTTTAGGTGGAGATTTTAACCTTCCACTAGAAGACACTCTTGACTTCTTATCCTAAGTATAATTTAGGCCTAACAGGTCACATGCCTATGTGAGGTACACAGCTACACTGATGTATGGAGAATTCGTAACCCACGGGTAGTGAATATACGTTTTATTCATATCCGCATGACTCCTTTTCGGGGATTGATTATCATTTAGTAGATGATCTGCTTCTCCAACACTCAGATTCCACACAAATAGAACCAATTGTTATTTCAAACCATGTATGCATTTCATCAGAGCTATAAATTGGTGCTCCTACCCCAGCCCCTAAGCAATGGAGAATGAACAATGTGGTGATAGGTAATGAAGCAATAAGACCCTCCATCCAAAGAGACATTACACACTTTATAAATGAAAATAACATAAATGAAAGCCCCCCTCAACTTTTTTGGCATTCATTTAAAGCCACAATAAGAGGATAAATGATTAACTAATTTCATCTAAAAACAAAAAAGATAATCTGAGACTGAATGAACAGGAGGCTACATTTAAAACACTAGAATTTAAATTAAACCTTTCTAAAGGCTCTTTGGCTTTTACTGATTTAAAATCTCTCAAATATGAATATAACAAAATTTTGAGTACTAGAGCACATAAATGGGTTGAGATAAATAAAGCGTAAAAAATGGTCAAAAAGAATAAAGTTGATCGGTTGCAAGCTAATTAATTACTTAAAATTTGGAAAGCACAAATCTGTAATCCCAGCCATCAAACATGCAGTTTGTTGAAATGACAGTTCATTACAAGATATTTTGGATTCTTTTCAAGACTTTTATGAAACCTTATATGCCCTTAACACTAAATTTCTTAACAGACTCTCATTGCCTGTTTTGGACCCAGAATCCAGAAATAACCTCAAGAAACCTATAGAGCAGGATGAAATTCTTAAAGCTATATCTAGCCTAAACCTGGGGAAAGGTCCTGACCAGGACAGGTTTAATGGCAACTTTTATAAAAACATATGCACAGTCCTTACTTACACCTCTTCACAATTTGTTCCTTCACTTTGTTGATACAGTTAAGATCCAGGGTGCAGCTGCTGTCACGACGATAGTCGTAATCCCTAAAGAAGGTAAAGATCACCTAGCAGTAAAAAACTATTGTCCTATTTCACTTATCAGTAATGACTGCAAGATATATGCCAAAGTGTTAGCTACAAGATTGGAGAAAGTTTTAGGCCAATTAATACACCCCACCCCATCAGGATTCCTTAATGGCCGGCTGGCATGTGACAATGTCAGGACATTATGCGACACTCTAGAAAGGGCTCGATCCTTACATTCCCCCATAGCTGTGATTGCCTTAGACACAAAGAAAGCTTTTGATAAAGTCTCATGGACCTTCCTGTAGTCTTCCCCACAGAAATGTAGTCTTGGTGAAAACATTATTAAGATGCCAGTTGCCCGTTATTATAATTCACAAGCTGCAGTTCGGGTCAATGGCTACACCTCAAACAAATTTCCTTTAAAATAAGGTACATGTCAAGGTTGCCCCCTATCCCGGCTTCTTTTTGTTTTGTCCATTGAACCCTTACTTGAGATGATCCAGAAGGAGAGTAACATCAAGGGTATTCCTTTCCATTCTGGTCCGCAAAAAGGCAGCGGCTTATGCCCATGCTGTTTTAATCTTCACAGAGGAAGCTGACACAACTATTTCTTGTATCCTAGAAGTACTTTAAAAATTTGCAGAAGTAATATGGACGAGATGAAAGTCTTCCTGATGAATACTAACTGTTTCTCCTCCCATATACAAAATACTGGTCTCAAATGGCAAGGCTCGTCACTAAAATAATTAGATATATGGTTTGGGAAGGACATTCAAGAAACTCTACCACTTAATGAAATTAAAACAATCTCTAAAATCAAAGAACTGATTACACAATCGTCCTCTAAATTTATTACCTGGTGGGGTAGGATGGAAACAATTAAAATGATGCTAGCGCCTATAATTAACTTTTCGATCAACATGCTTCCCTTTAAATTTTCCCATGACTTCTACACAACCATTGACAACACCTTGAAAGAGTTTTTATGCAAAAAATTAAAAAATCTAGAATCTTCCTCAGGAAACTGAGAATGGATAAAAAGGAAGGCAGAGTTAAATTACAAGATTTCCTCCGATACCATCAGGACTTTTTGGGTAGGCAAGGCTCCTGGTGGTTCTCCAACATCCCCAATAAGACCCCTACATGGCTACTGATAGAAAGAGACTTATCTGCTCCTCTTCCAGTTGCGCCCTCCTAACGGGAAACAACACCTACTTCATCAGAAGTGCAGACAATATCTGTTTCAGAAAATCCCACATTTTATCATCGTCCAAGAAATTATGGGATGCGCTAGATAGTTATTTACAAAAGAACAAACCCCTATGAAGGTCTGCTATCTTTATAAATCCTATCATTTAGTAGGAGATAGTGATTCCCCACCACTATGTCCTGTAGTGTACACATTTTTATGTTTCGCCTGCACAGCGCTTGTGAAATCTATTGTTAACATATATCTTTAAAGGGGCTTACATCCCTCCCCCTTGCTTTTCATTGGTTTCTGTGCTTGCCACTTACTTTTCCTCCGTTTTTATTGGCTGTAGCATGTTCTTCCTGTGTGTTTGCTCTTATCAGTTTCCTGATTCCAAAGTACTGTTTTAATCCACTTTTGAAGTGGAACTCTTTTTTGATTTGCATAGCCGGCAGCTCTCAACACGGCCCGGGCTTATCTTATGCGGAACTGCATGTTGCACACACAATTACATGTGCCCAGCTGCAGCATGGGATGCGTGAAAATTGCAATATTTATGGCAATTAAGCAATGGACGTAGACTGGACTCCTAATTTCAGGGTAAATATTCATGCGCTCATATACACGGTTTTGCCTGCACAGGCTACAGCTGGTACTTTTTAAACTCCATCCTTCCCCGCAACTTCCTACTGTTGCTCTCACCCTCTATTCCTTTCCCTTGCCCTCCTGCCGCGCTGCCCATTGTTTTTTAACCCCTTCCCCATGCTATTTTTTTTTTTTTTATATTTCTTTTTATTAAACAAAAATTAGTGCAATAATACATTACAGAGGAGTCAACCACTTAAGGGCATGAGGTACCTTGGGGGAGCAAAATCGTGTGACATAAATACATGAAATGAGAAATGCTACGGTGAGGGCGGGTCTGCAATATCAAAACAGCGAGGCGGTGAGCATATTTCTCTGCGATATATATTCCAGGGGCCCCATACACGGGACCACTTTTGGGGGCAACCCCTGGCTAGGTATACCGTTTTTTCCCTATACATGCACCAGTCTAGATCCCTCTCCCAGGCTTCTATTGTGGGAGGTTGCTCTGCTCCCCACCGCTGCGCAATGTTCCTCTTTGCTATCATGAATCCCAGTGTAGACCATTGTGTCTGGGCGGTGTTCAAGTCAGTAGGTTCCCAGATGTTCAGGAGGCAACGTCTCACCTCAGGGTGAAGCGAGATCGAGAGTACTGTGTTGATGACATCATGAACCTTGCGCCAGAATGGGCTGATGGCTGGGCACTCCCAAAGAATATGTATGAATGTTCCCGTGTGCCCACAGTTCCTCCTACACTCCCCACTTGCCTCCCTTCCCATATGTAATAGCTGGGGCCCAGTAATGTAGATCCTGTGTAGGATTTTAAGCTGAACTAATCTGAGGCGCGCCGGTATGGCTACCACCCTGGGAGAGGATATCGCCTCCTGCCAATCTTCCTCATCCAGTTCAATCCCGTCCCTTGTCCACTTCTCCCGCAGTGTTTGGAGCAGGTCTTCCCCATTATTGATTAACTTCTTATATATGAGAGAAATGGTTTTCTCAGGTAGTGACCCGTCTAGTATTCTATCTTCCAATGGTGAAGAGTCGGGAGGGACGGTGTCTCGTGGCAGGTGCGTACGTAGCGAGTGCATGATTTGTACATAGCGGAAGTGTTCAGTATCTGCCAATTTATATTCTTTTTGAAGGTCAGCAAAGAGCTTGATCCCGCTTGTTCCCAACATATCTTTGATGTGTGAAATTCCTATAAGATCCCACCTGTCAAACCCTTTCGTCTTCCACAAACTACCCAACCTCTCTGAGTCCCACAATGGAGTTGCTAGTGTCAATGTATTGCCCTACCCCAGCGAGTTTGTTGCGCTGTGCCAAACTTGAACTGTATGTGCAGTCGGGCCAGTTAGGGCAAACCGTCTAGGCTTTGAGTATAGTGCTCTACCATACGTCCCTCCCGGGAGGAGCCATCTGTCCATAGCATAGCCAGGGTCATCCGGGCGCCCGTAGGTGCCGTGATTAACGGCAGCCAGATGAGCTGCCCAATAGTATTTTTTAATGTCGGGAAGGCTAATGCCTCCGTCATACCACGATAAGGTAAGTTTAGTCAAAGCAATGCGGGGTTTTCCTTCCCATAGCAGAGTTCGCTGGAGATTCTCAATCTCTTTGAAGTAGTGAGCTGGGACAGGGTCCAGCGTGTTCTGCAGGATATATAGGAATCTAGGGAGGGACATCATTTTAAAAAGGGCCGCCCTACCCAAAAGCGAAAGGGGGAGTGTTTTCCAACTAGCAATATCCTTCTGGAGTCTGTGAAGGGGTGGAAGGAGATTCCGCTCGTACCGAAGTGTGGCATCTAGGGAAACAAACATGCCCAGGTACTTAAACCCAATGGTGTTTATCTGTATTGGACAGTTCCTAGGGGGAAGAGGTGGGTCACCACTGAGGGCATATAACAGGGACTTACTCCAGTTTACAGTGAAGCCAGAAAATCTGCCAAAGACCTCCAGTATATCCAATACCACCACCAGGGAGTGTTTCGGAGAGGCTAAATAAAGGAGGATGTCGTCCGCATACAAGGAAATGCGGTCCTCCCAGCCCGGGGACCATTTCAGTCCTCTTATCCTAGGGTCACCTCGGATCCACGCTGCAAAAGGTTCAAGGGCCAGGGCGAAGAGGAGGGGCGAGAGCGGACATCCCTGGCGGGTTCCCCTGCTAAGTGGGAAGGCTGCGGAAAGTTTGTTATTAACTACCACTTGGGCTAGGGGGTCACTGTATAAAAGACGTACCCATTGGATAAATTTAGGCCCAAAGCCCAGTTTAGCCAAGACTGCCCACAAACAAGGCCACTCCATAGTATCAAATGCCATGGTGGCGTCTAAGGACACGACCACCGCTGGCTCTTGAATAGTATGTGCTCTACTCACCACTCCATGTAGTCTGCGCAGGTTTAGTGCCGTGTTCCTATGGGGCATAAATCCAGATTGGTCCGGGTGGACCAAGCCGCTGATTATTTTAGCTAAGCGCGTGGCCAATAATTTGGCCAATATTTTGGGTTCGGCGTTCAGAAGGGAGATGGGTCTGTATGATGCGCATTCGGTTTTGGCCTTGCCCTCTTTGTGGATTGTTACTATGGTCGCGATCCTCTGCTCCCTGGGCAGCACACCGCCCTCTCTGGCCTCCTCGAACATGGCCTTCAGGTGTGGTGCCAGTTTATCTGGCCGAAGTTTGTATAGCTCAATAGGGAGTCCATTAGGACCGAGCGCTTTCCCTGAATTCAAAGCGCGGATTGCTTGCCCAATCTCATCTATTGTCAAGTCGCTGTCCATATATTGACGGTCTTCTAAAGTGAGTCGGGGGAGGTTAATGTCACGTAATAGTTCCTGAGAGTCTTCTTCGGAGTGTGGGGTTACTGTTTTGTATACAGTGGAGAAGTGAGTGGCAAATCTATCCACTATGGCTTGTGGCTCCGTAATGGAAGTCTCTCCCGCAACCCTAAGTTCCGGCACCAGCCTGCTCGCATACTCTTTTTTATCGAGCCACGCTATAAGTTTCCCTGCTTTATCTCCAAGGTCATAGACCCTACCTAGCTGCTCCCTGCTCAGCGCCCTCGCCCTATCCGTCACCAGGGCCTTGTATTCATGTTGTTTCAGGCTCAACAGGTGGAGCTTTTCTGGCGTAGCTCCAAGTTCAGGGTCTCCCTCCAGAATACTAATTTCAGACTCAATGTCAACCACTTCTTTGCGATTGTCTTTCTTAACTCCAGAGATCAATGACAGTGCCTGGCCTCGGATTACCATCTTGAATGCTTCCCACAATGTCTGAGGTGAGGAAACAGAGCCCTCGTTATCTAAGAAGTAGTTATCCATGGCTTTCACTAAGTCATTCCGGATTTTGGTTTTTTTTAGGTACCAGGGGTTAATGGGAGCTAGCCTGCCCACCGTGGAGCGACTAAGGGCTATATGTGTCCATATTGGCGAGTGATCTGAAATGCCTCTAGCTAGGTGTTTGATGTCCTGTATGCAGTGGGCCTGTGCTGCTGGAACCAGGCAGTAATCCAACCGGGAGAGACTATGGTGCGCTCCGGAATGAAAGGTATATTGCTGCTGATCCGGATGATATGTTCTCCACCCATCTACCAGCCCCATGGAATTGAGGAAGTCAGGCAACCATTGAGAAGAAGGCCCCACTTCTCGCGGGGGATAACGATCGAATGCGCCAGAGACTACTGCATTAAAGTCACCCCCTATAATCAAGTGGCTTTCTGGAATGGTGAGTAGGATAGAGCTCAGATCTGCAAATGTTGTGTTCTGTAGTCCCGGTGGGACGTAGATTGACATAAATGTGGTGGGTCGCCCCTCCCACATGCCCGACACCCCAACATATCTGCCCCGGTCGTCCACCCACGTGGCGCTCACAGCTAGGGGGAAGGAGTTTTTCATCATAACGCCCACTCCCCTTGAACCCGAGGTGAATCCTGCATGGGCCACCATTTTGTATCCCCATCTGTGCATTACCTTACACATGTTGCCAATGAGATGTGTTTCCTGTAATAGGACAACATCCGGGGCTTGGCGTTTGATATACTGGAGGACTACACTACGCTTGATCTTGTCCCCCAGTCCGTTAACATTCCAACTCAATATCCTAATATTTCCCCCCTTGCGTACCCATTAGTTAGCTCAAAAATTACAGACTCCTCTGTTGTAAAATAAAATTGGAATAACAATGTGAAAACAATACAAACATAAAAATATAAAACCCCCTCCCAACTGCCCCCACCCTGCTTCCCTGCACTGTGAGCTTAGAACTGCCCATGAAAAACTCTGCAGAGTGCCTGTCGCCCTGAATGAACACTAAAAGTAGAAAACGTAGGGTCATGCCATACCAGTTAGCTGACCTTCCCCACTTAGTAAATATGAAAGTCCCTCAGAGAGTCACGCACCGCAGTTCTGGGTAGAGACCGAGTGCCGGGGGGCCACTGCATTGGTGTTCGGCCCCCACCCCGCCCCGTTACCTGTCTCAGGGCTTCACAGGAAAGCGTCCGCTCCACGGAGAGCCCACATTTCTCTTAGTCCTGTCACTCACGCTGCTGAGAGGCCTCCACCTCCGCCGCTCCGCCGCCGTCCGTCTCACGATTCGAGTGGAAGTGCAGCCACTCCGCCGCTTCCTCCGGTCGCTCAAAGAACCAGGCCCTTCCCTCCGCCTCCACCCGGAGACGCGCCGGGAATAGCATGGCGTACTTGAAACCACGGTCTCTCAGTGTTCGTTTAACAGGGAGGAAGGACCTCCTTTGTCTCTGCACTCGTTGTGTAAAGTCCGGAAAGAAAGAAATGTCTGCATTCTCGTAGCAAAGGCCGGGTCGAGTCCTGGCATTCTGGAGGATTATATCTCGATCGCGGAAGTTCAGAACTCTAGCTAACAGCGGTCGAGGCGGAGCCCCCGGCCTGGGGCGGCCTCCGGGAACCCTGTGGGCCCTTTCGATGACGAAGAACTTGCTGAGACCCTTGGGCTGCAGATGTTGCAGGATAAGGTCCTCCACAAAGAGGTCTGGGGACTGTCCCTCCGCTTTTTCCGGCACTCCTAGGATCCGTAGGTTATTGCGACGCAGCCGCCCTTCATAGTCTTCCAGTTTTAACTCCGTGCTGTCCGCATATCCTGCATCTCCTCTTGGATCTGCGCCACATCTCCCACCAAGCTAGAGGTGGTAATCTCGACCTGCTTGACTTTTTCACTAAGTTTAGACAGGTCTGCTCGGATTAAATTAACCTCTATGGCGATTGTGTCCATTTTGTGTTCCAGAGAGGTTTTTACACTGGAGATGGCCTCCATGACGTCCCTCAGGGACAGTTCCTGGTCTTCCCCACCTTGTTCACTCGCGGGGCTGTCTCTGGATTGGCGGCGTTGGATCACTTCTTTGGGGAGGGTGTAGCGATCTAATTTATTGGACTGCACCACCTTAGATCCCCTGGCACTTGCCGACTTGCTCTTCTCCATGTCTGCTCAGTGACACTCTCTGGGCCCCTTGATCAGTCCAAGCTTGGCTCCAGCCTGAGCCGTGGCCCGGTCAAGGACACTGTCGCCCTTCACCGCCTGACCCACAGAAATCAGTGGCACCCAATCAAGGGAGCGGGAGATGTCGCTTTCACCGTGTCCCGGGCTCCGGGCGTCCGGAATTTCTGCCCGATGTCTTGCGGCTGCAGAAAGGGCGGTGGTGCAGCTGTTTCACCCCCAGTTGGGCGCTGTCTATTTGTGGCAAGGGTGTGTCAGCAAGCTGTTGCTTTCAAGGCCACCGGGCCTGCCCGGCGTCCAGGGTTTCACACGTCTCCAGTCGATCCCCGCCTCACCCCTGCATCCACGGATCAATGGGGGAGGGCAGCCACCCAGGGCTCCAGCGAATCGCCCTCGCAATGGGATGTAGAAATTTCAGAGGGAGGTGAGGGCCCGTACACCGCTACTGCCCACAGCTCCCAGGTGGCCTTCTGCCACCACACCCTATCACTCGGTACCTTGGGCCTTCAGACCTGGTGCTCCAGTCTGCGCCGATCCTCCAGCAACACTCATGACATGGACCCACTACCCTCGGTGCCTCTGCTAGGTCCCAGCAACGCCACAGATAGTCCCCGGCCCTGTATTGGTCTCAGCAAGCACGGATAAAAAGAGGTGAGGGCGTAATGTAGTGCGTCGGCCTGCTTCATAAATCGAGCTCCTGGCTTTGAAGTGTCTGTAGGGCCTCGTTTCACTGTGTCTGCAGTCTCCGGCTCATGTGGTGTTCAGTCGCCTCCCTCACGCCCCATGCCTTCGTTAGTGGGTCTCCTGCCACCTCACCTCTCCTTTCAGGCTGTATCGATCTCCGGGTTCAGTCACAGCCAGCGCCCCCCGCAGGTCCCAGCCGCTTGCACGGTCTGTTTACGGCACTGTGCCGACCCGGCGGCCCCAGATGGTAGAGGCCGAAGTTGTGTTGCGCTGCAGCGGCCTGTCCCGAAAATCGAGCTCCCGGCTTCACGGCGTTCACAGGCCCTCTTCTCACGAGGGTCGCAGTGTCTGTTTCGGGCGGAGCTCGGCCCTCGCACACGGCTTAATGCCCTCCGCAATCGTTCCGGTGCGTTTCCCAACCTTTGGGATCCGGATTTGTGTGGCGGATAGTCGTGGGGAGATCAGCTACGACGGAGCTCCCTCTTTAGGCGGCCATCTCGGTTCGGGTCTTGGCCACGCCCCCCCCCATGCTATTTTTACATGGCTTAAAGAAAAAAACCGCTATGACGCAGTCAACGCTGGCCACATCATAGCTCTTTTTTTCTTGTTTCTTGTTTTATTGTCTGGCTGGTCCATTGAATCATTTCTGTCGCCGGATATTATTTGGGGGACATACCTTGGTAGCTAGGAGTGAGATGCACTCCTTTAGCCCTGACCTTCACAGCTGCGCAGCACTTAGTGCCAGCTGCAACGTTTAGGCCTGCGCAGATTGCGCACCCTTGACTTTCGCTGCTTAGGCAGCGCGCCCTGAACTTTTGGGACATAGGGCATTTGAGCCCCTCTTTGAGATGGCCAGTTGGCCAGGGGGACTGTTAGGATTGTAGGGCGCCAGGCCCTAATGTGATTGATGCCTCTGCTATGGTTTCTACCGTGAGGTTATGTGCTAATGTGGTTTCTGTCCTAAAATATGGTGCTAGGAAATGTGATGCATTTACTATGGTTTACGCACCCTGTTTCTTACCTCTAAATGTACTTTTATGGTTGTGAGGTTTTGCATAATGTGGTTATGCTAGCGAGGTTATTATTCCCTAATGCGTTTAGGTTGTGAGATATTTCCTAATGTGATTTATGATTAGCATGTTAGTGTCTAATGCGTTTAGACCGATGAGAGAATTGCATAATGTTTATGATGGTGAGGTTGGCGTCTAAGGTTTTGCGCCTAATGTGATACTGTGCATAATGTGGTTTATGTTACAGGCTGATGTGCTTATGGGACTGTTACTGGAATTGGCTTGTGGACATTGTCTCCTCCCAATATGGCAGGCATTGAAAAATGCTGATACTCCCCCTGCGTTTGGAGTGTCCCCCTGGTTTGGGCCAAATGATGCTTACTGTAAAAGCATGGTTACTGCTTGATTCCTGATTGCGCCCCGGCATTTTCTACCATTCAACCATGCGCCCGCCTAACCCCTCCCGTAACTCGAATCTCGTGCGTTACGGACCCAACTCCTGGTCCATTAACTACCCAGACAAATTGACCAGTAATGCAAAAAAGAACTTCAAGCACAGTACTCTAAAACAACACCCGGAAACACTCATTGTAGATAACTACCACACAGCGACCAACGGCAACACGAAAACTAACTTCATTTTTTACACTAATCGCCCGACTAAATGGAAAAACACCTTCTCTCTTCACCTTAAAGTCGCCAAGTCAGTAATCATTCCCTATGGTGAAAAAATCTCCACCACTATCTCTCCGACCTTCAAAGGGGAACTCACCATTTCCATCTACAGAACTGGAACCATTCTCATACAGGCCACCGACCCGCACCTCACCACTTTTGACCGCCACTTCCCCACACTTCTTTCCTCGTTAACTCAACTGAGCCACCAAACCCTATCTCCCCTATCCCCCACCACCCTCACTAATAACGTGGAACTGATCCAATCTCCCTGCCCTGAAGAACCTCTCTTCAACTCATGGACATCCACCATCACTCACTACAATCACACTACCCCCATCATTACTCTCCGCCGCCAAACGCCCACCATTATTACATCAACTGATCACACCAGGAACAACAAAATCACAATTAACAAACACCACAAGGCCGATCTCGATCTCGTCAGCTCGGACTTCACCCTCAGCCCTCCCACGACTGAAATCCCCACAGGCACTCCCCCTCGACCTCTGATAATCTGAACCCTCCCTCTCAAACTACCCCTTCCTCCAACACAGACCCTCTTCCCCCGACCCTTACTTCCCCCTTGTCCAACGTCATCTCCAATCCAGCGGTCACTCTCCCCCTACCACCACTGCACACTCCCCTTCCGATGTCCCACATCCACAGGCACAACCCGTCTCCACCACTTACCTCACTGACAACCCCCGTGACTTCCCCATGTCCAACGTCTTCACCAATACAGCAGACACTTTCCCCCTATTATCACCGCCCACTCCCCGTCCGCCGTCGCACACCCACATACACAACCTGCCTCCACCGCTAATCTCATTGACATTCCCCGGAACTCTGACTTCCTACCCAGAATTTCTCTCCCTCCTCACTTGGACAGTAGACCCTCTACTCCTCCTCTGAACTCCTTGAATGGGAGCATTACTAATCCGGCTCCCCGCGTCCAACCTCTCCCCTCTCCTAATCCCACTGATTCCGTCCAATCCCTGACCCCTGTTCACTCTCCCTCCATAGGCCCAAGTCATTCTCGACCCCTGCCAGAAACCTTAAACTTTTTCAGCTCAATAACACAGCAACTGAACAGAATGGAGCAGAAAATTAACTCCCTTGCTGCCGATCTCCTACACTTACAACAAGACCTTCTCAACAGGACCAAGCCACCGTACTCCCTCTCGTCGGGTAGATTTGCTCAAACCCCCCTCAATACCTCTCCCATGGCCCCACAGAGCACCCCCGACCCTCCAGTCCGTCAACGAGTCAGGCACTTCGACCCAACCGGGATCGCCTCCCCTTTCGGTATTGAAACCTGATGTGACCAACGACCCTTACCTCGCTCTGAGCCAGAAATCAGCCCCTTTCCCCATCCCTGTTATTGTTGGCACTAACAGACTCCCTAAAACTGTCCACTCGCCTAGACCTCCTGCTCAATACTCCTCTATCCACCTAGCTCCCCCACCACCAAGGCTCCCCGCCCTCTCTCTTGCATGCTCCTAAACTGCAGATCAGCAGTACAACACGCCACAGACATTGCTGAAGCTCTACTCGCTGAAGAAATTGACATCGCTTTCCTCACAGAATCCTGGCTTAATGTCCACTCCACCCCCATTCTTGACATTCTCACCCCTCCAGGGTACAACATCATCAGACAAGACAGGCCAATCAAAACTGGGGGGGACTAGCCATCATTCACAAAGCTGGAATACAGATCACCAAACTTAAACCTGCAGAATACCTATCGTTTGAATACCTGGGTGTCGAACTCACTGCCAAGGGCACCTCTCCCATCAAATTCCACACCATCTACCATCCTCCTGGAGAGCGTACCCTTTTCCCCGAAGAACTAACAGACCTAATAACACGTTTCTCCATGACAGACACAAAAGACGTGTTCCTGGGTGACCTCAACATCCACTGGAATGACCCAGAAGACTCCACTGTCCAGAACCTATCCAACCTACTTGAAATATACAATCTCAAACAACTCTGCAATGAACCAACTCACATCAAAGGTGCAACACTGGATGCGATCATTACCAACAATGAACTGGTCTCTCTGAGAGCGATTTCTCCCATTGACTGGTCAGACCACCACCTCATTCTGTTCAAGATTGATGCACTTGTCAGACACCAACCTATTCGTGATGACAAACCTAAGCACTGGACCAGAAACATCAAAAAAGTCCCTTTACCCGAACTTGAATCCAGGATTCATGCCCATCTACAACCCCAACCCTCATCATGGACGGCCGATGACCTCACTACACACTTTAACTCTAAAATGACAGAGGTCTTAGACCAAGTAGCTCCACTCAAACTCAAACAAATGAGGCGAACCAAATCTAAACCCTGGTTCAATATGGATCTGAATAACGAAAGGCGTCAACTCAGACAAACGGAAAGGTGTTGGAGACTAAACCCCTCGACCTTGCACCTAGCGCAACTTAGATCTGCTCGGCAGGCATACAAAAAACACATTTTCAGTGAAAAGGCGTCTTTCTTCCGCAACCAACTAGATCTGGTGAAAAACAGACCGAGAGAACTCTTCAACATTGTCAAAAGCCAAACAAACTGCACTCCCTCTAACGAAATCATAGCCACCAAAGAGCGATGTGAAGAAATTGCCACCTTCTTCTCTAATAAAGTCTCAAAAATTGATCAATCCTTCCTCCAAACCGCAAACCCTCCTTCCCTCTTAACCTGCCCCCTTTAACCACCCTTGACCAATCAGAAAGAGTTCTTACCAAGGACAATCAGGTCTGCCTCCAGCTAAAAAACAATGCGCATTGGTCCGACTTTGAGCTAATGTCGGAAAACGAGGTCTTCAGTATAATCTCTACCCTAAAACCTTCCTCCCACACTATGGACCCCCTCCCATCCACAATTATAAAAGAACTCAACCACACCATTTCCCCTTTCTGGACAAAAATCATCAATGCCTCTCTCATCTCAGGCTGTGTCCCAGACTCCCTTCAACTAGGACAAATCACACCCATTCTCAAGAAACCAGGGGCCGACCCTAATGATCTTAACAACCTCAGACCTATCTCCAACCTCCTGTTCCTTGCGAAAACATTGGAGAAATGCGTTCTCCACCAACTCAACAAACACATTGATGAGTTCAACCTCCTCGACACCTTTCAATCAGGATTCAGGAAAGGCTGTAGCACTGAAACAGCTATGCTCAACATCTCTGACGATATTCACAAGGCTTTAGATGAAGGTGATGCCTGCCTTCTCATCCTTATTGACCTATCTGCGGCATTCGACACTGTAAATCATCCAGCTCTTCTGGAGACCTTGTCGAAACGCTCCGGCATTAATGGCACAGTACTAAAATGGTTCACCTCCTTCCTTCAACACCGCTCGCAACAAATTAAAATCAACCTCTGTCTCTCGAAGCCAACAAAAGTCACACTTGGGGTCCCGCAAGGCTCGATCCTCTCCCCGTCCCTCTTCAATCTCTTCATGGAGCCCCTCACAATCATCTTGAAAAAGCGGGAGTGAACTACCACCTCTACGCTGACGACACCCAAATCTATTTCAAAATCAAGTCTCCCAACGACATCCGACACCTCAATGTCACTCTAACCGAGATCCAAACTTGGTTCAACACTAACCACTTAAAGCTCAACCCAGATAAAACGGAACTAATCCTATTCTCTCCAAAAAGCAACCATCGACCAATCCAAGAGTGGCTCAAGAATCTGGTTGCCCTAAACTGCCCCCTCGTCCTATCCGACTCAGTGAAGTCGCTAGGCATCACCCTTGACAAGAACTTATCAATGGAGGCCCACATCAAAAACTCTGCAAAAGGTGCTCTTTTCTCACTAAAACACCTCAAGAAATTGAAACCTTTTCTTCCCCAGGATGACCTCAAGACAGTAGTTCAATCCCTAGTTCTCTCTAAAATCGACTACGGGAACGCCATCCTAACAGGGACTCCAAAAGCTCACCTAGCCCCACTAAGGGCAGTGCTGAACATGGCCGCTCGACTCATATCTGGAGTGAAAAGATTTGAACACATCACTCCAGCTCTCAACTCCCTCAACTGGCTTCCTATGGAAGGGAGGTGTATTTACAAGCTGGCCTGCATCACACACAAAACCCTTCACTCTCCGGCCCCCAACTACCTGAACAACAAACTGGTAAGAGCAGGTCAATCCAGAACACTGAGAAGTTCTAACTCACTCCTTCTTATCCCTCCGAAACTGAAAAAGAAAACCACCCAATACCGATCGTTTTCTGGCAACGCTCCCAGGATATGGAACGCTCTCCCTAGAGTCCTCAGATGCAACCCCTCCTTCTCCTGTTTCAAAAGGGACCTGAAACTCCATCTCCTTAACAAATACTTTCCTGACCAACATCAACTAACCTAGACTTCAATATCCGAGTTAACTCCTCTCTCTCTTGACATTCAAGGATAGTGGTGACCGGTCTGTGTTAACCACCTTCGTTTGTTTTCTCTCCCTCCGCTGCACTGTTTATCTATTTTTCATGTTGTATTTTTTATCTCTGTTTTTGCTTCCCTACTGCCTTCCTACTAAGTAATGCAATTTCCTTTGGTTTTGTACAGTGTGTATGTAAAGCGCTCTAATACCCACGGGTCTAGCTAGCGCTATATAAAACTTAAAAAAAATTTTTTTTTAAAAAATAATAATAATTTTGAAGAGGGAGATAAATTATGAAAACCTACGTGATTAGTGCACAGAATTTACTGTATGCAGAAGCAGCTTAATGACAAAAGAAATGATGGACAAAGCTCAGGTAAAGGACAATCTTCTTCCCGGGCTTCACAGGGTGAAATGGGGTTCTGACGAGGGGTTGCCCATTTCTCTGGAGGTTGGGGTGGGTATCACATGCTGCAGCCTTGTAGAAGCAGTCATCTGCTTGCATGCTGAGGGGTTTTATTGCATTTCCTTGCCTCTTGAGGTTTTAATAACCAGGAGAAGTTTGATCTCTCTTCGGCTGTTTCAGACACACGGGGAACAGTTGAGGAATAACTTCACAACCGCCGATTCTGGTCAGTATCTATCTCGTTCTTACTTCTTTCAACCTCTGATTCACCTCCCCAACTTGTGTGTGCCGCTCTCTACTTCCTCTATAACAGTTTCAGTGGTGCCCCGAGTCTGCTGCAGCCTTGTGGCTCCTCTCGCCCAGGTATGAACGGGTAGGGCAGCCCCAGTGCTCGACCTCCCTGCCCCTCATACAGCCTTGAGGCTCCTCAAATCGCATCCCCTGCAGCCTCGTTGCTCCCACACCCTCCCAGTGCTCTACGGACCCACCCAGGCTCTGTCTTCCTCTCACCCTTCTGCAGCCCCCATGGTCTATTGACTCCCTTCCATCCTCAGCTCTTCTTGGACCGAGCCACTCTGTTGCCTCTGGACTTTTCCGAGCCCATCTACTGGTCTCACTCTACTGGTCCCGTAGTTCTGTGCTCCGTTGCCCCTTACCCCTCAGGGCCCCTTTGCAGCCTGGATACCCCCCGCAGCTGCCCTGAGCCCCCTGCAGGTATGTCAAGTACGTTATACAGCACTTAATTGAAATCAGGGAAATTCTCCATTTGCATGAGGTGCCACTTGTGAACTCTTCATTTAACATCTCTTTATGCTGCACCCTGCGATTTCATTTTGTATTTGAGTACTACTTCTGAATTTCTTTAATAGTGCATTTAGGCGCTGCCTCTGTGTTACTTTGCATGCTACTTCCTATTATGTGTGATATCTCGGAAACGCTGCTTGCTACCAATGAATTGTTGCAATATACATAGTAGTGCAACAAGGGAATTGTTAACATGGCACCTGGTCTTCATCTTGCCGCTACCTATGAATTGCTTTAAGTTTACATCTACTGGTCCTTACCCAAGATCCAGTAGCGGCTCCTCGAGGGAGTGGTGTGGGGCGGGGCGGGGGAGGGACAGGGTGGGGTGTAGCAAACTCCGGAATTGGGCCGAACAAAGTTGAGTAAAGAAATAAATAAAGAAAACTAATTACATTGCGCGCTGCATCGCCGATTTGGCGTTGCAGCGCGCGCAATGTAATTCGTTTTGTTTATTTCTTTACTCAACTTTGTTCGGCCCAATTCCGGAGTTTACTATCCCCCACCCTGCCCCTCCCCTCCCCTCCCCGCCCCGCCTCACCTCCCCGCAGCACTCCCTCGAGGAGCCGCTACTGCCAAGATCTCTGCTTAACTTGTTGGATCGGAGTCCCAATTATTGGCACTATTGGCATTTTTTTCTGCTCTGGTCAGTGCCCGCTCTACTTTGCTTAAAAAACTGAGGGGTGAAGGGAACGGCCTAGTTACATGGAATAGACAGGAAGCTGCGCTGCCAGCCCTTTCCATTGGAGCTCAATAAGCGCGAAACTGATTAAATGGTTCTCATCAAGGGCAGCCCTCTTTTACACAACAGGCGTAGCGCACCCACCAGAGTCGTACTGAGACCACCTGATTCATGTCAAGTCAACATATTTATTCCGGAGATTTTATGAAGCACCAACATGTCAACTTGTGGTCACAAGAGAGCGCTGGAGGGCTAGGCAGAAGAGAAAGGGTTGGAAGAGTCCAGTGGGGTATGAGCTGTGACACCCCTGTGCAGTATTCCCATACCACTATCCAGCTCCTGCTGAATGGTGACTGGCTTTCACACCTCACTGTGCTATATTAAAATTACAATTATGACCTGCAAGTAGAAAAGGGGTCTCTGTTTTAAAACAGCAACACATTTACCTAAAATAAAAATCTGTCATCTGCGTGTTACTTATTGTGCTTTGCAGGACACATTAACCGTCTACGCTACTACTCAGTCTGTCTCCAGAGGCAAGTCCGAGCAGCTCCAGCATTGTTGTTGATATTTGGATTTCTCTCTACGGTAATGTAGGATTTTCAGGGTTCTTTGTGCTCCAACTTCAGCATTTTTACAATTTTGACTGCGCTCTGGCAGCTTGCACTTTCGCACCAGCATAGCCCATGTGAAATAAGATTACGAAAGCGAGACTTGGCATTGCATGATGTATGTGCAAATAGAAAGAAGAGATCAGTTTCTGTCCATTATTGATACTTTGCACAGAAATTAAAATACCCACTTCTGCCAAATCCTTCAATGTATACCTTGACACATCAGCTCTTTCATCTGTAAGGCTTCAGCAGATGATCGTCTTGATTTCGCCAGTAGCTGATGCGCCATATTCTCCTAAAGGTCCTCTGCCGAACTGAATTGTATCCCTTGCTTATTGGGGCCAAAGTATTCATTGCTTTTCAGACACCCAGTAGATTTTTTAGTATTAAAAAGCCTTCTGTACTACACCAAATGGTTTGTACTATGCATTAGATATTTGTGATGTGCATCTTAGCGGTCAGCCCGTTCACTTTTGTTATTCCACGAAAGGAAATTAACATTGCAGAGTGACTAACATTTATAGGAAATAAACAAAGTGTTTTAACAATGCGTTTAATGGTCTTCCCTCTCTTGCCAAACGTGTCAGTCTATAGCAGATAATTTCTCTGGTAAACTACATACTCAATTAACTTTTTTATATGGACTGTTGGCTCTGAAATTAAATTAGCTTCTATATTTTGTCATAGCACTTGAACAGACTTTCAGTAACTTATATTGCACAACTATTCACCAAGCTACAACTTACAACAAAAAACAAATTATTTTTAATCACATAGGTTAAAACGAATGCATTTACCAATGCTTGTTTCTTTATTATTCTCCTACAGTCATGTATTACCGCGGAGCCTCTCACACCCTTCTTTCTTTTCTCCCTTTCCTAACACTCTTTTTAATCTTCATGTTATTAAAAAAAATGCCCATATTTTTGTTCCCAGGGCATCTCTATACAAATAATCGCTAAAAATAGCTATATGCAGATGTATTGATGCCTTCAGACTTGTAACAACTATTTACAAATATGTTGGTTGACACCCTCTTTTGTGACCTTGTCAGCAGTGTACTTATTACTACTTTTGTAATATATATCACAAATATTGTTCCTCCAATTTTCTCTATATGCCTAGCTGCAATGAAAGCTCTTGCCCTACTGTATCAAGATGCAATATTTTCAGCATAGTTTTTCAATAAACATTTTTGAACCCAAAAAAAAAAAAGAAACCTTACATATTCACTGAAAAAAAACAAAGGTTAAAGGAATGTTATGGTAGGTGAAATATTGGTTAAAACCCAACGTTTTTAAACTAACAAAACCACTGAAATTCACCATTCTTAGTTATCTCAAGTAACTATAACTCACGCCTTATATTAACTATAACTTGCACCCTCACCATTCACTGCTTGTATGATTCTATACTACATCACTCATGACTTGTTCAATGACTGCATTCATAACATCCTTAATCACATCTGAAATTACATCATTGATAACAACACTGTGCATGGGAGGGATGCGAGCTATATTTACTTTAAGGCACAAGTTATAGTTACATGGTAACTGGTGAATTTCAGTGACTTTCTTAGTTGAAAACATTAGGTTTCAACTAATATTTTACCTACTTTTTACCTCCCCTTAATCTTTGTTTTTTTAGTTAATTTCCAAGGTTTTTTTTAACAGAAAGTATGTAATTCTTACAGTTCCTAATTGTAACGTCACTTTAACCTTCCTTTTCCCCCCGTAAGAATATATATATATAAACAGAAAAAAAATAATATATATATATATATATATATATATATATATATAGATATAGATATAGATATATATATTATCTACAGGCGGTCGCCAGTAGGTAGTTATAGTAAGGACCTAGTTTCCATAGGAAAAGCATTTTTTGATTTGCCCATAACTTTGGAGCCGTTTGACGAATCTTCACAAAATGTTCAAAACTAATGGGGCGTTCATGTCAGCTGCTGTCTTGAAAATTTCAGAGTGGTCCATCAAGCGGGGGCCAAGAAAAAGGGGGGGTCCCAAAATGCTTTTTCTCCATGTTAATTTCCATAGGAAACTGTTGACGCAGCTACAGCCTGAACAGCTGAACGGAATTACACCAAATTTGGGAGAAAGGTAGCTCTTGGTCCAGAGAACACTTTTTATGTTTAATGGTGTAAATCTATTCAATAGTTCCTGAGAAATTTAAAGATTTCTCAGATATACAACTGTGGCCTCGGTGGATCCGCGAACCATCCCGATCGCGTGCCTGAGATCTGATTGGCTGCCAACACTTCAAACCAGGAAGTGTTGACAGCCATCTTGTGACTCGGTTGAACCGAGTCATAAGCAAAAACATGAAAAAAAGAAAAGGGGGCAGGGTAGAAACACCCTGACCCCCTGGGCCTGTTCAGGGGGTCCCACAGAGACACCCAGGGCCAAAAAAAGCATTTTCTTTTTGTCATTTTTGGCGGGATTCGCGGTGGATAAGCGAATCCGGCAGAATTTTTTTTAAAAAATGAAGCGCGGCGTCCTGCTCTTTGTTTACTTTAGGCGCCCAGGTGGGCCAGGTCCCGGGGGCAATAACTAATAAAGATGCAGGGCCTACATGGGCCCCTGCAGCCCCGGGAACCGCCACCTCCCCAGGACTATTTTGAATTAGAATGCATGGGGGGGCTCCAGCCCCCCCACGCAGGTCTGAGGACCGCCACCTCCCTGGAGCTAATTATCTGAAATGCGAGGGGGCTACGTGGCCCCCGCAGCCCTGGGGACCCCCACCACCCTGGGGCTATACTGAAATAAGGAGCGTGGGGGGGTCCTGCCCCCCCATGCAGCTCCGGGGACCACACCTCCCCGGGGCTAGTATTATAAAAAGCAGGGGCCATGTGTCCCCCGCTGCCCGAGGGATCACCACCTCCCCGGGGCTATTTTAAAAATAAGAGAGGGGCCGCGTGGCCTTCCTTCCGGAGCCGTAATGGCCCTGGGGACCGCCACCCCGGGACATTGCAGTTTGCTATGGTCTGTCACGAAGTGGTGGGAAAAAAGTCCCTCGAGGAATATCGTGATGCTGGGAGAGTGCCGAGAGGTTTGAGGGTTTTAATTGCACCCACATTTGAGAACCCCAATCCGGCTATGCTTAGTGAGTGGGCAACAAATAATTTACAGGCATCCATGAACATGATAACCATCTTAATAAAATATACAGAAATAGATTGCAACAACATTTTGAAAGAAATAGAAAAAGTGAATGTTTCATTGGATGAGCTAGAACAAAAAGAAGTGGTGTCAAAAGGACGTGCAGATATTGAAGTGAAACTAAAGAAACATGAGGACACTATCAAAGCACGAAAGATTTTTAAATTTGCCCGAGATAAAAATGATTATGCTACAGGAATGGTTTTTACCTTCTCTCGGAAATTTGACACCGTTAAAAGGCAGTCATTAACAACAAGATGCCTGCAGCTCAACCATCGACATCAGGGAATAACACTGCAGCTAATGAAGTTTCGGATGTAAGCTCACTCACTTCCAATAGTGACTCTGACGATAATAGGCCCATCACTTCTGACGTACAGGCAATGGGAGAAGCAAGATTCACACCTGCCGAAGAATTGAATTTTTTAACCCAGGACCGGAGGCAGACATTACGCCCCCGGAACCCTCAAGCAAAACAGGGCGCAACAGGAACAAATGTAGGAGGGAGAGATGAAGGCAACACAAGCGGCAATTTCAACAAAAGAAAAACAACAAAGAAATGGAGGCCTAACAAACCTGGATGACAACACCGTAATAAACCTCACCGAGACAGTATTGAAAAAGCTGAATTACAACTTCTATCTCTAGGCTTGACGTATTGCCCGGAGAGCAATTTTTCTTATAATCAATCTAGAATTGATATATTCAAATTCATTCGGAAGCTTAAATTAAAGAAGTTTTACCAACTTAATAAACACATGACGAAAGCCGATGATCAGCCTATTTGTAAAAAGGAAGGCAGTAACCTACAAGTTAAGGACATCTCTACTCTCCAAGTACTACATTCTCTGGCTAATGAAGAATTCAATGCTGCCAGCTCTACACAGGAAGTTTTTTCCAATGTGGGTGTGAATATCGGCACTGCTGCTAGTAGTCCCTTTCGCCCTCCATCAACTTTCCTCCCACTAATGCCCAAGGATGCAATTGACGTCTTTAGCGACAGGGTCATTGAAGAACTCAAACAGCTCAACAGTTCCATCAATCAGGAGAGAATTCGACGCAAATATACAGAGAGTCGCTATTTTGCCCTCATTTAGAAATTAAAGGCAAATCATGAGATAGTTGTCAGCAAAGCTGATAAAGGAGGGAACATTGTTTTGTGGCCGAAAACCCAGTACTTAGAGGAGTCTCACAAACACTTGTCTGATCCAACGTGTTATCGCATAGCCTCATGGCAAGATTTGGTTTCAGTAAAAGACAAAATATTTAAACATCTATTACAGTGGAAAAGGGAAGGATTATTGACTAAAAACGAATATATTTTTTAAGGAACGACCATCCTATTACCCCCATTCTGTATTTTATACCTAAGGTGCACAAAAACATTTCCCCAGTGCCTGGCAGACTGATCATTTCGGCGAGGAATAACATCTTAGAAGCAATATCCAAGTATGTCGATTTTTTCTTACAGGATCATGTGACTAAATTGCCCTCCTTTATTAAAGACACTGGAGATTTTTTGAGAAAAATCAATAATATTGATTGGCACCCGGAGTACTTTTTGATTTCAATGGATATTGCTTCTTTATATACGAGTATTCACCATACTGATGGATTGGCGGTGGTAAAACATTTTCTTAATGACAGAGCTATCCATTTACACGAACACAACTGTATGATTTTAAAAATGATTGATTTGTGCCTCAACAACAACTTTTTCCTGTTTAATAAGGAGATTTACCAACAGTTGTGAGGGGTGGCTATGGGGGCGTGCTTCTCCCCCAGTTATGCATGTCTGCATGTAGGCTGGTGGGAGGAGCATGCCCTCAGGTCGCTCTATAAAGTTGTTTGGGATTCCCACATAAGACAATATTGGAGATATATTGATGATGTCTTTATTGTATGGGAGGGCACAAAGGAATCAGCCCAGCAATTTGTGACCATGATCAATAACAATGAATTTAATCTCAGTTTCACTGCTAAGATTATCAACGTTAGGGTTGAGTTTCTAGATGTTGAAGTCTTTATTGAAGCAGGAAAACTACAGACAAAACTACATCAGAAAAACACTGCTAGCAATTCTACTCTGCACGCCACTAGCTCACACCCTCGACACTTAATACATAGTATACCTTACGGCGAATTCTTACGTATACGCCGAATTTGCAGTCTTAATGATAATTTACAACAGAGCCAACAAGAGGCATTTAACCGATTTTTGGTACGGGGTTATAAACAATCTGACCTACAAAAAGCCCTAGATAAAGCCAATTCCCAATCTCGAGAGAGTTGTCTGGTACCTAAAAGGGAAAGAATTGTAGAATAAACACCACAGGCAGAGGTTGAGGATAAGGATAATGATATGTAGTCGATAAGACTAGTGACCACTTATAGCAAACAAGAAAAAAAGATTCGCAATATCATCAATTCTCAGTGGCCCATTGTTCTTACAGACATAACTTTGAAACCTATTCTGCCGCCTATACCATCTATCACATTTAGGAGAGCTCCCTCTATGAGGGACGCTCTAGTTAAATCCAGCCCTGAAATTACCACAAAATCAACTTGGCTTTGCAAACCTGGCTTTTTCAAGTGTAGGTCTTGTCGTGCCTGCAAATGTGGCACCAATTTAACTGAATACAAGACTGCTTTCAGTACTATACCAGTTCCCATAAAAGAACACTTTACGTGTCGTACTGAGTATGCTGTCTACATTTTGGAGTGCACATGTGGGCTAAAATATATAGGCAGTAAAAAGATCCCGATGTTTATTAGAATTCTGCAACATCTGAGAGCGATAATCAATTAGGATCTCAACTATCCGGTAGCCCTACATTTTAAATTGGTGCACCATAAAAATGTCAACCAACTGAGGTACTCGGTAATAGGGGCAGTCCCTGTATCTAGACGGGTAGGTAACAGAGAAAGGAAGCTGCGACAACTCGAATCTTACTTCATCCTGACCCTAGATACCAAGATGCCCAACGGGTTAAATACGAGCGAGGACTTACATAACTTCCTCTAATAGTACTTACTCATATTATGTTCTCCTTACATTAGGGGTTCTTGGGGGTCAGGGACGATGCCAAGTCTCTTCCTTTCATGACTTCTCTCTCTTTCGTAAGTAATTGCCTTGACCAGAACCAAATGGCATTTGAGATTCAGGTCCAAATGGAGCAGTGGGGCCGTAACATTTAACTAATATGACATGGTTTCAAGAACAGATTGGACCAACATTTAGTGAGATGGCATTTTGTTTGTAAATAGATGATGGATATTTAAGCACTTGCACTTTGTTGATACTAGCACTTGCACTTTGAATGGCAACCATGTGTTGCAACCCAGTTAACTAGCGCCTCTGGGCAGCCTCACCAAGTTGTATATAGTTGTGTATATTTATGGTGACATAGGTTTTGAGCATTTTTTGCTTCACATATGTTTTTGGGTTTCAAATATGCACTGCACTTTACAGACTATCAGATTTTTTAGATATAGTTACATCATAATATAGCGTTGGTCCAACAGATAGAACAGATAGGCAAGATTGCTAGGTATCTAAGAGTGCATTTGCTATTCATGGAGCGAGAGATGTCATACAAAATATGTACTCCTTTTCTTTGCCGGTTCATTTTGCACTAGCAAGAGCACTAGCACTTTAATACAAGTATTATTGACAACAATAATGTATTTATGATGGCAAACAACATGTTTATTTAATTTATACTGCGTGGTATAATTGACATTCTCTGCTTTTAAGATACTTGTTTTTTAGCCAACATTTGATTTTAACCACCGCTGTATTTATTTTATTGTGCAATTAATTATACAACGTATGATGCAGTCTAGGTCAGTTGTATCTTACATTAGTACTGATAGTCTGTTTTCTGTATTTTTCAAAATGCCCTGTTAGTCTTTTAAATCGATTGGACATGCACTGTATTTAAGATGTGATTCGTCAGCGCCGTGTCATGTGATCAAGATCGCGCTAGCGATTGAAACGCGTCATGGCGGACACTTGTCTGTTTACATTATGAGGTGATGAAATAAACTAAAGCACTTTTGCGAAGAAGCAGCAATTGAGTGGTGGCGTTTTGTGGTCCGCACCTGGAAGGAACCCCCAGAGTGAAGAAGGTGGGCCAGGATTGCTCGAATTTATATATAGATATATGTATATATATTACCCACCTACTGGTTGCCCCCAGTAGGTAGTTATAGTACCTACTGGCAGTCGCCAGTAGGTAGTTATAGTTAGGACCTAGTTTCCATAGGAAAAGGGTTTTTTGGCTAACCTATATCTTTGGCGACGTTTGACAAATCTTCACACAATTTTTCTCAAAAAAGTGCCCTACTCCTTCTAGTTGGGCATGGAACATTTTGGGGTGATCCGTGAAGCGGGGGCCGAGAAACAGGGGGGGTCAAAAAAGTATGTTTCCCATGTTAATTCCTATAGGGATTTTAGACACGACTACAGCCAGAACCGCTGAACGGAATTACACCAAATTTGGCAGAAATGTAGGTCTTGGTTCAGAAGGAGCCCTTTTTATCATTTGATTTAAATCTGTTCAATAGTTTTAGAGTTATTAAAAGAAAAACAAATTTGTATATATAGGGACGCAACCCCTCCGTGAATGTTCCCGATCTCAAGCAGGGATCAGATTGGCTGCCAACACTTCAATCAATAAGTGTTGGCAGCCATCTTGGGACTCAGACTCAGCTCAGTGCCCCTCAAAAAAAGGTCAAAAAGAGAAAAAGGAGCAGGGTAGGAATACCCTGACCCCCTAGCCTTGGGGCTGAGGTCCCAGAAGGACCCTGCCAGGGCTAAAAATATTTTCTTAAAACTGCCCGGGGCTAAATAAATACTAATGGGGGGACCCACGGTCCCCCGGTCCCGGGGCCATCACCTCTGGGGCCAAATGCATATTTGAGAATGGGATGGGGGCTGCGCGGCTCCCCTCCCGGGCCATATACAGCGCGAGGGACCATCATCTCTCCGGGTCCGGCCCATGCTATTTAAAGGAGGGGGACTGCACGGCCTCCATTCTACAGCCATTAATGGTCCTGGGGACAGCCACATTCCAGGGCTGGCACCTGCTATCTACCGAGGTGCCCACCCTCATGAGAAAACTGTTTGCTTTTGCTTGGCGGGAGATGTGACAGCTCCCGCCAAGCAAGAGCAAACACTAACTCCACTCTCAGCAAGCGAGAGCTGTCAAACTGCTTCTGCTTGCTGGGAGCAGAGTTTTCATCTGTTTCCCTGCCCGCTGTCATGCTGGCAGGGTAACAGATGAAAGAAGTCCTCCCACATGCAGGGAGCTGCATATTTAGCAGCTCCCTGTGTGCAAGTGCAATGACGGCTCCAGGAGGAGGCGGGGAGCCGGCTAGGACCGCAGGGGCATTAAGGCTCCCCCATGATCTCCATCAAAGCACACTGGGTGCACAAGGTAGACATGACCTGGCCCCGGGGTATGGGTTCCACGGGGCCGAAATCGGCCCAAGGGGCTCGTAGACCCTCTCTTCCATTGCAGTAATTGGCAAAACTGAGGGCAGAAAACGAACAGGAAAGGCAAATCAGAGGGGAGAAAAATGAGCAAAAAAGGGAAAAACGGGGCAGAAAAATGAGCAGCAAGGGCAAAATAGAAAGCAGAAAAATCAGCAGAAAAAGGCAAAACAGAGGGCAGAACAACAAGAAGAAAAAGGAAAAAACAGAGGGCAGAAAAATTAGCAGAATGGCAAAACAGAGCAGAAGAGGACAAAAAAGAGGGCAGAAAAATGAGCAGAAGAGGCAAAAAGGAGGGCAGAAACACTAGCAGAATATGCAAAACAGAGAGCAGAAAAAGGAAATACAGCTTGCAGAAAAGCAAGGCGAAAAGGCAAAACAGAGGGCAGAAAAATAAGCAGATGAGGCAAAACAGAAGGCAGAAAAACGAGCAGGAAAGGTAAAACAGAAGGCATAAAAACGAGTAGACAATGCAAAACAGAGCAAGAAACGAGTAGTGGAGACACAAACAGAGGGACGCAGGTAGACAGGCAGCAGAGTGTAGTGAACTGCGGGAAAGCTTGACCAGAGACCTGTCACAGGGGGAGCTGGCATGAGGACCTGCTTAATTTTTACAGAAATGAAACCTCAGTGGGAAATACTTACATATGTAAACATAGCGGGTCCCCAATTGAAGCTCCACTTCTGTAAAGGACAAATGACCCTTACATCCTGGGCTTGACAAAAGCAAACCAGGTGTGTTTTCTTGGCAGTTCAACATTGAAAGACAATCTGAAATGCTTCGTGGAGGTGAATGCATCATTGATCTATTAGAGAGCAATGTATAGTGACTGTGATGAGTGGGTTTTTCTTGTCCTTACCTGGTGAGAGCAAAGTCCATGGTTCTTTTCGTAAATGACTATGAGTATACAAATGTCCCACCGATTTTGGTGGTGTATTCTTGATGCTGAGGAATATGAGGACATCTCCACAAAACAAAGAAGCACTTACTTCATATAGTTAAGAGGAAGGGCCCTTGTTTGATGCGGATTTACCTCTTTGTACTCTTGTCGCCTTCTTTATCGGAAGATTCATGTTATCACAAATTTCTGGATAAAGACACATGAGGAACAATCACATTGCCAAAACACACACAAGGTCACTGGTGACATTTCCTCATGCCCCATTACGTAGCTGTAGTGTAGAATATGTACTGGACATTTACACAAGGAGTTATCACTTAGTAATTAACCAGTAGAAAGAACTTCACTTGGGAGATATTTTGTATAAAACTGTGGACTCTTTTTGGATAAAGAGGCAGGTGTAGTTCCATTGTGACTCAGTCATTGACACAGTTACTGACACACCCACACAGACACTTAGATACTCACTCACACACTCAGCCACTCACACACCCACTGACAGACTCACTCAGATACTGATACATCCACTCACAGACCCACTCAGACAGTCGCACACCCACTCACAGACCCACTCACATACCCACTCACAGACCTACTCAGACTCTCAAATTCACACTCAGACCCACTCAGACACTCATGCACCCACTCATAGTCAGACTCAGACATTCTCACAGCCACTCACAAACCAACTCAGGCACTCATTCACCCACTCAGAGAACCATTCAGACACTCATGCACCCACTCACAGACCCCCTCAGACATGTACACCTGCTCACAGACCCACTAAGACTCTCATGCACCAACTTACAGAACCACTCATATTCTTTCACACCCACTCAGAGACCTACACAGAGACTCACACACCCACTCAGAGACTCATGCACCTACTCACAGACCCACTTAGACACTCATGCACTCAGTCACTGACTGACTCACACACTCATGGAGACACACACAAACTCACTCAGACACTCTTACACCCACTCAGGCACTCAGTCAGACACTCATGCATACACTCAGATACCCACTCAGACACTCATACACCGACTCACAGACCCACTCAGACACTCGCGCACCCACTCACATACCCAGTGAGACACTTATGCAGACCCACTCAAACACTCACATCCCACTCACACACCCATTTAGACAATCACACACCCACTGAGACACTCATGCAATCACTCACACACTCACTCTCAAATGTTACAGGTTACAGTTAAGAAATCAAATTTAAAAAACTGTAGAAATTAGCAAAAAACAAAGGTCACAGGGAAATTATAGTTAGCAATTACCATAAAAAAACCTTAGTAATCCACTCAAAAAACCAAAAGTTACAGGGACGTTATAGTTAGGAAATAGAATTTAAAAAAACCTTAGAAATTCACTGGAAAAAAACAAAGATTACACCAACATTATAGTTAGGCTCAAATTTCACGCATACAAAACCATAGAAATTCAGCAGTTATAATTACCTGAGCTATCTATAATTACACTCCCGCAATGCACTGTGTATGATCTCACATACTACATCACTCATTACATTAGACAATGTCCGAGCACTCATACATCACTATTCCTGTTGCTCATTACAACATATATATCCACAATGCTATTCAAATTTGGTTTCTTGTGATTTTATTTTCTTCTTTTGATTGTTCCAGCCAACACGTGTTTCGTCGTCCAGGAGTGAACCCACGACTTCCTCAGGGCTGAAAAAACAATTACATAGAACAGATACTGCTATCTTATACAAATATTCATACATTGTACATTTTGTGCACTTGGTGAAAACCTGTACATTAGCACCGACAATCAAGCCAGAGTTTGTGATATAGTATTCGTCAGATCTTAAGTGTTTCTTTATTGATTAGTGTCTGGTAACCTGATATTGTAACACATGAGCAATATATTGTGGGACGTGGTGCACTTATTGGTATCTCTGCCAGTGTCAAATTGGTCAAATCATCGAATTATCATTGATGGGGGGGTGGGTAGCGTGCTCATATCCTTAATATTTATGGTGAGGATGACTATGGTGGCACTCCATAGCCCTTGTCCTGTGAGACATACCTGTCATGCTGCAAGATCTTTCTGTAAACCTAAAATGGCAACATAAGTGCTGAGTAAATATTTTCAAATGGCCAGCAGTTCTGGAGTGGCACCTGGTGCAGCAGCCTTTGGGACCAAGACCGCCGGGCTGGCCCAAGGACAGTTGGAGGGCTCTATCACCCCCAATGCCAACATCTTAGAGAACTCCTCTTTGATGCTGGTCCTGACCCGGTCAGTCAACCTGTAAATCTTGTGTTTTATAGGAGGGCTGTCACCAGTGTCCACGTCATGGGTACACCAGTGAGTAACACCTGGGGTCAGAGAGAACAGTGTGGCAAACCGTCCCAACAACTGGTGACAGTGCTGCTCTGGGGTCAGTGTAGGGGAGAGGATCACACCTTCCAGTGACCCATCATGCTTCTTGGTGGATAGGAGGTCAGGGAGAGATTCACTCTCCTCTTCCACCCCATCATCTGTCGCCAAGAGCATGCTCACTTCGGACCTCTCAAAGTGAGGCTTGAGGCGTTTCACATGAAGGACCCTCAAAGGGTTCCTGGGAGTCTGCAAATTCACAAGGTAAGTGACATCACTTTTGCGCTCCACCACCTCAAAAGGCCCAGTCCACTTGTCTTTCAAGGCACAAGGTTCCACTGGGGCCATGACCTTCACTTTCAGGCCAGGCTGAAACTCTACCACAGTGGCATTCTGGTCGTACCAGCATTTTATCTCCTCCTGGCTTGCTTCAAAGTTTGCCTGAGCGAGTTTCCTAAAGAGGGCAGTTTGGTTCCTGAAGGCCAGCATGTAGCTAAATACATCCTGGGGAATTTTCCTGGGAGCTGCCTCCCAGCCTTCCTTGACCAAACTAAGAGGTCCTCTCACAGGGTGCCCATACAGAAGCTCAAAGGGACTGAACCCTAGAGACTTCTGTGGTACCTTCCTGTAGGCAAAGAGAAGGCTTGGCAAGAGGATGGCCCACTTACACCTCATGGGTTCAGTTAGACCCTTAATCATGCCCTTCAAGGTTTGGTTGAATCTCTCCACCAAACCGTTAGCTTGTGGGTGGTAAGGAGTGGTGAACTTGTAGGTTACACCACACTCCTTCCACAGGGATGTCATAGATATGAAATTTGTCTCACGGTCAGAAATCACCTCTCTGGGGAAACCCACGTGGGAAAAGATCTCCATTAACGCCCGACCCACCACTGGCACCGTCGTTGTCCTGAGAGAGATTGCCTCCAGGTACCGGATGGCATGGTCCACCAAGACCAGGATGTACCTGTTGCCCATGGCTGTCTTTAGATCCAGTGTACCCACAATTTCCACCCCAACCCTTTCAAAAGGGTTCCAACAACTGGAAAAGGTTGGAGAGGAGCCTTACACTTCCTCCCAATCTTACCACTTGCCTGGCAAGTTTGGCAAGACCTGCAATTTCCATCTGACTGCCTTTGCATTTGGGGCCAAAGAAGTGGGTGACAAGCCTGTCAAAGGTCTTGTCCCACCCCAAATGTCCTGCCAAAGGCACGTCGTGAGCCAGACCCAGTAGGAAGGTCCTGAAGCGCTGGGGTACCACCAGCACATGGGCTGACCCAGGCTCAGCGACCTTAGGCTCGCTCTACAGGAGACCATTCTCCCAGTAGATCCAATGTGATCCAGACTGATCACCAGCTGCCTGGTTTGCAGCCTGCTGCGGCAAACCTTCCAGAGAAGGGCATTCTTTCTGCTCCCTGCAGAATTCCTCCCTGGTAGGACCACCTTCTTTCTGCCAATGGGTCAGCTCAGATAAGTCCCCCAGTTCAGCTACCTGCTCCCCTGTAGGTACCGGGGCATCCCCTTCAAGGTCAGCCTCCTCCCGGACTGTGGGAACCTCAGGGGCGGGTTTCCTGCGCCCCCTGCCCTTTCTCTTGGCAGGAACCTGGGCCATTGTTTCAGGCTCCAGGTCCTTCTGATCACTCTTTCTGGCCGCCATTGACCGATTGGTCACCCATGCCCACTCTGGCAACCCAAGAATCTCCAAGTGAGACCTGAGCTCAACATCCTTCCAGAAGGACTGCTCCAGGTCGTTACCTAGCAGACAATCTACAGGCATGGTAGGGCTCACAACCACCCTTAGGGACCTGAGACCCCCCTCCTGGCTTGCTTCAAAGTTTGCCTGAGCGAGTTTCCTAAAGAGGGCAGTTTGGTTCCTGAAGGCCAGCATGTAGCTAAATACATCCTGGGGAATTTTCCTGGGAGCTGCCTCCCAGCCTTCCTTGACCAAACTAAGAGGTCCTCTCACAGGGTGCCCATACAGAAGCTCAAAGGGACTGAACCCTAGAGACTTCTGTGGTACCTTCCTGTAGGCAAAGAGAAGGCTTGGCAAGAGGATGGCCCACTTACACCTCATGGGTTCAGTTAGACCCTTAATCATGCCCTTCAAGGTTTGGTTGAATCTCTCCACCAAACCGTTAGCTTGTGGGTGGTAAGGAGTGGTGAACTTGTAGGTTACACCACACTCCTTCCACAGGGATGTCATAGATATGAAATTTGTCTCACGGTCAGAAATCACCTCTCTGGGGAAACCCACGTGGGAAAAGATCTCCATTAACGCCCGACCCACCACTGGCACCGTCGTTGTCCTGAGAGAGATTGCCTCCAGGTACCGGATGGCATGGTCCACCAAGACCAGGATGTACCTGTTGCCCATGGCTGTCTTTAGATCCAGTGTACCCACAATTTCCACCCCAACCCTTTCAAAAAGGGTTCCAACAACTGGAAAAGGTTGGAGAGGAGCCTTACACTTCCTCCCAATCTTACCACTTGCCTGGCAAGTTTGGCAAGACCTGCAATTTCCATCTGACTGCCTTTGCATTTGGGGCCAAAAGAAGTGGGTGACAAGCCTGTCAAAGGTCTTGTCCCACCCCAAATGTCCTGCCAAAGGCACGTCGTGAGCCAGACCCAGTAGGAAGGTCCTGAAGCGCTGGGGTACCACCAGCACATGGGCTGACCCAGGCTCAGCGACCTTAGGCTCGCTCTACAGGAGACCATTCTCCCAGTAGATCCAATGTGATCCAGACTGATCACCAGCTGCCTGGTTTGCAGCCTGCTGCGGCAAACCTTCCAGAGAAGGGCATTCTTTCTGCTCCCTGCAGAATTCCTCCCTGGTAGGACCACCTTCTTTCTGCCAATGGGTCAGCTCAGATAAGTCCCCCAGTTCAGCTACCTGCTCCCCTGTAGGTACCGGGGCATCCCCTTCAAGGTCAGCCTCCTCCCGGACTGTGGGAACCTCAGGGGCGGGTTTCCTGCGCCCCCTGCCCTTTCTCTTGGCAGGAACCTGGGCCATTGTTTCAGGCTCCAGGTCCTTCTGATCACTCTTTCTGGCCGCCATTGACCGATTGGTCACCCATGCCCACTCTGGCAACCCAAGAATCTCCAAGTGAGACCTGAGCTCAACATCCTTCCAGAAGGACTGCTCCAGGTCGTTACCTAGCAGACAATCTACAGGCATGGTAGGGCTCACAACCACCCTTAGGGACCTGAGACCCCCCCATTCAAAGGGAACCTGCACCACCGTACATTGGCGCTCTGCGTTGTCCACAGCAACTACTTGGTGGAATGCCCCGGGGACTACTTGCTCCTCAGAGACCAGGTGACACCGGACTGAGGTCACACTGGTTCCAGTATCTCTGAGAGCCTCTACCCTTTTCCCATTGATGGTCACCCAGGTGTTGTATTTTTTAGTGTTAGCAGGCACCTGGTTTCCTGAGACCATCGCACTGTCCCCTAGTGAGACAAGGGTCATTTCTGCATGATACCCACCCTCCTGTGGGCACCCCTCCTCCCCAAGCGCTACACTCGCCAACACCTTGGCCTGCCCACCGGTGGGTGGCTGTGTCCTCTTGGGACACTTAGGGTCCCCCTTCAAGTGACTCACCTGCTCACAGGCATAGCACTTGCGGGGGCGGGTCTCTGCAGGCTTTCCTGAAGAGACCACTGCTTTCTTGTCTCCTGGGGGATGGGAACCTTTACCCTGGTTATTAGTTTGGGGCCCTTTGGAGAACTCCTTTGCTTTACCCTTGTCCCCCCACTTTTCTGCTGGGGACTCTGTCCACCTTTGGCTGAGTCTCCCCCAAACGCTTTCTTGCAGACCCTGGTACTCACCCAGCGGTCTGCCTCCATAGCAAGCTTCCTGGGGTCAGTCAGCTTAGTATCAACCAAGTGCTGGCACAGCTCTGCAAAACATAGACTAGACAAGTGCTCCCATGCAATCAAATTGTAGATCCCCTGAAAATCTGTCACATTACTGCCCTTCACCCAGCCATCCAGTGACCTGCAGAATCCACACATTACAACCAAGTGTTGGCATCAGTTTTCTTACTGGATCTAAACTGATCCCTGTACTTTTCAGGAGTGAGACCATACCTGGTGAGAAGGGCCTCCTTCATGTCAGCATAGGTGAGGTTACACCCCTTACCGAAAGCCACTAAAGTATCCCTTGCTTCTTCTGGGGAAAGATGCCACAATGCTGCCCCCCCAATTCTTCTCAGGGACCCCATTCATGTGTATAGATGCCTCATAACCCTGAAACTACCTTTGTGTTAGAATAGACCTGTGAATGCTTACGCAGTGTCCTATATAAGTTAGCATTCGCTGCACCATTTTCTGTTCAGATGCCATTTTGAATGATGATCGAAACTAATCCGTTACTGTTTCTGAGAAAAAGCTTCTGTTGAGTTTCGTTTCTGCAATAATGAACTGTTAGTGCCAGTGCATAGCTTACCCAGTAGATAGAGGCCCTCTCCCACCTGTCTGGTAGTTTGATCATGCCACAGGGTGTAACGGCCTTGGACTGTGCTGTGTTGTGAACATATGAGAACAGAAACCTTTTTTCTTGTATTCCACTGTCCAGCTGTATCTGCCTGGAAAATTCCATTGTGGACGTGTTCTGAGCCGACTAAGAAATGAACATAATGTTTTGTTTTGCTTGCTGATCTTTAGTTCCCTCTGTACCACTCTTCGACGGGGCTCCACTCTAAGTGATTTGAATAAAACAATTATTGGTATATTCTCCACTGTTCCTCCGACTCTTCATTTGGTATGGAAGGCTGAGAGGTGGTCCAAGATGACCCGGGTGGCCCCAAGTGGGTCACTTCCTTCAGTTGGCGCCCGAACAGGGACTCCTTCGGGTTATTGATACATCCCCTTTCCGCAGACGGGGGAGGACGAGGACATCGTCGGGTCGGACTGATGGCTCAGGGATCCCTGCATGAAGAGTTTCGGTTACTCGCAGCTGCTCCCTCTGTCCCGCCGGATGGTGCCTCGCCCAGTGGTCATCCCGACTGGAGTCCTGAACGGTAAAACCCTTGATTTGGCTGTTTGGTCCGAAGAGTCGGCAGTGGAGAACTGGTCTCTTTGTATTGCAGATATCAGGTTCGTCTGTTTTGTTTCTATGTGGATATGGTACCATTGTGGTTTGAGTTTGTTACGGTCTAAGGACTGTCTTGATGAAAAAAGTGTTTGCAAATACTTTGCCAGGTAAAAATAACGTTTTTGTTTCTCCTTTGCAATGCCTGGTCTGAGCAAAATTTGGAGTTTGTGTTGTCGTTGTTGTTCTGCAGCTGCTCGGTTGGAAGAAGCTCAGCCTGCACCTATTGAAGGTAGCTATAATTTTGATATGTATGTGAAACATGGTCTTCAATCAATCAATCAATCATGTCACTTATAAAGCGCACTACATACCCGCGAGGGTCTCAAGGCGCTGGGGGAAGAGGGGGGTGGTGCTGCTACTGATCGAAGAGCCAGGTCTTGAGGAGTCTTCTGAAGGCCAGTAGGTCTTGGGTCTGTCGGAGGTTGGTGGGGAGGGTGTTCCAGGTCTTGGCGGCGAGGTGGGAGAAGGATCTGCCGCCGGCGGTCGCTTTCCGGATGCGGGGGACTGTGGCGAGGGCGAGGCTGGTCGAGCGGAGCTGGCGGGTGGGGGTGTAGAAGCTGAGTCGTCTGTTGAGGTAGGCTGGTCCGGAGTTGTGGAGTGCTTTGTGTGCGTGGGTGAGGAGCTTGAAGGTTATCCTCTTGTTGACAGGGAGCCAGTGCAGGTCTCTCAGGTGGGGTGTGATGTGGCTGCGTCGGGGATGTCGAGGATAAGACGTGCAGAGGCGTTCTGGATGCGTTGCAGCCGTCTCAGGAGCTTAGCCGTCGTTCCTGCGTAGAGGGCGTTTCCGTACTCCAGCCTGCTGGTGACGAGGGCCTGGGTGACTGTTTTTCTTGTTTCGGTGGGGATCCACTTGAAGACCCTGCGGAGCATTCGGAGGATGTTGAAGCAGGATGAGGAAACGGCGTTGACCTGCTTAGTCATGGAGAGGGTGGGGTCGAGGATGACCCCTAGGTTGCGTACGTGGTCGGTGGGTGGCGGGGCTGTTCCCAGTGATGTTGGCCACCAGGAGTCGTCCCAGGCTGAAGGGTTGGAACCAAGGATGAGGACCTCCGTCTTGTCCGAGTTCAGCTTCAGGCGGCTGGTCCTCATCCATTCGGCGACGGCCTTCATTCCTTCGTGGAGGTGGGCTTTGGCGGTGTGAGGGTCTTTGGTGAGGGAGAGGATCAGCTGGGTGTCGTCGGCATAGGAGATGATGTTGAGGTTGGCCCTATTATGTTTAGTACACTATGGCACAAATATACGAGGGACAATGCTGAGTTGCAGTGGCCTCTGACAGGTTCTTTTGATGAACAGAAGATTGTTTTTTTACAGGAACAGTTGTTTAAGAGACGAAGTAGACAGTCAATGTTTGACTCTCTTCGAACTTGGCAGAAGGAGGCTAAGCAAAGGCGGTTAAAAAATGGAGAAAGACACACAGAAAGGGAGGATGCAAACTCTTACACAGAAAGCTGTGGCGTATGATAGAGAAAAACAGGAGACAGGAATAGAATGTGAGGATAGGAGACTTCAGTTGCATATTGACAAGTCCTATGTGGCCAAAGAGGAAGATGATACTTTCGTAGAGGAGTTGTTAGATACTCGACCCCTGCCTCCTTATGCCCCACAGAGGATATATCCTGCTGTTCCTTTACAGCCACACCAGTCTGTCTCGTCCGCTGCAGTTGCCCCTGTATCAACGGCTGCTATACTCACAGCTCCGGTTACCTGTGCCCCCTATTCTTTCTCTTCCCTCATCATCTTTGATGACTGTGGCCTCTGTTACATTCACCGTCCTGACTCCTTTGCCCTCTGTTCTTTCTTCTCCGGTGCAATCATTGACTACAGTTCTACCTACTACTCCTATTACCCCTCCTACTGCGGTTATTCATTCTCCAATGTGTTTGGATGCTGATACCCCTGTACATGGTTTTGAAGACAGGGATTTGGCGAGATTTAGGGAATGAATGGGCCCGTTGATGCGATCTGGAGGAGGGGAGGATGAGAAGAGGGTAATAGCGAGTCATACAATGCGGTGGGCTCGTAATGTGGTTTATAGCGCAGAAGATATTTGCCGAGTTATACGTCATTTTGAGCTCTTTTTACAACAGCATGCCCTTCAACATATGTCTGCTACATTGATTGACCTTTGGCATACACACATTGAGTCGGAGGCTCCCCAAATATTATTTGATATTAGGGACCATGTTTATGTTACTGATTTAGCCCCAGAACAGGTGTTTGGAAATATTTCTACCATAGTCTCTTAAAGAGGTCGATTGTATGATAGGAGTCGTACTCAAATAACTAATTTCCCTATTCGTGAAGTCCATCCAATATATCATCCAGAAATACCTGCATTGACGTATCAGCACGGTGCGATCACTAGACCGCCCGTGGCTGCCCGTTTCTAGGTGCAATGGGTTTATACACCATGGAAAAGGAGTGAGGTTTTAGCCCTTAATGCTACTCTGCCCGACCCTAGGAAAAATCACACAGCCTATTATAAGGAATTAACTGAAGCTGCCTCTTCTACTGTAATGACTCTTGCTGATATTTAAATGTTTTTTGCTCTTCTTGTTCCGGTCGATATTTGGCGGCAGGTGCATACTCAAGATAATGTTGCCGAGTTGAGTGGTACATGGGATGTGATTAAGGGATGGGATCAAGAAAGGAAGCCAGGAGATAAGCCACGTGCTGAGATACTTGCTTTACCTGGTCGTATTATTACATATATGCATGCACTTATTCCACCTAAGAAAGTAAGCTGGGATAGATTGATGGCCTGTCGACAGAAGAAGGATGAGAATGTATCTGATTTTTTTACTAGGTTTGAAGATACGTTTTTGGATTATAGTGGGCAGGATATGTCCACGGAGGGAGGAGTTCGTTTGTTCGTCGACAAGTTTGTTACTAATCTTCTTCCTGAAATAATGACTTGTTTGCAGGTGTCTGAAAGTACTTGTTCTACGTCTTCTCCCTCTGTTATTTTGAATATGGCTCAATATTATTATGAGCATCGAGATCAGGAAGAAAAGGATAAAACTGATAAAAAACATAAGGATTTAAAGACGAAAGTATCGTTGCAGCAGGCATTTCGGTGTAATACCAAAGGACGGGGAGGTTCTTCTCGACAACTCCCACGTGCTAGGCAGCCTTCTGTGACACCTTTGGGACAGAATCAGTGTGCGCATTGTAAGGAGGAAGGACCTTGGTGTAGCCAGTGCCCTCTGCTTTTACAGAAGGTTTCGTCCCCTAGAGGACGCGGTTCTGGTGGCAGAGGCCGTGGGACTGACAGAAATCAGAATGCTGCGGCTCCTGTGGGCTGCTCTGACAATAATTATTTCGATGACCCCAGAGATGGACAGTATTATCATGATGACTATGATAGTGATGATGTGACAGGTATGTCTTACAGCTAGGACAGCCAAGGACAGGGTGAGGGACCAGTTCAGATACCTGTAGATCAGCGTGGCCCTTATGTCACAGCGGATTTGCAAGGCTCGACTAAGGAATTTCTGGTGGACACAGGTGCGACAAAAAGTTCTGTTTCTCGATATATGGTCCCTGGGGCGGCCCTGTCTGGCCAAAATAATGTTTCAGTAGGTTTTTCCGGTATACCGGTTGTCAGTCCCATTTCATGCCCCCTTGCACTTACTGTTGGTCCTTTCACTGTGGAGTCTCCATTCTTGTTAACATCTGATTGTGGTGAAAATTTGAAGGGTTTGGTCTTGTTGAAGAAGTTGCATACTACTATTTATTGTTCTCCTGATGGTGTCTATATTACCATGGGTACGGATGTGAGTACTAGACAGTGTTTGTCTCAGGATGCGCCACTTCCAGATGAGTTTGCTCAGGTGCCACCCACACTGTGGGCCACAGGTGATACAGACGTGGGTCTGTTGCATATACCACCAGTTTCTATACAAGTTAAAGATAATGCTATTCTGCCCTGTATTCCTCAATATAAAACACCGCAGGCAGGGGAACAGACCCTTCTTCAGATTACTCAGGATTTGATACGAAAGGGAGTAGTTGAAGAAACATCTGCCAACATTTGCAATAGTCCTATTCTTCCGGTCCTTAAGAGGACACCCTCGGGTTCCTCTGATGCTATTGATGATGTCTATCACTTTGTGATTGATTTGTGAGAGGTTAATAAAATAGTAGTTCCGCAATTTCCGTTGGTTCCTGATATCATCACTACGATTTTAACAATGATCCCCTCTACTGCTACGTTCTTTTCTGTTATTGATTTGAAAAATGCATTCTTCAGTAGGTATTTGTTTGGATTTACACTGGCCAGGAGAAGCTTTAGATTCTGCCGTGCTCCTCAAGGCTATACAGAGAGTCCTAGTATTTCTAGTCAAGCATTAAAAAGTCAGTTGGATTCACTATCGCTTTCCCCAGGTAATGTATTGGTGCAGTATGTTGATGACCTGTTAATTTCTTCTGATACGGAACAAGGTTGCAAGGACAGTACAGTGAAATTGTTGTTGCATTTGGCATATCATGGACATAAGGTCTCTCTTCGAATTTTCAGTATTGTCGACAGGAGGTTACCTATTTAGTACAATAAAGGGAGTCACTGTTCCTTGTAAAGGGAAATCAAAGAATGAAGTTTTGTCCTGTGCTACTCTATGTGTGGGGATAGTGTGTCCTCATCATGATGCCCTCACACACCCCGAAGGATGTCATGCTTCATCATAGGGCTTGTTGCTCCTCGCCGGGCCGGCGCTGCAATGCCCTACGGGTCCCCCGAAGGGTCTCTTTATCGGAGATCTTTTGATGAAGAAGCCGTATGGGTGCGTGCGTGTGAGTGGTAGTGAGGTCTCAAGTAGTGTTTTTTAAAAAATGACTGGAGGGGGAGTGAATATTTTTTATTAAGGTGATTCCTCTGTCATTGTTAAAAGGTGTGTTGTGCTGCTCTGGGGGATATTATGCCCCTAGGTAGCTAGATATACGTCTCTAATGGGCGTATAAGGTGGTCGACATGTTTCACGCTCTCTGTGGCCTCAGGAGGAGATCCAAAGCGTTTCTTCAGGACCAAGGTAAGTTTAGGTATCACTAGCGGCCTGGATTTGACCCGTGCTGCTAGGTTAATGAGAGGGAGTAGCGTCCCCCTTATTTTTACAATTATTGCCTCATGAGATTGGTGAGGGCAGTCGGGAGGGTTCTCCAATTTAGCTGTGCCGGTACACCTGCCTGCCTCTCTCCATCTCCGCCGAGGCAGGCAGGTGTACCGGCACAGCTAAATTGGAGAACCCTCCCGACTGCCCTCACCAATCTCATGAGGCCACAGAGAGCGTGAAACATGTCGACCACCTTATACGCCCATTAGAGACGTATATCTAGCTACCTAGGGGCATAATATCCCCCAGAGCAGCACCACACACCTTTTAACAATGACAGAGGAATCACCTTAATAAAAAATATTCACTCCCCCTCCAGTCATTTTAAAAAAAACACTACTTGAGACCTCACTACCACTCACACGCACGCACCCATACGGCTTCTTCATCAAAAGATCTCCGATAAAGAGACCCTTCGGGGGACCCGTAGGGCATTGCAGCGCCGGCCCGACGAGGAGCAACAAGCCCTATGATGAAGCATGACATCCTTCGGGGTGTGTGAGGGCATCATGATGAGGACACACTATCCCCACACATAGAGTAGCACAGGACAAAACTTCATTCTTTGATTTCCCTTTACAAAGAACAGTGACTCCCTTTATTGTACTAGTTATTAATCGGGAGCAAGGGTCACTGGACCTAACAATCAGATCCTACCGTCCCCCCCCCCTCTCTATAAATAGGTTACCTATTTAGTTCACCTACTGTTGAAGGAGGGTAGGAGGTTGACCCCTGTGCGCATTAGTACCATTATTAAGATGCCCATTCCACAAACTCAAAAAGATGTTTGCGCTTTTATAGGTATTACTTCCTACTGTCACCAGTGGATCCTGAATTATTCTTTACTAATCAAACCTTTGCTTGCATTAACAATGAAAGCAGTGCATGAGCCTTTGCCTTGGACGCCAGAATGTCAGCAATCTTTTGAGCAATTAAAAACTGCGCTTTGCTTGGCTCCCGTGCTTGGCACACCTAACTATAGGAAACTGTTTGTGCTTTATGTTCATGAGATGGCTGGTTGTGCACTTTCTGTCTTAACACAGAAATTTGGGGCCTTGTGCTTATCATTCTGCTGTGCTTGACCCTGTAGCTAGGGCCCTTCCGAGCTGTCTCAGAGCGGTTGCGGCTGTGGCCACTTCAATCAGGCAATCGGCTGGACTCGTACTTGATAGTGACTTCACAGTTATGGTACCCCCTGTTGTGGATACGCTTTTGAATAAGACGAGGACACAGCACCTCACCAGTGCACGTCTTACTGGTTATGAATTGACATTGTTTGCTAAACATATTACCATCAAAAGATGTGCCACTCTGAACCCAGCCACGTTACTACCCCTCCCTTCTGAGAATGATGCAATTGACAAACATGACTGCATTTTCCGGACAGAAGAAGAGACGAAAGGACGGGTAGACCTGACTGATGTTCCCTTATCTGACCCTCGAGGGGAACTATATGTTGATGGCTCCTGTTTTAAATTACCAGATGGCACAACTACTGCAACTTATGCTATTACTACTTTGCGCATGGTGGTGGAAATATCACAAGTCCCTTATCAGTCTGCTCAAGCGGCAGAGCTTGTGGCTCTAATATGAGCTTGTGAATTGAGTGAGGGGTTGGTTGTCAATATCTATACAGACAGCCAGTACTCATTCGGGGTCACGCATAACTTTGGGCAACTGTGGGCAGAGGGAGGGTTTCTCATGGTACCAAAATCCAACATGGGCACCTTATATTGCGGGTTTTGCCCGCTTTAACGCTCCCCAAGAAATTGGCAATAATCAAATGCAGCGCCCATAGGAAGGTTACTGATGAGGTGGGTAGAGGAAATGCATTCGTAGATCAGGTAGCCAAGAAGACCGCCCGAAGTAAAATGAAAATAATGTTTGTTGCAGGTCCTGCTAGGTGGGTTCCTGAGGTTGCTATGTTTGAAAATACCGTTGAGAGTGTAAAGGAGATACAAAGTGAAGCCACGATAGAGGAATTAGCAAAATGGCAGGAGAGTGCAGCACAGTTAAATGAGGAAGGATGTTGGATTGATAAATCTGGAGAACAGAAATGGATGTTGCCCGATGCATATATACTTCCTGGGGTTACTATGGCCCATGGTCCAGCCCATATTAGTGCGAAAGACATTTGTAAGTTGTTATCCCCTGTTTGGCATAATGATAACATCTCTAAGACAGCTGCGCATTTGGTGAAACATTGCATGATCTTCAGGAAACATAATCCAGGGAAAGGTACCCCTACACCGCCTACTAATTTTGCACCACCTACTTTTCTGTTTGAGGTCCTCCAAATGGATTTCATTGAAATAGAACGATGCAATAATAAGTATGTTTTAGTGGTCATATGTGCGTTCAGCAAATGGGTTGCAGCTTACCCCACTAAGGACAATACGGCCATTACAACTGCGAAAGTACTCCTTAAAGAGTATTTTCCTCGATTTGGTTTGCCCCGAATTATCTGGAGGGACAACGGGTCTCATTTTAATGGGAAAGTGATTAAATTGATTTGTGAGGGTCTGCACATTAAACAGAAATTTCATGCTGCCAATCACCCGCAATCAGCTGGCCTTGTTGAGAAGTACAACGGTAATCTCAAACTGAAATTGGCAAAAATCCAAGAAACAACAGGGTTGCAATGGCTGGAAGCTCTTCCATTAGCCCTTTTGTCAACTAGAACAACAGCACACTCTAGAACTGGTTTGTCACCTTACGAGGTCGTATTTGGACGTCCGGAAAATGTCTGGGGTATCCCACGTCCTCGTAAATATTCTGATATTGAATATCTTGTGTTGCTTGATTATCTTGGCTAGTTTACAGAAAGTTTGCATTCTATTCCCCAGCAGGTACATGAATCACTACCTCCTATACCATAGGGGCTCGGCCACGACATTCAGCCTGGCGATTATATTTTGGTTAAGAACTTCCAGAGGAAGAAAAGTCTGGAGCCACGCTGGAAAGGCCCTGAACAGGTTCTGTTGGTGACACGGACGGCTCTAAAGATTGCTTGTCCAAAGAACTGGGTGCATGCCACCCATTGTCGGAGGATTCCTTTGCCGTTGCCATACGACCAGTGGGTCAAGGAGGGTATTGGTGACACCAAATGTGAGCAAGTGCCCAGGTTTGTCCCCTTCAGTGATGCTCAAATGACCTGGACACAAACAGACAAGGAGAACGACGATGTTTTGAACGAGGCTGTCCCACCAGAAATACGAGCTATCCAGGAGCCTTTGTTCATTGATCACACAGTGCCTGGGGCTGCCATGTACAATTTGCGTCCTCGGCTGAGGGCTACTGATTCTAAGGAGAAAAAGATTAGGGACGGACTGCACAAGATAGGTAGTACTGAGTAACAGTACCAAAGAATAACGAAAATAAGTGAAAATTCTGTATTAGCTTTGCCTTTGTTGTTTGAACATTAGTCAGGGAGGAAAGTATACTTAAAAGTATACCACCTTTATCGACGTGGAATAAAAGAGCTTAGGACAGAGCAAGCTCCACCATCGGTGCTCAAGAGCGCCAACTTATTGATGGACAATAGGAGCCTGTGAGGCTCTAATGGACACTGGGAACTTATATATTTTCTTGTATTTTCCTTCTTTTGGATTCACTATGCATCCCTTTGGCAGAAAGGTTGCTGAGGAGGAGCAGCCAATGGTTACTGTACAACGTAATATGATGTGGTCAAGGAAAAGTAAAATAACATGTGTTGTTCTTTTGATACTGGTGATAATAATAGTGTGTGGGGTGTCATGGGTTTTGGAAGATGCTCAAAGCATGCCTTTACGCAGTAAGGGTAAGGTTATTTTTCCGAGACGAACTAAAAGAACTTCCCCAAGTAATGTATTCTTGGAAACACATAAGAGGTTCTTTGGTGAAGGGACCGCCTGTTACCCCACCCAATCTGTCACCAGTCTGTGGACTGCATATCTATTGTCACTCATAAATTACACATATACTCGGCCACCTCAGTTTACAGAAGTGAAAGGAGTGTTTGGTTTTGGTTATCCGGGTTATCAACAACCAGGGCCTGACTCAATGGACAGATATCCTTAGCTTTCAGACACTGGAGGAGTCTATAATATTTTCTAACGACTCCCCCAACGATGCGGACTAATACCGCTAATTCAAGTGTCTATATGTCCAATTTATAACACCATGTCACTACACTGCAGCCAAAGAATTCCCACCGAAATTAATTAAAGAAAGTTAGAAAAAATGTGAGAGTGGAGAGAAAGCACCTCACGGTAGTAACACCAAGGGGGGCTTGCTAGTTGGTACTCGCTAGCACACCCACTTATCATCATTGGTTGCTTTCTCACCATGAAAAGAAAATGTGTTCCAACGTAAATTTTCTCGAACGTGAAGGAAGAAAACAGTGAAAGAAAGATGCAATATGCACTATATGTGCTAATGTCACACAAGTGCCCTACTGGTCCCCGTGAGAAAAGAAATGAAATGCAGTTCCCAACATTAAAAATGAGATCCTACTCACTGGCCAAATTTGACTTTATTCAGTACTGTGAGCGTCCTCAATTAAAAAAATGGTTCAACTTAGACCATTATTATGTCCAAAGCGCCAACATGTTTCGTTGCTACCACTTTGCGCAACTTCATCAGGGCTAAGGGGATGACCAGTCTTCACTTCACTTAGAATTATCACTTGGTCTGCAGTTATATGACAATAAAAAGACAAAACACGTGCCAGGAGTAAATACCCCCATTCTCCACTACACACCATACTTGTAGTAATAATAATACAAGACATTTGATTACCGAGTAGTTGCCAGTGTCCCTCGTACCTGCAACCACCTCGTTGTGCGGTACGCGCCAATTGGTTGCTTATCCGCAGGGTTACCATACACAATTATGGCACCTATAGATAAGCGCAAACAATAAAGTGCTCATTATACATCACATCATCACGTCACACACTTAGACAAAGACTTTTTGTGTTTAAAGTGTCTAAATCTGTTGCTATATCTGCCAATGCCACGACTTTCAATACTCTCCCCGCACATAAATACGTAAATTTCACAATTATTCATTTCACGCCCTTTTTCCCATTATTAATCAAAACTGGGCCTTCACACACCCTGCTGTTGTAATGGGGTTCAATATCAATCACCCGCCACGTAATGGCAACAAAGATATTCCACGGCGCGTCTTTTGCAAGCCTTGTTTTATAGGTAAAAGTAGCTCGTACGTCAGCCAAAATCTCAGACGCGAGTCAAAGAGGGTCCATTTACAAACCCTATCCTTATCCTGAAATACAACCCCATGCACCATCCATATGTTCCCCTGCCTTACCACTACCGGGAACTATCGGTGTCTCCAGGCTCCCTCCTCACTCACACGGGCCCCGCGGGCATTTAAGATTCAACCCGGGCGTCCTTCGAAACGTCATCATGCGACGCGCAGCGTCACGTGCCCACGCCTCCAGGTCCTTCCTGAATTACACGGGCGCCATGGTGGAGAGGTGAATAAACCACTACATGGACACAAAATCCTACGTTATTACCAATAACTGGCACCTATCTATGCTGTTACACTCAAATGTGGTAGTTCGCACGTTATAGCCACTAGACATTCATACCAGGAGAAAGAAGGGTGTAAACTATTTTGCCACACACAAACGCCCAAATGGGACAGGGGAGCGAATATTAAAATGATAGGCGCACTATCAATTCATAGAGCCCCTCTCCCAGACCATCCCAAAAGACATGGCTGTAGACTGACCTCAATGTCTACTAATTTTATTCCATTCTATGGAATCATTCAGACCACACTGGTCCACTCGTTCAGCAAAAATCCATTTAGCCTCTTTTCTTGCTAAGATGGTATCAGCATTATGCGTTTCTACGACCACCCTTTCGAGTACCGTCCACTTCAGAGCCCTGAAGTCGTGTTTCATCTCTTGAAAATGTTGCACCAGACGAGTTGTTAATCTGCCTGCTTTGAGGGTGCTAAGATGTTCTTGAATACGCACTTTCACCTTGCGAGTGGTGAGTCCGATGTAATGTAACCCACAAGAGCAGGTGAGCCTGTAGATGACATTTGAGGTATTGCAATTGCTAAATTTAGTCAAATGCCATACTTTGCCACTCACCAGGGAGACACTTTTAGTAGCTTGTGTAAGGTCGCACACTGAACACCCACCACAAGGATAATGGCCAGATGGTAAATTGGATGATTGTGGCATCACAAAGGAATGTGTGTGGACCAGTTTATCTTTTAAGTTAGGGGCTCGTCTGAATGCAAACCGCGGCGGCGGCATCTTCTTAGCACCTGTATCCAAAATTGACCAATGTTTTCTTATTATCTGTCTCACTTTTGTTGAAAGAGGATCAAAGGTGGTAACCACAGGTAGACACTCGTCCTTTTGTTTTGCATTTCTCTCCAATAGAGCATCACGTGGGGTATTTAATGCACGTTTGCGGGCTCTTCTGATCACCTTTGCAGGATAGCCCCTGGCTCCAAGCTTGGTTGCTAGCTCTTCCGACTGTTCCATGAACTTATCAGTAGAGGAACAATTCCGGCGGTATCTCAAAAACTGCCCCACCGGAAGATTGTCACGGAGCGCTCTGGGGTGGAAAGAGCGATAGTGCAGCAAGGAATTCCTATCCGTCAGCTTCTGATGGACAAAGGTACATAACCTATTGTCCCTTGCTGTTATATCCACATCAAGATAGACTGTAGAGATGTTACTAAAAGACCATGTAAACGTCAGGCAACCATCCGCCTGGTTTAACCAGGTCAGGAACGTCAATAAAGAGTCCTCTGAGCCAGTCCAGATGCAAAGGACATCGTCAATGTACCTCCTCCAAAGAGAAATATTCTCTTTGAAGGGGTTAGAGGCATGATGAATCACATTGTTTTCAAACTGGCCTACATAAATTCAGGCCAGACTCGGCGCAAATGTAGCCCCCATTGACGTGCCTGTCACTTGGAGATACAGCTGATTCCTGTACTCAAAAAAATTTCTAGTAAGAGCCAATTCAATGCACTGCAGAACAAAGGACTGGGGAGTGTCATAAAACCATTCCAGCTCCCCAATAGCACGCGCTGCTGCCACCAGCGTGGCATCCTGGGGTATGCTGGTGTACAAGGATTCGATATCAATGGTAACTAAAAATTGCTCCCTGGGGTCAAACACCACTGTATTAAGAATATTAAGTATATCAGTGGTATCCTGCACAAAGGATGGCTGTGTGATGACTGCTTCTCTTAAGAAAAAGTCCGCAAACTGGGACAAAGGCTCCAATACAGATTGGATACCCGACACAATCGGGCGACCAGGTGGTGGGCGCTGAGGTTTGTGGATCTTCGGCAAGATATAAAACTGGAGCTATATAGCTAATAAGTGCACTCGGGATTGGTTGATTTTAATTATAAATACTGCTAAGAGACTGAGTGAGGAATTATTGAAGGAAATCCTTGAACTTGAGGAAACCATTAAGAGGGACACGACGATCACGGATGCTAAAGAACAACTGGAGCGCATCCAGAGTGATCTTTCAGATTATGAGACATATATGGTGAACCAGAAGATCAAGGGTCTCAAACGTAATTTGGATTGTTTCTCCCATGAGTGGGCATTCCCTTATGTTGAAGATAATTATTATCTAGCTAGTACCGAACAGGCCAGAATTTCCAGAGGGGTGGACGCAGACAGACAAGGAGGACTCCAGCTAACTGGACGTTCGATAATACCAGTAGTGAGGAGGTGGAAGGTGCTGAACAAGCCTCTACATCAAATCAGAATAGAGTGAGATTTACACCACACAATAGAACCAACGAAGATCTAGGTGCCCTATTGAGGTCTTTTTTAGGCCAGACCCAGAGGGGCACCAGGGGAGGTGGCGGTGTAACTCAGAGGGGCAGGGGCAGAGGAAGGGCCAATTTTCAATCAACATGGCAGACATACTCTCCCCGCATTACTCGCAGCAGAGGCAGAACACCAATGTAATGGAGGCCCCCGATAATGGACCACAGGGAGGCGATAATTCTTCGCCCCCTATGAATGACATTGTTGTTAATCTGTCTGACTATTCACTGTCCCCACAAGAACTGATAGTATTGAATAAAGGTCTGGGATTTGTTCCCACCCCACAGCATGATACCTTCAAGTGCCGTACGGAAATTTTTGAAATGATGAGGAAGATCAAGATTCACAAATTCTTTTTGGATAAAGAGAGAGAACCTCAGTCTGTTTTTAACACTAACCTATATCGACCTTCAGGGTTCTGCCCTCCAGGTACATCTGTGGGTCCGGAGGTGGCAGTTTTTGAACAGCGGGTCCTCCATGACATCGAGGACTTGGAACAGAGACAGAACCAGTTCTACACTCATAATATGAGTAGAAGTAATTGGCTGGCTGTGAAAACTCTCCAAGAAAATAAATCAATCACGATAAAACAAGCCAATAAGGGTGGGGCAGTGGTTGTCCTTAACACCCATGACTGAAGCAGAAGTCCAGAGACTTCTAGGGGTGCGTACTAACTACCAACCATCGATGCGGGACCCCACACCTGAATTACAGGATATCATCAAGACTGTGGTGGTGGGTGCGAAGGAGAAAATGTGGATCACGTACAAGGAAGCGGATTTCTTAATCAACTTGAAACCGCGTGTACCGGCTTTTTATATCTTGCCGAAGATCCACAAACCTCAGCGCCCACCACCTGGTCGCCCGATTGTGTCGGGTATCCAATCTGTATTGGAGCCTTTGTCCCAGTTTGCGGACTTTTTCTTAAGAGAAGCAGTCATCACACAGCCATCCTTTGTGCAGGATACCACTGATATACTTAATATTCTTAATACAGTGGTGTTTGACCCCAGGGAGCAATTTTTAGTTACCATTGATATCGAATCCTTGTACACCAGCATACCCCAGGATGCCACGCTGGTGGCAGCAGCGCGTGCTCTTGGGAAGCTGGAATGGTTTTATGACACTCCCCAGTCCTTTGTTCTGCAGTGCATTGAATTGGCTCTCACTAGAAATTTTTGGGAGTACAGGAATCAGCTGTATCTCCAAGTGTCAGGCACGTCAATGGGAGCTACATTTGCGCCAAGTCTGGCCTGCATTTATGTAGGCCAGTTTGAAAACAATGTGATTCATCATGCCTCTAACCCCTTCAAAGAGAATATTTCTCTTTGGAGGAGGTACATTGACGATGTCCTTTGCATCTGGACTGGCTCAGAGGACTCTTTATTGATGTTCCTGACCTGGTTAAACCAGGCGGATGGTTGCCTGAGGTTTACATGGTCTTTTAGTAACATCTCTGCAGTCTATCTTGATGTGGATATAACAGCAAGGGACAATAGGTTATGTACCTTTGTCCATCAGAAGCTGACGGATAGGAATTCCTTGCTGCACTATCGCTCTTTCCACCCCAGAGCGCTCCGTGACAATCTTCCGGTGGGGCAGTTTTTGAGATACCGCCGGAATTGTTCCTCTACTGATAAGTTCATGGAACAGTCGGAAGAGCTACCAACCAAGCTTGGAGCCAGGGGCTATCCTGCCAAGGTGATCAGAAGAGCCCGCAAACGTGCATTAAATACCCCACGTAATGCTCTATTGGAGAGAAATGCAAAAAAAAAGGACGAGTGTCTACCTACCTACACTTTGATCCTCTTTCAACAAAAGTGAGACAGATAATAAGAAAACATTGGTCAATTTTGGATACAGGTGCTAAGAAGATGCCGCCGCCGCGGTTTGCATTCAGAAGAGCCCCTAACTTAAAAGATAAACTGGTCCACACACGTTCCTTTGTGATGCCACAATCATCCAATTTACCATCTGGCCATTATCCTTGTGGTGGGTGTTCAGTGTGCGACCTTACACAAGCTACTAAAAGTGTCTCCCTGGTGAGTGGCAAAGTATGGCATTTGACTAAATTTAGCAATTGCAATACCTCAAATGTCATCTACAGGCTCACCTGCTCTTGTGGGTTACATTACATCGGACTCACCACTCGCAAGGTGAAAGTGCGTATTCAAGAACATCTTAGCACCCTCAAAGCAGGCAGATTAACAACTCGTCTGGTGCAACATTTTCAAGAGATGAAACACGACTTCAGGGCTCTGAAGTGGACGGTACTCGAAAGGGTGGTCGTAGAAACGCATAATGCTGATACCATCTTAGCAAGAAAAGAGGCTAAATGGATTTTTGCTGAACGAGTGGACCAGTGTGGTCTGGAATGATTCCATAGAATGGAATAAAATTAGTAGACATTGAGGTCAGTCTACAGCCATGTCTTTTGGGATGGTCTGGGAGAGGGGCTCTATGAATTGATGGTGCGCCTATCATTTTAATATTCGCTCCCCTGTCCCATTTGGGCGTTTGTGTGTGGCAAAATAGTTTACACCCTTCTTTCTCCTGGTATGAATGTCTAGTGGCTATAACGTGCGAACTACCACATTTGAGTGTAACAGCATAGATAGGTGCCAGTTATTGGTAATAACGTAGGATTTTGTGTCCATGTAGTGGTTTATTCACCTGTCCACCATGGCGCCCGTGTAATTCAGGAAGGACCTGGAGGCGTGGGCACGTGACGCTGCGCGTCGCGTGATGACGTTTCGAAGGACGCCCGGGTTGAATCTTAAATGCCCGCGGGGCCCGTGTGAATGAGGAGGGAGCCTGGAGACGCCGATAGTTCCCGGTAGTGGTAAGGCAGGGGAACGTATGGATGGCGCATGGGACTGTATTTCAGGATAAGGATAGGGTTTGTAAATGGACCCTCTTTGACTCGCGTCTGAGATTTTGGCTGACGTACGAGTTACTTTTACCTATAAAACAAGGCTTGCAAAAGATGCGCCGTGGAATATCTTTGTTGCCATTACGTGGCGGGTGATTGATATTGAACCCCATTACAACAGCAGGGTGTGTGAAGGCCCAGTTTTGATTAATAATGGGAAAAAGGGCGTGAAATGAATAATTGTGAAATTTACGTATTTATGTGCGGGGAGAGTATTGAAAGTCGTGGCATTGGCAGATATAGCAACAGATTTAGACACTTTCCACACACAAAGTCTCTGTCTAAGTGTGTGAAGTGATGATGTGATGTATAATGAGCACTTTATTGTTTGCGCTTATCTATAGGTGCTATAATTGTGTATGGTAACCCTGCGGATAAGCGACCAATTGGCGCGTACCGCACAACGAGGTGGTTGCAGGTACGAGGGACACTGGCAACTACTCGGTAATCAAATGTCTTGTATTATTATTACTACAAGTATGGTGTGTAGTGGAGAATGGGGGTATTTACTCCTGGCACGTGTTTTGTCTTTTTATTGTCATATACCTGCAGACCAAGTGATAATTCTAAGTGAAGTGAAGACTGGTCATCCCCTTAGCCCTGATAAAGTTGCGCAAAGTGGTAGCAACGAAACATGTTGGCGCTTTGGACATAATAATGGTCTAAGTTGAACCATTTTTTTAATTGAGGACGCTCACAGCACTGAATAAAGTCAAATTTGGCCAGTGAGTAGGATCTCATTTTTACTGTTGGGAACTGCATTTCATTTCTTTTCTCACGGGGACCAGTAGGGCACTTGTGTGACATTAGCACCTATAGTGCATATTGCATCTTTCTTTCACTGTTTTCTTCCTTCACGTTCGAGAAAATTTACTTTGGAACACATTTTCTTTTCATGGTGAGAAAGCAACCAATGATGATAAGTGGGTGTGCTAGCGAGTACCAACTAGCAAGCCCCCCTTGGTGTTACTACCGTGAGGTGCTTTCTCTCCACTCTCACATTTTTTCTAACTTTCTTTAATTAATTTCGGTGGGAATTCTTTGGCTGCAGTGTAGTGACATGGTGTTATAAATTGGACATATAGACACTTGAATTAGCGGTATTAGTCCGCATCGTTGGGGGAGTCGTTAGAAAATATTATAGACTCCTCCAGTGTCTGAAAGCTAAGGATATCGTCCATTGAGTCAGGCCCTGGTTGTTGATAATGTGTTGAGTGGGGGGCGGCTTGACTTTTTTTCCCCCTGTGCCTCCTTTCTGTGTTGATTTGGTTATCCGGGGCCATGTCTATACCATAGAAAGCCACTAGAAGTGGGTTATCCAGGTTGTGATAACAATACATATTGTGATAATTTTTATATGGAAGAACAGAACGTAACATTAGTGGGTTGGCATTACAAGGAATTGACAGTCCCTCGAGAGGCCGCTTATTACCCTGCTTGTTGCCCTATTGTGAACAGTATGGGTACTTCATTGTATATAAATTGCTCAGAAATAGTGTTGTACAAACATATGGTCCCCTTAGTGAATAGGTAGGATCCAAGTACTTTCGGAACTCCAGGTACGCTGCAGTGGATTACAAGGGACCGATTTATGCACTCCCAGGGTTTTTCTTCTTGTCTAATGGGACTTATTCCAATGTCTGTAATGGTACAGACGATGTAGCCCTTGGAATGGTATTACCTTTGGGTGTGCTCTGTAAATATGCCAAACCTAAAATAAGATGGGTTAAAAGGACACTAACGAAAGAATTCTGTGAGGGTGTGACTGATATAGAGGTCAATAATTACAGTAATGGTGTCACCTTTGGATACATCCTTTCTTCTATTTTCACATTGCGTGGTACTTCCATGGCCAGGGGTGAGAAGGCTAGAGAATACTTTGGATGCAAGCTGCAAATTCTATCTAATACTACAGTGGCAGCTATGCGTGACATCACCACTCAGTTGGAGAGTATGCAGATATATTCGGAACAGACTAGATAGGCAGTGGATTTTATTCTAGCCAAGAGTAGTGGTGTATGCGCGGTAGTTGGCGATCAGTGTGTGGTCGGGATTAAGAATATGGAAAAGAATATTAACAAACACGTTTTAGATATTCTTGAAAATGTCAAGGGAATGGAAAGTGGGAATTGGAGTTGCTCCCTTTTTGGCAGCTGGGGCTGGATTCTTGAAAAAGTGATTTATCTTATTGTGGTATTGATGCTCTGCTCTGTCCGCGTCCAATGTCTTTCCTTTTGTTGTTCCTATTGTACCACTGTTTTCACACCCAAAAAGAAAATATCAATTCAGGACACAAATGCCGCTATGATGCTTCAGAAAGATGTTGATGATTTGATGAATATTGACGAGGGAATATTTGAGAATTCATCCCTCCTTGCTGTTTCGCTTTCTGTTGTTGATGGTATGGAGTGCTCATAACTGCACCCTAATTTGATACTCTATTATCGCTTGCAATTTTGTTCTTCTTTGCTATTGTTAAAATGTTGCTAAAAGGAGGGTCTGTTAGAATGGACCTGTGAATGCTTACGTAGTGCCCTATAAAAGTTAGCATTTGCAGCACCATTTTCTGTTCAGACGCCATTTTGAATGATGATCGAAACTAATCCTTTACTGTTTCTGAGAAAAAGCTTCTGTTGAGTTTCGTTTCTGCAATAATGAACTGTTTGTGTCAGTGCATAGCTTACCCAGTAGATAGAGGCCCTCTCCCACCTGTCTGGTAGTTTGATCATGACGCAGGGTGTAACGGCCTTGGACTGTGCTGCGTTGTGAAGATATGAGAACAGAAACCTTTTTTTCTTGTATTCCACTGTTCAGCGGCATCTGCCTGGAAAATTCCATTGTGGGCGTGTTCTGAGTCGACTAAGAAATTAACATAATCTATTGTTTTGCTTGCTGATCTTTAGTTCCCTCTGTACCACTCTTCGAGACTGCAGATGGGGCTCCACTCTGAGTGATTTCAATAAAACAATTATTGGTATAATCTCCACTGTTCCTCCGACTCTTCATTTGGCATGGAAGGCTGAGAGGTGGTCCAAGGTGACCCGGGTGGCCCCAAGAGGGTCACTTCCTTCATTTGTATGGCATCCCCCTTCTTGAATTCCTTGCCTACATTCTTAGGGATGTGCAGAATCCTATCTGACAGCACTGATGAATTGCTGCCACCATCTGAGCTGGGTCTACTCCTCAGCTCCAGCTCCTTAAGACTACGTTCATGATCTAAGATCATCTTCCTTTCCTCCATGGCTATTCTTTTGTCTTCCCTTTCATTCTCCCTCCTGAGGTTTTCCAACTCAAACTTCCTTGCTTCCTGCCTGTCCTCCAGCTCCTCTGGGAACAGGCCACTGCTGCCTGGCTTGGAGGGTTCCTCCCCTCTGAAAAGCACATCCATCCTAGGAATAGGCTCCTCCACCTCTCCACTGAGATCTCCAGATTGCCCACTGGCATATCTGGCTGCTACCCAGGCCCTCAGCGCCTTTTGTAGCTCCTCCTTCCTGGTGAGGCCTCTGACTTGGACCTTTAGGTTTTGGCAAATAGCCTTCAACTCTTTCACGTTGTAGGATTCCAACCTATCCTCCTTAAAGGCTACTTCCAAGGAGGCAACAGATGATGCTCTTGATTCAGGCATGATGAAGTAGCAAGTTCAAGATCTCAATAAAACTGGCCAGATCAAAAATAGTCCAAAAAAGAAAAAGAACCAGTATGTGGTACGTAATGGTCTGCGATATGGTTGTAGTGCACACCAATCACTGTAAGTCAAGTGCAAACACAAGTCCTATCCTCACCGCTGACAACCAATGTTAGAAATGGGGGTCTCTAGTTGCCAAGGGTTTGCACCTTTGTCCAAGTAGGGACCCTTCTTCCTAGTCAGGGTAAGGGAGTTACACTCCTAAAATAACCCCTGCTCACCCCGTTGGTAGCTTGGCACGAGCAGTCAGGCTTATCTCAGAAGCAGTATGTAAAGCATTTGCACATAACCAACAGTAATACAGTGAAAACACTACAAAAGGACACCACACCAGTTTAGAAAAATATCCAATATTTTTATATATCCAAAACAAGACCAAAAACAATACAAATCCACCATACAGTACTTTAACAATATATACTTTGCAAGCTATTCTTAAAATTGCAGAAATACCTCAAAAACACAGTTCGTACGAGTCAGTAGCTCCGTCCGGGGCTACCTCGATGCTGAAAACAACAGAGTCTAACAGTTCCATCCGACCGCATCGGTACGGGCCAGCGAAAGCATGGACAGACTCGGTAACAGTCCCTTTCTTGTTGCGGCTGGCACATTGGTGGGAGCCGGTCGTGTCAACCACTGCGGTTGCGTTGCAAAATGGAATCGGTGCAGGGTGCGGTGCTCTCTCGATGCGGTGCAGGCAGCGGCTCGGTGACGATCGTCCAGACGGCGTCGGTGAGACCAAGGCTTATGGTGGAGGGCGAGGTGGTGCTCGATGTGGTGCTGGCAGGTTGCGGTGCAAGCGACAGAGCCGGTTAGCAAGAGCTGTCGACGGTCCACCCAGACTGCTGTGTGGGACGAGGCGGTGCATCATGAGACTTACGAGCGGTGCCCCCAGCCACGATGTGGTCACGGGTGTCGAAGTCAGCAGCAGCAATGGCGTTGGTGAGACCAGGATGGCAAAGTAAAGCGAGGCGGTGCGGAGTGCGGTGCCCACAGGTCACGGTGCAAGCAGCGGCTCGTGGCGGCGACGTCGGTCGTCGGTGAGACCAGGGTTGCGTTGCAAGATGCGGACGGTGCCTTCTGTGGTGCTGTCAGGTTACATAGCCAGCAACGGAGTCAGTGACGGAGTTGGTTGCATTTCCCTTCTCTGTGGCAACTGAAACAGCGGTTCCAGAAGCGGTACCCAGAGGTTGGTGAAGTCTTTGTAGTCCCTGAGACTTCAGAACGGGAGGCAAGCTCTTCTTCAAGCCCTTGGGGATACTCAGCACAAGTAAAGAAAGTTCAGTCCAGTCCTTTCACTGCCCAACTGCAGGCCAACCCAACAAAGCAACAACACACCAAAGGGACAGTACTCCTCCTGGCAGCTCTCCCAGCTCTTCTACTTGGCAGGTTCCTTGATTCCAGCGAGTTCTAAAGTTCTGGGGTCTGGGCCCCAATATTTATACTCAAAATCCCTTTTGTTCTCTCAGGCAGAGAGTGTCTGTGCTTAGTCCAAACCAGTTCTGTCCTCTCTGGCCCAGCTTCCTGGCAGGAGGTGGAGACAGCATAGTGGAAGGCAGACCAGCCCCATTCAGGTGAAAGGAAATCTCCTCCCCCTATTCTAAATGCAGCCCAGGTCTATTCAGCCCAGCGCTGACTCATCCAGACTCTCTGGAGCCACTGCACATGCCCAGTCCCTGTCACTCCAAAGCCAGACAGTCAATCCACAAACCCAGCAGAGGCACACAGGAAGGCTAAGCAAGAAAATACCTACTTTCTAAAAGTGGTATTTTCAAACACAGAATGTAAAAATCACCCTCACTAAAAGATGCATTTTAACATTCTGAGTTCAGACATACTAAACTTTATTTTCCTACCTTGTTCCCAGGGGTAGTTATGCTTATAAGATATTATAAGCAAACTCCCCATTCTATCCTATGGGAACAGGTAGCCTTGCAATAGTGAAAAACGAAATTGGCAGTATTTCACTATCAGGACATGCCACACACACCAGTACATGACCTACCTTTAACATACACAACACCCTGCCCACAGAGGTATCTTGGGCCTACCTTCGGAGTGACTTATATGTAAGAAAGGGGAAGGTTAGGGCCTGGCAAGTAGGTGCACTTGCCAGGTCGACATGGCAGTTACAAACTGCACGCAGACCCTGCAGTGTCAGGCCTGAGAGACCTTTTCAGGGCTACTCATGTGGGTGGCACAATCAGTGCTGCAGGCCCACTAGTAGCATTTGATTTACAGGCCCTGGCACACTCAGTGCACTTTACTAGGGGCTTACCAGTCAATCAAATATGCCAATCATGGGAACACCAATCCATAATAACAATTTACAACTGGAGCACTTGCACTTTAACACTGAACAGCAGTGAGAAAGTTTGCAGAGACACTAAACCAGCAATAACAGAGTCAAAACCGGGAGGTCAGAAAGCAAAAAGACAGGGGAAACATGCCAAAAGATGCCAAGTCTAACACTCACCCATACAGCCACACACACAATCACACATGGATACACACAGTTACACAGACATTCATATAATCTATGTTTAAAAATGGAATCACTCATCAGTAGTAAACAAACTATACAAATGTAACTTTTGTGGTACCTTAATATATATTTTTAACACTCATAAACATTTAAAAAACACTCAAAATCACTAGATGATGTAATCAGTGATGTCATGTAAGATGTGATCAGTGATGTCACTGATCATGTCATGAGTGATGTAATATGTGAGGTCATAAGCAGTGCATTCAGGGTAAGAAATAATCCCACATGGGAGGTTGATGCCCGATTTTAACCCTTTTTAACCCTTTTTAATCTTGATGGAGAAGAAAAGTACGCCATTAAGGACCAGATGTACAACAGTTTTTGCATGCGCAAACGGGTTTGCGAACCCGTTTGCGCATGCAAAAACCAATAGGGGTATGTACCATTCCAAAATAGCAAGTCACAATTTATTTGCGACTCGCTATTTTGGAATTGCGAGTCGCTATTAAGAAGGGGCGTTCCCTTCCTAATAGCAAGCACAACCCCATGTACAAATGTTTTGTGACCGCAATTGCGGTCGCAAAACACTCGCAAATTACCACCCTCTTCTGGGGTCGCAAAGGGAAGGGGTCCCCAAGGGACCCCTTCCCTTTGCAAATGCAGGGGAAAATATTTTTAAGGGCAGGCAGTGGTCCCAGGGACCACTACCTGCTCTTAAAAAATGAAACGAAAACGTTTCATTTTTTATTTTTTTAAATGCATCCAATTTTCCTGTAAGGAAAACGGGCTGCATTCAAAAAAATAAACTGCTTTATTAAATAGCAGTTGCAGACATGGTGGTCTGCTGAGCCCAGCAGGCCACCATACCTAGGATGGCCTGCCATTCCCAATGGGGTCGCAAATTGCGAGAGGCTCATTAATTTTCATGAGCCTTTTAATTTGCGACCCCATTGGGAATCGCAACAGTGTGATACACACTGTTGTACATCCAAAATAGTGCCTCGCAAATTGCGAGTCGCAAAAAACTCGCAATTTGCGAGGTGCTATTTTGCGCATCATACATCTGGCCCTAGGATGTGTAAAGGCATAAAGAGGTGAAGAGCGATACAAGATAATAATTTTTGTTAATTTTTATCATTGTTTTTAATATAATCCCACTTGGGACCTTGACACACTGAAAGCCATTTTAGAACATAAGGATAGAGGTTTAACAACTGGCTTGTTTATGAAGAAAGTATAAACCAATGATGACATTTATAAACATGTCATATTGTTGTATTTATATTTTTATACAAATTTGCACTTATTAAGTGAAAGGTGTGCACTTTATTTGCACTTGCACTTTTGGTGAAAAAGAAATAGAAAAAAGAAATAAGTGAGGATGATTCTTTTGAAGTATGTTTTCTATGTCTGTGCCGCAATGAACGTACTACGCGGCGCTCCCTATGTAAGGTTAAGAAAATGGCATCTATGTAATGTGAATAAGGCAGTTGAGACTGCCGAAACGCGTCATGCCATTGTAAGAAAGAAAAATAAAATCACTTAAAGAAAGGATTCTAGCAGTGTCGGTGCCTGTTTGAAAGTGGGAGCAGGAGGTGGAGTAATATATCTATCTATCTATCTATCTATCTATCTATCTATCTATCTATCTATCTATCTATCTATCTATCTATCTTTCTATCTATCTATATACATGTATATATCACATTCACTACAAATGTATATGCAATACATAAAGCTTTATTCTCAAAAATGTGGGCACTTTTTAGTTTCACACTGTTGGACCTGGCCCTCTCTACAGTGTCTACCCCAAACCTTTTGCCTTCACCCCTTCTATTTTTGCTGAATTCTTTATTTTTCGATTTAGGGCTGCTAATCAGTGCTAAAGTGCTTGCGCTCACACCCTTAAACATGGTAAAATTGGTTCGCTATGAAGAAAGATATGAGTATAGGCCAACAACTAGTGAGAGAAGACTGCATTTCAGTAACTAAAAAACAAGACCTCCGCTCACAATGGAACTTGAAACCTATTGAAGGCCATCATAAATGTGGTAACTGTGCACAGCCCTGAAGAGAAGCCCTAAAATAAAAAGGGTTTCGAAACGCGTTGGCACAATTTTACCAACAGGAGAATAGTTTGTGTTTTATATAAAAAGTGTATAGCAATTGAGGAGAATAATGGTTCCAAAATGTATATCCCCTTTTGCATAAAAACTAATCACCCCCGTTGGATGGTATCCCAAATTTGTTCCATTTAAATAAGCTTTAATGGTTATATGGGGTACCTTATTGTCTTTTTCCTTGACTGGTAATAGTTTCAACTGATATATGTATGTTGTGTCTACACTTGATTTTGTACTGTGAAGTTTTTCCTTTGTGAAATCACCAATGTATTTTGTTCCATTTATGTTTTTTGTTCACTTTTTTTAATCTAATTTTTACACTGTGTAAATTGTGAAGTGTTGCCCATCTCCACCAGGAGTACTTCTAAAACATGTATAATAATTTTTCAATAAGGAATAATTAAATGATGTAGACCATCTTATTCGTGATTTTGGTCTGAGTCTGTTGAATAGTTGACAGCAAAATTAAATGGTCAGCTAGATATTTCACTTTTTTGTACTTTTAGAACCTAGGCATTTTTCTGCCCCGCTTATTTGGTGCCTGCAGCCTTTTCCTAAAAAAAAAAAAAAAAAAAATACAACCAGGGGGGTATGCCCAAATGACCCTCCTATACCTGGGCATAAAACATCAGCAAAATGTACAAGGAAAAAGAATATGGAGGGTTCAATCACTCATTTATTTTCGTCCCAGGCACCATCAATTACCCGGACATTAACATTATTTTGTAAATATAAATATTAATAATTTTACTAGCTACACATATCATTCAGCGGGACTCTGGTACATAAAATGAATACACATAAATTAAACATCAAATGAAATATACATAAGACATAAACAAATATACAATAATCAAACATGAATCATGATCACAACAACAATTCATATACACAATTCAGTACACCATAAAAAAACCCTAATTATTACATATATAAATGTACACTCCTCAGTCCGAGTGATACACTCCGAGGTAATCCTCTACGCAAAAGAGGTATCACACCTCTCTCTCATTCACTTATGTGCGCCTATAATCAAACGCCAAAATCAAAAATAAATAATGGGACTCCTCATATATCTGTCACATGACTAGGTGTAGCTGGCAGTTGGCTTTTGAATATTCCTCCCAGACAGCCACACAATAGAAGGATTAGGTGTGCCTGGATGGGACATCTCATGCAAGATGGGGGGCAGAGCTGGGCACGGCCTCAATTGCAAGTCCATAGGATGTGCCCTGCCCTCACACAAAGAAATTCACACTTGTCCATTGTGCCTCTAGCCAGCCTGGCGTCAGAGCAGTTAAGCAGAAAATTCCAAGCACAGTTGAAAGGGAAACCTCTAGAAACTTCTCCTACTTCGGAAGAGGAAATAGGTATAAAAATAGGAGCTTCAGAACCACTCTTCAGATCCCTTCCACTTCTGGACCTGTGGAAGACTGAGAAGAAGGACTGCTCTGCTGTTCTGCTGCAAGAAGGATTGCTCTGCTGTTCTGCTGCAAGAAGGACTGCTCTGCTGTTCTGCTGCCCTGCTGCCCAAGTAAGAAGGACTGGAACTACACCCTTAACCCAGGACCACCAGAGTGACTCCAAGGGCTAGTTAACTGGCCTCCAGTTCAGAGACTCAGGGACAAAAAAGGCACCAACATTCTTGAACCCCGGCACCTGGACTCTGCCTGCTGTGAGTTGTGACCCCCGAAGTGCTGCCTCCCCAGTTCTGAGCCCTTGGAAGGGGGATTAAAGGCGATCTGCTATCCCAGGTATGGTCGCCATTAGAACTGACACAGCGCAATGCAACACGTCATAGGACCTTGCATAGCAACCCTAGAAGCTCCTCATCGAAACCAGTGCAGGATGACACAACTCGACGCAGACCTTGCCTCACAACCTTCGCAGATCCTCATCAGAACTAACACTGCGTGACACATCTTGAAGCAGGACCTTGCATCACACCTCAGAACTGCCACTGCAAGGTGCAACACCCTTTATCAAGGACTTAAGGTACAACTCTCAGCAGGCCTAACCTGGTCCCTGTATTTGGCTATGTTCCATCGTGGCTGGCCTGAATTTGTGGCTTTGTCCCGGTCCGGCACTACTAGAGAACCACAATTAGCGCTTTGTGCTTTTAAACACTATTTTTACCTAAAGCTTTAAAATTGCATATTTTCGGTTCTACTGATTGGATTTTGTCCTTTTGGTTTCAAATAATTTATTACGTTTTACTCTATTTTTCTATATTGCTGTGGAATTTTTCTTGTGTTGTGTTTTCACCTTATTGCTGTTTGTGTGCTGCATAAATACTTTACACATTGCACTAAGTTAAGCCTGGCTGCTTTTATGACACGCTACCAGAGGATTAGGCATAGGTGAACTTAGTGACTTTTGTTATTCACTCTGACAAGGACTGTAGTTTTTGCTTGAGAGGGCTCACACCGCCCTCAACCAACAACCCAATTTCTCACACCCACCATGTTATTGTCAAAAACTACTCCTGTGAGGGACAGGAGAAAATATGTATCCAGAGCTAGAAAGTAGAGGGAACATACCAGAAATTATTAGGGAAGGGGTTTCCCTACAGGGAACAAGGCTTTCTCCAGGCTGTGCATATCTGATACATAGCACTTATCTCCATCGTGAACAATATCCCCAAATGTCAATACTAAGAAGGAGTGAGAAGTTTCTATAGGGTGGACCCTCAGCTTCCCAAACTGTAATCCAAAATAAACACAAAAGAGGGTTGACCCAACACTCTTAAATCTCGTCTTGCACCCGATATATTCGTGACCTTTCACATATCTCAACTCAGTGTCCGATCTGCACCCAGTTAAATTAGTGCTCTTACCACATTTCTTGGATATAATTGTTGGGTCCTCACCCACAGGCACCACCTGTGGCCTGCTCATTGGTACAACATCACCTAATGTGAGTGGGTGGGCTCTACGTGTAGAGCCCACCCACTCACATTTGGTGACGTGGGTGTGGTTCCAATGATAAAACAGGCCATGGTGCTTCATTATTGGACCCACATCACCTAATGTGAGTGGGTGGACTCTACGTGTAGAGCCCACCCACTCACATTTGATGATGTGGGTGTTGGTCAAATGATCAAGCAGGCCACAGGTGGTACCTGTAGGGCAGGACCCAACAAATTTATCCAAGAAATGTGGTGAGAGCACTAATTTACCTGGATGCTGATCGCACACTGTTATGTTATGTTTTGTTAGGAGATTTGTAAAGCGCATGGCTCTCCCGGCAACGGGACGTCCCAGCGCTAGCAGGCAAGAGAGGAAGAACGTAGAGGAGACGAGGTCAGTGAAAGAGCCAGGTCTTAGCCGCCCTTCTGAAGGTCAGATGGTTGGGGATGCCTCTGATGGACAGCGGCGAGGAGTTCCAGAGGGCCGGCGCAAGCACCTTAAAGGAACACCCTCCGGCTCTGAATCTGAGGAAATGGGGAGCCTGTACCAGATAGAGGCTGGCCGATTGTAGATCACGCGTCAGGGTGTAGGGAAGACATAGCTCACTCAAAAATGCGGGACCCGAACCCGTAAGAATCTTATGAGTAAAACAGAGCGCTTTGAATTGAATTCTCTGCTCTACGGGAAGCCAGTGAAGATGGTGCCGAAGGCCGGAGACGGAGCAACGCCTAGGGAGGGCAAATAACGCACGAGCTGCTACGTTCTGAGTGCACTGCAGCCTTTTCCTCACTGACTTATTGGATCCAAGGAGCAGCACATTGCAGTAGTCCGGTCTGGATAAGACAGTGGCTTGAACAATCAGCTGGCGAGTGTGGGGATCGAACAGACCCAAGATGGGGTTTAGGCCGTGCAGCAAGCCGAAGCATATTACTGTGACAGATTTGGCATGCTCTTCAAAAGTGAGAGCATTATCGACCCAAATGCCTAGGTTTTTTACCACAGTTTTCGGCTGGGGGGTGAGCTGAGCTTTTGAGGCCATCAGTTGCTGCCCCATAGAAGGGAATCTCTGCCTAATACAAGGATCTTCGTTTTCGCAGAGTTCAATTGGAGACAGTTATCCTCCATCCAGGCAGAGATGGCAGTCAGGTCATCCTGGAATTAGGCGGCATCTTGATTGGGGTTATTCGTAAAGGAAAGCATCAGCTGTGTGTCATCAGCGTATGACACCAAAGAGATGTTACGGGCCTTAGCCAGCTGGGCCAGCGACCTGATGTACACATTGAATATAGTGGGACTCAATGCTGAACCTTGGGGGACCCCGCAACGCAAAGAATGGATATGGGAGTGAAAAGGGGGAGCAAACACTTGGAAGGTCCTGTTATCTAGACAAGAAGAGAGCCAGGCGAGGGCTTTATCCGTGATACCAATCTCCTTCAACCGAAAAAGCAAGATGTTGTGGGAGACTGTATCTAAAGCTGCACTGAGATCCAGCAGGATCAGTGCCGAAGTTCTGCCCTCATCTATGGCTCCTCTAAGTTGCTCAGTGACCGCCAGTAGAGCAGACTCAGTACTGTGCTGGGGTCTGGAGCCATTTTGAGAGGGGTCTAAAATGGAGTTGGATTCCAAGTACTGGGTCAGGATGGTGTTCACATGGGCTTCTGTCACTCACTTGAGATATTTGAAAGGTTACACATATAACCGAGTCCAAGACGGGATTTAAGTTTAAGAGAGTTGGGTCAACCCTCCCTTGTGTATATTTTCAATATCCCCAAACCTCGTAGGTTCTAGCTGTCATCTGTGCATATAAATGTTCATTTGTATTCTGTAATTTGTCTCAAATGTAGTACATGTATGCAGCGGCGTTGGTACACTTTCTCAAAGTGGGTAATTATTGATTCGTTAAGGCTGTGCATGTTCTCTTTTATAACGTGAATCTAGCCACAAAGCAACAGAGTGCTGCCCCATAAGAAATAGAGGCATTGCAAGGGTGGGGAGGATAATTCAGGGGTAATGGGAGAGGTAACAGGGACTCATGGGAAGTCAAGAAGAGGTTGAAGCATGGGAGTTAGGGTGATACTTTTATGAAATGTTAGGTAGTCGGGAGGCTATCCATATTAAAACAGTTCAGAAAATCTTGTCTGAACATATTCTAGAAATGGCATTTCTCTATTTGCTCTTCATTTTGTGAACATGTCCCCAGATACCAGAGCTGTCACAAAATGTATCCTACGAGGACTAATGTCCGCCCACGGAAGAAGTATGGCAAAATGCAAGAGCAATCCCAGCAACTCTGGCTTCATCGCATGTTTCTTTGGGAAGTGCCACTCGAAATTTAATTAATACTAAAATATGTTCTCACTTGAAGCAGAATGCATAAATAACGAACATGAGTCATAGTCAGATGTGGTACCTGGCGGATTTCTGACATGCCATTTAAAGGTTATTTGCTCATTTATTGAAGCGATGCTAAAATCACATGATGAACGTTGGCTATGGAATCTTTTTTAAATTAAATACTGTAAGGCAGATCTTGGATTGGAAGGAGATCAATTAAATGCCCCTCCCACACCGGAGAGACGCAAAATCGATATCGAGAGCATATACTTATCATTACATGCCTTTATTCAGGACTGCACTCGTCTGCTTTATTAATATGGATAGGGTTTAAGCCAGAACTAAGCAGTTTCAGGACTCTCAAACAGCAGCAAAACACCTTACTAGAGATGGAGCTGAAGTAATCAGCTTGCGCATAGGAACATTTTCACCTCGGGTCGTCTGCTTCAAATGACGCTAGTGAGGGGTTAACGCACTCCAGTATATTTTGAAAGCCCACTGACCTTGATAGGACAACTGCAGACGAAAACTTAGTGCTTCCTCCAAGTGGCCTGTCTGTAGCACTATTGCCTGATATAGAGGATAGAGCAAGCAATATATACAAAATATATGTTGTACAGTACATTGACAGCTTGTTTCGGCATGTTTTATTTGATTTGGAACTTTGTGGAAATGCCAATTTAAAGGTACTCCCTATATTTTAAACTACTTAGTTTCTGTGTTGCACTGACCATTTTGTGCCTTTGGTTTTTACATCAAAGTTGTGGATCTTTCCGAGCTGTTTTTTTTTACCGTTTAGAGTGCTTAATTTACTGTGCAAAGAGAACACGGGTGGGCATGGTTTTGATGACATCAGAAACAACAAGCCCACAAAATGCACATAGACCATAGCATCCTGGACATGAAACGTCAAGTCAACGCTATCTCCTCAGCCTGCTTCCATACACTTCGCATGCTCTGGAAAATCTTCAAGTGGTTTTCCATCAGCACCAGGAAAACTGTGACTCATGCCCTCATCACCAGCCAACTAGACTACGGCAACACACTCTATGCAGGTGCCACCACCAAAATCATGCAAAGACTCCAGAACATCCAGAATGTGGTTGCCAGACTGATCCTCAACCTGCCAAAGAGGACCCGCATCACCCAGCACCTGAAGGACCTCCACTGGCTCCCCATCCAGAAGAGATGTCATTTCAAGCTTCTGACCCATGCCTCCAATGCCCTCCAAAACCAAGGACTCGCCAACTTGAATCACCGCCTGCTTTTCCACCGAAATATCAGTAATCTCCGCACACCTCGCGCTCGCACAGACACCAGGTATCCACTGCTGCTGTTCCGGAGGATGCTCCTTCTCCCTCCTCGTTGTCAAAGCCTGGAACACCCTCCCCCTTCACCTCCGCACCCCCCCTCGCTGACACACTTCAGGAAAGAACTCAAGACCTGGCTCTTTGATTGATACCTGCAGCAGAGAGCCTGGATACCCTCTCGGATGACGAGCTGCGCTATACAAGTACCTGATTTGTTTTTGATGGTTTATGTAGCACTCGATTGCCCGTGGTGTCTTGGCGCTGCTTATAGGCAAGTTCTAAAACTGTAAAGATTCACCCAGTAACTAGTTGTTGAAAAGCCAGGATTTTAGTGCCTTCCTGAAAATCAGGAGGTTTGAGCATTCCCTGAGCTCCAACAGGAGAGAGTTCCAAGTTTTGCAGCTCCTACAATGAAACTTTTTCCACCCCACTGAGCTCTTTTGATCCTAGGGACGACCAGAAGTTTAGCATTGGACTGACCTCAGTTACCTGATTGATTGATTGAGCAATACAGATATGGTTACTTTACAGTGGTCCAAAACAAGAACAATTGGTCAATATAAATAACAATAAATAGGTACAGTATATCTTTTGTCTGTGCATCTCTATATTTTCTGCTGCTGCGTGTAACTGTGAGCCTGCCAGTAGACATCTGGATGAACTAAATCGGTGTCTCCCTCTTAGTGGCTTCACCAGACTTGCTTGCATTTTCAAAATCTTTTGGGTTAATTTTAGAACCGATTTGAACAGCCTCACAGGCGTTTTTGACACAATTTTATCTCAATCCAATGATTTAAGCAATGCTGATCAAATTCTCCAAGTTAGTCACCATAAAGGCAACATTTATTTAATGTGTGGTTGAATAAGATAGGGTCTTGTAAAGAAGTGCACTGCAGCCACAGTGTTAAACAGGAATTGTTTAATGCACTTCATCCACAGCTTCAACCATCAATTACAATCTAAACGTCTTTATCACTAGGAGAGGATTCCTGTGAGTATTCTAGAATTTCTGCATAAGACCTATAGCAGGTAAGATAGTGATGCAGTTACCATACAACTTCCTTTCTTTAGCATAAAAATCTAACAGACGTATCTCTAATTCAACAAAATCTGGAGCCCTTCTGAACCTAAGAGAAGTAAAAGGAAAGAAGAAAAAATAAGCAGACAATAAGTAAATGACCCAAAAAACGAAAAACCCATGTGCAACTAGTAAAATATATAGGGTCTGTTGTACAAAGTGATTTAGCCGTCGTAAACCCTGAATTACAAGGTTTGCGACTACTAAATTGCTTTTTTCTTTTAATTTGCTTTTCCTTGTTTTGTGATTCTTAAAATGTTTTCTGAGTTGTAAAATGGGATTAGAAACCCATATTGCATTGCAATTCAAAAGGGTGGTGTGTAAGGGCGTTCCTTCTAAATTGTGAGTTAACGTATGTAATAATTGTCTGCATCTGTAATTCCAGCTTTAAGCCATTGATCTGTTGCTAATTCCCAAGTGGGGGTGATAAATGATTTGCAAAGGAGAAGAGATACCCTTTGGACCCCTTCGGGAATTAGTGTGGCAGCTTTAGAGGGAGTATGCAGTAGTCCAGGGGACCACTGCCTGCTCTGACTGAATTTTTCCAAAATGTAATTTCTTTCTTCCAAATTATATTGCTAAATAAGGAACTTGGGCTACATTTGAGAAAGCAATCCCAGGAATGTTGGCTTGCTGTCCCTTGAAAGCCACCATCTCTGTGATCATAGCCAATCACATGGGGTAGCAAATTGCGATCTGCCAAGTTAATATTAATTAGGCAGTTCGATCTGGAATACCAAGGATTTGGCATTTCATGACCCGGTCTATTTGTACATAGGTTGTTTTGCAAAATCAGATTGCATGTGCAAAATGTCAGTGAGCTTCCACTTTTAGTAAATGCAAACATTGTACAACAGGCTCTAAGTCCTTTAAATAATTTAGTTTATTAATTCTTTTTCTCTCTCTGATTCACAGGGGCCAACTGGCATCAGGCCCTGTACTGCCAGTGCCCACATTATCTGAGTTTTGGATTCCCGTCAAGCAAAATGTTACACTTTTAGTTGTCCTTGGGATATCGCCCACTATCCAGCAACAGTTTTCTCAGAAAACCTTCAGTTCTGAAAAATCCCTCTAGAAATTTTACTATTCCTCCCACAGTTATATTCCCAACACATGCCTCTTTCAGTCACATAGCGAAAAGGTCCATGAGAACAAAGAGGTAAGGAGTGGTTTCCTCCCCTTTGAGGGGCCCGACAATGTCCAATGTTGTTTCCTCACAAGGGCCAGATGGTAAATCCCTGCACAATATAGGAGCCATACATATCTTCACATTAAGGTGCACATGCATCAAAGAAGTCAATAGCGATTCTTTAATTGCGATTTTTAAGGAATCACAATTAAAGAATCGCTATTGCCTATGCATGTAGGAATCGCAAATAAAATTGCGATTCCTACAAATTCTTTAATTGCGCCTCGCAAATTGCGAGTCGCAATTAAGGAATTGCTTCCCATTCATTCCTATGGGCCTAGATGCCCATAGGAATGAATGGGAATTGCATGCGCAATTTGCGAGTACCCAATAGGTACTCGCAAATTGCGCATGCAATTTCAAGGGTGCAAGGTTGCCAAAAGGTCACCCTGTTGCACCCCTGAAATTCTAATGTGAACACATGTTGCGCACATACATGCCCCAAGGGCATGTGTGTGTGTGTAACCAGGAACTTTGAAAAATGCACTTAAGTGCATTTTTCAAAGTTTTTGCAAATTACCGTCAAGTTTCATTTGACGGTAATTTGTGTCCCCTAATAGCGAAATCGCTATTTTCAATGGCATCATGCATTGCATTTGAGGCATCGCAATTTGCAATTCCTTAAATGCAATTGCAATTTAAGTAATCGCAAATTTTGCGATTCCTTAACTTGCGATTTTTGCATTTGGGATGATGCATCCCAAATGCAAAAATACCGGTCGCAAAGGGGCAGATTCTGAGAATCTGCCCCTTTGCGACCGGTTTTTCTTTTGATGAATGTGGCCCTAAGTCACTTAAATAACATCAGCACAGTTCCTAATCCATCGCTCCACCTCCAAGTATAACCCTGCCCACCAAAACTCTTCCCTTATTCTTTCATTATTCTTTCCTGTTCCTAGATGCCCTTCGTGGGTTATATCAACTTTGTTACTCCTCATATTTCCAGACATGACTAGTGTGGTTCCTCTAAACATCAATTCCTTCTTTTCTGCCAACTCATCCATTCACTGACCAAAAAGAACTCAGCATCATCAACATTTTTCTTCTGTTTAACTCACTTCAAACATTGTGTTAAGCTTCCATCTTTCTGCAATTCAATTTTCCATTCATCCTCCTGAAAAGCCACTTTGGTAATTAGTCATACACTTTCCCCACTCCACAGGTCATCCTCCTCTTCTCCAGCCTCTTCTGTAGTATCCACAACTAACCTTGACATGCAATCTGCCACCTGATTTTTGAGCCCAGCAATGTATGCCACACTGAACGTATACCCCTACATTTTGACAACCCACCTTTTAATTCTGGCTGGCATGAAATCCAAACCATTAATATATCCCTTAAGGGCTCATTGTCAGATCTGATGGTATTACACTGCCCCTCAGGAAAATCTACATTTCTTAGCTACTCAACACGTTGTTAGTGACTTTTCTCTGCAATTAATAACTTAACTCAGCCTCTCTGAGCTCTCTTGAAGGATTCTCTATGGTATGCTCCACCCCTTTTCTTACCTGCATTAAGGCAGCACCCAAACCTTTGCTTTTGGCATTCGTTACCACTATGGTGTTTATGTCCAGAACAAAATGCTTTAGGCTTGGAACCTTATCAGATTTCCCTTAATACTCACAAGCTCCAAATAAACTCAGGTTTCTTTTTGCAAAACACTCTTAAAGCACTGACTTCTCTGCTAGGTTCTAAATAGCACAGCTTTAAAACTCCATCATTACCTCCAAAACATTAGCTCCTCCATTTTCTTGGGCAGGTCAAAACTGCCTAATACCTCTACCAACTCTTTTTCATGTTTCACTCCAACACTCGTTGAAGGCATCTCAACTTTACCAAAGGTACACTTATTAACCCATAACAGTGAGCCTCTTAAGTACTTCATGAACTCTTGTAATGTGCTCCTCACCCTGGCCAACCATAGGTCAGAACATCTTCCTGGAAGAATGTGATGCCAAATCACCCAACAGCAAACTCATGGCCCTCTAAAAACCAAAGCTTCTGAGACCAGCCTGAATTGCACACATTTATACATTTTCATGGGAGTGATAAAAGCAGTGTGCTCTTGTGAATTAATGTGCAGATTAATCTGATGATATGCAGATGCTAAATCGAGTGTAGTAAAGTACCTAGCACCAGACACAGCGGAAATTATCTCGGTTATGTTGGGCAATGGGACTTTGTCCACTATCACTTCCCTGTTCAAAACTCTGATGTCAGCACAAAGACAAATTCCTTCATATCCTTAGCAATAACCCATTGAGTTGACCGGAACGAACACCGCTTCTATAGACGACATTTCAAGCTCTCGCCTTACAGTCTGTTGTACAATGGTAGATAATTTCCTCACCCAGCTGTGGTTCGTATTGCACCCTTTCTGAGTTTAATTCTATGCCTCTGAACCATAAGGCACCCTAGCTTACCCCTGAACACCTACAAACCTCAAAGTCATCACAGTCCTCAGTCCTTTAGTGCAATCTCATCTGGGGTTGGGCATTGGGATGAAGATAAACTCATAGGGCCCAATTCACAAAGGCACACTTTGACTTTAGTCTAAGTTTAGTACTTTTGGGTATTCACAAAGGTAAAGTTACAAGTAGTAATGTTATGAGGGTGCAGTCTCTGCACACAGAGCAGAAGCTCCGCCCCCCAGGGTGGGGCTTCCACCTAGGGAGCGGAGTTACTACTCCTAACTTTGCCTTTGTGAATTTCAAAAAGTAAAACCTAAAACTCTGAGGGGCTTATTTATGAAAAGTGACGCATCGCTGCGTGAAAACAGCGATGCGTCACTTTTCATTGCGCCCTCCTTGCGACACCAATGATGCGTCATATTTACAGTATGACGCATCATGTCGCAAGGGAGTTACAGATACGTCAGTATTTCTGACGTATCTGTAGGCGCAAAAATGACGCATTGCTGGAGTGTGTCTCAAAAGTGATGCAACTCCAGCAATGTGTCCTTTCACATGGGGCAAGCCCCATGTGAAAGGGCCTGCGTCAGTCTTACGCCTGCCATGAGGCAGGCGTAAGATATTGACGCATTAGGGTCAAAGAAATGGCGCAGTGAAATCTTATAGATTTCACTGCGTCACTTCTACGGCCCTTTCTTGCGTCGGAACGCCCCCCCTGCATACATTATACCTGGCGCAGGTATAATGTGGCGCAGGGGTTTACAAAGTGACGCATCTACCTAGATGCGTCACTTTGTAAATATGACGCATCATGGCGCATTTTTTACACTGCTGGTGCGTCACAAAAAGTGACGCACCGGCAGCGTAAAAGTGACGCAAAGGCTCATAAATAAGCCCCTAAGTTTACTTTTGTGAATTGGGTCCTTACTTCTGTTTGGTGCGGCCCTCCAATTGTGTTGTCACCCTTTCCAGCAACAAACACTTTACACAGCACCATTCTGTCTTTGTATTCCAAAAGCCCTTCAAAAAAATGCTCATGTTAATAGGTTGTCCCTGATGATTTCCCGGCCTAATGTCCATCCTGTACATCTTCACCCTTTTCTCAAAACGTCTTTCAAAACCATCATTGGCTATGATGGTCAACTGAGAACATGCGTCAAACATCATATTAACAATTGTGCTCTCCACATTCATACTATCCATTGGTTTGCCATTGCTCATCTCCCAGACTTAAAATACCATTTCCTCGTACACTTCTTTAATGTCTCCTGTTTTTCTGCTTTTACCTGGACTTCTACAATATTTCTCAAAGTATCTTCTCTTTCCAAATTTGATAAACCTAGTTTTTGATGCTGGACAATCTTTAAAACCAACCATGTGTCCTGTAAGACCACACCAGAAACACTGCCCCATGAATTTATTTTCCTGCACTGCCACCACTATTCACCCAGCCTTTCCTTCCCAACACATTCACATCCTTTCTTTTCAAATTCTCTTTCTTCAACCCTCCAACACATGACAGCATGTGTTTCAGTTTTCTTGCAGATGAGAGAATCTCATTTAAAGGCAGTTCATTATTCAGCCACAATGGTTCTCTGATCTTATCACTCTTACAGTTAAGCGAATACTGATCTCTGATGTACTTGACTCTTGAAGGTTCAAACTTACATGACAAGGCAAATTTCCTGAGTGATATCACATATTCTCCCACTGTCTCATCTACACTTTGTAATCAGTAACTGAAATGACACCTCTCTAAGACTGTACTGAGTTATGGAAGAAAGTTATTAAGTCTCAGGGGCATATGTACAAGGAGTTAACGCCGCGTTAGCTGCACTTTCCGCCGCTAATGCGGCGATATTTTTATCGCCGTATTCACAAGCTGTTGCTAACAGCCGTCAGCGACAGATTTCAGGCGAAACCGTCTGTTTTCACCATTGCCACTTATGTTAGCGATAACTATCGCTAATGAGATGCAAGGTAGGCGTTCCCGTGCAAAAACGCACGCTAACCCCACTTCGTGATATTTACAATGATTGCCCGCGATACGTTCAGAAAACAGCCACTAAAGCCCGTTAGCGGCTGGGACTTAAGACCAGAAAAAAGGTGGTCTTAAAAATGGTGATAAAGAACAGTACATAAGGGAGACTAGCCCAGAGTCTCATTTGAAGACCCACTGATGCCATGGAGGTACTACTCATGCAGCTTGGAGCACCAAGAAGGCCACAACAACCACCGCCACTGCCACCGCCCCCAGGACCACCAAGGAGGCAGCGCCGAAGAAGACAGTGGGTCCATCGCCCACGCCTCACCCTCACAGACCTAACGCCAGAGGATGTGATCGCCCACTACAGGCTCAAAAGCTCATCCATCCTCCGCATCCTAACTCAGATAGGCCCCAGGCTGAAAGCACCAACAGAGCGGAGAACCTACATCCCTCCGCAGACAAAGCTGCTGGCAGTTCTGCACATGTTGGCCTCTGATACCTTCCAACCAACAACTGGCAGAGTTGGGGGAGTCTCACAGTCAGCCCTAACAAGGTTCCTCCCAACTGTCTTGGAGGGCATCATCAGCCTGACACCCCAGCACCTACGCTTCCCCAGCACTGCGCAGGAACAGCTTGAGACCAAGCAAGGCTTTTATGCCATTGCTGGCTTCCCGCAGGTGTTGGGGGCAATTGACTGCACACATGTCCTACTTGTGCCCCCTGCGGACACTTCACACATATACCGCAACAGGAAGCACACACATTCCATCAATAAGCAGGCAATTGTGGACCACCGGGGCTTGTTCACCAATGTCGTAGCCAAGTTCCCAGGGAGTGTGCATGATTGCTACATCTTCCGCCAGTCCATCATCAACCAGCGGTTTCAGGATGGCACATATGGAAATGCACTGCTTGTTGGTAAGTACTAACTGAACACACCACACACCTCAAGTCCACAATCATGGAACTCACAAATGTGAGAATGCACATGTAGCAAATTTCATACAACATGCCTAGTAACATGTTCACCTACCATACACAACAACCCAAGTGACTGCGGTTACTGGGGCTAGCCTTGTAGACAAACTATCCCCAAAGACACAGCCCCTCCACCACACATTAGCAAATGCTGGGAGAGGTGGGAACCAAGTAGGTGTGATGGAGGGTCTGGACCTATGAGGAAAGTATGAACACAAGGCCGAGTCTGGCGGCGGTGTCATGTATAGTCTGGAGCTTGCAGAGCACAGACTTGTCTATGCGGGCATATAGGGCGTTTCCGTAGTCCAGTCTGATGGTAATGACTGCGTGGGTGACTGTTTTTCTTGACTCGGGGGGGATCCATTTGAAGGTCTCATGGAGGATGCAGAGGGTGTCGTAGCAGCTGGAGGCCACGGCGTAGACCTGTTGGTTCATGGAGAGGGAGGAGTGGAGTACGATGCCTAGGTACCTGGGGTCGTTGGTGGGGGGGCTGCCGAAGGCGGTAGCCCACCAGGTGTTGTCACATGCTGATGGGGTGGTTACAAGGATGAGGACTTATGTCTCCTCCGCGTTGAGTACCAGGCAGCTGTTGATCATCCATGTCGCAACTTCCTGGAATCCTTCCTGGAAGCCCAGTCTGGTGGGTGTGGGTGCCTTGGTGAGGGAGAGTATGAGCTGGATGTCCTTGGAGGTGGTGAAGTCTTTGGGGTGTCTTGATGTTGCTCCAGTTGTTCTCCAGGTGTCTGCAGATGCATCTGGCATCTTGGAGGTCGGTGGTGACCGAGGCGGCTTTTCTTGCACGCTGTATGTTGGAGTTGCATAGCGGGGCAAGTTTGTATGTGCAGTTGGAGATCCATGTGTTGGAAATTCCTGGCAGGACAGTCGCTGTTGGCTGCAGCGGTGTGGGTCTTGCCGTTGATGGTGGAGTGGAGCAGCTCCCCGGTGACTCAGCTCGAGTTCCTTTGTGTGGCGCAGGCTGTGGGATTGGGTGGCTTGGGTTTCTTGACGAGGAAGTGAACGCAGTGGTGGTCACTCCATAGGGCTTGAGTGGTGTGGATGAAGTGGACGCTGTTTCCACATGCGAAGATGGGGTCGAGGGTGTGTCCTGCCTTGTGGGTCAGTGTGGTTAAGAGTTGGGTCAGTCCGATGTTTGCGAACTTTGGCCAAAGGGTAATGGAGTTGTTGTGGTTTGTGAGGTGGAAGCTCAGGTCGGAAATGAGTATGTAGTCCATGGAGTAGATGGCGTGGTGTGTGATGATGTTGATGGTGTGGGCGATGCGGGCCCGGCCTCCTGGGGCTCTGCAGGTGAGGGTGCCGCGGAGTGTTGCTTTGTGGCTGGTCTGGATCTGGAAGTGCAGCTGTTGGGCGGTGGTGAAGGTCTGGCGGCAGCAGCAGCAGGAGAACTGGACGTGAGTTGTGTCTGGTGTGGCCTATTTGCAGTTGTACGTTCTCCTGGCGTAGACTTTGAGGAGGGCGGGTGAGTCGTAGCGCTAGATGATAGGAGATCCAGGGTCCCTGCTGCTGTTTGCGTTTGGCTCGCGGACGAGTGCAGACGGGATTGCGTTTGGTGCGCCTTTTGAGTGCCAGTGATGCAACCGCATAGCGCCCACAATAAAATAGGCTAAGGGGGAGGGACGAGCAGCTGTGAGGCAATGTAATTTGCATTGATGCTGGTCAATTGTCTGAAGCTACACATGGCTAACCTGACTTCCAAAGTAGCACAAATCACACACCACACAATATAAACACTGCAAACACAGCATGCACAACAGCTTATGGACACATCTCTCCATTATATGTTTCAGGTGATCAAGGATATGCACTCTCCCTATGGCTGATGACACCCCTCCGAGCCACAAACACCCAGGCCCAGACGCAGTATAATTTGGCCCTTGGATGCACCAGGGCCATTGTGGAGTGCACTTTTGGCGTGCTAAAGTCACGTTTCCGGTGCCTTGACATCACAGGTGGCAGAATGTTGTACAGCCCGGAAATAGTGTGCAAGATAATCATAGCATGTTGTGTGTCGCACAATATATGTGTACGCACCAGTGCCCCATGGATCCAAGTGCCAGATGCACCGGACGATGCTGAGGATGATGAAGAAGATGAGGCTGGTGCTGCACAGCCCACAGTTTCTGCTGCAGGAACTGCCCGAAGGAACAGAATCATAAACAATTTATTCACCTGAGCACATCACAATGTGACAGTCCTTTGTGAAATTTATGTGCAAAATGCACCTAAGCACAGTTCTTGCAATAAAACAACACAACACACATACCTTGTGTGCATCTTCATCCTCTGCATAAGTACATCTCTCTGACAAGTGCAAGTCAAACATTTTGCGGTAAGTATTGTACAATTGTAATTTTGAGGGTGGGTATGTCTTTCGTGGTCAGAGATGCTTTTTAGGGTGTCTTCCGTGGTCAGAGATGCATTTTAGGGTGTCATTTGGGGTCCGATATGCTTATTAGGGTGTCATTTGGGGTAAAATATGCTTTTAGGGTGTAATTTTGGGTCCAATATGCTTATTAGGGTGTCATTTGGGGTCAGATATGCTTTTCATGGTGTCATTTTGGGTCAGATACGCTTTTGAGGGTGTCATTTGTGGTAATAAAATGCTTATTAGGGTGTCATTTGTGGTCTGAGATGAAATTACATCTAATACTGTTTATCTGTGTAACAACTTGCACGTAGCGTGCAAAATCTGGCCGCATTAACGTTAACGCGATGTTTTTTTCATAATCGCGATGGAAAATCTATTGCTACACACATTGAACAACACGAAATATTACCCCTAAGCCAATTTGCGTGCAGAATCTCACTGCAAAGTCAAAAAACGGGCCGCAAACACACAGGATGTGATGTCTGCATGCTTCCTGCTTCCTGGAGGAGTGCTGTGCCCTTTCACTTTCTCTTTTGAGCACATTGCTGGTGATTGTGGAGAGTGTTGGAGGTGTTTGGTGTTGTGTGCTGCAGATTTTTGATTGACAGAGTGTTGCTGTGTCCTGTGAACTGTCGATAGTGTCTCTGTGAAGTGTTGTGTACTTGTTTTTACGTGTTGTTTGCGTCTTGTCCTCAATCTTGTCGGGTGTTTGTCTAAGGGGTAGTTTAAATAATTACTAGTTGTTGGGGCATAAATTGGGGTATTTATTTTCTTAGGAGTGGGTTTAGGTGTGTGCTGGGAGATGGTGTGTGTGGGTAGGGAGGGCAGGATGTCAGAGGGGGCATTGGGGGGCTTCCTCTTACTGGTCAAATTTTACCTGCCCTTGATGGTGGAGAGTGGGGGTCGTATCCTTTCTGGATATCCCGTCCATGTGCGGAAGGTCAGGTGGGAGCGCGTGAGAGCACAGATGCTGCGTGTCTTCGGTGTGGACAGGACTGTCTGTCAATGGAAGCACCGATGGCAGGATTGCGTGGGCCGTGAGGGTGACCTGTTGGACCACCTGGGAGTCATCATTGGCCTACAGTGTGGTAAGTTCAACCTCAAAAATGACATATGAACACTTATACGAAAAGCCAAAAAAGCGGTGTGTGACACAATGGTGTATATGTGCACAAATGTGGCGGAGTGAGGCGTTAGACGTCATGCCTTCACGCCTAATGTTGCCACATCAGAAACGCAATGCTGCACCATATGTACAAGCATAGTGTGCAGGCTTGCATTTCCCCCTGTGCTGGCGCAACACTTAGCACTGTAGTGCCAACGCTGGCACCCTTGCACCATAGTGCGTGCAGGGCAAAGATTGTTCATGTACAGGAAGGGTGACTGTACATAAAAAATCCAAGGCATTTTGTTTTTGGATATGTGTGCTGCACAAAAGGAACAGTAATAATGCAGTCCTCCTTGTTTTGCAAAGTTAGGTACGCTGCCCTTGTACATAGGCTTCGTGTTACAATGGATGAGATAGGAACAATTGTTCTATTGAAATAGGACATCTCCAGAGTGTCATACACCACCAACAGTTGTGACACAGCCTTGTGCGATCTGCAGCAATGCTGTCGTCCACAGAGCATGTATAACATCATGTTGGGTGGGGAAATGGGGCCTTGGGAATGTGTCACATAAGTAGTATGTGCAAATTTGTCAGCATCATTGTCTTGTAGGCCTAACTGAGCATTCTCAGGTCTTGTGGGAATGACAGGCAAAGGAGACACAATCATGTAGGCAACATGGACTGCAACAGTACAGTCACAGAGCATTGTCAGTGATGGTGATGAATTGTATGATGAATAGGACACGTGTGATTTCACGTCTGATACCAACACACGTTTCTTTTCATATCTCACAGCTGGCAGACAACTAATCACACAGGGGGATATCGACACCTTCAAGGACCCACACGCCACTGGTGAGTTCAGCCATTAAATATTGGCATTGTGAGATGTGATGAATGTCTGGGTGAAATCATTGACGTTGTAGTATGCAGTATGGGTGTGCATCACATGTACCTTGCCTCCAGTGTCATGATGTTTTGTGGAAGTGTGAAGTGTGTACAAATCAGTAAGTGAAGATGGAGCAATGCATATGTCTTCCAGATGTAACTTTGCACATCCCCAGTCAGTGATACCCATGCAAGTGATATCTATGGGTTCTGTCACTACAGCACATGCATGTGGATTACAGAGCATACAGATAGGAGAGGAGACATGTGAGTGGTGTTGCTGATGAGTATGAGCAGACTTGGAATGCATGTACATCCTTGACTGAGATGACTGTGCAAGTGGGCCCGATCATGCACAAGGAGGTAGTGGTTTTCAGGCCGTGCGTGGTCAGACACAGGTCTGCACAGTACTATTGTAGATATGCTGCATACCAGCTTCACAGAAGTAGCAGGGCGTAGCTTCAAGCCAAGGATATCAATGGCACGTTCCCCAAACACCTAGCAAAGATGGCCCTATGTATATCATTGGCATGTTTTGCCACTGCAATGTCGTTGCCAAGCTGTATCCTTGGGGTCCTTCGCCTGGTAGACTCTGGGGCAAATGTACAAGCCCCTCTTGCCGAATTTATGACATTACTCCGCATGCATTTACCCCGCATGCTTTTGCTCTGCAGTTATTTCTGCCCAATATATTTTACAACGCAGGCCTCTACAACGCTATTCGTCAAAACGCATTCCCCATTCTAACACAATTACCATAATGACTCCAGGGGGCTGATACTTTGGGGAATGCATTGTAACAGTTTGCGTTGTAAAGCCCTGCGTTGTAAAATTGTCAGCGGAGTAAGAATTGCGGATCAAAGACATGCAGATTTATAAAATTTGAGTAAACTATGTTTCCCCCTCTCGCCAGCACCGCGTAACCTATTGTGAAGTTGTGGTGGAGAGAGGGCCTGCGCCTCATGTACAAGTCAGTGTTCAGCCACCTAACGTGTTTCCATGTGTGCTGCTTGATGCAGCACAAATGTAAGTGTAAGTAGGGCTGTTCCAGGATTGCTCATGTGCAGGAAGGGTAACCTTCCTACACATAAACAAGCCTCCCCTGCACCTGTGTTGGCGCTGAGTTGATGAACTTCACGCCGTTGCTGGGGGACACGCAGGGCTGCACCTGATTATTGTACATATGATGCAGCACTGTGTTACAGAAGAGGATGAGCGAGGCGCTACACCCGGAGGGCTAATGCCTCCCTCCTCCAATTCCCTGTACATGTCACCCTCAGTCAGGGTATGTCACAGCACCATCATTTGACACTGACAGTCTCATTTGGTTGTGACATTACATGTCACATGCCATGCACTGTCATGTCAGTCTCCCCAGCATGTTGTTACTGATCCTGGATTCAACATTTCATTGTCCAGGTCTCTTTATAACTTCACAATGTTACGTTAGAGTGTAGGCTTCCATGTTTCACTGACCTTGTGTTTCTGAGTTAAATGGAGAACATTGACATAGTCATCAGGACTCACATTTTGTCATTGCTCCTATTTGACAGACAACATGTCGCCAGAGGAGTCCCACGCCTTCCAGGTGAGGAAGGACTGGTACCTCCATATTCGCAAGGTCTCAAAGGGATATCGCAACATGGCACGGAGGTACCAAGAAGACCGGGCAGCTGGGAGTTGGAAGTCGGTGCCCGAGGTAATGACCCACGGTAGGCAGAGTGTCACACAGGCCAACCCTGGCCCCTCTGGCGACAGGCGTGGCTCCCGGCGTGGACAGGCAGCAACACATCCCCCTTCAACACCACACACACAAGGGACAATGCCACCTGCACCAGCAGATCAGGTGGTGCCGTTCACTGTGCGGGACCGGCGCACAGTCATGGACAACAATGTTTTGCTGGCAGAAATTCGACGGGAAATGGCAGAGCATACCAGGCATCTGCAGGACCTAAAGGCAGCCCTGGGTCTCCCATATTGACCGGACATTTTGAGCCCCATCCCCCTCTTCTCCCTTCCCCCAATGTTATTTCATGTTTTTAGTTAGTGTTAGGTAAGTATTTTAAGTGTTAGGTAGTGTAGTCGTAGTGTAGGTATAGTTAGTGTTAGATTTTAAGCTAGTTTTAGTTATTTATTCTTCTATAGTATTTGGGGATAAGTTTCCTTTTCCTTTGGGTGGGGGGTTGATGTCTTTGTTATCATATAAAAAATAAAATTCAAAAAAATATATATTTGTGTAGGATAACTGTGTAGTTAGTTTATGTATAGCTTAGATGTCTTTGTCCAGTCTCATGATGTGCTTTAAGGGTGGGAGGGGGGTTGATGTCTTAGATATGTTGTTGCGTGTTTAGGAATAGTTATGGTAGATAGTTTAGGTTATCATTCACTTTGTTCCAGTTAGTTTAGATTAGGTTAGTTGTAGTAGTGATTAGAGTTTGACATCTTAAGTGTGACTCACAGAGTTGGTCAGCACATTGTTGCCCATTTACAACACAACGTAGGGACATGGGCTTGAGCAGATATTGACATTGCAACTCTTCTCCATCATGAAGATGGATGGATGCGCCGGGTACCACAGATTCCGTCCACCCCCTGCATATCACATGAGCCTGGCGCAGAGTCCATCTACCATGCCCAGACATGGGCACACTTGCTGCGTAGTGCAGGTGTGTCAGCATCATTTGAGTTGGATGTTCCTGTGCATGGAGGCTCAACCTCCTTCCCATGCAGAATGTTGTCATTTTGCGGATCAAATGTGCACGGCATATGGCAGAACAATGGGCCCGATTCACAAAAGTGATCTGAGACAAAATCCTAACTTTACGACTTTCGGTATTCACAAAGGGCATTTAGGAGTAGTAAAGTTACGATTCCTAACTTTACTACTCCTAAATGCCTTTTGTGAATACCGAAAGTTGTAAAGTTAGGATTTTGTCTCAGATCACTTTTGTGAATTGGACCCACAGTTCTGCTGCACACAGGAGGCAAAATGTAGCATTGCTCCCTGTAGTGCCAGTGTCATAGCCACTTCTCCCAGCTGCTACTTTTGTCATTGGCTCACAGTGATGCCACCCTTGAAATGGTTGTGCAGCATCTGACTATATGCTAATTGCAGTGCACTACACATCCCTAGACACATTGCCATATCCGCTCACAGTGGTCACATCATGAGAGGGTTCCTTATTGATAAGGCATTGTTAGGCCACAGGAAGGGGCTGACTGAGGACTTGCACTTTGGGATAAGTCCCTATTGCCAACACAACTTCACTGAAGCAGACATTGTGGTTCCAATAGCGGCTGGTAGACATATGCCCTAACGATTCTTCATCAATGTGAATATGGTGTGCTCCATCTTGGAATGTGACATGCAATGAGCCCCATCACAACAAGCTTTGTCCACCCTGTAGAGTGTGAGTAGTTCTGCCAAGTGAGACTTTGTAGCAATGGTAAAGGGAGACACTACTTGTGGTATGCGACTGACTTGGACATATTTGCACACATGCGTATTTCCATTATGTACGTAGGGCTAAGTTGGGATCTTGCTAGAATGTTGTATTTGAGCAATGAGGGCACGGCTAGTTCACACATACCCGGTCATCTCACTGCCTATCTGGGACACAGTTAAACATGGACATTTCTCATATGTCCCTTGGTGTACGTTTTGTTGGATTCACTGGCCCAACATTTTTACAGACTTCTATACTTGAATGGTCATAGACAACACACACCTGTGTAACTACAATAATTTTATTTTAAGTGGGTCGGCTGGCCTGCAGTGGAGAACATGGCGGCCGGCGAGTAGCCGGTCGCGGAGGCTCCTAAGGGTCAGGAACGAATGTAAGGGGAAATGCTTCTGTAAATAGACACCGTAAAAGAATAGACGCGTAATCAACCCGAGTATCTCTGACAAATAATTAGATTATAAAGTCGGAGTTAAAATGATCTGATAAAGCTTAGTTTTACCGCATTTTTTTTTTTTTTTTTTTTACTACGTCTCACCTGTGGCTCATGTTCGGGGAAGCGTCAGCGTTTGCGGTTGCACCTGTATGGAGCAGCGGAGGCTGTGAGCAGAGTCGGAGCACGAAAGGATTCGGTGTTTTCGAGGCTGTAGAGACTGCTGAGACGGGAGTGGAAGATTTGTGGACGGGGCAGAGAGGCTTGTGGAGAGCTGGGGTTCGCCTGCCTGTTTGGTCCCGAGCAGCAGAACAATTGCGACGCAGGCGATTTGCTTTGGTGGGGATTCCGGTTCGAGCCCCTCGAGGAGGTCAAGACGAGGGCAAAGCCTGTGGAGTTGAAGCGCTGGAACTAGAAGCGGAACTGGAGGGATTACACTCTTGGGTTCCGATCCGGAAAGTGGAAAATATCCAGCAACACCAGGTAGGAGATAGCCCTGAAACTCAAACAGGACATTCAGAGGCTCTACAACTTAGAGGGAGGGAGAAATACAGGAGTAATACAGGGACCTGGAAAACTGACAGAAAGTGTGAGGAATCGAGACAATCGAGATACTTGTTAAGAAGCTCTAAGTTAAGTACATATATGCTGGATTCAGAGGTTAATGATGATATTAAATCTAAACCAGTGGCACATTTGAAATCTTTTAAAAAAAAATCTTCAATTCAAGTTAAACAAACAAAAAAGGATTCAGGAGTGGTGAGGCACAGGGTCTCAGGAAAAAAAGAGATACTCTTGCAACTCAGTTAATACACCCAAGTCAGTTAGTTCAACAGGACCAGCAAATTCAACAGGCCCCTAAAATAATTTCCTCTTTAAAAAATTATTTTAAAGCTGTACCCTCCACGGTAATACTAAAACCGTTACCGGAACCAGATACGGCTGCACTTGAGAATAGGTGTCTACGAAACTCCTTAAATGACATTAACATTCCTACATCAAATAGATATCTTCTGCTTACGGATATGGAAGAATTACAGGATGGAGAATGTAGCGCCACAGGAGGACTGGTGGAAGAAGGAGATAGATTGGACAAAGAGATCAGTACAATATCAGTACCAATGTCAGTAATACCATCGACACAGGAAGGGGGATTGCAGGGTGCCTCAAGTCAGTTCAATCTCAGGAACTCAACTTGTATGAAACCAGGGGCTGATAACTGCCAAAATGACACAAATTACTCTGAGAGGAGTTTAGGACAAGGGCAGATGGTGGTCACGAAGGAAAATCCCCAACATTCATTATGTGATTTATTACAAGCATTGGCAGAAGAGATGAGAGGTAGATTCCTAGTCTCGGAGAACAATCAAATGGAGATTAAAAATTCTTGTGGAAAGTTAGAGGCGAAGCTTGATTCATTGGCCATTAGAACTGCTGCACTTGAAACAACCGTATCCGAATTGGTAACACAAGCAGAGGCTAATGAGAAGCAAATTGTCGCATAAAAAGAGAAAGGTTTGGAGGTTCAGGATAAGTTGGAAACGTTAGAAAATTCACAAAGAAGGAATAATATCCGTCTGTTAAAAGTGCCAGAGGGGGCTGAGGGAAGCAACCTAAAGGAATTTGTAGCTAAATTAATAAAACAAGCTACAAATATTGAGTGCTCGAAAGAGGCACTTATGGCTGATATTCAAAGAGTACATAGAGATCCCTTTAGGTTGAACCCCAACAAGTTAAGGCCCAGGAAAATCTTGGTACATTTTCTAACTTATAGCTTAAAAGAAGAAATCCTGAATAAAGCTCTTAAATTAAATTCCCTCTGTGTGGAGGAGATAACATTTCAAATAAGATCGGACATCTCGGCAATTACAGCCTCAAGGCAATGGGAGTTGGGAAAACTTCTCGAGCCATTAAAGAAGATGGGAGCCACCGCACAATTAAAATTTCCGGCTTCATTAAAAGTAATGCATAATAATAAAATGCAGATTTTTAAGAGAGTAGAAGATGCTGAGGATTTTTGCAGTCTATCTCAGGGAGCTCGGGATGATTGGAAATGAGCATATGGTGCGAGAAGGGGTGCACTAATTTCAAGTTCCTGACCTGAAAGGAAGGGGGAGCCCCATAGGCCTTAGTGGAGGCCAAGGAAAAGAAGAAGGGGGTTCTCCAGGGAAGGGTTTATTAAGGGAGGTGAGGGAGGGGGGCACTGGGTGGGGAGCAGTGGGTAAAAATAAAAAATAAAATGTAAGTCCGAATCGCCAGATCAAAAAGTATCTTTTATGGGAGGGAGAAGAAAGGGATGCCTGGTTTAAATGAAAAAGAAAATTTTAGATTGAAAGTGCTTTCTTGGAATTTAAATGGGTTAAGAACAAATTATAGGAGACAGAAAATCTTACAATATTTAAGGGATCGCTCAGAGCAGGTGTTAATTTTACAAGAGACGCATTTAGAACAGAATGAGCTAATAGCTATGTGTAAACCTATGGGGTGGATACAGGATTTGATTTGTACAACACAATCCTCACCTACTAAAGGAGTGGCAATAATCATAAAAAGAATGCAGCTATCTCCTTATTGGCTAGTACGGTAGATAAGTTAGGGAGGTGGGCCATAGCGAAGATAAGAGGGTATGGCGTCAATTTTACAGTAGCAGGTTATTATGGTCCGAATACAGATGACGCAACTCCCTTTGAAAACTTACTGTCAGAACTGTTAAATTATCCAGACCCACTGATATTAGCAGGCGATTTCAATCTAGTATTGGATCATGTATTAGATAAATCTAAAAGGTGTAGATCTGTTACAAATTGTAAGATGAGAGCAGTAGTTAAAACAGCTATGAAACAGTTAGCCTGGTATGATGTATGGAGGATGAGTGTGGGTAATAAGAGAGGTTATACATTTTATAACAAGAAGCATGGGCATAGATCTAGATTAGATTTCTATTTGTTAAGTAATGTCCTTAAAAACTGGTTTGAAGAGGTTAAGCATCTGGGTGAGCACCTTTCCGATCACTCGGCAGTGACATTGACACTTAAAGTTCCAACTAGGCCGATATGTCAGAGGTGGACATTAGAGCGAGCTATTCTGTTAGAAGAATTATTAGTTGAAGAGTTATCAGAGGAATCAAAGGCCTTTTTTCAATTAAACTTAGGAACTGCCCCAATACAGATGGTGTGGGATGCTTATAAAGCCTTTATAAGGGGTTTTTTAATGGTTAAACAAATAGATAAGCATAGGAAGTATAAAGAAGAAATTGATGTGATAGAGAAAGAAATTTTATTGAAAGAGCAAGAGATTTTAGCACATCAGAGTAACCATCTAAAAGTAGATATACAGGCAAAGCTAGACTCTCTTAAATTAGATTTGACTGCTATTTTAGAAGTAAGGCTTAAAAAGAAATGGCAAGCTAGTAAGTTGTCGCATTTTGAGTATGGGGAGAACTGCAGCAAATTATTGGCGTGGAAGACCAAACAGGATGTGGCAAGGAACTCTATCGATGAGGTTAAGTCTGTGGAGGAGGCTAACTTTGGGAAAGTACTTAATAATCCAATAGATATTGAAAAGGCCTTCCAGCGACATTTTGAGGAGGTATACCATGAAGATCTGGTTGTACGGGAGGAGGAGATTAAGGGATGGGTAGCGCATACTTCCATCAAAAAAATCTCAGATGATAAGTCCCAGAATATGGATCTTCCAATTTCTAAAGTTGAAGTGGGAAAGGCCATTATGTCTGGAAAATCTGGGAAAGCTGCAGGCCCTGATGGGTTGCCTGCAGAACTATATAAAGCCTTAGAAAAAGTGTTAACCCCAATTATGTGTTTGTTATTTTCCCATATTTTTGAGGAAGGAGGTGAGATACCACCCTCATGGAATGAAGCAGCAATTGCATTAATTCTTAAACCTGCTAAACCATCGTGCTCATGTGATTCATATCGCCCTATATCGTTACTCAACGCTGATTATAAAGTTTTTTCAAAAATATTAGCGGAGAGGCTGAATGGTGTAGCAGAGCATTTGCTTCATAGGGATCAAAAAGGGTTTGTGAGAGGGAGGGGATTAAGAGATTTAACTTTTAATTTAATTGGGGCGATCGATATAGCTACCTTGCACAAGATTCCCTTAGCTGTAATTACAATTGATGCAACAAAAGCGTTCGATAGAGTTAATTGGGTTTATCTACAATATATATTAAAAGCAAACAATTTGGGGAAGAACTTCTGCAGGACAATTTCTTTAATTTACAAAACACCTATAGCTAGAATTTTAGTAAATGGCAATCTTTCTCCTCCAGTTATAATCCAGAGAGGCACACGCCAGGGATGCCCTCTATCCCCATTATTATTTAATTTATATATAGAACCGTTGGCCGAAAAACTAAGGACACACCCAAATATAGCTCCTTTTAAATTCAGAGGGTGGGAGAGAAAGGTTGCGTTATACGCAGATGATTTAATGATTTTTACATCAGATCCAAACATTACTATTCCATTAGTGTATGAAGAAGCAATGCTTTTTGGGCGAATATCAGGTTATGAAATTAATGCATCAAAAACCGAGTGTATGACATGGAACTTAGAAGCATGTAATTTCCCAACAAAAAAAACTATTAGGTATTTAGGAATAACAGTAACCCAAAATATAGAAAAATTGTGGAAATAAATTTTCAAAGAGTTAGAGGAGAAATTCTTAACTCTCTAACAGGATGGGCATATTTACCCTTGACTCTTATAGGTAGACTGAATCTAATAAAGATGATGCTATTGCCCAAAATAATTTTTATATTGCAAAATATTCCGCTTCCGTTTAATGAAAGTAACTTGAAGTCTCTCCAGTCGAAGTTAAATAGCTTCATTTGGGCCTCAAAAACCAGTCGAATATCATGGAAGAAGTTAAGAAGAGAGAAAAAGAAGGGTGGTTTGTGCCTCCCGGACTTGATATTATATGCCAGAGTTTTTTCATTAAAAATCGGGAGAATGTTTATAGAGCTACCAGATGGCTCAGATATTGGTACTATGTTTGGGGTAATGCTTTTAGATGTTGAAGGAGACAGTCACGCTTTTTTATATAAATATGGAGACCCAAGATTTTTCAAGAAAGTACGGTTGAAAATATTAAAAGGTTTGGTTTACACTTGGGCCAAGGTCAGGAAAGCTCTAAAAATCAGCTATTTTAGTGCCTTAGCACCAATCTGGAATGCCCCAGGCTCACCGGGATGGACTAAAGACTCTCTGTCTCTGCCTTTAATTGAAGCTGGGATCTGGCAATGGGGACAGTTGGTACCGGAAGGAACTCTCTTGACTTGGGAAGAGATGAATCTACTTACGGCGAATAGACTATCAAAATTCAAATACTGGCAAATTAAGAACTGGTACCAAACGTTTGGAATGGAGGTGGGCAAGACAAATGAATTGCAGAATATGTTGGCACAAAGACCAATAAAGAAGAAAGAAGTGGCATTGCTGTATTGGTTATTGCTCGAGTTGGAGGACGGAGAGTTTAAATTACCAACGGAGCTGTGGGGAGAGAGCTTGCCGGGAAGCAGTCCTGAAAGTTTATGGCAAGTATCTCATGATATACTATATTGCACAGTTAAACCCGCAAACTTAAGAAGGAATTATCTTTTTCTGTTCACAGGGTCTACTGGACACCTTTAAAACTCTCGAAATTTGCAACTGGTCCCATTCCAAAATGTCCCAAGTGTCAACAAATTAGGGCGGATGATGTGCATATGTTCCTAACTTGCCCTAAGTTGAGTTACTTTTGGACAGAGGTAAAAAGGGTTTGGAAGGCATTTTTGGTGTAAATATTCAGGTAAGCATAACTGTAACATTAGTTATGTTTGGATTATTACCTAATTATCAAAGCCGTAAAAAGGAGGAAAATCAGCTCTGTCTGTATCTAATGCTTTTGGCAAGAAGGGAAATCTGCAAAAAATGGGTTAATGAAATTTCACCAACCTTTTTAGATTGGGTGATCTCCATAAAGTATATAATGAAATTAGATAAGGTTGGAATAGATAAAGACACAAAAATGTTTTGGAGTTTATGCGAGAAATGGTTAATCAGTTTGGGTCAGTAAGACAACATTTGTCCAATGATTACGCCTTTGCACTAAATAACAACGTTTCTCTCTGATTTCTGTGTGGTGGTTCGGTGTAAAAGCATATCCATCGGAGATAGAATGCTCACTAATTGGTGCGGAAAGAGTACCAGAGAGACCAATTGAGTAAGCCCGGATTCTATCTGATGGCGAATGAGGACTAAAAAATAAAAAAATTAAAAAAAAATTATTTTATTTTAATGCGCATTGTCTCTGCTGGAGACTGGGCCAGTACTTGGCTCAAACAAGCCCCACATTCCAGAGATGCCCACTGGAGGGCCTGACAGAGTACTTCAGGGGTGACATGTCCAGAGGAAGAGGTTGAGTTCAGTCAGCAGGCTGATTGCAGTGTCATTGGGAACAACACAAATCATGGCAGTTCATACTGAGGTCCAAGGTGAGTGTCGAAGAGTGAATCTGGGGACAGTGGAAGCTGATGTTCCGGGGCATGATGCTAAGCACTGATCCAAGGCAAAACAGTCCATTTGGCACAGATGGATGCTACCGCTTTCTTCTTCGCAATAATGCAGATTCATCCACATCTTCATCCTCTAATGTGTCATGTGCCTCACATGTGCATGGTGGTAGATTGGCAGCAGCACTGTGAGGCACTGACACATCAGGGGGCGGAGATGTGGATGTAGAAGCAGCAGCAGCATTCATCTGTGCCAGACCTTGATGCAGAAATGCAGTGATGATCAGCTGCAGGGCATGGAAGATTCCAGCATCGTCTCGATGGTGTGCAGCCGTGGCAGCCATTTGTTCCGCTTGCATCCGCTCCATGTTCTCCATTATCATTCGCATGCGGGCCAACTCCTGGCTGACATCGCTGGAGCCACTCCGACTGGACAGTTGTTCTTGTTTCTGAGTCATGACTCCAGCGATGTCAGCCATGGAATGTCGGAGAGCATGGAGCGGACTGTGGGTGTCTGTGATGTTCTGTAGGTGCTCCAGAATGGGACTCAGACACCCATGTACGGCATCTAGTTTGGCTGCCAGGCTGTAAACCTCACCCGCACCAGATCAGCCATCTCCTGCTAGACCTCTACCGCACGGCGTTGAAATGCCAGAAGTGGGTCCTCAAGGTCCTGGGAGTTTGTGCAGGGGGTGGAGTTTCCACAACGCAGCTGGATGGCCCTGCTTCCGGGGATGGTGTGCTAAATGAGTCTAGCAGCTGTTGGAGGGTGTCCTGGTTGATGGTGGCGAATTCCTCATCTTCATCAGTGAAGAGTGGGACAGGCTGCTGTACAGGAGATGATGTTTCTCACTCTGCAATGTAAAGGGGAGATGCAGTTAAATGTGTGTTTCAAGTATGATCATGCATTGGATGAGTTTACAAGCAGACTGCATGACAATGTCCATTCTGACTGTTTAGGAGGAGATTCCTATTAGATGCCGGATAGGGATTATTTGTACAATATCACGTGACGTTGTAGTTGTACATTATCATCTCACAGTTTACAGCTATGCCAAATGTGAATGGGCAATTTCTATACACAAGCAGCCCCAGTTGTGTCCTCTGTTCAGTAGTGAAAGTGATGCAGTTTGTACCACATTGTAGTCAATGTTGATTAGCTCAGATTTATGTGTCTGTGCACTGCATTGTGGGAGAGTCACCCCTGCAGCTTTGGTTTTACTGCCCCTTATCCCTTTCAGCCAGTGAGCCTTTCACTTATATGCATTTACAATGATGAGATGTTGCAAGCTGGAGTAAATATGGGTCTTGGTCAGAGTTGGGACACTTGTGCATTGTTTGGCAGCAGATGTCTTCTTTACATCAGGGGTTGTATGTACATGAGGAAGTGTCAGAGTGTGACCTGCTCCTTTAAGGATGAACTCCACACTCAGCCACTTCAGTGACCGTAGACTGCACCATGTTAAAATGTTTAGGGTGCAGGCATGCAATTAATCATGCACTGTCACTTGCCTTGTCAGTGTGGCTCACAGACAGTCAGCTTTGCTGGGTAGTGCACATTTGCATGGGTTTGGTGCGAGAATGGTTATGTGTGAGGAGGGACCCCTTTAGGCAGATTGGCAATGATGAGCTAATTGCTGTTTCTATGTGTGCTGAACAATGCAGTACACATGTACATCTAGGTAGTTTTGGCTCTTATGATTTCTCTTGTGTGCATGTCGTCAGTCATGTTTTTCCTTGCATGCATTGCTTACTGCCCTCCTGTTGGCTTACACATTGTGAGTATGGTGCAGCGCGAGTTTCTATTGTCGTTGCAGGCTGAACAGACAGTGACAACACCCATTACTCTCAACGTTGACCCCACGTGTGGTGTGTAAGTGGGCCTAGATTTGATGGATGTGGATTGCCAAAGGCGTATTAGTGGTGCTCAGGCCCTATCACACCCCCCCCCCCATCAGATGCAAATGGCAGGCTGCTGTGTGTTTGTGTATTTGCCACGCAGATGGTCACATGGATGATACATGCTGTCCTGGTTCAGATTATTGAATGCCGGGGTTTGCGTGTGGATGATATCAGACATGACTGCATATTTGTTCACTGACACAGTAGACTTACCAAACAGACAGGTTTACATGCACATCATGGTGTAATGGGCAACTCACACCAGGACTGATGTGGAATGCTGTTTTCTGTATGGCACATGTGTACACTTGAGAGTGGAGGAGTGCATTTTGACCGAAGGGGTTATGGTGCATTTAGCTACTTGTCATTATTTGGTGCAACTTTGCTATTCTTGCTTGTTGTCATACTTAGGTTGTCATACTTCTTTACAGGGACATTGTAGTTCTGTGAGTATGGCACACAGACAAGTCATGTAGTACATATTTGGGTGACACATTCCTGACATGCATAGTACATGTACTGTAGTGTTGTAGGCGTATCCCCCCTGCTCATAGTATGACATCACATTTGGACTCAGGTCTGCTGAATGTGTGCATTGTGGGATATGCACCTTTTAGACGGATGGCTACATGATCACTTTGTTGTCACAATGCATGTGTTTATGGTATGCAGACTCACTAGATGCTTTCTCACTTGGTGTACACAGGACTGCATCTCATGAACAAGCAGGGGGGCACATTGACTGGGGATGCGGTAGGATGTCAAAATGGCCCCCTTGCCTTAGCACCACACATATACAATTCATCTGCACAAGGCCGCATCTCTCTGGCGCAAAAATGAGGATGCACTGTGAATGTGACTGATCATGTGTATAAGTAGGCATGCCACCACCAATGTCAGCACACATGCACCACTGTGCCTGTGTGTCTGAGTTGTGTGCAAGATTGTGTATGTGCAGTAAGGCCCCCCCTTGATGCACATGCACATTCTTGCACACGACTCAGACACACGGGCACATGCATATGCGTGGTGTTGAGGCAAGGGGGCCATTTTGACACCCTGCCGCATCTCCAGTCAATGTGCCCCTTTGCTATTTGATGTTGCCCTTATTTTGTGGTCTGATGTGAATCTTGGACTATATTTGGGTTACTTTTCTGTGCACATTTCCAAGTCTGTGGGCCCACCAATATGTGTCTTGCAATGTATTGTTTGAGTAGGGTGATATGTGTCTATGCCACCAGGGACAAGGGTATCCGGGACATGATCCGCAGTCATTGTGGGTGTGCACTGAGAGATATTTAATTGGGCATGAGTGCCATTGGGCCCATCCACCCCCGTCCCCCAAGTCCCTGGTTGTTACGCACCCTGTTGCTGATGTGTCTGGTCATGTTCAGCAGTATCCTGTCCCGGAACTCCAACCACCGTCTCCTCGCTGATAACAGTGGACACCTGTTCCTCCAACGCATCCAGCTCCTCCTGTGGTGCTGGACTCCCACCTCCAGTCTGCATTGCTGCTTTGAGATTGGCTGCAAGTTTCGCCTTGGTCTTGCGCTTAGCATCATGCCAGCGCTTCTTGCAGTCATCCACTGTCCTCCTCACCTCTCCGACAGCATTCACCTTGGCTGCGATGGACTGCCATATTGCATTTTTTGTTCCCAATGACACTGTGGCGCTGACAAACAGCTGTTGTTATTTTCTTGTCACCTCCGCAATCAGGACCTGGTTTTCCTGCTGACTGAACCGGGTCTTCCTCTTCCTCTTTTCCTTGCCCTTCCCCATGGTCTCTGCCTGGTCCTCCTGGGTGTTTGGGGGGTTGTTGTTTGCTTCGGTACTGGGTCCAGCTTCCTCCATGGTTCTTCTATTTTTTTATTTTATAATTGTTTTTTTTTGTGTTTGGGCTGCAAAGCGGGAGTTTTATAGTGGTTTTTCCGGCCAAAGTGAAAAAAAGTGGCCTCACGCTAATTAGCGTGCAGTTTCTGGCCGCTAATTGGCCGATCGCCACTTTTTCCACGTTAGCGTCAGGATTTTTATCGCCGCGGAGCTGTTCTTAACGCGGGAAAGTTCACCTGCGAAGAGAAACACGGCGATAGTTTTCCGCGGTACACGGCGATAAAAAAACTGCCGCTAACTAGCATTAGCGATATTTATCGCCAATTCTTGTACATATGCCCCTCTCTTTTTAAACACCACTGCATGTTTGTTCATTCCAAGCACTTCTCCTTTCCTTATGTCTGGCAGATTCTCAAAATCCATTTGTGCTTCTGCCCCTAAATAATGAAGTAGCATAGACATCTCCCTTTCTGCACTAAGATTTGTCCCACACACATTTGCATAGTTCATGAACACTTTCTTTAAATTATTCCACTTAAGTGGTGGATCACTAGGATGGGACAAGAAAAACAGTGAATGAGTGACATTCTGCATCACATCAAACAGGCTAACTGGAATTCAACAAGAATAAACACCCTTTTTCTTTCTTCAACATATAAACAAGAATAACCCAAAATGACCCATGCTATTAAATATGCCTGCTCCTGTACTCCCCCACGAGTGAATATTACATACAGGAATAGCACAGATACCACAGTAGTCACCAACAGGTACCTTAGGTTAAGTTTGGAAAGTAATTGGTTTAGCTCAATGCTATATCTGGCATCCACTGAGATGCAAGCACCTCAGAAAGAGTGAATTAATACGTTTATACCCATTCACCAAGTCACAATGGTGTATCTAGCACCATGAAGTGAAGGCACTCAAGCAAGTGTGTCTGTCATCAGTAAATTGCTTGTAAGTTGTTAAATCACACAAAAGATGTTCATGATGGTGTGCCTACCACTGCTGTTTTAAATAGGCGTACTCCACCTACTAAGCTATCACATACTTGCATAAATTCCAGTTGCATCACTGAACTGCTGCAGCGCACACACCATTAAGAAGAAATGTATTTACTTGGACTAACAGGCGCCTCTCAGAAACACTCTTCTATCACACAGGTCACAACGACCCCAGTAGACTTGAAGAACTGGAGCAGAAATTTGCTCAGCCGTGAAGCGCTCTTGATGTGTTTCACCAACCACTCCTGTTGCAGAGGTCTCAATAGTCACTTCAATGCAGAGGTGGAATCCTGATGTTGCAGTAGATTCTTATTTGCGACGGCCAGCTTGTCACACCTGCTGCTTTCAAAGGGTCTAACTCATGCTGAAGCTGAGGGAGTTCACTAGATGCAGTGTTTGCATTCCATGCACTGCTAGCAGGATCATATGTTCTCCAGTAATGTGTGCGCCTGGAAGGCAGCACACTACTTGGCACCGACAGCTGATGAATTTCTGCCCAAAACAAAATCTTGCATGAATTATAATCTTCCTCCACAAAATGAGCATCATATTGACCAGTGCAAGATCACAATGGCAACCTGCTTCTGCCACTCACAGGAAGAGTCTGGCTTGGGAAGCTCCACTGGGACCGGTGTTTTCTAGCTGTTACAACCTGCAGTTGAGGGTTATGTAGGTCGTGTTGAGGCACAAAGGCTGCTTCATAAAATCCTGTTGCTCGTCACCAGTGTAAGGATACACCCTTGAGCCACAGTGTAATGCAGGAACTGTTTAATGCACCTCAGCCACAGCTTCAACCAACAACTGCCAACTAAAGAACCTTGGCAATAGAAGAGGACTCCTTTGAGCATTCTAGAATTTCTGTGTAAGACAGAGTGGAGGTAAGGACAGCCTCTGTTAGAAATTGGGTCTCTAATTGGCAGAGGTATGTACCCTGTCCAAGTAGGGACCACACTCATAATCAGGGTAAACTAGATGCACATTAAAAGATAACCTGTGCTCACCCTCTGGTAGCTTGGCACCGAGCAGTCAGGCTTATCTAAAGAGGCAATGTGTAAGGCATTTGAGCAACACACACACACAGTAACACAATGGAAACACCACAAAAATACTCCACTTCACACGCAGGTTTAGAAAAACAGAGAATCATTTTCTGAGCAAAGCGACAAAAATCCACTAAGTAGAATAGGAGTTCTGAATTTTTAAAGAATAAGCCATAAATATGGCTTAGAAGTCAATAGTGCTAAGGGGTTACTTGAGGTTGCGCTAGACCGGGTTAAATGCAAAGCTCAGGCCGACCGCGATGGAGGACAAGCCGGCTACAGGACTCAGGCAGAGCCCGCTGACAAAGTACCTTGGATTGAGCAAGCATCGATGTTAAAGACTCAATGTGAGGAGTCAAGGAGGGGCAGTGTCGCCGTGGATCCCGTGGATGAAGGCGAAGCATTGGCGCCGATCTTTGTGGTCGAGCAAGGCTTCAGAGTCGAACCCCTTTTTGAGGCAGGCACTGAGTCATCGTCGAGCCGCGCTGTTCATTGTCATTGAGCCGCGCAGTCCGTCAAGGCGATGTAGACTATTGGCTCCTGCATCGAAGGGCAATATGCCGTTTCCGATCGGCGCAAAGTCATTGCTGCATCGAATTTGATGGTTCTGGACAGCAAAAATCACATTTCAAGGGCCCAGGACTAGATTGGCACCAGTTGGCAGGGCAGGATTCACAGATGGCAGAGTCCAGGTGCTGTTACAGAGTTGAAGTAAGTCTTTGATGGCCCTGAGACTTTAGAACAGGGGGGAAGCCAGCAAGCCCATGGAGTCAATCTGGGTTCAGGTAAGATGGGTCCAGTCCTTGTCCTCAGCAGAGCAGAGATCAGCAGGCAGCAGGACAGCTCACCAAAGCAGAAAGCAGTTCCTTCAGAGCAGCAGTCAGGCAAGTAACTATCCTTGTGGCACAGCAGTTTTTACTCCTGGCAGAGTTCTTCACAGGCCCAGTAGTGTGCTGTCTTGGTAGGGTCAGAGCCCCAGTGCTTGTACCCAAGTGTGACTTTGAAGTGTGAGTGACTGCAAAGCAGGCCCTTGAAGTGCCCAGGTCCCCTTTCATCCCTGCCCTGTCTGCCAGGCTATCTCTAGGCGGTAATCAGCCCTTTGTGGGAGACCCAGGACCTTGCCTATTCAGGTGCATCTGCTCCCCCTCCCTCTTCCTGCCCAGGAAGAGCTATCAGAATGTAGATGAATGCAGATGAGTTCTCTGTCTCGTCCACCCTTCCTGTGCTTGTAGCTGTCTAGAGGGAATGCACAAAGTGTAGCTGTCACCCATCTCAGACATGTATTGGAGACCGGCTGCAAGACACACAGAGCAATAAGAACAGAGAAATGTTCACTTTCTAAAAGTGGTATTTCTAAAACAGTAATGTTAAATCCAACTTTTCCAGTAAAGAGGGTTTATCCTTACCATTCAAAAGATATGAATCATTATGCAGCTACTCCTTTCTAATTAGGCAGTACAGCTTAAAAGTGTTTTAAGGAATTCCCAATGCTAGCCTATGAGAGGAGTAGGCCTCACAGTAGTAAAAAACAAATGTAGCTGTTTGTCACTACCAGAGCATGTACAACTGAAAGGTACATGTCCTATCTTTTAGTTACACAGCACCCTGCCCGTAGGACTGTCTAAGGCCTACCTTAGGGGTGACTTAAGTGTATTAAAAGGGAAGTTTAAGGCTTGGAAAATGGTTTTAAATGCCAATTCGAGGTGGCAGTAAACTGCACCCACAGACACTTCATTGGCAGGCCTGAGACAGGTTTGAAAGGCTACTTGTGTGCAGGAGCGGTTTCTCCATATGAGCGTAGGGGCGTTGAACTGCTACCTGCGAGCTATTACCCACAAATATCTCATTAATCTCTCTGCTGGCAGGCAAGGTGTATTGTGCTCCTAGTTGTGGTTTACTGCAGTGACCAGCTGAGGCTGTGTATCCACATCGCGCATGTATGGTTGGACGGTTTTTTGCTTGTGGCCAACCTGACATGCGTAGTTCAGGCTTTCCCAGTCATCGCTGTAAGGGAACTGAGAAGCAGAGACACAGCCCCATTGATCTCCAATGAACCGCTGTGTTCACCTGTCCCAGGCAATTCTTGCACTGGTCTTATGCTGTTTACTATTATAAAGAGCAAAAAGCAGTGCTTTCATTGGCTGAGATGTGTGATGCCTAGTTTCACTTTCTGCATGCCCAGCATGCTTAGCGCTTCATTGAAGCCAGGCTGCATGTGTGGTGCTGGTGGATTTTGAAGAGTCGGCCCGCCAAGAAAAGAGGATTGCTGACTATGAGGTAAGATAATTCTTTTTATTATGCTCATTTAAAGCGCACACTAGGCCTTTGTGTGTTTCTAAATCATGATCCTGTGCACTAGTGCCCCGAGTGCTGTGTGCGCCTGCTGGTCTCTGTGTGAACTTCAAGCCCTGAGACCGACCCACTTGCCGCATTGTCATTCGACACCAGATGAGCTGCCTCACCATTTTCTAGAGTCACCAGCCACCACTGCTTGTGTGGGGGGGTACAACTAGTGCTGCATGCCCACTTGCAGCATTTAGATTACAGGCCCTGGGTATATGGTATACAACTTTACAAGGAACTTATAAGTACACTAAATATGTCAATCATGTACACACTAATGTCACCATGTTTAGGGAAGAAGCTCATGCACTTTAGCATTGGTTAGCAGTGGTGAAGTGCTCAGAGTCCTACGGCCAACAAAAAAAAACAGCAAAAAGAGGAGGTAAGCAGGTAAACAGTTTGGGGAAGACAACCCTAAGGATGACAGGTCTAACAGCCTCCAAATGCTGCCATACTTCTGCCATGTTCACAACGAGTAGGGTTATTGCTCCCTCGATGAGAGGTGTAAGCCACTGCCAGTACTTTCTGACAAAATTGTGAATATGCAAGCACAAAAAGCCTTTGCTGGTACAAACAGCAAGCTAAGGATCACATAAAGCAGGTACTAGTATAGAAGGCAAAGTAAAGAAGCCGGAGGTTTATTGAGTGAGACATATGGCACACTGCCTGAGTCACAGAGCAGATTTGCAGATTACAAACATGTGATTCTACTATTTACAACACTGAGAGGAACACAAAGCAGGTACAAAAACTGAATCAAAGCAGCAAAAGTTACCCTCATGTGAGTATCACCTTTAAACTTATGAATATGTACAGCAGTTATTTTAGGACTCTTTGACTCATACTGTAAGATTTGAGGTTAAAGGTTAGAGCACCATTTTTTAATAATTCTCTATTTCACCCAGCCACAGACAGATGAGTACATGATCGAAAATTAAGGGTTATTATAAATTGTGTTATTGATGTTTCGTGACACGGCAGAAAAACGATGGATTTGGATGTGGCCCTGAGCGATTGCCAGTATCTGAGATTAATTAAAGTATTCAATCTATCACTTTGCTTTGATGCCCCAAAATGCACCCTAGAGCATGGATGGCCAAATGTCACTTGTGGGCTGCTGCATATACTTTCAACTTCATCGACCATCCACCAGGCGCCACAGACGGCCCCCGCCCCCCAGAAACACCAGCCAGCCCACCATCTCCAACTGGACACCGATCATGGCCGAAGACACCGCCTCGACCATGAAAAGCATCCACTCGGGGGCCACCACCAACCCCTGCCCCCCTCACATCTACCACAGAGCCGCAGCCGCCATCGCACTCGAACTACAATGCACCATCAACACCACCTTCAAAACAGGCACCTTCCCAGATGACTGGAAGCGCGCAGAAGTCAGACCCCTGCTCAAGAAGCCCACAGCTGACCCCACCGACCTCAAGAACTATCTGCCCATCTCGCTCCTCCCCTTCGCAGCCAAAGTTGCAGAGAAAACAGTCAACAGGAAACTGACACGATTCATTGAAGAGAACGCCATCCTCGACCCGTCCCAATCCGGATTTCGAAGCAACCACAGCACAGAAACCGCCCTACTCGCCGCCACAGATGACATCCGCACCCTCCTGGACCAAGGCCACTCCGCAGCCCTCATCCTACTCGACCTATCAGCGGCCTTCGACACCGTCTCCCACCGCACACTAGTCACCAGACTACACGACGCAGGCATACAAGGAACAACCCTGGACTGGATCCGATCATTCCTCACCGGAAGAAGCCAAAGGATCAGACTCCCACCCTTCCTCTCCGACCCCACGAAAATCACCTGCGGAGTCCCACAGGGTTCATCACTGAGCCCCACCCTCTTTAACATCTACATGGCCCCCCTCGCAGCCATCGTCCGACAACTCGGCCTCAACATCGTATCCTATGCCGACGACACCCAGCTCATCCTCTCCCTCACCAAAGACCCCACCACTGCCAAACTCAACTTCCAGAAAGGAATGCAAGACGTCGCAGTCTGGATGACCAACAGCTGCCTGAAGCTCAACGCCAAGAAGACAGAAGTCCTCGTCCTCGGTACCACCCCTTCTGCATGGGACAGCACCTGGTGGCCGACAGCTCTTGGAAGCCCACCTACCCCCTCAGACCACGCCAAGAACCTCAGCATCGTACTCGACTCATCACTCACCATGAACCGACAGGTCAACGCCGTCACCACCAGCTGCTTCAACACCCTCTGCATCCTCCGCAAGACCTTCAAGTGGATCCCCCCTGAGTCAAGGAAGACAGTCACCCACGCACTCATCACCAGCAGACTGGACTATGGAAACGCACTCTACGCCGGCATCAACAAGTCCCTACTCCGCAAACGCCAAACAATACAGAACACCGCCGCCAGACTCGTCCTCGGTATCCCCCGACACGAACACATCAGCCAACACCTACGAAGTCTCCACTGGCTCCCCGTGGAGAAAAGAGTCACTTTCAAAATCCTCACTCACGCCTACAAATGCCTACACAACAACGGACCCAAATACCTCAACGACAGAATCAACTTCCACGTACCCAAAAGAAACCTCCGATCTTCCAACCTCGCACTGGCCAAAACCCTGCGCATCCACAGAGCCAGAGCAGGCGGAAGATCTTTCTCTCACATTGCAGCCAAGACCTGGAACGAGCTACCGGCAGACATCAGACGCGCCCCCTCCCTGAACACCTTCAGGAAGACCCTCAAGACCTGGCTCTTTGGCTAAACAGATCTGCGGCCCCCCTCCCCCCCCCTCAGCGCCTTGAGACCCTCACGGGTGAGTAGCCCGCTTACAATTCCCTGATTTATTGATTGATTGACATATGAGACAAAAGTATATGTGTGCCAGAAGCTTTTGTGTGCTCTGGCTGGGTAGTAGTTTAAAGGCACTGCAGCGAGAAAGGACAAGAAAAAGTGCCTCAGCCATGTAGCAAAGCTTTGTTTTAAATATTAAATATCAAGGGACCCACAAGGCAGGATACAGACGATATAAAAAAGTGGTACACTGTATATTTAAAAAATATGCCCTCACAGTGACTGAGGGGCTAATAGCTATTTAACTGTGTGGGTTCAGTTGCCTTTTCCGATAGACAGGCCTAGGTGCAAATAAAATATTTAATTAAATATCATCATCTAGGAAAGGCTAGAAAGGTCATTTAAAGTTATTTCCTCCTTAGTTTTGAAAATCTGATTTAATGGTGAAATCTGACTTTTGATAACTTGAGTGGGTATATAACTGTATAAAAAAGTACATCAAGCTGCATGAGATAGAGCTGGCTTAAACCACGTTCTGCCACTAATCATCTCTCCAGTGCTGGAAAAGATATCCTTGGCTGGAATAGTTATTGATCGGGTATCAGGAATGAGTCTCAGACTCTGGGTTCTCCAGGGGTTAGGTCAAAAGGAATACATTCTCAGTCGCCTAGGTCCTAACGAGTTATAGCAGTGGTACAAATATACATAGGCGTGGAAGAACTGGAGAACGAGTAGATGAAAACTGGGAAGGCTGTTCATGGCTGGGTCTGCACATTTCAGGCAAGAGGGATCAGCTATTAGTTTCACTTCTGGGTTATGACGACAGTGCCGGTGAAAAGGACAGCCAGCATGGAGTACCGTGCTTAGCCTATAAATCAATGGGGGACGGTAGAGCGTAATATTTGATGAGGTCCTACTCCCTGGCTCCTCCCTGGAAACAGTACAATTGTTATCAACAAAGGGGTAGTTCCTCTGCCAAGTGGACGCAGACAGTTGCGGCACATGGCTGGGGTACGTGTTGCTAGGAGATCTGTAGAACAGATCTTAATGCCCTCACACACCTGTTAGGGTGTCATGCTTCTTCATTGGGCGCTCCTCGTCTGGCCGGTGCTGCAACACCTGACAGGCCTGGGGGCTTCTTTATCGGAGATCTTTTGATCTGAAGATGCCGTAATGATGAATGCAAATAGGAGTTTTTTTCCAATGAGTCTAATAGGTGAATGGTGACTTAAAATAGGCTCTGGAACCTAAGAACAATCAATTTAATCAGAGATGGGCCCCAAGACTAGGTAAAAGCAGTGGTGCTATCTTGTGGTCCTTTGGTACCAGGATAGCTACTAGTCCAGAATGGTCGCTAGAGTCATGAGGTCAACAGGTCAACAGAGGTTGGGTAGTGCTTCATAGGTAAATTGGAGGGTCCCGACCACAATAAGGGACACTTGGTAGTTGGACCGGACACTGCCGTCAGACCTACCCTACCGAACCTACCCTACCGGATGGATGGCAGTGTTTGGAGTACTCTGTCCCATGGGCAGAGATCTACACCCCAGTTCAAAGAACTGCCTGAACAGGTGTAAAGATACTTGTAGTAATTCTATGGTCATCAATTCAGTTGTAGAAGGCTCCATCCCCTGATTTGATGGGGTGGAGACTCATAATTTTAATCTAGGTTGAGATCTCTGCACCAAATTGGTGGATAGTATCTGTGAGGAACTCTCATCCAGGACATAGGCAGAAGTCACAGGAGGGAGAGAGCTCTGCATGGAAATTCCCCTTTGTGAATAGGCCCTAGAAAATTTCAACTCCATGAAACTTTGCTCTTATCGCAAACCCACTTTTATAATCTGTTGATATATGTACATGGATGTACTATCTGAAAAGATAAGCACGTCTTGTTGGCAAACGCTAAATTTGTTTTCCTTTTCTGCACCCTGAATTTGACTCCACTAAGGCTGAGATCCATATACTCGCCTTACTCATCCTAAGCTTCTGTTACTACAGCTAACTCATGTGCACACCATGTAAGCAACATGAGTGAGGCCTAACAAGATCTAGGGGCAGTGCTGCGCACATAATGACATCCTCCATAAGAAAAGTGGACATTGTTGTAAGTGTTGTAGGCTGCTCCTGCTTGGGTTTTTTTCAGAATGAACATAAGTGAAATATTTGTCTCACTTCAACGTCTGAGTTTCCTGTCATTGTGGTGGCTATTGTCAAATTTGAACATACGGGGATATCTATAATGCAGTGTGAGGGGTGACCTGTCCTATTCATTAACATGTATATTTACATCTTCCAGTTCCATTCCTTGATTAGCTTTAAAAAGTGAATGCAACTTTTGGTGAAACTAAAATGTCTGGCATTTATTTGACACAATAAAGAGTCTAAGTCTTCATTTAATTAAATGATGTAAAATATAATATAAAAACAGGCAGCAATTAACACATATAGATATACCTAAAGCTACATTTACGTTCCTCAAGTGGATGGGGACAAATGCTTCTCCTTCCAAGCCCCTTTGCTGTGGAATTCCTTGTTTGACCCTATCTGCCTGGAGACTATCACCATTTCCAAAAAGCAATGAAGACATAGCTATTTAAACCTGCATATATTGGCTATATTGCTCTCCCCTCTCTGCCCTTTCTGCCCAGTACCATAAAACCTTAGAGTGTGCATGTACCTTAAAAATAACCACTAACACTGACATTAAAATTACACAATCATGGGCTACCCAGGTGAGAAATGTCTTTCTCCTTTAAAAATTGTATCACTGAGGCTTTCCCTATGTTTCTATCAATTTTTTTTCTCCCAACATTCTACCAATATATATCCTCTGAAAGTTTCTCAAAATGTAACCAATATTTTCAAGAATTAAAAAAATATAAAAAATGATGTTCTCCTAAAATGTGTTTTTTTCACATTATGTTCAAGAAAACAGTTTTTTCTCATACTAGATATCCACTATGGTCTTGCAGTTATGAAAAATGTGACAGTTCTTCATAGCCTGCTTTTACAATTTTTCCTACTATACATCCACAAAAAATACAGTCACCCTTTTACATCTCTTCACCCAGGGTGTGTTTCCAGTGTGCAGGTGGCCTGCTATGATGGCTGTCTTATACAGTGTGATTCCTGAATATCAGCTGCAAATTGTTGTTTGACCATAATATTGTGTTCAAAATTTAGTAACGGCCAAACTTTCTAGAGGCATAATAGCGGAAGTAAGTATATATTTTTTGCAATCATATCAACATTTATAATATTGGTTACTAAAATAGCGTGATGTATAAAACAGATACTTTTTAATATTGTGATTTTAATGTTTAGTAGTATTTGTTTTGAATTAAATCACCCTAATAATATTTTTAATATATGTTATTATCATATCATTTTTTGGTTCGTTTTAAAGTTGTTTTTTTTGGGTTGTGGGTATTTCGGGGCATAGTGGTTAGTGTTTAATTAATATTTTGTGTTCTATTTTATAATTTATAAATGTGCCTAAATTAGTTGTATACATTAGTATTCACTTACCTTACATTGTACATTTAAGATTTTTTTTCATATCATGGGTTTGTGAGATTTATTGGGGGATGGGGAGGGTAGTGTTTTTTGATAAGTGCTACAATCTAATCAAGGCAATTGTTTTTACTGTAAAACAAATAGGGTATATTGTTCTTTCTTTTTATTATTGAAATTATTTTTAAAATGTTATGGTTTGTTTATTTTAGGCTGTACAAATGTAATGTTATGTTTAGGTTATGGGCTAAGTGGTTTACTGGTGGATGGGTGGGTATTTGTTTTAAAGTTAGTTTTTGGTTAGCCCATAACCTATGTTTAGGTTATGGGCTAAGTGGTTTACTGGTGGATGGGTGGGTATTTGTTTTAAAGTTACTTTTTATTTTAATTTAACATTGTTTTAATTATAATTGTTTATTTTTGGGCTTTATTTAAAATTCGGGTCACTTTAAAAGGTTATTTTCTGTTTCATAAATTTAAAAATGTAAAAAAAATTAAAAATATTTTTTCATAGTTCATTTTGTAGTTTATTTTAGTGTGTAATATTTTTAGTGTGTTTTCAAATAAAAGTATACATGAATGTAATGCTCTGTGTGGCACAAAGCGACAAAAAGCATTGCAAAATGATGCCATGGTATTATTTTTCACTCCAAAAGATGTTTTGCACTGGAAACATGCCTTTTTCTCAGCAAAAAGCACTTTCTCTGCTTTGCATCACTTTGTATCAAAGAGGCATTTCTGGGGCCTTACTTGGATGGATTAGTGCAAACACCCACAGGTTTTTATGCAAAGCCCGACCTACTAAGATTGTGAAGCCAGGCTTTCAGTTTAAAATTAATGCCTCCTTGAAGCAGGTATTAACAAGAGAAAATGTTTTCATTTCTCAAAAAAACTCACACATTGCATGTGTCCTTATCTGCAAAGTATGCATACAATCCTTCTGAGTTTGTCTAGGCATAGGGATTTGTACTGGAAGGGTACACTCCCACGACAAAACCTATGCTAGACTGTGCACGCTCAAATCTGCATGGTTGTGTGAGGTTGTGCGTTGGGCAAGGCAGCCTAATTTGAGCACCAATGCAGGAGGTGACAATAACAGCATGCCAATCTTCATAGAGGTGGCAATGATCTGTGTTTTCCCTCTTGTGCATCACAGCACAGCAAATTTGATTGCTGCACTCTATTCCGTGAAAAATTGAGAAACGAAAGTGGTGTTCCAGCCACTAATTAAATGTTCTTTATTCTTTGTATTGACACCTGAATGTAAGTCTAATATCAATTCCTTTCCCTTTTGCTCCTTAATTACTACCTTTTTCCTTACCACGACTTGACTTATACAATGTTGGTATTTATTTATACATTTGCTGTATATATTTAGGAATAGGAAATCTTAACCCCTTTCATGTATGCACATTGCCCAGTTTTTATTTGATTGTGTCTAAAGTGTTTTATTCATTTTTAGATGTTTGCAATATTTCTGAAATAATGTTAAAAAAATCTGATATTTAAATAAAGATTTTTTAACTATTTACAATAGTTGAATGACTATTGAGTATGTGTTTTAGCATGTATGTTGTATGTGTTTATATAAATACAAACACGTGTCCATATTTATACTTATTATTTCATTTATTAACAATATATTTAGCATTTTATAATTTAGTAGTTAGATTTTTTATTTCATAAAAGTGTATATTTTTAAAAACATTTTATTGTTATTTATAATGAAAGATCAAATAAATTTGTGCAAAAATCAATGTTCCCTAGCATAAAATATTCATAATTTTTAAATGTCTCTTTTGTAACAAGTATTTTTGATATTTTTTGTAAGAATTGCAAATGTAGGTAATTTTCTATATTTGTATGGAAAAAATATTGTAATTATGTTATATTTTTTAATTAATTGTGTTTTTCTTTTAATTTTGTTAGCATGAATTATAATAGTTGTTATTCTTTTCTCAGTATTTTCGAACACCACATTTCTGTAGTGTGTATGTTTAAGACTTGTTAATTTTAAAATACAATATTTATTTAGTAGTTATTTTGGTGATAGTTATTTTTATACTTGCTACATGTTTTACTATTGATATTTTTGTGGTTCATGTTTTTGTTATCTACATCATGTATACAAAATCGCTATTTTTGCTATTAAAATGTAGAAATTTTTGTATCTAGACATTTTTGTGGTCATTATTGTCACTTACAACTATCTTTTCTACTTCTACTGGGAGTTGCTCCCTCCCCCAAGTGTTTATGTGTTTTACATTTGGTAGACTGAGTATCACATGGAATTTCAAGTGAATTGGGGTTGTCCAAATCGATTCGAGATAATCCGTATCCTGATTATCAAACTGGAATGCCATCTAGGAAGTAAAGTTTCTTATGCCTTGTTTCCTGTTTTCTTACAGGAACATTTCAGCAAAAGGATGTGGTTTTAGTCTCTTTGAATTGATTTATGGACACATAATGAATGTTCACTGTAATACATCATGCCTTCACTCCTTTCTCATGACAACTCAACTTGAGATTGTACTCAACAAGTTCTTTCAATGCAGATTGTCAAACATGTGTGAAGGGTTGCTTCCAAAGTGAGGTACAACGATTACTGCTTTGTAATAAGAAAGACATCAAGCAGATATTATTGCTACTTGTTTATAACTAGTTAGCCTGTTTGCAGACAATGTGCTAACTCGTGGATTTAGAGAGTTAGCATATGCACTGGTGGCAGAACAATTTCTTGAAATAAATGGATGCCCTTCTTCCTTATGTGTCTGAAGACATTTGCAAGCAAAACCTTGATACTCAGAACCATGACACAGACCCTGGTCCTTCTGAGCCTTATGCTTAGTAAACATGTGCTTTATTTTTCTACTTTTTCATTTTTGGCATGAAAATTTGTTAGACTGATTTTTGCATCAAGATTGTTTGTACTTGTGCTTACCAGAGCCATGGATCCAGATGTACTAAGCAGTTCATCAGTGATGGAGATCAAACAATGGTATACAACCGAATTACAATTAAAAAAAACTATTTAATCCTGAACTAACATGCAGTCGTTTGATAGTTGATGAAAGGCATAGACAGGCATAGAGGAGGATTATCATCCAGCAAAGAAAACCTTTGACCTCCTGGGGAAGCTTAGTCAGGTCCAGCAGTGCTGCTTTGCCTGACCTTTCTTCAAAACTCACTCTATTCTGTAGCCTATTCCGTGAACCGTAGTTGCTTGCATAATTTGAGGATCCAGCAATTTAGGGGGACATTACGATGGCGGGCGGACTTTGTGAATGGGACCGTCCGCCATAGGAGCGGCGGTCCCGCCGTGGGTATTAGGATGCCACCGCCACAGTGGCATCCCCTATTCCCAGCATTGTGGCGGGCGGTGCTCAAAGCACCGCCCGCCACGATGCTGGGAATGCACGTTGGGCATTCACATGCACAAGGTGGCAGGCACCGTGCGGTGCCTGCCACTTTGTCCATGCCATCCCATGTGCACCCCCCATCCCCCCATATCTTGGGGGCCCACAACGGGCCCCCGTAAGTGTAATCCGCCTGGCTGTCCATGGCGGAGTCTCCGCCATGGAAAGCCCTGCACCGCCGCCCATCATAATATGGATGGCGGTGTCTTGCAGACACCGCCACCATATTATGTATGTTTTCCGCCCGGTCGACGAGTCGACCGGCAGAAAAGCTGCGGACGGTCTTTCCGTCCACCGCGGACCCCCCAGCCATCATAATATGGCGGGGGGAAAATGTTAGGCGGATGGTGTGAGATAGCGGGCGGTTCGCAACCGCCATACGGGCAGTGGTGATCCGCCCGCTATCATAATGACCCCCTTAGTTCAACATTAAAATACAGGTATTTAAAATGCATTCATAGGACTCATTGCTATTCTTTGCTGTGGCTTTGAATTATGTGGTCCGTGGGCTAGATTGCCGACTTTGGTGCTGGAAACCAAGGTTCGAGCCTCGGGGTCGCGTCCACATCCTGTGATTCTGGGCAAATCACTTAATCTCCCCTTGCCTGAATGTGTCCTTGTGTAACGTAACCGGTGCTCATGTAAAGCGATCCAATACCTTCGGGTCGAGTTCGCGCTATATAAATCTGCATAAAAAAAAATAAAAAAATGATGTGGAATAAACTGTTCCTAACACTAAAAAAAGAGATTGCGTCCTCGGCAGAAAGATCGCTTGTTTTTTCTTCCTCTGACAGCCTGATTACAATTGGGTCGGATAATTCCGACCTCTGCATAAACACCTGTTTACGAATGGGTCGGAATTACGATTTAAAAGGGATTTAGCATATCCGATAATTATCATTATGCATGGGTCGGAATTACGATTTAGAAGGTATTTAACATATCCGATAATTATCATTATGCATGGGTTGGAATTACGATTTAAAAGGTATTCAACATATCTGATAATTATCGAATGAGTTAAGTACCTCAAGATTCGTTAAATTTCAGCCTGTCGAAATTTAACAAGGGAAATATGTATGTTATTTACAGTACCATGCAGATTTTGGGGCGTTAAACACTAAAATCCACGTTATTACCCACAAACACGTAATAGGTGTTATTTCTCGCACCCGATAAATAATTTCCCCTGTGGCTTCATTATTTATCAGGTGCAATGAATAGTACCTACACTTGTAATCATGGCCTAGGTGTTCTAGTATGATCTATATAAATTTATTTCGCAAAAAGGGACATGACATTTTCCCAGAGATGCCTTGCATAAGTTCTGTTGCAGTACAAAGGAAGTAGATATGACAGGAGACTGACACCAGAGTGGTGATTGTGGCTCTGAGCAAAGAAGTCGTTTTGTGATGACGAAACATCAAAACACCAACATACCGAAAGCAACAATATAAATATGCATAGTATAGTAACATGCTGCACCCAATTATTCCTGTCCTGTGGGATAGCATTGCGGAATAGTTTTGAGCTAATTTTGTGTGGGGCATACTAGAGTCTCAAGAGCAGGGAGTTCCAACTATGAGGCCAAGAATGTAAACTGATCAGAATCAGGATATTGGCACAAAATGCTGTGGGCGTGACCAGCAAGCTCTGTTTAACGGATGGTGATTTCCAGCAGGGTTTGTAGCACATCATAAACTGTGCTCTGTCCTCAAGGCCTGTTGTATTGGGCATAATGCGACTCTGGGCTAGGAAATCGAAGGTTTTATTTTGCAGATGTGAAATGTTTTACTAATAAAATGCATATTTACTTTACGGCTAAGATCAACAAATCAAGTTTGCCATTGATTTATCCTGTTGCTCTGCTTGCTGATGCTAAAATGAAAGTGTATTGATAACAGTTTTGTTTGCATATATTTGGGTTACCTCTGGGCATGGGTCCTTTGTGAGCTCCAGAGTTTGGTCTTTGAGTAGGTTGTTCCGTCACCAGTAAAAGTGTTATTCCTCTTGGTTTTTAATAATATGAATTATTTTATGTTTTTTCGCACGCTTATCTTGCTCATTTGGAATCTGTGCCCCCCTCATTTAGCGTGGAGAGATATATGCAGAAGTAACACTCGATGTAGTGATTGCATTACTACAAGCAGGGGGCGCGGTGTTTGCTCTGGATTTAAAGCCCCAGCTCAGGAGATTTGTATGTTATATAGCTCTAAATAAAAGGATTAACTAACTCTGTTTTAGAACCTAAAGTAATAATTGATCATTGTTGACAATGAATGTGTTATGTCAAACGAAACACCTGAGATAGCCACAACAATAGAGGTGTAGGCTGTGCCCTTTAGCACTGGGACCTGGCCTACTGCCACCCACTAACCTCCTCACCCAGTCCACCTCTAAATTGGGTGCCAGGTTCCAGCTGCCTTGTTAAGAGATGGAAGAACGCCTGGGGGCGGCCTGGCAGAGGTTGGATTACTGTGGAGGCTGGATGCTTACCTCCCACCCCCCTTTAAATCTGATAGGAGCATTGGGGTTGATAAGAGAAGGTTTAGGTTTTGAGAGAACCAGGAAATAAACCCAAACTCTCTCTCTTTTTCTGTCTGTCTGTCTGTCTCTTGCTACCCCTCCCCCCCCCCCTCTAAAACATTTTAAGCATAAAGCTCCTCCTGGGGCACTTTAAGTGCATTATGAGCAAGACTGTTTGTGTGGACCCGAGGCTAAAGGATCCCACAACATGGGGCACTGGGATAGTACAAGATTCTTTTGTATTTGTATTTACAAAGTGAACACTTAAAATGTCGTAGCGCCTTTATATTTTATAGCACTACAGCTTATACTACTGTTCGCAGCTAACGAGCTAACGACCCAAGTTGGGGAGATTCCACGTTTCTTTATCATTAGAACAATTATGCAGATTACTTTAGCAGTAATGCATTGGGCGAAAAGTTAGTACGCTCCTAGACTTTAGTTAAAGGAGAATAACTTTATGTAGCACGCAGCAAGTTTAAAAATATCAATGAAACAGAGTACGTTCATCTTTTATTTAGACTGTTTAGCTCACCCTTCTAGTGTGAGAAAGTCATATCAAACAGAGTTAGCCCCGAGCAAATTGCGAGGTGGTTCGTGCTAGAAGTGTTATGGCACATAAAAGCGTTTTTACACAACCATTCAAAAGCTTCCATAAATGATTGCTAAATGTAAGTGCTGATGCATTTGACACAACATCCACTTTGATGAATGGTGGAAGAACAGTATCCAGAGTCTGCTTTGCTTTTAATGTTACCAGAAAAATAAGAAAACAAATAATGTCTGCCTTGTGTCAGGGCTGCAGCATGAATCACGAAGGCTTGAGGAATTCTGTGGACTGTTCCTACTTGTGCGACTTGATGGAGCCTGGGATGGAGTTTGCACGGTGTAAATCCAGATATAAACTGCACTCGGGTAGGTGGACCTTTATCTCAAATTGAGGCATTACATCAACAGTTCAATAATTTATCAATAACAGTGAAGCACATTTTGCCCTACAAGGAGGACAGAGAGTAGCAGATTTGCAAACCATAACGGTTTAATAGCAGATTAGTAAAGTTTCAAACTCAAATCAGTCAGATTAGTCATAAATCAATAATCACCTGGTTAGAGCATAACTTGATATAATCCAAAGCAGCTCAAAATAGCAAATGCAAAGACATGTCATTTAAAGATTGTCATATGCGAATTGAATAGGATTCAGTTCCATGGAATTGAAGTGCATTAAAGCTAAACTAAGGTTTCAGAAAAGGTTGTGAAAACTTGAACAGGTGTCTGCGAATTAAGCCTCTAATGGCAGAACCAAATGAAGGTTCAGTCAGACAAGGAGAAAATAGATTAGCCTCAGAGTTAAACTCTGTGAGCAGAGCAGAGTAGGTAAAGGGTCTCAAGAGAGGCACAGGGGCATCTGTCTTCAAAGATGGACAAGAGCAATCTGCTGCTGACTAACTCGCAATGCATAGCAATGCACAAATAAAAACACAATTTCAGAAGCAAAGTACACCTCCATACAGTTCCCGGGAGACAGGAACCAATCTACCATTCGACAATAAGGTGTATGCGTTCTCCTTCCCAGGCACAACACAATGGAGGCCCACAGCTGCATGGTTTTTAGAGATATCTCCTCCAGGCTGGTCAAACTGTCCTGGAAACAGATGCATGAAACCAATTGTAACGTTACAGTGAAACTAGCTAAAATACATTCTCATAGAGATTAGAACAGAAGGCATTATTATTCAAACCATTACAGTTAGCTTGGCTCCTGAAACAAGAATAAAGAGTGATATAACACATTAACATAAAACGGCACAGTTTTGATGCTAGCAAGTATTTCCAGTGAGGCCCACATTATCTATGGCTAATTAAAAGTGAACACGCTTAATTATGATCAAACCATAACATGAGAATCAGAAACTATGATCAATCTGGACATAAAATCACACTTGGATATAAACATGTAGTGGTTATATGTAATGTAGTGTCCATTAGCATGTTGTTCAGTGAAAAGAATATTAGTGACAGTGCATCACCAATTCCCCCCTCTGATGGCTCAGAAAGCCATCACACAAAACATTTATAAGTTCCACATAACTAATTTTCAAATACCTGTTGTTGACATTTGCTGCTTAAGTCTAGACTCTTGCAAATCTTCAACTCATCATTCATGTGACACTGCAGCTCTTCAAGTTCTATTTCTTCCTTTTTCCTCTTTCTCCCTTTTTACTTCTTCTCTGTTTCTCCTCCCTTAGTCTTTAAAACACTTTTTCCAGTCACACTCTAATCCATCTCATACACAATAATGAACAGATAGCTATGACAGCAATGATCAGTATGGGGTCAAAGTGGGCCTGAATATCTTATGCTGTGAAGCCAGCCACCTATTGCAGAAAAACCTTTTTCAATTGCCGCTCAGGCACCTGCTGCTTTCAACTCCTTCAATTTCTTCATAACTGCAGTAATGTTATTTACAAACTAGTTAATCTCTTTGCTCTTATTGGGCATGTACGTGCATCACTGCTAGACACGTAGCATGCGACAGACTCCATCCTCTTTTTATTGGGGTAAGGTATATTCTGGAGAACCATAGCCCTAATGGCCACAAGTTCCGAATTATTAGCAGACAATACCCCAGCAGTATTGAATGCAAGATGGTCAACTAAGGTAGGCAACTTTCTAATCTTCAGGTCATTCAGAACTACTCCTTTCGGAGGGAATCATAGCGCCAAAGTTGTTGCCTACTATTTGCGAAGAACTACGAATATGTCTTCTATTAAACATCACTTCCTTATCATCTAACTTATTTACATGATACACTTTAGGAAACACTAAAGTTAAATAGCAGCTCCCAATCCAGTTTGGAGGAAGCTTGAAATAAGCATCCTTCCCATCCCCATTGTAAATTCCAGGAATGACAGGAAAAACCACACAGTACCCATATAGATAGGAACAGGTCAATATTTGAGAAATAATGTTTAAAACGATCCTGATGATAGAGAAGACAGCATTATATGGTAAGAAAAGGAATACTTAAGAGGTAAGTGATGGCAATTCACTCCCTTTGCAGTGGAAGTAGCCACAAATATAGCAGACACACGCATGCATAACTGTTGAATATTCTTGCAACAAATTGAAAAATACATTATTCATATAACTTTTCCATAACAGTAGTAGAGAGATCATGCGTTTGAGCACCTCTCAGCAGCTCTGCAGTTGGCCAATGCACAGACACTTTGCACTCGGCCCGCAGATCATTAGGGACAACAATGTCAAAGAAGTTATTTAAATACTCCCAAAGCACCTTTACACAAAAACTGGCCAACCTCTGTATACCAAAGGTCAGGATTTTCTCTCAGTTTTGGAAATTGATTTTTAAATGTGAAAAGATTACCTTAACTCCAAGGTACATGCACATATCCACCCCCATGTACTTCTCTTAGTGGGTAAGCCCTAACGTCTGAGTCACTTTTACTGGTTTCATCTTCTGGTCTTCCAGTATCACTATCCTTCTTCTTCCTTACTTTATTAGCCCACCGATCTATGATCTATTGAGTATCATTCCGATTTTGAATGGTGCGAACTAATTCCCTCAGATAAAATTTCAGTCCAGTCATTCACATATTCTTAAGTGTTTCCTCAGTCATGAACATCCTAAAGTTCTTCTGCAAAGTTTGACTCTTGGACAAATCAACCTCAAAATCTGCTGCTATTCCTTCTAAGACATTATGAGTTTCACACGCACACCTAGCAGCTTCTGTAAACAGGACAAACGTTTCTCCTTATTGTATTCATTTATAAATTACAACACCAAATTTCCCTTCAAAATGTCATCAAATTCTGTCTTTGTTTTCACAACGCCAAACACCCTTGCTGATGCCTCCTACTCCTCTCGGGTATCTGAACTGGAGATTTACCCAACCTCCACCACAGGTCCACTCACAACGGGGGTTGTTATCGCTCGATGCTGTTAGGACTAGAGGTGCAACTTGGGCAAGAGTCATTACAATAGAACTAGGTTTTACTACCGGTGTAGCTGGAGCAAGGATGGGCAAACCTGTAACAATTGGCAACCCTCCTACAGGAAGACCTTGATCAATAGGTGCGCTCATACCTAAATGGGTAGTGGCCTTCCAACTACCTGATTCCCTCCAACTTGTTGATTTCCTCTCCTGGGCTCAACAACATCATACAGAGGTGGTCGAAAAGTTAACAGATCATCCAAAACCTCATCACTAAAGTCACTATCACTCATTTCATCCTTCCTTTCTTGATTTCTACCCCCTCTCATGGTTTCTTCTTCTCTGTTCTGTCTTTGATTAATGTGGGATACATCCTTATACCCCCAATTACATTCTCCTTCCATTCTTGCTGTTCTGCATTTAATCTCGCTTTAATCAAACTACAGACCTTTTTTTTTGCTTTGGTCTGACTTTTCTCCTTCTCCTTAGCAGGTTCAGCACACTCCTATGCATTTAAGGCCTCATACTGAGCTAGTCTAGGTTGGGTTTGATCTCAGACAATACTTGTGTCAAATTCTCTGCCTATATGAAGTAGCTTGGTTCTACATATACAGAAACAATGTTGAAGAACACATTGAAAATGGCAAGTCTGGGGTCTCTGTGTGTAATAGTTGTTTAGTGAGTCACAATCAAGCAAGTTTATCAACCACTGAAAACTAAGGGGCATATGTACAAGAACTGCCGCTAACTAACGTAACGCTAGTTAGCAGCAGTTTTCTTAATGCAGCCTCTCACCAAAAACTATCGCCCTGTTAGCGATGTATTTACAATACGTCGCTACATGGCGATAGTTTCAGGTTGCTGTGGTGAAAACTGCCGGTAACACTAGCGTCAAGGCGATACAAATTCTGACGTTAGCGGGCGAAAACTGACAAAAGGCCCATTAGCGGCAAAAAAACTCACATTAGTTAGCCCAACGTGACTTTTTTTGTCTCTAGAGGCAAAAATATCCTATAAGTCCACCTCCAATGAAAAATAGGAATGAATAGGATGACCAGCCAGAGTCCCATTGGAAGAGGAAATTCAGGGCTACATCTATGAAAAGAGGCACATCGCTGTGCCAAACCAGTGGTGCATCACTTTTCATTGCGCACTCCTTGCAACACCATGGCATCTAAAACCTTGAAAGCACGGACAGTTCTCGGGGCCCAGAGACCTCGCTGGGCCTGCGCCTGGGACCAGGAGTGGGTGCAGAGGAGCTGTGGAGTCGCTGGGCCATGACGGTAGACATTGAGGCGCCGCGATCGCCCTTACCTGGTGGTGACATCTGGCAGGTCGCATGGAGACACGTTGCTGACCTGTGTGAGAAGACCGCCTTGCGCCCCTTGGAGCTGTGAATGGTAGAGGCGCTCCTGCACACCAACCTAGGGAGGTCTGCATCGCATACTATGATCCACCACTACCACGGGGTGCACGGAGGAGATTATCAATGGTGTGCCGCGCCTGTCTGCATCACAAGCCGTAGGATGTTGTGCTGGCCGGACGCTGTGGAGGGTGAGGCCCCTGAGCTGTACCAAACTTGTGTGCTGGGAGCGCTGCAACTTTGCGCCTCAGGGGGCCCTGTTGTCACACCTGCATCGGGAGGTTCCCCAGCGGACTTGGCGGCGACTGCTGTACCCAGGCTTCTGAAATCCCACCTGGCTGAGGCTCCTGCTGGTTGAGTCACAGATTTGGAGAGAGTCCAGCGGATTGAGCCCTGGTGTCAATGTCCAGGTGAGGAGAAGGTGGGACGAGTAGTGGAGGAGGCCTGGGGATGAGTCGGGCCCAGGCCTAGCGCATGTGGGTGATGCACACCGTGCCCTGAGCAATCCCTTTTTTTCAAAGTAAATTTTTATTTGAGAGTGAGACAAAGAAAACAGTTTTCTCATCCCCCCCTCTTTTGTCCCCTGCTCCCCCCACCCCCTCCCCGGCCTATATTCATCCATATCTTCTTCCAATCCCGTGATGGTGCATTAATCTCCAACAATCTTCTGTAATAAAGTTAACAAGTTTAAATTGCCCGGTGCTAAAGTGCGCTGAACAGTACATCAATGCTTCAAGTTGCAAGCTTTGTTACATAGCAGCATAGGTATTTAAGGAGACAGCTTGGACGAATCCCCAAGAGTGCTTATTGCAAAGTGCAAGGCATTTTGTAAACAATTATAAAGTTTAAAGTGCCAGGTGCATAACATAAAACAGCCGTCAATCTACACATTGCAGTCCTATATTAGAATACATAGGGGCACATGCATCAAGCTAGGCTTTTGCGATTCCTTAATTGCGATTTTTAAGGAATCGCAATTATGGAATCGCAAAAGCCTATGCATGTAGGAATCGCTAAAATGATAGCGATTCCTACAAATTCCTTAATTGCGACTCGCAAATTGCGAATCGCAATTAAGGAATGGCTTCCTATTCATTCCTATGGGCCTAGGCCCATAGGAATGAATGGGAAATTGCATGCGCAATTTGCGAGTACTGAAATTGATATGTGCACCCATGTTGCGCACACACATGCCCCAAGGGCGTGTGTGTGTGTAACTTGGAACTTTGAAAAATGCACGTTGATGCATTTTTCAAAGTTTTCGCTAAATACCATCAGGGTTAAATTTTCGGTATTTAGCGGACCCTAATAGCGAAATCGCTATTTTAAATGCAATCTTGCATTGCATTTAAGGCATCGCAATTTGCGATTCCTTAAATGCAAACGCAAATTGCGATTTTTGCATTTGGGATGATGCATCCCAAATGCAAAAATACAGGTCGCAAAGGGGCAGATTCTGAGAATCTGTCCGTTTGCGACCGGTTTTTGCCTTGATGCATGCGGCTCATAGTCACTTAATGATTTCTGAATTCAGCAGAATCAATAATATATAAAGTGCTTAATTCAAAGTGCTTAGTGCAAATGGAAGGGAGCAGACCAGTTATTCCACCCAGTCCAGACCCCTGACCTTGACTGGTAGGTCGCTCCCCCACCACACAGCTCCGTCTGTGTGCCCTGCTGCTGCCCCTGATTGTGCTCGTTTTCCTTTCTGTGCCCCCTTGCTGCCCCTGATTGTGCTCGTTTTTCCTTTCTGTGCCCCCTTGCTGCCCCTGATTGTGCTCGTTTTTCCTTTCTGTGTCCCCCTTGCTGCCCCTGATTGTGCTCGTTTTTCCTTTCTGTGCCCCCTTGCTGCCCCTGATTGTGCTCGTTTTTTCCTTTCTGTGCCCCCTTGCTGCCCCTGATTGTGCTCGTTTTCTTTTCCTTTCTGTGCCCCCCTTGCTGCCCCTGATTGTGCTCGTTTTTTCCTTTCTGTGCCCCCCTTGCTGCCCCTGATTGTGCTCGTTTTTCCTTTCTGTGCCCCCTTGCTGCCCCTGATTGTGCTTGTTTTTTCCTTTCTGTGCCCCCTTGCTGCCCCTGATTGTGCTCGTTTTCTTTTCCTTTCTGTGCCCCCTTGATGCCCTGATTGTGCTCGTTTTCCCTTCTGTGCCTGTTTCCCGCCGCTGCGCCTGCGGCCCCGCCCCTCACTGCCCATTCGCTGCCCCATTCCCTGCTCCTCCCTCCCACCTCCCCATTTATGGCGGCCGCTGCGTGGTGAAGAGAGCGACCCCTGACCTTGACTGGTAGGTCGCTCCCCCACCACACAGCTCCGTCTGTGTGCCCTGCTGCTGCCCCTGATTGTGCTCGTTTTTCCTTTCTGTGGCCCCTTGCTGTCCCTGATTGTGCTCGTTTTTCCTTTCTGTGCCCCCCTTGCTGCCCCTGATTGTGCTCGTTTTTTCCTTTCTGTGCCCCCTTGCTGCCCCTGATTGTGCTCGTTTTTCCTTTCTGTGCCCCCTTGCTGCCCCTGATTGTGCTCGTTTTTCCTTTCTGTGCCCCCTTGCTGCCCCTGATTGTGCTCGTTTTTCCTTTCTGTGCCCCCCTTGCTGCCCCTGATTGTGCTCGTTTTTCCTTTCTGTGCCCCCCTTGCTGCCCCTGATTGTGCTCGTTTTTCCTTTCTGTGCCCCCTTGCTGCCCCTGATTGTGCTCGTTTTTCCTTTCTGTGCCCCCTTGCTGCCCCTGATTGTGCTCGTTTTCTTTTCCTTTCTGTGCCCCCTTGATGCCCTGATTGTGCTCGTTTTCCCTTCTGTGCCTGTTTCCCGCCGCTGCGCCCTGCGGCCCCGCCCCTCACTGCCCATTCGCTGCCCCATTCCCTGCTCCTCCCTCCCACCTCCCCATTTATGGCGGCCGCTGCGTGGTGAAGAGAGCGACCCCTGACCTTGACTGGTAGGTCGCTCCCCCACCACACAGCTCCGTCTGTGTGCCCTGCTGCTGCCCCTGATTGTGCTCGTTTTTCCTTTCTGTGCCCCCGTGCTGCCCCTGATTGTGCTCGTTTTTCCTTTCTGTGCCCCCCTTGCTGCCCCTGATTGTGCTTGTTTTTTCCTTTCTGTGCCCCCCTTGCTGCCCCTGATTGTGCTCGTTTTCCTTTCTGTGCCCCCTTGCTGCCCCTGATTGTGCTCGTTTTCCTTTCTGTGCCCCCTTGCTGCTCCTGATTGTGCTCGTTTTCTTTTCCTTTCTGTGCCCTCCTTGCTGCCCCTGATTGTGCTCGTTTTTCCTTTCTGTGCCCCCCTTGCTGCCCCTGATTGTGCTCGTTTTTCCTTTCTGTGCCCCCTTGCTGCCCCTGATTGTGCTCGTTTTTCCTTTCTGTGCCCCCTTGCTGCCCCTGATTGTGCTCGTTTTCTTTTCCTTTCTGTGCCCCCTTGATGCCCTGATTGTGCTCGTTTTCCCTTCTGTGCCTGTTTCCCGCCGCTGCGCCTGCGGCCCCGCCCCCTCACTGCCCATTCGCTGTCCCATTCCCTGCTCCTCCCTCCCACCTCCCCATTTATGGTGGCCGCTGCGTGGTGAAGAGAGCGACCCCTGACCTTGACTGGTAGGTCGCTCCCCACCACACAGCTCCGTCTGTGTGCCCTGCTGCTGCCCCTGATTGTGCTCGTTTTTCCTTTCTGTGCCCCCTTGCTGCCCCTGATTGTGCTCGTTTTTCCTTTCTGTGCCCCCTTGCTGCCCCTGATTGTGCTCGTTTTTTCCTTTCTGTGCCCCCCTTGCTGCCCCTGATTGTGCTCGTTTTTCCTTTCTGTGCCCCCTTGCTGCCCCTGATTTTGCTCGTTTTTCCTTTCTGTGCCCCCTTGCTGCCCCTGATTGTGCTCGTTTTTCCTTTCTGTGCCCCCCTTGCTGCCCCTGATTGTGCTCGTTTTTTCCTTTCTGTGCCCCCCTTGCTGCCCCTGATTGTGCTCGTTTTTCCTTTCTGTGCCCCCTTGCTGCCCCTGATTGTGCTCGTTTTTCCTTTCTGTGCCCCCTTGCTGCCCCTGATTGTGCTCGTTTTCTTTTCCTTTCTGTGCCCCCTTGATGCCCTGATTGTGCTCGTTTTCCCTTCTGTGCCTGTTTCCCGCCGCTGCGCCCTGCGGCCCCGCCCCCTCACTGCCCATTCGCTGCCCCATTCCCTGCTCCTCCCTCCCACCTCCCCATTTATGGCGGCCGCTGCGTGGTGAAGAGAGCGACCCCTGACCTTGACTGGTAGGTCGCTCCCCCACCACACAGCTCCGTCTGTGTGCCCTGCTGCTGCCCCTGATTGTGCTAGTTTTTCCTTTCTGTGCCCCCTTGCTGCCCCTGATTGTGCTCGTTTTTCCTTTCTGTGCCCCCCTTGCTGCCCCTGATTGTGCTCGTTTTTCCTTTCTGTGCCCCCCTTGCTGCCCCTGATTGTGCTCGTTTTTCCTTTCTGTGCCCCCTTGCTGCCCCTGATTGTGCTCGTTTTTCCTTTCTGTGCCCCCTTGCTGCCCCTGATTGTGCTCGTTTTCCTTTCTGTGCCCCCCTTGCTGCCCCTGATTGTGCTAGTTTTTTCCTTTCTGTGCCCCCTTGCTGCCCCTGATTGTGCTTGTTTTTCCTTTCTGTGCCCCCTTGCTGCCCCTGATTGTGCTCGTTTTTTCCTTTCTGTGCCCCCTTGCTGCCCCTGATTGTGCTCGTTTTCTTTTCCTTTCTGTGCCCCCTTGATGCCCTGATTGTGCTCGTTTTCCCTTCTGTGCCTGTTTCCCGCCGCTGCGCCTGCGGCCCCGCCCCCTCACTGCCCATTCGCTGCCCCATTCCCTGCTCCTCCCTCCCACCTCCCCATTTATGGCGGCCGCTGCGTGGTGAAGAGAGCGACCCCTGACCTTGACTGGTAGGTCGCTCCCCACCACACAGCTCCGTCTGTGTGCCCTGCTGCTGCCCCTGATTGTGCTCATTTTTCCTTTCTGTGCCCCCTTGCTGCCCCTGATTGTGCTCGTTTTTCCTTTCTGTGCCCCCCTTGCTGCCCCTGATTGTGCTCGTTTTTCCTTTCTGTGCCCCCCTTGCTGCCCCTGATTGTGCTCGTTTTTCCTTTCTGTGCCCCCTTGCTGCCCCTGATTGTGCTCGTTTTTCCTTTCTGTGCCCCCTTGCTGCCCCTGATTGTGCTCGATTTTCCTTTCTGTGCCCCCCTTGCTGCCCCTGATTGTGCTCGTTTTTCCTTTCTGTGCCCCCTTGCTGCCCCTGTTTGTGCTCGTTTTTTCCTTTCTGTGCCCCCTTGCTGCCCCTGATTGTGCTCATTTTCTTTTCCTTTCTGTGCCCCCTTGATGCCCTGATTGTGCTCGTTTTCCCTTCTGTGCCTGTTGCCCGCCGCTGCGCCCCTGCGGCCCCGTCCCCTCACTGCCCATTCGCTGCCCCATTCCCTGCTCCTCCCTCCCACCTCCCCATTTATGGCGGCCGCTGCGCGGCCGCGCCGCTGGCGCGCCAAAGGCGCGCCTAAGGCAAGCCCGTCTGCGCCCGTCCGCGCCGTGACCGCGCCCAGCGCCAGACCCCCTGGTCCGGGCATTCCCCACGCCCGCCACATCAACAGACGCCGATACGACGCCAGCACCCTCCACGCACTCAACCCCGGAAAAGATCACGCCTGCTACCAGGCCACCCCGAAGCGCACCCAAGGGCCCTTCACCTGCCGGAACTGCAGTTTCGCCAGCACCCGCCCCGCCAAACCACCGCCCAGGAAAGAACCCAACTACCTCAGATGCATCCTCCTCAACACCCGCTCCGCCCGCAAACACGCCATCGAACTCTGGGACCTTCTCGACTCAATCTCCCCAGACGTCGCATTCCTGACGGAGACCTGGCTGAATCCCGCTTCAGCCCCCGACATCGCCATTGCCATCCCGGACGGATACAAGATCACCCGCAGGGACCGCACCAACGGAGTCGGAGGAGGCATCGCCATCGTCCACAGGAACACCCTCAGAGTCTCAACCAACACCGACGACACCCTCAGCACCGCCGAACACATGCACTTCCAGATCCACACCGATCCCAACACCACCCTCAGAGGAACCCTCATCTACAGACCCCCGGACCCCGACCACAGTTCAGCGATTCCATCGCTGACTTCGTCAGCACACACGCCATCGCCTCCACGGACTACATCCTCCTCGGGGACCTGAACTTCCACCTCGAGAACAACAAGGACACCAACTCCACCACCCTGATCGACAACCTCGCCACCCTCGGACTCAGACAGCTCGTGACTAAACCCACCCACGCCGCCGGCCACACGCTAGACTCCATCTTTTCCGCAAGTCCACACGTCTCCTTCAACCACACCTCCGAACCCCACTGGACTGACCACCACTGCATCCACTTCACCTACAGGAAGCCCACCACGCACCACCGCACCGAACAAATGCCTCGCCGCTGCTGGAGCAGAGTCACGGAAGACCAGCTAACCACAACCCTCGCCCTGAGCCCACCCGCCGAACCCTCCGACCCCGACACCGCCGCCCGCAACCTCAGACAGTGGATCGACGACTGCGCCAACACCGTCGCCCCGTTCAAGAATCCGCCCAACAGCCACACCAGCAAGAAAGCCACCTGGTTCACCGAAGACCTCCAGGCCTCCAAACGAACATGCCGAAAACTGGAGAAGATCTGGCTCCACGAACGGACAGCGGACAGCTACGCCGCCCACAAGAGCGCCACCCGCAGTCACCATCACCTCATCAGATCCGCCAAAAGGGCCTCACTCAAAGACCGCCTAGACAACAACGCACACAACAGCAAAGAGCTCTTCAACATCGTGAAGGAACTCTCCAACCCCAGCTCCAACACCAACGACATCCAGCCGTCGCGAGACCTGTGCGACTCACTGGCCACATTCTTCCACCGCAAAATCGCCGACATCCACGACAGCTTCAACACCACGACCGCCCCGGCAACCACCGAGACCACTGCCCCCACAACCACCAACCACCTGCTCTCCTGGACCAACATCAACGACGAGGACACCAGCGAGATCATGAACACCATCCACTCCGGTTCACCACTAGACCCGTGCCCTCACCACATCTTCAACAAAGCCAGTACAGCCATCGCGCCCCATCTCCGGAAAATAATCAACATCTCCTTCGAGACAGCAACCTTCCCGGAAAGCTGGAAGCACGCCGAGATCACCGCCTTACTCAAAAACCCAAGGCAGACCCCAAGGACCTCAAGAACTTCCGACCCATCTCTCTGCTCCCGTTCCCCGCGAAGGTCACCGAGAAAATCGTCAACAAACAACTGACCCGCTACCTCGAGGAGAACAACATCCTGGACCCTTCCCAGTCCGGCTTCCGCAGCAACCACAGCACCGAAACCGCCCTCATCGCCGCCACCGATGACATCAGGACCCTGCTAGACAACGGAGAAACAGCAGCCCTCATCCTCCTGGACCTATCAGCTGCCTTCGACACGGTCTGCCACCACACACTACGAACACGCCTTCACGACGCCGGGATCCAAGAGAAGGCCCTGGACTGGACCACATCCTTCCTTTCCGGCAGAACACAAAGCGTCCGCCTCGCCCCTTCCGATCCAAGGCCACCAAGATCATCTGCGGCGTACCCCAAGGCTCCTCCCTCAGCCCAACGCTGTTCAACATCTACATGGCACCCCTCGCCCACGTCGCCCGACAGCACAACCTCAACATCATCTCCTACGCCGATGACACCCAGCTGATCCTCTCCCTCACCAAAGACCCTCACACCGCCAAAGCCCACCTCCACGAAGGAATGAAGGCCGTCGCCGAATGGATGAGGACCAGCCGCCTGAAGCTGAACTCGGACAAGACGGAGGTCCTCATCCTTGGTTCCAACCCTTCAGCCTGGGACGACTCCTGGTGGCCAACATCACTGGGAACAGCCCCACCACCCACCGACCACGTACGCAACCTAGGGGTCATCCTCGACCCCACCCTCTCCATGACTAAGCAGGTCAACGCCGTTTCCTCATCCTGCTTCAACATCCTCCGAATGCTCCGCAGGATCTTCAAGTGGATCCCCACCGAAACAAGAAAAACAGTCACCCAGGCCCTCGTCACCAGCAGGCTGGACTACGGAAACGCCCTCTACGCAGGAACGACGGCTAAGCTCCTGAGACGGCTGCAACGCATCCAGAACGCCTCTGCACGTCTTATCCTCGACATCCCCCGACGCAGCCACATCACACCCCACCTGAGAGACCTGCACTGGCTCCCTGTCAACAAGAGGATAACCTTCAAGCTCCTCACCCACGCACACAAAGCACTCCACAACTCCGGACCAGCCTACCTCAACAGACGACTCAGCTTCTACACCCCCACCCGCCAGCTCCGCTCGACCAGCCTCGCCCTCGCCACAGTCCCCCGCATCCGGAAAACGACCGCCGGTGGCAGATCCTTCTCCCACCTCGCCGCCAAGACCTGGAACACCCTCCCCACCAACCTCCGACAGACCCAAGACCTACTGGCCTTCAGAAGACTCCTCAAGACCTGGCTCTTCGATCAGTAGCAGCACCACCCCCTCTTCCCCCAGCGCCTTGAGACCCTCGCGGGTATGTAGTGCGCTTTATAAGTGACATGATTGATTGATTGATTGATTGAGTCTGATACGGGTTTCCATATTTCTATTCCCTTCTTTTTTGCCCTCCGTTCCATGCGCCTATAAATAGCTTTTTCTAAATTAAATACAGCCAATAGCCGAGCCACCCATTGCTGCAGTGACGGGGGAGTCGGGTCTAGCCAGGCTGATGCTATGCACAGCCTATACACCGCCATTGCTATGATTAATAAAGCACCTCCTTCTCTTTCCGTTAGGCTGGATATTCCCAGCAGGATTGCTGGCGCATCTAACTCTACCTGTAGCTGTAATTTCTCCTTTAAAAACCTCTTTATCTCCCTGATCAGAGGGTCAAGCTTGTTACAGGCCGCAGACATATGAATTATGTCTGCCGTATATAGAGAGAACATCGCGGGCAATAAGCTCCCTTTCCGTCGCTCCTTTTCGCTATTCTGTTTGGAGTATAGTAAAGCCCTAAACAAGTCTTATAAAATTGGACTTGAAGATTGGCCGGTATTAAAATAGCTTAAAAAACTCTTTTGGAAGGTGGCCCCGAGATCTCTAGTCTTTCCTGCCATTTATTGGAACATATTTCCATGTCATCTTTGGAGCTCTCATTCAACAATTTATTGGTAATTCCAATTCTAGGGGGGATGGGCAGGGTTATTCTGTCCACCAGTTCGATTCTCCCAAGCTGGTCCACCCCAACCTCATTTTTTTGTAAAAAGTCCCTAACCTGCAGATATTTGAAAAAATTCCTATGTGCAAGGCCGAATTTAGAGGTCAGTTCCATGTATGATCTAATACCCTCATGGGAATAAAAACAACCTAGTTCTTTAATGCCGGCTTCAAACCAGGTCTTAAAAGGTAAATCATTAAAAATATCTGGTAAATTTATGTTCTGCCATAGTGGTGTGTAATAATTAAGCCTTCCTAGTCCGTTTAAGCGCCGTATTGCCCCCCAGATTTTGAATGCCGTAAGTAATGTCTTGAACCGGACTCTTTTGTAATACCCATAGCTTAGCTGATGCCAAGGCATCCCCAAGCGTCACGGCCAATCACAAGTTCCCATGGAGTGGGAGATTTGATTTGCATTGTACTATTGTCGGTGCACAGGAGTGTAGTGAGGTGTGTGAGTGACGTTGCCCACCAATATAGCTTCAGGTTAGGGAGGGCCAAGCCTCTGCGCTCCCTGGGCCGCGATAAAAATTTAAAAGCTCTTCTTGACCAAATGAATTGTGCAAAAATATTTTCAAACTTTTTAAACCAAAAATTTGTGAAGGCAAGTGGTATTGTTCTAAAAAGGTATAGCAATTTAGTAAAATAAATCATTTTAATTATGTTGGTTCTGCCAATGAGAGTTGGGTATAGGTGGTCCAGTTTTTTTAGCGCTTTCCTGGTCTCCTTCGCGCAAGTCCCCAAATTTCCCTTAACCACCTGATCAAAGTCCGAGTTGATCTTAACCCCTAGGTAATTTGCTTTTTTAACAACCCGATTGTTATTAAAAGTAGTGAATTCATTGACTATTATTTGGGTTTTCTCCCGGTTCAAGGCATAACCTGAAAGTAAGCTGTATTTTGGTGCCTCTTCTTCTAATGCCCCCATGGCCTGTTCTGGGTGTGGAGTCACAACGGCTATGTCGTCCGCATAGGCCAGAACTTTGCTCTCATGATTGTATCTCACTATTGGGGGAATGTTGTGGGCTGCTGCAAGTTGCTGAAGGAAGGGATCTATATACAGGGCGAGTCGGGCCCAGGCTTAGAGCATGTGGGTGACGCACACCGTGCCCTGAGCAATCCCTGTGCTGCGGCTGACCTACATCACCGAGGGCACCGCACAAGACTGGTAGGGGACTCCACTAACTTGCTCAATTCACTGAGAACGGCCATTGGTGGCAGTGAGTGCCAGGGGCACGGGGGCCGGTTCTGGCCCAGGCCCTGGAGTATGCAGCTTGATCTGCTGTTCTCGCTGGGGAACACAGAATCTGGTCACCACTGTCAGATCGGAAGAGGCAACCGGGTGGTGCTGCCTTTCCTTGCCCCTTGGTAGTTTGCTTTTGGGTGTATGGGGGACTAACCCTTAGTGGACTTCCTCTTTCCACAGCGCTGCGCCATCTGGTTGCTGCTGCTGCTGTCCCCATCTGCTGCTGCTGGTTCCTCTGACACAGAAGTCAGGTGTTCGAGTCCCTCATCCACCCGCAGGCTCCTGCCTGCGCCTCATCCCTGGTTGTCCAGTGGTAAAGCATTACTGCTCTGCAGCTTGACTGCCCTCTGTTCCTCTCGTCTGCTGTTCCTGTTCATCTTTCTGCTCTTCTCCTTTGCTTTCCTACCTTTTAAAAAAATTATTTTATCGTTGCTGTATTTGGCTTTGTTTTTCCTGTGCTTTTTTGCAATTCCTTTTTCCCTATCCTCTCCCTCGTTGCCGCTGCGATCCCCGCCCCCTACAGTGTCCTTTCCCGTGTTTCCCACCTCACAGCTGTCCAGCCCCCCTGCAGCACTACTTAATGGCGAACGCTGTGCGGCCATGCGCAGTGGGCATGCCACTGGTGTGCCGAAGGGAAGCCAAAGGCAAGCCCGCCTGTGTCCGTCCGGCCCTGTACCGTGCCCAGCACCAGGGACCCTGCCTCTTGGACACTCCACCGCTACGACGCCAGCACCCTCCTTGCCCTCAACCATGAACACCACGCCGCCTGCCATCTAGCATCACTGAAGAATACCCTTGCACCCTGCGCCTGTCGAAACTGCAAACGCACCTTTTGCCACATCAGCACACCAGCACCTTTTGCTGCCCAGCCGACAAACAGAGCACCTGACCGGCTCAACTCCATCCTCCTCAATGTGCAGTCCCTCCACAATTACGCCACAGTCATCTGGGACCTCCTCGACGACACCTCTTCAGACATCGCATTCTTCACGGAAACCTAGACCAAATTCTGCTCCGGACCGACATCGCCATCGCCATCCCTGATGGCTGCTAAATCACCCGCAAGGACCACCCCGACTGTCCAGGAGGAGGCATTGCCATCGTCTACAAAAGCACACTCCGACTGACCACGCACTCCAATGACCCAACGGTGACCTTGGAACACATCCACTTCCAGATCCAGACCAACCCCAACACCATCTTCTGTGGCACCCTCATCTACAGGCCCCCTGGGCTATGGACCATCATTCACCAATGCCACTTTAGACCTCATTGCACCCCAGGCTCTCCCATCCACTGACTACATCCTACTCGGAGACCTCAAGTTCCACCTGGACAACCCCAGTGACCAGAACACCACCCCCCTACTGGGGAACCTCGCCAACATCGGACTCAAGCAGCTAGTCACCGCACCAACCCACATAGCCGGACACACACTCAAGCACGTCTTCTCCGCCAGCGGGAACTTCAACTACAGCCACACCACCCAACTTTCCTGGACCGACCATCATTGTATACATCACGTCTTCACCATGCCCACCGTACACCACCGCCATCATTGCCTCCCCTCGCAGCTGGTTTTAAGGCTACTGAAGAACTTCTCGTCAACTCCCTCAGCACCACCACTCTGCCAACACTTACAGACGACAACACCGCAGCGCGCAACCTCCACCGATGGATACATAACTGCGCCGACACCCTAGCACCCCTCAAGAAAAGACCAGGTAACCAACACCCCAAGAAGGCCAACTGGTTCACTCCCGCCCTCCACTAGTCCACAAGCACCTGCAGACATCTTGAGATGTGATGGAGCCACATCAATCAACTCCGCAACACAGTCACCCTTGCACCATGCCGCAAGGGTGCCTGCGTTGGCGCAAGGCAGCCATTGTGCGCCAGAATAGGGGAAAAAGACAAAGGGGCTTATTCATGAGCCCCTTCTGACAGTTTCACCCCACCAGTGCGTCATTTCCTTGATGTACTTACAGCGTGATTCTTGCACCAAGTTGCGCCACATTTGCAAAGTGACGCATCTAGGCATATGCATGACCTTGTGAAGCCCTGTGCCACATTATGCCCGTATCAGGTATGATGTATGCAGGGTGGGTGTTCCCACGCAACAAAGACTCATAAGAGTGGTGCAGTGAAATCCATCAGATTTCACTGCAACAATTGTAGGATGCCGCTGCATCAGTACCTTACGCCTGCCTCACGTCAGGCGTCAGTGTGACGCAGTGCCACAGGGATAGGCTGGCCCCATGCATTGCTGGAGTTGTGTCATGCTTGTGACACAACTGCAGCAATGCGTGACTTTAGCGCTGACAGATACATCAGGATTCCAGACGTATCTGTCATTAATTGCGACATGGAGCGCCATACAGTGAATACAGCGCATCCATGGTGTCGCAAGAAGGGTGTAGTGGGATCCCCCATGAGTCAAGGAAGACAGTCACCCACGCACTCATCACCAGCAGACTGGACTATGGAAACGCACTCTACGCCGGCATCAACAAGTCCCTACTCCGCAAACTCCAGACAATACAGAACACCGCTGCCAGACTCGTCCTCGGCATCCCCCAGACGAACACATCAGCCAACACCTATGAAGTCTCCACTGGCTCCCCGTGGAGAAAAGAGTCACTTTCAAAATCCTCACTCACGCCTACAAATGCCTACACAACAACGGACCCAAATACCTCAATGACAGACTCAACTTCCACGTACCCAAAAGAAACCTCTGATCTTCCAACCTCGCACTGGCCGAAACCCCGCGCATCCACAGAGCCAGAGCAGGCGGAAGATCCTTCTCTCACATTGCAGCCAAGACCTGGAACGAGTTACCGGCAGACATCAGACGCGCCCCCTCCCTGAACACCTTCAGGAAGACCCTCAAGACCTGGCTCTTCGGCTAAACAGATCTGCGGACCCCCCCCCCTCAGCACCTTGAGACCCTCACGGGTGAGTAGCGCGCTTACAATTCCCTGATTGATTGATTGATTGTAGTGATAAGTGTTGCAACTCTGTTTTGTCGCAGCAATGCAACACTTTTCATGAATGAGGCAGAGGAATGCACCCTATCTTATTGATGGTGTGCATTCCTGCCCTGTAGTTTCTGTCGCAGGGCAGCGCAGCAACATTCCTTGCAGGGCTGTCCAGCACCAAAACCTTCTGAAATGAGGCCCCAAGTGTTTGCACCATTTTTAAGACCAGCTATTTTCTGCTCTTAAAAAACTGCCTCTAACTACAGTTAGAGGCAGTTTTTTCAGTTGTGCACCATACAAGGAATTCCTTGTAAATATCGCGAAGTGGGGTTAGCGGCAGTTTTTGCACGGGAATGCCTACCTTGCATATCATTTTCGTTAACTCCCGCTAACAGAAGTGGCGATCTTAAAAATTCACGTTTTCGCCAGAAATCTGCTGCTAACTGAGGTTAGCGGCAACTTGTAAATAAGGCGAAAAAAAAAAAGCTTCCGTAACGTCAAAAAATGGACGCTACGGCGGCGTTAACTCCTTGTATATATGCCCCTAAGTTGTCAAAGTGTAGATAAGAGAGAATTTTTATATTTGACTCTTCTGCAACTCCTAAAACCTTGATGTCATGAAGAACAACTGTTGGGTCAATACGATTGCTATGAGCATGCTTTCAATGCAGTTAAAGATCACTTTTAATGTTCAGTTCAAATTATTTGAAAATGTTGAATGAGGAGATTCAACAAGCGGAGACAATAGCACCCAAGGTTGCAAAGAATAGCTGTGAGAAGCTGGCCTGGTATATGCTGTCCACAAAGCGATACCAAAGGGGCTGATGGACGGAGCGTTAGAGCAAATCAAACACTCACCCCCAGTCAACTGATCTGGGTTTAATCCATCATCATTCTTTAGCTCACTCCACCACCCCAGTTCAGACATGGCCATATGCAAATCAGTCTGACCATGTGCCTCATGGGAACAGTCCAGCCCGAACTGCCAAGCCATGTCTTCCCTGGACCGGAAACAAGCATCCTGGGACCGGTTTCTGGCTATTCAGCCGTCATCAGCCAGGCTAGCTTGAATCCAGTGGCAAAGTGAGCAAGGGACCCACGTCTGGGCATACCCTGCTTGTTTCCGGTCCAGGAAAGATATGGCTTGGCAGTTCGGGCTGGACTGTTCCCATGAGGCACAGGGTCAGACTGATTTGCATATGGCCATGTCTGAACTGGGGTGGTGGAGTGAGCTAAAGAATGATGATGGATTAAACCCAGATCAGTTGACTGGGGGTGAGTGTTTGATTTGCTCTAACGCTCCGTCCATCATCCCCTTTGGTATCGCTTTGTTCGCCCTAAGTTGGCAGGGTATGCCCAGACGTGGGTCCCTTGCTCACTTTGCCACTGGATTCAAGATAGCCTGGCTGATGAGGGTTATGAACCCGAAACCGGTCCCAGGATGCTTGTTTCCGGTCCAGGGAAGATATGGCTTGGCAGTTCGGGCTGGACTGTTCCCATGAGGCACAGGGTCAGACTGATTTGCATATGGCCATGTCTGAACTGGGGTGGTGGAGTGAGCTAAAGAATGATGATGGATTAAACCCAGATCAGTTGACTGGGGGTGAGTGTTTGATTTGCTCTAACGCTCCGTCCATCATCCCCTTTGGTATCGCTTTGTTCGCCCTAAGTTGGCAGGGTATGCCCAGACGTGGGTCCCTTGCTCACTTTGCCATTGGATTCAAGATAGCCTGGCTGATGAGGGTTATGAACCCGAAACCGGTCCCAGGATGCTTGTTTCCGGTCCAGGGAAGATATGGCTTGGCAGTTCGGGCTGGACTGTTCCCATGAGGCACAGGGTCAGACTGATTTGCATATGGCCATGTCTGAACTGGGGTGGTTCAGTGAGCTAAAGAATGATGATGGATTAAACCCAGATCAGTTGACTGGGGGTGAGTGTTTGATTTGCTCTAACGCTCCGTCCATCATCCCCTTTGGTATCGCTTTGTTCGCCCTAAGTTGGCAGGGTATGCCCAGACGTGGGTCCCTTGCTCACTTTGCCACTGGATTCAAGATAGCCTGGCTGATGAGGGTTATGAACCCGAAACAGGTCCCAGGATGCTTGTTTCCAGTCCAGGGAAGATATGGCTTGGCAGTTCGGGCTGGACTTTTCACATGAGGCACAGGGTAAGACTGATTTGCATATGGCCATGTCTGAACTGGGGTGGTGGAGTGAGCTAAAGAATGATGATGGATTAAACCCAGATCAGTTGACTGGGGGTGAGTGTTTGATTTGCTCTAACGCTCCGTCCATCATCCCCTTTGGTATCACTTATGTAAGTGGGCACCTTGCACCAGTCCAGACAACCCTTATGGTGATTTAAGAGGTCTCAGACAACCTTAGAAAGCTATCCAAGTGGTAGCTGTGGAGAGCAGCCTTCAGGCTAAGTCTTGAAGGAGTGTAAAGCAGCTTGTTTTACCAGAATGTAATCTTATAGTATAGATTAAATGAAAAAGAACCACACAAAGTATTTATTAAAATATGTATTTATTATATAACACTATCTAGTATGTTACCGTATCTCCTACACGGAGATAGACACAAAGCACACAATACCTTAGCAAAGAAATCACAGTAAATAGCACTAATACACAGTGGGCCCCAGGGGGGGACCACACCATATACTAAAAAAGTGGAATAAGAACCATGACTTGAGTCAGGACAATGACTTGAGTCAGGACAATGTCGAGAGTAGAATTGCTGGGGAGCCACAGAACCACCCAAGGTAAGTAGATAGGGACCCCACGGGAGCGTGTGCAGTGTGAATACGACTGCGTGCTCCGTACAAGTCTATGTGCAAGTGGCAGTTGAAATTTGAAAGATTAGGAACCCTTCCCAGTGGACCCTCAAGAAACCCAGTGGAAGACAGAAGGTTGGAGAGCCACCCCACCCATGTATACCGTAGTACCTAAGTTACCTATCCCAGGGAAGCCGGGTGCATAGGTGTGAAGTGGCTTCGGAAACCGCCGTCGAACCCAATGGAGGACTTCAGGAAAGTGCCGCTGCTGGAAGAGGAGAAAGTGTCCGGAGGAATCCAAATGTGGATTCTGGAAGGAATACCTTAAGGCAGAGGGGACAGTGTCTATGTCACTCAGGAGTGACCAGGAGACTTGCAAGACGGATGCCCTCTGATGTCGGGTGCTTCAGGTAAGATGATGGTGACCTTGACTCTGCAGCTGCGAGGACCAGGCGACACTGAGATGACTAGGACCTGAATACGAGCTGTCCCACGAAGGATATCGAGTGCTGAGGGGTCGGTGTCGGGTGGGAGCACCAACAAGCCTTGGCAAAGGCAACCCACGCAGGAAGTCAAGAAGGTGCACGGTTGGGGCCAGCAAGGTCCAGGAGACTCACCACAAGCAGGGGAGTCAGGGCAGGCCCCAAGCACTCAGGGGAGCCCAAGGAAAACAAAGATGACCCTCAATTGGACCCACAGGCCGGAGGCACAGGGATCGCGAGAGGACCTCAAGCAGCTCACCAAAAGGAGCAGGCCATAGTGCCCACGAGGCGGTGTGTCTAAAGATCTTAGTGGAAGAAGTTGCCGGAGGTTGGGGCTACTTGGAGCCCAATGCACTTGTTGCAGAGTTGCCAACAAGCATATGCACTTGCAAATGTATGCAGTGCACAGGGGTTCGGTTAATGCAGCCCCCACGAGGGATTCTGACCTCAGAATTGGTGAGAGGGCAGCTTGGGTCTCAGGAGACTTAGATAACCACCACCTGTGTTGTTGAACGCTTCGGAGTCTGCAGGAAATAGGGAGCAGCAGACCGGTCAGTAGTGTTGAGGTGCCTGCGAATGCAGGGAAGTGACTCCTTCACTTCAAGGGAGATTATCTTCAAGTGTCTTGGATGCTCCGCAGGTTCTGCATGGATCCTGTATGGTGCACAGGCACAGATGAGGCGGCAGCCTGAAAGGGAGACGAAATCAGGCCCAAACAAAGTCCAGCAAAGTCCAGAGTGCCCAGACGGTAGAAGTGCAGTGGTTTCAGTTCTGAATCGTGTCCACAATGAATCTAGGGACCTACACCCAGGTAATCCCTTAAGATTCAGGGGACCTTCCCAGGGGAGGGTCTGGACAGAGGGGAGGTTACTCCCATGTCCTTTGTCCGGTTTCACGCCAGAGCGGGAGCCAATGGCTCTCAGGACTGGTTTGAACTGGACTATGCACAGGGACACCAAATGTGCCCCTCATGCAGACTTTCAGGAGCTGGCAAGCGCACCCACCCAGCCCTAAAACACTAAATCCTGTCTGGGAGGTGGTCACACCTCCCTGTGAGAGGATGCCTATTGATCTGCCTTCCCCTGCAGCAGGAGGGCAGAAATGTGTCTCTGGTCGGCAGCAACCATTTTGTGCTGTCCAGGACTAGAAGGCTGGTACCGGGAACACCAAGAGCCTAACGGAGGGCTCTTCCAGTGCTTGGAATCATACCTCCCACACCGTTTATGGTGTGGGGGTATGATTCCAACATGTTTGATACCAAACTTGATAGGATTCGTTGCAGCCGTTTTCGAAATGGTCATCGTGTGGTCACGCGATGCCCCTCTATTTAGTATATGACCGCTTCACTGACACCCCGGGAGAATGGACTGCGTAGGCTGCAGGGGTGTCCTGCTCATGCAGGGGCACCCTCTCACTTAGAACCAAGCACCCTGCCCTCAGGATTGTAAAGACCTGCTAGAGGGGTGACTTATAGGTTTTAAGTGTAGTGACCCTTAGATATAGTAAACCTATATCTTTCATAAGTGGTGCATGCACCAACGTACACAGGCTGCATTGGCAGGCTTGTATTTACATTTTGAATGGTCTCTCAGGGGTGGCATAATACATGCTGTAGCCCATGGGAGACCTCTTGGGTACCTATGCCCTGGGTACATGGGTACCATATACTAAGGACTGACTAGGGTACCCCAGTATCCAATCTGGGATGTACCTAGGTACTGAACACAACAGTTTAGGTAGGGAGAAAGCATATAAACTGGGGTCCTGATTAGCAGGATCCCAGTCAGACTAGTCAAAAACAGTATCACATCAAGCAAAAAGTGTGGGTAACCATAAGAAGCAGATTCTACTTTCATACACAACCCCCCCAAATGTAAGAAGATGAGACTAACCTTGCCCAGTTGAGTCTTCATTTTCTAAGTGGAACTATCTGGAGAGTCCATCTGCATTGGCATGGTTACTCCCAGGTCTATGTTCCACTGTATAGTCCATCCCCTGTAGGGAAATGGACCACCTCAAAGGTTTGGGGTTTTTACCCTTCATCTGTTTTAGCCATAAGAGGGGCTTATGGTCTGTCTGAACAATGAAGTGAGTGCCAAACAAGTATGGCCTCAACTTCTTCAGGGCCCAGACCACAGCAAAGGCTTCCCTCTCTATAGCTGACCAACGTTTCTCTCTGGGGGTCAACCTTCTGCTAATAAAAGCTACTGGTTGATCCTGACCCTCTGCATTAAGTTGTGACAACACAGCCCCCACCCCCAACTCAGGCGCATCTGTTTGGACAATAAATTGCTTGGAGTAGTCAGGACTCTGCAGAATGGGAGCAGTGCACATGGCCTGCTTGAGATCATCAAATGCCTTCTGACAGCTAACTGTCCACTGAACCTTCTTGGGCATTTTCTTACAGGTGAGATCATTCAAGGGAGTCACTATGGACCCATATCCATTTACAAGTCTCCTGTAATACCCAGTCAGGCCCAAGAAAGCTCTGACCTGAGTCTGGGTAGTTGGAGCAACCCAGTCCATTATGGTCTGGATTTTGCTCTGAAGTGGTTGAACCTGGCCTCCACCCACAAGGTGGCACACATATACAACCTTGCTCTGCCCTATCTGGCACTAAGGAGCCTTGATAGTGGGGCCTGCTATCTGCAGAGCCTCCAAAACATTCTTCAGGTAGACCAGGTGATCCTCCCAGGTGGAGCTAAAGACAGCTATATAATCAAGATATGCTGCACTATTGGCTTCCAGACCTGTGAGAACGTTATTCACCAGCCTTTGGAATATGGCAGGTGCATTCTTCAAACCATAGGACATCACAATAAATTGATAATGCCCACTAGGGGTTGAGAATGCTAGTTTTGGTTTGGCATCCTCAGCTAGTCTGATTTGCCAATAGCCAGCAGTCAGGTCAAATGTGCTCAAGAACTTGGCTGAGGCCAAAGTGTCTATAAGCTCATCTGCCCTAGGAATTGGATGAGCATCAGTCCTAGTGACTGCATTGAGTCCCCTGTAGTTGACACAAAACCTCATCTCTCTCTTACCACCCTGGGTGTGAGGTTTTGGTACCAAGACCACTGGACTAGCCCAAGGGCTATCTGAGGGCTTAATTACTCCCAACTCCAGCATCTTTTGGACCTCTGTTCTGATGCAATCTCTGACATGGCCAGGCTGTCTGTAGATTTTATTCTTGACAGGTAGACTCTCACCTGTGTCCACTTCATGGGTACACCAGGTGGTTTGACTGGGTGTCAAAGAAAACACATGCCTATATTGATTGAGGACCTTCCTGCAATCAATCGCTGTTGGTCAGTGATGCTGCCTGCCAAGGCTACACCATCAACTGACCCATCATCAGGGTTTTGTGAGAGGAGATCAGGGAGAGGGTCACTCTCTTCCTCCTGTCCCTCATCAGTTGCCATGAGCAAGCCCATGTCAGCCCTGTCTACAAAAGGTTTGAGCCTGTTCACATGTGGCAACCTTTGGGGGCTCCTGGGAGTGCCAAGGTCCTCCAGATAGGTGACCTAACCTTTTTGCTCAATGATAGTGTGGGGTCCACTCCATTTATCTTGGAGAGCTGCTGGGGCCACAGGCTCCAACACCCATACGTTCTGGCCTGGTTGGTAAGCAGTCAGGACAGCCTTTTGGTCATGTTAAGCTTTTTGCAATTCTTGACTGGCCTCCAGGTTTTTGCTTACCTTCTTCATGTACTCAGCCATCCTGGAGCGGAGACCAAGTACATAGTCCACTATGTCTTGTTTGGGAGATTTGAGAGGTAACTCCCATCCCTCCTTCACCAAACACAAGGGACCCCTAACTGGATGCCTAAACAGAAGTTCAAAACGCTGTAGCCAACCCTCTTCTTTGGGACCTCTCTGTAGGCATAGAGAAGGCAGGGCAGAAGAACATCCCATTTTCACCTAAGCTTTTCTGGGAGGCCCATTATCATGCCCTTGAGGGTTTTGTTGAACCTTTCAACCAACCCATTGCATTGAGGATAATAGGGTGTGGTGAATTTGTAGTTCATTCCACACTCCTTCCACATTGCAGTGTTGTAACTTGACATGAAGTTTGTACCGCTGTCAGTTAAAACCTCCTTAGGGAAGCCTACTCTGGAAAAAATTCCTAAGCGGCCCTTGCCACCACAGGATCTATAGTGGTACTACGGGGAATTGCTTCTGGATACCTAGTGGCATGGTCCACCACCACTAGAATATAACTGTGCCCAGATGCTGTAGGAGGGTTCATGGGACCAATTATGTCAATCCAAACCCTCTCAAAGGGAACCCCCACCACTGGAACTGGCATCCGGGGGGCTTTTGTGGTGCCACCTACCTTACCACTAGCTTGGCAAGTTGCACAGGAGCGACAAAACTCCTTGGTGTCTTCAGACATGTGAGGCCAGTGAAAGTGAGGGACAAGCCTGTTCCAAGCCGTATTTTGGCCTAGGTGTCCTGCTAGGGGAATGTCATGTGCAAGGGTGAGTAGTAAGCCCCTAAACTTCAGAGGTATAACCAACCTCCTGGTAGCACTAGGCTTGGGGTCTCTACCCTCTGAATAAAGGAGACCCTCATCCCAGTAGATCCTGTGGGACCCACTGACATTCCCAGCAGCCTCAGCAGCAGCTTGCTGTTTGAGGGGTTCAAGAGAGGGGCAGGTCTGCTGCTCCAAACTCAAGTCTGCCCTGGAAGGGCCCAATGTCCCCAAGAACTCAACCTGATCGGACTCAAGCTCATATGGGACAGTTCCTTCACAGGGACTAACATCATCTCCCTCAAGAGACTGATCGTCACTCTGAGTCTGGGGGGAAGACACAGCCTTACCCCTCCTGCTCCTTCTCTTGGAAGGCACCTGGTCCATTGTTCCAGGATCCAGGGCCTGTTCAGTGGATGTCAGTTTGGCTTGTGACCTAGTCACAGCAAACACATCTGCAGAGATGCCCAACATTGCTGCATGAGTCCTAAATTCAACTTCAGCCCAGGCTGAAGTCTCCAAATCATTGCCCAACAAACAATCTACTGGTAGGTCTGAACTTACCACAACCTTCTTAGGGCCAGTTACCCCTCCCCAGCTGAAATTAACAACTGCCAAGGAATGGTCAGTCCTGACATTGTTTGCATTGGTCACTTGGTACATTTCGCCAAGTATGATCTGTCCATGAGACACACGTTTTTCTGTCACCATGGTGACACTGCCCCTGTGTCCCTGTAGGCCATTGCCTCTGTTCCATTGATCAAAGGCTGCTGTCTGTACTTGCCCAGGTTACTGGGGCTAACAAGTAAGGTGGCAATATCCATGCCACCATCACAGACTAGAACAGCCTGAGCTGGAGTTCTGACTAAGCCAGAACCCACCTCAGATCCCAGTGTTAACCCCACTAATCCCTTGTTCCCTGTACCACCACTTGTACCTGTGCTAGGGTGAGCAGTTGCCTTAGGGGCAGCGGTGGTAGGAGTAGTTTTGTTGGCTTTTGGACAATCAGCATCTCTTGTCCAATGGGTCTTCTGTTTACAGAGATAGCAGCAAAATTTCTTTTTGCCTTTTCCCTTGTTGGATTGTGACTCTCCTCCAGACGCAGGTTATTGGGGCCCTGATGAAGACTCTTTGCCTTTACCCTTGTCCCCACCCTTATCTTGAGCTTTTGAAGAATCTTGCTTCTTCTGGTCACCACCATGGTTCTGATTTTTCTGCTTCACCCTAGTTCTGACCTATTTATCTGCCTTCTTTCCCAATTCTTGGGGAGACGTTAGATCTGAGTCCACCAGGTACTGATAGAATAACTGATTCTGGCAATTATTAAGGATCTGCTCCCTCATAATCAAATTGTACAATTCATCAAAAACATGCACTTTGCTGCCAAGTAACAAACCTTCCAGAGCCTTGATAGCACTATCCACAAAGTCTACCCAGTCCTGATTCTGTGTCTTCTGGGTATCTCTGAACTTAATCCTGTACTGTTCAGTGGTTAAGCCAAACCCATCAATGAGAGCACTCTTCAAAACTGAGTAATTGTCAGCATCCTCTTCTCTAACAGTGAGGAGCTTATCGCCACCTTTGTCAGCAAAGGAGAGCCACAAGATAGCTGCCCACTGCTCTTGAGGGAGCCTCTGAACTTTACAGGCCCTCTCTAAAGCAGTTATCCATTTATGGATGTCATCCCCAACATGGTAGGGAGGGGCAATCTTGCTCAGGTTCCTATTGTCAAAGGAATGTTCCTTGCTTCTAGGGACACAGTTGCTGCCACCATGGGACTCTAGACCCAATTTCTCACTTGCCTTCTGGACTTCTAGGGAATCTCTGTCAAGGGCCAACTGTTCTTTCCTGAGTCTAAGCCTAGCTTTCTCAAGTTCAAGCATTTGGTACTCCCTATCCAAAGAGTTCCCTCCTTTACTTGAACTGGGATTCCTACTGACTGTCTAGAAGCATTGGATTCTGCAGAGAAGGATCTAGACCTCCTTGGCCTACTCTGCACCTTCCCAGGAGGATCAAAGAGGGCATCCTCTTGTCCCTCTGTGTTCTCCTCTAGGAGGTCTGAATTGTCCAGGTGAGAGCCACCAGGCTACACCTGGTCAGGGTTCGATTCTAGGTCAAAGAGGGGTTCCCCTCCTGCCCTATCTTCATTCCCTGGTCCACCCACTCTGTCCTGTTCATCGACCCAGAGGCTTTCCTCAGGTCATCCAACAGTAACACCGCTACAAGGCGTTGAGTGTTGGCACTTCTCCCTGTCTTCAGCTTCCTAGATGCACACAGTGCTTTCAGTTCTTGGAACGAAAGTTCACTGTATCTATTAGGCAGAGAGCCACTGGCATCTCCTTTAGTCGACATACTAAGTGAGGTGTGGTGTTGCACCCACCTAACCTAGTGGGAGCTAAACTCTCTTAGGCTGGAGAAAGGGTGTGCTAGACCCTTGACTTACCCAACCCCAAGTTCAGTAGAACTTACTATTCTAAGCTTGTATTATATGTGCATAGTACTAGTGGTTTTTGAGTTAATCAATACAAAGATTTATCTGGTAAAACAATGCAGGCTTGAATCCCAACCACTGTACACCAATGTGAGAAGCTGGCCTGGTATATGATGTCCACTAATGTAAGTGGGCATCTTGCACCAGTCCAGACAACCCTTATGGTGATTTAAGAGGTCTCAGACAACTTTGGAAAGCTATCCAAGTGGTAGCTGTGGAGAGCAGCCTTCAGGCTTAGTTTTGAAGGAGTGTAAAGCAGCTTGTTTTATCAGAATGTAATCTTATAGTATAGATTAAATGAAAAAGAACCACACAAAGTATTTATAAAAATATGTATTTATTATATAACACTATCTAGTACGTTACAGTATCTTGACTCTGCAGCTGCGAGGACCAGGTGATGCTGAGGATGACCAGGACCCGAATACGAGCTGTGCCATGAAGGATGTTGTGTGCTGGGGGGTCGGTGTCCTGGGGGAGCACCAACAAGCCTTGGCAAAAGCAACCAATGCAGGAAGTCAAGAAGGTGCATGGTTGGGACCAGCAAGGTCCAGGAGACTCACCACAAGCAGGGGAGTCAGGGCAGGCCTTGAGCACTCAGGGGAGCCCAAGGAAAACAAAGATGACCCTCAATTGGACCCACAGGCCGGAGGCACAGGGATCGCGAGAGGACCTCGAGCAGCTCACCAAAAGGAGAAGGCCACGGTGCCCACGAGGCGGTGTGGCTGAAGATCTTGGTGAAAAAAGTTGCCGGAGGTTGGGGCTACTTGGAGTCCAATGCAATTGACGCAGAGTTGACAACAAGCATATGCACTTCAAAAATATGCGGTGCACAGGGGTTCAGTTAAAGCAGCCCCCACGAGAGATTCTGACCTCAGACTTGGTCAGTGGGCAGCTCAGGCCTCGGGAGACATAGATAACCACCACCTGTGTTGTTGAACCCTCTGGAGTCTGCAAGAGCTCGGGATCAGTAGCCTGGTGAGCAGTTTTGAGGTGTCTGCGAATGCAGGGAAGTGGCTCCTTCACCTCAAGGGAGACTATCTTCAAGTGTCTTGGATGCTCCACAGGCCCTGCACGGATCCTGTTTGGTGCATAGGCACAGACGAGGCGGCAGACTGAAAGGGAGACGAAGTCAGGCCCAAACGAATTCTAGCGAAGTCCAGAGTGCCCAGACGGTAGAAGTGCAGTGGTTTCAGTTCTGAATCTTGCCCATGACGAATCTAGGGACCTACACCCAGGTAAGCTCTTAGGTACCCTAAGGAGAGGGTTGGGAAGATTCAGGGGACCCTCCCAGGGGTGGGTCTGGACAGGGGGGAGGTTACTCCCATGTCCTTTGTCCAGTTTCACGCCAGAGCGGGAGCCAACAGCTCCCAGGACTGGTTTGAACTGCACTATGCACAGGGACACCAAATGAGCCCCTCATGCAGACTTTCAGGCGCTGGCAAGCGCACCCACCCAGCCCAAATACACGAAATCCTGTCTGGGATTTGGTCACACCTCCCTGTGACAGGATGCCTATTGTTCTGCCTTCCCCTGCTCGAGCTTGGCTCAGCAGCAGCGGGGCAGAAATGTGTCTCTGGTCGGCAGCAACCATTTTGTGCTGTCTGGGACTAGAAGGCTAGTACCAGGAACACCGAGAGCCTAACGGACGGCTCTTCCAGTGCTTGGAATCATACCTCCCACACCATTTACGGTGTGGGGGTATGATTCCAACATGTTTGATACCAAACATGATAGGATTCATTGCAGCCGTTTTCGAGATGGTCATCGTGCGGTCATGCGATGCCCCTCTATATAGCATATGGCTGCTTTACTGACAACCCGGGAGAATGGACTCCCGTAGGCTTCAGGGGTGTCCTGCACATGCAGGGGAACCCTCTCACTTAGAAGCAAGCACCCTGTCCTCAGGATTGGAAAGGCCTGCTAGAGGGGTGACTTATAGGTTTTAAGTGCAGTGACCCTTAGATATAGTACACCTATATCTTTCGTAAGTGGTGCATGCACCAACTTATACAGGCTGCAATGGCAGGCCTGTAGTTCCATTTTGAATGGTCTCTCAGGGGTGGCATAATACATGCTGCAGCCCGTTGGAGACCTCTGGGGTACCTATGCCCTGGGTACATGGGTACCATATACTTGGGACTGACAAGGGTACCCCAGTATCCAATCTTGGATGTACCTAGGTACTGAACACAACAGTTTAGGGAGAAAGCAGATAGACTGGGGTCCTGATTAGCAGGATCCCAGTCAGACTAGTCAAAAACAGTATCACATCAAGCAAAAAGCGGGGTAACCATAAGAAGCAGATCCTACTTTCCTACAATCGGTCACAAGGCAGACTGTGCTCTGGACCTCATAGTCAAGACCCTCCTGGCAAGCCTATTATTGAGAATGAGACAGACATTGCTATGAATCAGGTGCAGAATGCTATGGATCAGGTGAAGATTCAATCTGGTGACTCAGACATTTTAGTAGCCGAACAAATAAAGAGCAAGTACAGATATAGCAGGTAATAACTGTATCAGTGGATCATGGAATTGTGTACAGTAACTCAATAATTCAAGACTACACTTCTGTTTGTTAGTGGACAAGCAGGCACTGCCAAGGGTTTCCTGATAAATGTGCTTCCTGCATATGTGCAAAAAAAGCTGATTGTAACCTTTCTTTTGTTGTGACAGAACCCACTGGACTAGCTGTACACAATGTAAAAGTTATTACTTTACATTTACTTCTGATGTTGCTAGTGGAGCATGACAACAAGTGATGCTTGTTATGAAGTATTAAGGGTTCTTAAGAAATTGAACATCCTGGTTATATAGATGAGGTCAGCAATGTTTCAAACTTAATGATAGTCTTTGTTCATCTGAGAAGGCATGAGGTTTTCAGAATAGACGTGGAGGCAAACATCTTATAGTGTTTGAGGATCAGCTCACCTGATCCCTGTGAAAGGCCAGCCAGTTTTCAATAAACTGCTCCATGGGCAAAATAGAAACTCTTTAGGCAGCATTAGAAATGTTTACATTTGGTTGAATTTCCAATAAAAAGAGCTAACTAGGAATATGATACAGTGTGCATATGTGGAGTATGAGATATATTGAAGGACATTAGAGTAGGGATAGTCTCAAAAAAGCTACGTCGGCTCTTCAGAGTCGTACTTTATGTACCCACACCACAAGTCTGCAGGAGCTGTAATGGAGGACCTCCTTAAATGTTACAAAAAATTGTGGGCCTCATGCAAGCTTTGGGCGAGTGTGCACAGTTCAATGTTAGATAAAGAGAACATCATTACCCTTCCATGTAAAGACAAGATGGGGCATCAAGGCTTGAATTTACCACTATGTCAATCAGTGGTAAAGAAGCTGGAGGAACTAGAGAATTCAGTGTCTCGAACAGCAGATTTAGAGAAAAATCCAAGTCTATGTAAAAATTGTAGAATCATTCTGTGTCAGGAATTGAATGTTGAGGAGGGCTTGGTAAATGGTGCTATGGGAAATGTGTTATAATTGATTTTGAGTACAGTTTGATTTGATTTGATCATATAGAGGAACCTAAACAAATAGATAGGAGTAGTGCAAGGTTCCTGTAGAGAAAGATATTTTTGTGCGTTATGAACAATTTACTCTATGTTTGGCCAATGCTCTCACCATCCATAAGTCGCAAGGTTTAAGTCTGGATGCAGCACTTATAAATATAGGCCAAAACATTTTCAAAGAGGGGATGTCTTATGCTGCATTGTCACATTAGGTCACTTTCAGGGATGTACCTAGCAGAGTTTGATGAGAGCAAAGTAAAGGGAGACAGCTCATGTGTTAGGGAGTATAATCGATTGACAAGTCTGTATGCTCCTCTTCTGGGTCAATATCCAATCTATGAAAGATGTGCCATCTGTGTTAAACATACAGTGTGCGAGAAAAGGGAAGGTTGAAAACAGGAGAATATAAAATCAAAGTTATTGAAAAAGGCGAATGCAGAACATGTAGCAGAAATGGTTTAATATCAGTTCTCCAATGTATCTGGAGTTAACTGTTATTGCAATGTAGTTCTCAATGCTCTCTTAGTGTTACCTCCAGTGATGCAGGGAATGGAGAAAAATGCAAACAAACCATTTTGTAGTGCAATATTAACTCTACTGAGAACTATGCCTGCCCAGAAAGATGCTTGCCACTCCGTGACTGGTATTCATCATTGTGTTGACTTATGTACTGGTGTCACACAATTTACTCTAAATTCTCAAGAAGATGCTCAAGAATTTTAAATGGTGATGTTAGACATTCTAGAAAATAAGTAAATACTTATAAATGATTTCTTTGGAATAAGCTACTCATGGTTACATGAATGTGAGAATTGTCAATATACCACTACAACTCACATTCATTTAGACCTATTTGTGCCTGTAACCATACCAGATTGCAAAATAGTGCCATTAGACAAATTGAAAAAGAAAGCTGCTCAAAATAATGTATGTCCAGACTGTTGAGCAAAATTTCTATCAACTCTAATTGTTAATCCAAGCAATAAATATTTCATCTGTATCCTAAATGCATAGAACAGATGATAGTAAAACAAAAACAGAAACTCCAACTTTAAAGCAGGACAGATATTACTTTTAGGGAAAACATAAACTACAGTTGCCATTATTTTCCATGAGGGAGAGAATATTAGGTGAAGTCACCATACAGTTTACTTGAAAATATATGTGATTGGACAGAGTGTGCTGGCACTTGCCTTTCAATCAAACTGAGATTACCTTGGAAATTACCAAACTCCTATCTCACTTTTCTGGAACAAACGTTATAGAAAATGAAGGGGTGTTAGTATTAGAGATAGCTGTTCAATCAATACTATTATGAATTTACTTTATATATGTCATCATGTGGCCTTGTAATCATGATGACCACTTTTGGCCTTACCTTTTAAATGGAGTTATGCCTCCATTATGGTTTCATTTTTTGTAACATAAATTTTCAATGAATAGTGAGTGAAAATGATGTGTGACTGACAGTGTTGTGCAGTTTCTGCTCTTTATAAAATGTAGTCGGACATGTATAGTACTAATGGTTTTTTTGTAAATCATCATGGTTTTTCCCCTAGTTCAAGGATGACAAACAGTTCTCTGAAATGATGACAGTGTTGAGCACGGTTGTGTTCTTGTTTTTGGTATGAGAATCCACTCAGTTTCAGCACTCTGTCTGAGACTGCAAAAAAGTAATTTGAAGTATAATAACATTTTATTTGTAATAGTTATTAGTACATTTGTGTTAAAATGCTTTAGATACTGCTTGTTAGTTATAAAGAATTCAAATTAACCTATTGATTTATCTGGGATGAAGCTGATGACAGTGTTAGTAAGTACCTAAGCAGTTTCTCACTGCTTCAAAGGTGTATGATGTTTATAGGCCCTCCTAGTGACATATTTTGGTCTGTATACAATTGTTCATGGAAAAACTGTCTCTCCCGTTACTCAACCTATGTTATGTAGCAATGAATATGTAGATAAAGAGGTTGAGCCTCTTTTACACACAGCTTTCTCCCTGAATAAATTTCAGCCTGAACACTCCAGTCGAACACCACACATATCTTGTACTTGTAAGCCAGAAACCTCTACACAAAGGTGGGTCCCTAAACAAAGGTCTGCATCAAGAGACCAGTCCCCCACTAGACACCGAATATTAGGCCAAACCTCTTCTTCCTGAACAAAGCTGAACCTAAAGAGTAACTCCGGGCAGAGCAGGCGTAGTGCCTCTACGCGGAGTTCCACGGAGTTGGAAAAAAACTCTGTGGAACACCGCTCCGCGCCCTCCCCAAGTAATTATAAAGTAAGAAAAAAGGCACTTACCTGCCGTGGCTGTCTCCTCCTTCCAGGGCCGCTCTCCTTCCCTGCCGTCCTTCTTCTCTGATAACCCCTACGTTGTACATCTTGCGCGTGTGCATGCGCACTCGCAAGGCATACAACGTAGAGGTTATCAAAGAAGAAGGACGGCGAGGACGAGGAAGGAGAGCGGCCATGGCGAGGAGGAGGCAGCCATGGCAGGTAAGTGCCTTTTTTTCTTACTTTATAATTACTTTGGGAGGGTGGAGGGGCCGGCTAACTACGCTCTGCCACGGAGTCGTAGTTTTGCCTAAACTTTGCGTTCGCAATGGAACGCGGAGTATGCAAAACTACGTAAACTCTGCTGGCGGAGCGTAGTTACCCGCCCGGGCTTACAACAAGTCCCCCACCACACATATCTTGTACAGGTAATCCAAGCTTCTTCTACATAGAGTATCTCCCTTAACAAAGCTGAGGATCAAGAGAGAGGTCAGACCCACACCACATACATCTCCTTTTAGTAAGCAATCCTCAGAAATATGCAGTTGTCCCCCTAAATAAAGGTCAGAAGCAAGAGGCCAGTCCCCCACTAGGCCATCCAGCCCACCAGTAGGCACATAAAACAGTAGTAGGCTCAGCCTCTTTTTGCAATTTTGACCGTGACAAAGCTCAGTCTGAAGACTACAGTCCCGCACCACACATATCATGTACTGGTAGGCAAATCATCTTTTACATGGCATGTCCCTAAGATATAGTTAAATAGCTAATATATGTATCCTGTCATATGTTTAAACCACTTTAGAAAAATTTCAGTTACTCATGGTATAGAATGCCAATTAACTAAGGATGGATGTGTTCTGCTCAAAGCTAGTACATAAAAGAATTGCATTAGAATTCTTTTACATGTATTTTTCAGTGCACTAAAACATTTTCTTTCACATGAACTACGGAGGATAGAGGTCAGCTGTGGAATTTTTCTAATTTACATTTTTCACAGATATGACAGTAAAAAAGAAAAAGAAAAGTTATGGTAATTTTTAAACGCTGCCAACAAGATGAGAAGAAAGGTTTAAAGAAAAAGAAGATGAAGAATGGAGTTTTAAAGTTGTTGAAGTGCTAGTGATATTATAATGAAATTCTGTTTGTGTCTCATCTTTATTTAACAATTGTGTTTTTATCACAACCCTTTATTTGTATGTACTAAAACTTAAGGTATTAGTAAGTACTTGATAAAAACATTTTGAATTATCATCAAAGTGCTCCCACCGGTCATCAGCAATAGAGAGACACAAACACATCAGTATAAATGAACACATACATAGTCACATACTGAACTGCAGACACATACACTTACATTTAATGACACATACATAGTCAGGGTGTTACAAGTAGTAATAGAATCATAAACACCCACCCATATATATGCCTAAGTAAAAAAATCTCGCGTAAAACATAGACACATAGAAACACAGTTACAAAACTACACTTACCCACAAACATCCACACAGTTACTAAAACACATATATACACACATACACATCTACACCTACACACACTTACCATCACATAAACACTATATTACACGCACACCTAGACACACAGTTACTCACGTGCAAAAGCATCACCTCACATTCATACACAAAGACACACAAGTAGATCTAGACACACATCCTTGCACGTATTCAGTCAGAAACATACACACACAGCCTGTCACACTCACTCACACATTTACAACTACACACTATGTCACACAGACACCCAGACATGCATGTACTCACATGTTCACATATATCCTCTCACACTCACACATATAGACATGCACAACTGGACCCAGACAAACATACCATCACACATTCAGTCGGGCAGATAAACACACAACCCATGCCACAGTCACTCACACATGTACACACATCCATACACTCTGTCATAGACACACCCAAACACGCACATATTCACTCGTCCACATAAATCCCTTCTCACTAATGCACCAACACAACTAGATCCAGGCACACATAACCTCACACTTTCAGTCAGGCACATACACACCCCCAGACTCACTCACACATATTCACACATGCATAGCACACAATCTGTCACAGACATACCCAAACAAGCATGTACTCACTCATCCAGACATCCCCTGGCACTCACACACACAACTATACCCAGATACACATACCCCTACACATTCAGTCATAAACATACACAGACATCCTCACACTTACTCACATATATAAACACAGTCACAACCACACAGTCTGTTACACAGACACCCAGAGATGCATGTGCTCACATGTTCACAGACATCCCCTCACACACACACAGACACGCACAACTAGACCCAGACTCACATACTCTCACATATTCACACGCACACTCACACCCACAGTCACTCACACATAAACACATATTCACACACTCCTAAACAGACACATGCACATACTCACTCATCCAGACATCAACTTGTACTCACACACATACACAACTAGACCCAGACAAACATACCCTCGCACATTCAGTTAGTCATATGCACACACACACACACACAGTCACTCACACACATACTTGCATGACCACATATTCTGTTACAGACACACTTAGACAAGCACATACTCATCCAGACATCCCTTCACACTCACAAGCATACACAACTAGATCCAGATACACATACCCTTACACATTCAGTCAGAAACATAACAACACACACACCCTCACACTTACTCACAGGTATACACACATCTACAACCACATACTCTGTCACACAGACAGCCAGACACACACTCACATGTGCACAGCCTTCTCCTCACACTCACACACACAGATCCACAACTAAACTCAGACACCCATACCCTCACACATTCAGCCAGACACAAACACCCCATATAATCACTCACATCATACACACATGCAAAACCACTCTATCTGACATACCCAGACCCCTGCACACCACATACCAATGGAGATTACTAATCCAAAAGGACTATGTTCTCTCTTGGCTATAATAGATTGCGAGGCCTCTGTATGTTTCATGAATTATGCTTCCAACAAATGGTCAAGATCCCAATGGGAGATAAGGAAGTAGTGGAAACAATTCAGGGTATTGATGTGGAACCTCTCACTTCCTGTATTAATGGTGAAGTTCATGGGACATATAGAGTGGTTAATTTTTGACTTGATCATTCAACTGTCTTTTCTGAATGTTTTTGTGATGTCATGGTTGCAAATACAAAATCCTGTTATAGATTCAGTTCATGAAGCCTGGCACTTCTCTGCACTCTTCTGCAAGTGACAATTTTTCCCTCAAAATAGCCTTCCTCAACAACAAAATCTAACTTTTTTGGCACTACAAGAGGAAAGGGTGAAAGAAATACAACTTCACCTACCTTATCAAGAGTTAATTGATGTCTTTAGTAAGAAAAGCTTAAATGCACTTCTACCTCATCAAAATGATTGTCAAAAAGATATATTACCTAACTTGCACTTTCCACATGGAAGAATGTATACCTCAATGCTTAAGGATGATCAAGTATTTAGAAAATACGTTGATAAACATTTAAAGTAACACTCCATTATATGTTCGTCATTGTGAGAAGTTGGCCTGGCATATGCTGTCCACTAATTATAGTGGGCACCTTGCACCAGTCCAATCGACTCTTATGGTAGGTAGGTTAAAGACAACCTTATTGAAAGCTATCCTAGTGGTAGCTGTGGAGAGCAGCCTTCAGGCTAAGTCTTGAAGGAATGTAAAGCAGCTTGTTTTACCAGTCTATAATCTCTTGAGTGACCAAATGAAAGAGCACCACACCAGGTATATATTCAAAATATATGTATTTATTACTAAACACACCCCTCTAGTCTCTTTATGAGGCTAGAGTTCGAAGTACATAGGTTATAAGATCTTAAATCACAGTAATAGCACAAATACACGTTTGGGCCCTAGGGCGTACCAAACCATATACCAATAAAGTGGTATGCGAACCACGACTGAACTAGACACTAGGCCTAGAGCCTCTAGAAGTGCTTGGACCACAAGGAACCACCCAAGGTAGTGACACAGGGGACCCACGGGAGACGCGTGCAGTGTAAATACACAACCGCGAGACGCCGTTAACTTCTATGGAGAAAGTCGGGATCGGGAAAATAGAGGAAAGGGACACTTAGAAGAGGACTGGGACAAAACCCTTTGAGATCTAGGACTTTGAAGAGTCTCTACCCACGGGAGCACCGGAGTACTCGTGTTACCTCACCCAGGGAAGCCGGGTGCATAGGTGCCTTTCGGGGTCGGGTTTCGTCGTCGGTTCTTATGGCGATCTGCTGCAAAGTGCTGCTGGCGACCAGGAGAAAAGTGTCCGGGTGGATCCAAGAGTGGATCGGAGTTCTGAAGAACCTGAAAGCAGAGGGGACAGAGTCTGGGTCACTAGCCAGTGACCAGGGAGGCGATGGACAGATGCCCACCGATGTCGAGTGCTTCAGATTCGATGACGGTCGTCTTGACTCTTCAGCCACGAGGTCCGGGAGGCGTTGTCGGCGACCAGGAGCAGGATTCGGGCTGTTGCTCGATGTCTGTCGAGTGCAGAGGTGTCGGCGACCAGATTGGACCCAACAAGCTTTGGCAATGGCAAGTCTCGAGTAAGATGTAGATCATCGATGATGCAGACCAGCAAGGTCTGGGGAACTCACCCAGCGAGGGTAAGTGAGGGCAGGCCTGGAGCAACCAGACTGCCAAGTAAAGAAAAGATTGGCCTTCGTTAAGGGCTACTAGCCAACGGGCTAGCGACTGCAAAGGAGCCTCGTGACGCCGCACGTGGAGCTGGCTTACAGGACACTCGTGGAGTGGGGGCCAGTGATCTTCGGTGCAGGTGGTGCTGGAGGCTAGGGCTACTCGGAGCCCAAAGCACGACTTCTTGGGAGACCCAGAAGATGGTGCACTTGCAAATGTGCTCGGTGTCCAGGGGTCACGGTCTCACGTCACCCACGATAGCCACAGGCCTCAGCTTTGCTGGGGACTCAGAGTAGCCTCGGGGAAGTCTGAGAATCCACCTCTGGTGATGCGATGACTTCGGCGTCCGACGGGAGCTTCAGTGATGCGAACCGGACAGATGCTTCTTTGGTGCCTGCCAAGCAGGGGAGTCACTCCTTGACCCCAAGGGAGATTCTTCAGTCCTCTAATCGTGAGTAGAGCGTCGAAGGTCCAGGATTCTGTTTCAGAGTTTCATCCAGGTATAATCTAAAGTCCTAGGGACTGGGTTCCTACCTTTATTCTAAAAATAGGGGATGGACTACTCTGTGGCCCCACCTATGGGTGGGTCAGGGCAGAGGGGTGGCTACACCCCTTTCCCTTTGTCCAGTTCGCGCCAAAGCAGGGGCTGCAAGCCCCTGATCCGGTTTGAACTGGGGTATGCACAGGGACACCAAATGTGCCCCCAGCGCAGGACTTCAAAGCACCCGAAAGTGCTCCCGCCCAGCCCCAATACACATTGTCCTGTCTGGGGAGGTGGTCACACCTCCCTGGGACAGGAAACCTATTGTCCAGGCCTCCCCTGCCGGAGTTTCGTCCAGCAGCAGGAGGCCAGACTCGTGTCTGTGGCAGCAGCATCCATTTTGTGATGCCAGGCTCTGGAAAGAAGTTACCGGACTCGTCAGAGTTAACATGCCTTTCCCTCTAGAAGGGTGGAATGCTACCCCCGCCGCCAGGATTGGCGGGGGGTAGTATTCCAAGATGTTTGACACCAAACACGACATGTTTAGGTGCAGCCATTCCATAGTTAGCATTTTACCGTGAGGATATAATGCGTTTAAGAGTATATGGTCAGGCTGCACTACAAACAGCATCAGAGATGGTCTCCGAACGCTGCAGAGGGGCCCTGCTCATGCAGGGGCACCCTCTCACATAGGAACCATGCACTCTGCCTTTAGGATTTATAAGGCCTGCCTTAGGAGTGACTTATAGGTTTATATGTGTGTATGCATTTAGTGATATAGGTAACCTATACCACTGCAAGGGGTGCATGCACCACCTTACCCAGGCTGCAGTAGCAGACCTGTGGTGCCAGTTTGGATGGCCTACCAGGGGTGGCATAATACATGCTGCAGCCCCTGGCAGGCCTCTGAGGTACCTATGCCCTTGGTACATAGTATACCATATACTAGGGACTTACAAGGGCACTCCAGATCCCAATCAGTGATGTGCCTAAGGCACATGGAGACCCTTTTAAAGAGGAAACAGCTAGGCTGGGGTTCTGAATAGCAGGGCCCCAGCCAGACTAATGTCGAAAACCAGTGAAGTATCAGCAAAAGTGGGGGTACCCCTGTGAAGCAGATCCTACTCTCCTACACAACCCCCCCAAACGTAGGGACATTAAACTAACCTTGCCCAGTTAAGTCTTCATGTTCTAAGTGGAAATACCTAGAGAGTCCATCTGCATTCGCATGGTTACTCCCAGGCCTATGTTCCACTGTAAAGTCCATCCCCTGTAGGGAAATGGACCACCTAAGCAGTTTGGGGTTTTCACCCTTCATTTGTTTTAGCCATAAGAGGGGCTTATGGTCTGTCTGAACCAGGAAGTGTGTACCAAACAAGTATGGCCTCAACTTCTTCAGAGCCCAGACCACAGCAAAGGCCTCCCTCTCTATGGCTGACCAACGTTTCTCTCTAGGGGTCAGCCTTCTGCTAATAAAAGCTACTGGCTGATCCTGACCTTCTTCATTCAATTGTGACAGTACAGCCCCTACCCCCAATTCAGATGCATCAGTTTGAACAATGAACTTCTTGGAGTAATCAGGACTCTGCAGAATTGGAGCAGTGCACATGGCCTGCTTGAGGTCATCAAATGCCTTTTGACAGCTAACTGTCCACTGAACCTTTTTGGGCATTTTCTTAGAAGTTAAGTCATTCAAGGGTGTCACTTATTGATCCATACCCCTTGACAAATCTCCTATAGTACCCTGTCAGGCCTAAGAAGGCTCTCACCTGAGTCTGGGTAGTGGGAGCAGTCCAATCCATGATGGTCTGGATCTTGCTCTGCAAAGGTTGAACCTGGCCTCCACCCACAAGGTGGCCCAGGTACACAACCTGACTCTGCCCTATCTGGCACTTAGTGGCCTTGATAGTCAGGCCTGCCTTTTGCAGGGCCTGTAAAACATTCCTGAGGTGGACCAGGTGATCCTCCCAGGTGGAGCTAAAGACAGCAATATCATCTAGATAAGCTGCACTATAGGCTTCCAGTCCTGTGAGAACTGTGTTCACCAACCTCTGGAAAGTGGCAGGTGCATTTTTCAGACCAAAGGGCATCACCACAAATTGATAATGCCCACTAGGGGTTGAAAATGCTGTTTTGGGCTTTGCAGCATCAGCTAGTCTGATCTGCCAGTAGCCAGCTGTTAGGTCAAATGTGCTGAGATATTTGGCAGAGGCCAAAGTATCTATGAGCTCATCTGCCCTGGGTATTGGATGGGCATCAGTCCTAGTGACTGCATTGAGGTCTCTGTAGTCTACACAAAACCTCATCTCTCTTTTCCCACCACTGGTGTGAGGTTTAGGTACTAGGACTACTGGACTAGCCCAAGGGCTATCTGAGGGCTCAATCACTCCCAATTCCAACATCTTCTGGACTTCAGTCCTGATACAGTCCCTGACATGGTCAGGTTGCCTATAAATCTTGTTTTTAATAGGCAGACTGTCCCCAGTGTCCACTTCATGAGTGCACCAGGTGGTCTGACTGGGTGTCAGTGAAAACATATGTCTAAACTGATTGAGGACTTGCCTGCAATCAGTTTGTTGCTGGGTAGTGAGGCTGCCTGCCAAGGCTACACCATCAACTGACCCATCGTCAGGGTTCTGTGAGAGCAGGTCAGGGAGTGGGTCACTCTCTTCCTCCTGCCCTTCATCAGTAGCCATGAGCAAGCCCATGTCTGCCCTGTCCACATATGGCTTAAGTCTGTTGACATGGAGAACCCTTTGGGGACTCCTGGGTGTTCCTAGGTCCACTAAGTAAGTGACCTCACCCTTCTGTTCAACAATAGTGTGGGGTCCACTCCATTTGTCTTGGAGAGCTGCTGGGGCCACTGGCTCCAACACCCACACCTTCTGTCCTGGCTGGTAAACAGTCAGCACAGCCTTTGGTCATGCCAGGCCTTCTGCAGTTCCTGGCTAGCCTCAAGGTTTTTGGTTGCCTTTTTCATGTACTCAGCCATCCTGGAGCGGAGACCAAGTACATAGTCCACTATATCTTGCTTTGGGGGCTTGAGAGGTAACTCCCATCCTTCCTTCACCAAGCACAGTGGACCCCTCACAGGGTGGCCAAACAGAAGTTCAAAAGGGCTGTAACCAACCCCTTCTGAGGCACCTCCCTATATGCGAATAAAAGGCAGGGCAAGAGTATGTCCCATCTACGCCTAAGCTTTTCTGGGAGCCCTTTAATCATGCCCTTCAAGGTTTTGTTGAATCTCTCAACTAAACCATTGCATTGTGGGTGATAGGGTGTGGTGAACTTATAAGTAACTCCACACTCCTTCCACATTGCTTTTAAGTAACCAGACATGAAGTTTGCACCCCTGTCTGATACTACCTCCTTAGGAAAGCCCACTCTTGAGAAGATTCCCAGGAGGGCCCTTGCCACCACAGGTGCTGTAGTGGTCCTGAGGGGAATAGCTTCTGGGTACCTGGTGGCATGATCCACTACCACCAGGATAAACCTGTGCCCAGAGGCTGTTTGGGGATCCATGGGACCAACAATGTCAATCCCTACCCTCTCAAAGGGCACCCCCACCACAGGTAGTGGTATCAGGGGGGCCTTTGTAGTGCCACCTGCTTTGCCACTGGCTTGGCAGGTTACACAGGAGCGACAAAACTCCTTACTGTCTTCAGACATGTGGGGCCAGTGAAAGTGAGGGACAATTCTGTCCCAAGTCTTGTTCTGGCCCAGGTGTCCTGCTAAGGGAATATCATGGGCTAGGGTCAATAGGAAGCCCCTGAACTTCAAAGGTATTACCAACCTCCTGGTAGCACCAGGCTTGGGGTCTCTACTCTCTGAGTACAGGAGTCCATCATCCCAATACACTGTATGGGGACCACTAGCTTTCCCAGCAGCCTCAGCAGCAGCTTGCTGTCTGAGGGGTTCAAGGGAGGGGCAGCTCTGCTGCTCCTGGCTCAAATCTGCCCTAGAAGGTCCCCCTGTCCCCAAGAACTCAACCTGTTCAGGTTCAAGTTCCTCTGGGACAGTTCCTTCTTCAGGGCTGAGATCATCCCCCTCAAGGGACTGATCTTCCTCCTGAGCCAAGGGGAAGGCACTGCCTTAACCCTACTACTCCTCCTCTTGGAAGGCACTTGGTCCATTCTTCCAGAATCCAAGGCCTGTTCAGTTTTAGACAGTTTAGCTTGTGACCTGGTCACAGCAAACACATCTGCAGGGATCCCCAGCATTTCTGCATGGGTCCTGAGCTCCACTTCTGCCCAAGCAGAAGTCTCTAAGTCATTGCCAAGCAAGCATTCGACTGGTAGGTTTGCACTTACCACAACCTTCTTAAGGCCAGTTACCCCCCCAGGAGAAGTTAACAACTGCCAGAGTATGGTCTGTTCTGACATTGCTAGCATTGGTCACTTGGTACATTTCACCAAGTATAACTTGCCCAGGTAGCACAAGGTCTTGTGTCACCATTGTGACACTTGCCCCTGTGTCCCTAAATGCCAAAGCCTCTCGTCCATTGATTAAAGGCTGTTGTCTGTACTTGCCCAGATTACTGGGACTCACAGTGGAGGTCACATCCATGCCTCCATCACAGACTAACACAGCCTGAGTCAGTTCCCTGACTAAGTCAGAGCCCAACTCAGTTCCCAGGGTGAACCCTACTAAACCCTTTGCTGGAGCACCTCCACCAACTGTACTAGGGGGAACAGGTGCCTTAGGGGCATTGGTGGGTGCTGGACTGGAGTCTTTGGACTTGGTGCAATCACTGGTCCAGTGGGTCTTTTGCTTACAGACCTTGCACCATGGTTTTCTTTGGCCTTTACCCTTGGTAGACTGGGAATCCCCACCAGAAGAAGATTTTTGGGGGCCTGATGAAGACTTTTGATCTTTACCCTTCTCCCCACCCTTGTCAGAGTTCTTAGCATCTTGCTTCTTGGTTTCCCCACCTTGGTTCTGTACCTTCTGCTTCACCCTGGTTCTGACCCATTTGTCTGCCTTCTTTCCCAATTCTTGGGGAGAGGTCAGATCAGAGTCAACCAGGTACTGATGCAACAGCTGGTTTTGACAGTTATTAAGAATCTGCTCCCTCATTATCAGATTATACAATCCTGAGAAGTCACACACCTTACTGCCCATCAACCAGCCTTCCAGAGCCTTGGCAGAACAATCCACATAGTCTACCCAGTCTTGAGTCTGTGCTTTTTGGGTGTCTCTGAACTTCAACCTGTACTGTTCAGTGGTTATGCCAAACCCATCAATAAGAGCACTCTTCAAGACCTTGTAATTGTCAGCATCCTCCTCTCTAACAGTGAGGAGCTTGTCTCTACCTTTGTCAGCAAAGGAGAGCCACAAGATTGCTGCCCACTGCTCCTGAGGGACCTTCTGTACTTTACAGGCCCTCTCTAAAGCAGTTATCCATTTGTGGATATCATCCCCACTCTGGTAGGGAGGGACAATCTTGCTCAGGTTCCTATGGTCATAGGACCTTTCCCTATCTCTAGGGACATGGCTGCCACCATGGGACTCTAGTCCCAACTTTCTTCTCTCTTTAAGGAGATCTAGGGATTCTCTATCTAAAGCCAATTGCTTCTTCCTGATCTCCAGTTGAGTTTCCTCATACTGGACCAGCCTCTTTCTTCTCTCATGAGAGGATTCCCTCCTGTGAGAAGAAACAGAGCTCCCTATTGAGGTGCCAGAGTGGTTAGACTCCTGAGAAGGAGACCTAGACTTTCTGAGCACACTCATAATCCTTCCTGGGGGACAAAGGTGTGGTTCTCCAGATCCTCATCTTCATCTTCCCCAGAAGGGATTGGGTTTTCCAGGTCAGGGTCATTGTCACCCTCCTGGTCAGTTTCAGAGGGGGCTGGGGGTAGTGGTACCCCTGGCCCCTTCCTCATCTGCTGGCCCACCCTCTGCTCCTACCCCTTCAGTCTCTGAAGACTTACTAAAATCATAAGCCACCAACAACTCCTGGAGGTGTTGGGTGGTGGGACTTTGGCCTGTCCTTAATTTCCTCACGTTACACAAAGCTCTCAGTTCCAAGAATGGGAGTGTGTCATACTTGGAGGGGGAAGCTCAATGGCTTCCTGCAGGGCATCTTTGGATCCTGCTTTTAAAGACATTACTAGTGTGGTGTGGTGTATGCACTACCTACTCTAGTGTGGCCTACTAAACTCTCTTGAGTTGTAGAAAGGGTTGTGCTATCCCTTAACACACAACTCTAAGTTCAGTAGAACTTACTGATATTCTAAGCTTAAATTATATGTACCTTAGGTACCTTTAGTGGTTTTCAGTTGATCAATTCAATTGAGATTATCTGGTAAAACAATAGCAAACTGGAATCCCACACGCTGCACACCAATGTGAGAAGTTGGCCTGGCATATGCTGTCCACTAATTATAGTGGGCACCTTGCACCAGTCCAATCGACTCTTATGGTAGGTAGGTTAAAGACAACCTTATTGAAAGCTATCCTAGTGGTAGCTGTGGAGAGCAGCCTTCAGGCTAAGTCTTGAAGGAATGTAAAGCAGCTTGTTTTACCAGTCTATAATCTCTTGAGTGACCAAATGAAAGAGCACCACACCAGGTATATATTCAAAATATATGTATTTATTACTAAACACACCCCTCTAGTCTCTTTATGAGGCTAGAGTTCGAAGTACATAGGTTATAAGATCTTAAATCACAGTAATAGCACAAATACACGTTTGGGCCCTAGGGGCGTACCAAACCATATACCAATAAAGTGGTATGCGAACCACGACTGAACTAGACACTAGGCCTAGAGCCTCTAGAAGTGCTTGGACCACAAGGAACCACCCAAGGTAGTGACACAGGGGACCCACGGGAGACGCGTGCAGTGTAAATACACAACCGCGAGACGCCGTTAACTTCTATGGAGAAAGTCGGGATCGGGAAAATAGAGGAAAGGGACACTTAGAAGAGGACTAGGACAAAACCCTTTGAGATCTAGGACTTTGAAGAGTCTCTACCCAGGGGAGCACCGGAGTACTCGTGTTACCTCACCCAGGGAAGCCGGGTGCATAGGTGCCTTTCGGGGTCGGGTTTCGTCGTCGGTTCTTATGGCGATCTGCTGCAAAGTGCTGCTGGCGACCAGGAGAAAAGTGTCCGGGTGGATCCAAGAGTGGATCGGAGTTCTGAAGAACCTGAAAGCAGAGGGGACAGAGTCTGGGTCACTAGCCAGTGACCAGGGAGGCGATGGACAGATGCCCACCGATGTTGAGTGCTTCAGATTCGATGACGGTCATCTTGACTCTTCAGCCACGAGGTCCGGGAGGCGTTGTCGGTGACCAGGAGCAGGATTCAGGCTGTTGCTCGATGTCTGTCGAGTGCAGAGGTGTCAGCGACCATATTGGACCCAACAAGCCTTGGCAACGGCAAGTCTCGAGTAAGATGTAGATCGTCGATGATGCAGACCAGCAAGGTCTGGGGAACTCACCCAGCGAGGGTAAGTGAGGGCAGGCCTGGAGCAACCAGACTGCCAAGTAAAGAAAAGATTGGCCTTCGTTAAGGGCTACTAGCCAACGGGCTAGCGACCGCGAAGGAGCCTCGTGACGCCGCACGTGGAGCTGGCTTACAGGACACTCGTGGAGTGGGGGCCAGTGATCTTCGGTGCAGGTGGTGCTGGAGGCTAGGGCTACTCGGAGCCCAAAGCACGACTTCTTGGGAGACCCAGAAGATGGTGCACTTGCAAATGTGCTTGGTGTCCAGGGGTCACGGTCTCACGTCACCCACGATAGCCACGGGCCTCAGCTTTGCTGGGGACTCAGGGTAGCCTCGGGGAAGTCTGAGAATCCACCTCTGGTGATGCGATGACTTCGGCGTCCGACGGGAGCTTCAGTGATGCGAACCGGACAGATGCTTCTTTGGTGCCTGCCAAGCAGGGGAGTCACTCCTTGACCCCAAGGGAGATTCTTCAGTCCTCTAATCGTGAGTAGAGCGTCGAAGGTCCAGGATTCTGTTTCAGAGTTTCGTCCAGGTATAATCTAAAGTCCTAGGGACTGGGTTCCTACCTTTATTCTAAAAATAGGGGATGGACTACTCTGTGGCCCCACCTATGGGTGGGTCAGGGCAGAGGGGTGGCTACACCCCTTTCCCTTTGTCCAGTTCGCGCCAAAGCAGGGGCTGCAAGCCCCTGATCCGGTTTGAACTGGGGTATGCACAGGGACACCAAATGTGCCCCCAGTGCAGGACTTCAAAGCACCCGAAAGTGCTCCCGCCCAGCCCCAATACACATTGTCCTGTCTGGGGAGGTGGTCACACCTCCCTGGGACAGGAAACCTATTGTCCAGGCCTCCCCTGCCGGAGTTTCGTCCAGCAGCAGGAGGCCAGACTCGTGTCTGTGGCAGCAGCATCCATTTTGTGATGCCAGGCTCTGGAAAGAAGTTACCGGACTCGTCAGAGTTAACATACCTTTCCCTCTAGAAGGGTGGAATGCTACCCCCGCCGCCAGGATTGGCGGGGGGTAGTATTCCAAGATGTTTGACACCAAACACGACATGTTTAGGTGCAGCCATTCCATAGTTAGCATTTTACCGCGAGGATATAATGCGTTTAAGAGTATGTGGTCAGGCTGCACTACAAACAGCATCAGAGATGGTCTCCGAACGCTGCAGAGGGGCCCTGCTCATGCAGGGGCACCCTCTCACATAGGAACCATGCACTCTGCCTTTAGGATTTATAAGGCCTGCCTTAGGAGTGACTTATAGGTTTATATGTGTGTATGCATTTAGTGATATAGGTAACCTATACCACTGCAAGGGGTGAATGCACCACCTTACCCAGGCTGCAGTAGCAGACCTGTGGTGCCAGTTTGGATGGCCTACCAGGGGTGGCATAATACATGCTGCAGCCCCTGGCAGGCCTCTGAGGTACCTATGCCCTTGGTACATAGTATACCATATACTAGGGACTTACAAGGGCACTCCAGATCCCAATCAGTGATGTGCCTAAGGCACATGGAGACCCTTTTAAAGAGGAAACAGCTAGGCTGGGGTTCTGAATAGCAGGGCCCCAGCCAGACTAATGTCGAAAACCAGTGAAGTATCAGCAAAAAGTGGGGGTACCCCTGTGAAGCAGATCCTACTCTCCTACAGTCATCACCAGCTGAGGTGCCCATATTTTTATACCTAAACAGGATTGTACCTTTTGCTCTTGTGGAGCTGATCGTGAGCTAAACAACATTGTGATGCACAACAAGTGTTCATTGCCCCAAATACAGGCTTAATGGATCAAATGAAGGCCATCATAGTGTTTTCTAAATTACTCTTACTGGGAACATATAATTTGGTGTGCATTAGGAAAAGATAAGAGTGACCTTTAAACATAGTATGGCCACTTTGAATAATTGGTTATGTCATTCGGTCTTTGTGTTGCACCAGCTGCTTTTCAGCTGCTTGTGAAGAACATTGTTAAAGCATAGTCGATACTTTTGTGGTGATTTATCCTGATGATATCTTGGTCTTATCAGATACTTTGACAGAAAATCATATGCATAAAAGAGAGGTTTCAGCAACATAAGGAAAAGAGGCCCTATATGCAAAGTTAGAAATATGTGAGTTTGAGAAATCTGTCAGGGTTTTGTAATTTCTGATAGGGGCATATTCATGGATCAAGATTAAGGAAAAGCTTGTTGGATTGGCCCTCTCCAAATAAATGTTGTTCGAAATGGGGTCTCTAGTTGGTAGTGGTTTGCACCCTGTCCAAGTAGGGACCCTCACTCTAGCCAGGGTAAGGGAGTCACACAGCTAAGATAACGCCTGCTCACCCCCTTGGTAGTTTGGCACGAGCAGTTAGGCTTCTCTCAGAGGCAATGTGTAAAGCATTTGTACATACACACACAGTATCACAGTGAAAACACTACAAATGGAGTCCATACCAGTTTTTTAAAAAGCCAACATTTATCTGAATAAAACAAGACCAAAATGACAAAAATCCAACATACACAAATCAAGATATCACTTTTAATAAGGTTACTGTAAAACTATAGCTCTAAAAAACAATAGCTCCAACCGTGGCTATCTTGACATCGTAAAGACAAGGAAATGATGGACGGAAACAAGCACCCCGAAACCGGTCCCAGGATGCTTGTTTCTGGTCCAGTGAAGACCTGGCTTAGCAATTCGGGCTAGACTGTCCCCATGAGGCACAGGGTCAAGACTGATTTGCATATAGCTGGGTCTGATCTGGGGTGGCAAAGTGAGCCACCCCAGATCTGTGACTGGGGGTGAGTGTCTGAAAAGTTTCAGCACTCCGTCCATCATCTCCTTGTGTTTGCTTTGTTCACCCTAAGTTGGCAGGATATACCCAGATGTGGGTCCCTTGCTCACTTTGCCACTGGATTCAAGCTAGCCTGGCTGATGAGGGGTGCTAATCCAGCAGTTTGTCGCCAACCGCAAGCATCGGTCTTTTGAGGTGCGGTTTTATGCCTGCCAAACTTTGTGTGACATGAGTGTTTCTGAGTCATTGTGGAAGCCACCTTTTGTGTTTGATTGATAATCTACTGAAACATGTACTGCTACCTATCAGCAGGTTGCGCTTTAGAGTTAATCTGCATGGGCAACTGTTTTCTTTGCAGATTCGATGCAGTGTGTGTTCAATGTTGTTGTACATAAATTGTGTTGAGAGCAAGGCTGAGTTTGTTAACTTTTTTTCTAAATGTGATTAATGAGGCTGTTGAAAACTTTGGAACCACATAGTACAGTAAAGGAAAGAGCTATGCACTGTCTTTTGTTTTTGATGTTTTCTAGGGACTCAAGACTTGATTGAAAAAACACGTTCCTTACTAGAAAAAAGGAATTTACTCTTTGACCTTACATTCAGGTCTGAGGATACATGTTGTATGATAAGCTGCTTTGTGATCTTTTTGCGAAAGCTAACATTTAGTTTACAAAAATTGGTATAACTAGCTTTGAGTGGTCGGGTGTCTTAGTAATTAACAAATGTGTCTAGTGAACTCTTACACCTGTTTGAACTTTTTTGATATTTGACTCGCACTGTCTCTACTGTACTTATTTCTATTTGGTTGACTTATGGTAGTGGACCTTTTGTGTTTATGTACCATATATTCCCCTTTTAAGAAAGGAGTGCAATTTTGAAGAACACAGGGGGATACTTAGATATCTCTTACTACTGCTTGGGCTCTACAGCACACTTCCAAACTTTGTGGTAAGCAAGACACAATAGAATGGTTTAAACCACTGTAGTTTTTCTAAAATATATTGGTAATGAAGGGCTGTTTCACACTATAAGATGAGATCTTTGCCATACATGTTCTGAACCCAAGAAACTAACTTTAATTATACAATGAGCTTTGCAGAGTTACAAGGTTTTTAAAAAAATGAAGCGATAAGTCTATCTCGAAATTTGTTAGGACAAAATATGTTATATATCTTGGTTATGATGTGTAATGAGGAACAGACGTAAAATAATAAATTACTACATCAAAAATTTTCATAGATAGTTTGGTATTTTGATAAGTAGATAGAAGATATATCTGTACATCACAGTGTTTCCAGGGTCTCGTATGGGTACAAGTACTGCTTAGGAACTTTGTAATGATCTGTATTTTAATGTGCCACATTCTATGTTGCTTGTCTCTTTGTGTGTATATAACATTTATTAATAGCAATTTGTGTTTGCACTTGTTTGCTTTGTCTTCATGAGCAGTGCCCACTGCTCCGGTTCAGGCAGCGGCATAGCTGATGGCGTCGATGTTGCTTTTCTTGAGTTGAAGCACCCGCCACATGATCCCAAGGGCCCAAGAAGTTGAGTTGCCATCATTTTGCAACCAGGACTCCCAGCAGAGAAGTCTAGGTGCTGTTAGCAAGATGCAGGTGAAGTCTTTGATGGCATTGAGACTTCTTAACAGGAGGCAAGCATGCACAAGCCCTTGGAGAACCTTGGAAGCAGGATTAAGAAAGCAAAGTCCTGTCCTTTCACTCCCAGGACAAAAGCAGCAGAAGCAGGTCAGTCCAGCAAAGCACCCAGCAAAGTGGCAGTATCTTCTGACAGCAATCCAGCTCTTCTTTCTGGCAGAATGTCCTCAGTCCAGAAGTGTTCTGATTTTGGGGTGTCAAATGTCCAATATTTGTACCCCTTTCTGCCTTTGAAGTAGACAAACTTCAAAGGAAAATCTTTGTAGTGCACAATACCCTGCCTTTCCCTGACCTGGCTTCAGACACACTACAGGGGGGTGGAAACAGCTTTCTGTGAGGACAGGCACAGCCCTATTCAGGTGTCAGCGGCAACTCCTCCCACCACTCTAGCTCAGGAAGGCCCATCATCCTGGTGATGGCCCATTAGGATATGAAAGGCACACCTCAGCTCCCTTTGTGTGACTGTCTAGAGTGAATGCACATGAGCCCAACAACCATCAAAGCGGGCAGTAGAGGGAATTGTCGGGGTGTTCATCTCTTTAATTTTTGCCAATTCCAGACGTTGTCTGCTGGATTGTTTCATTCAAGAAAATCATTTGTGTGGGAAATAAACAGGCTCAAAACAAGGTTTCTGTTCCCTGAACCTGCCAAGATTTTGTTCCCCAAATCGATGTTAAATCAATTGTATCCTTTGAGTAATCATAGCCTTTAAGAGCAAATTGGTTGACAAATGAAGCTGTATATATTAGCTTAGTTTGTGTCCGCATATATTTCTTGATGGTGTAGGAACCAATTTAAAATAATATGACGTGGGGTCTGAAGTGTCATATCCTGTAAAATATGTAAACTTGTCTTTATGCTTTTTGAAGCTCCCTGGTGGGGGAGTTGGACAATGTTCCCATTGTGTAAAATTAAAATGTACATGCTGACTACTGGTCCTGTGTAGGAAACTATGTCCATATTGATGATAACAAAACATATTGGCATAGTTAACAGAATTAAGATGTAGGTCCTCTGATTTAAAAATAGTATAATACTCCAGCTCTGAAAGCATAGAATTTACAGTATCAACATCCCAATCATCTGACTGTGACCCCGATACTATTACATTACCCATTGCAACTGTTAACACATATGGTATCTGCCGTGTCTCCGTAGGGCCAAATATATCAAAAGGAACTTTATCCCAAACAATCCCATCAGTCACTGGAACAGCTGAAATCTTGACGAGGGATAAGTCTCTTTTCAGTTTATGCGAATAAGAACACGGGGCCAAAACCCCATCAACTAGTTCAGTGGCAGAATGTTCCGGAAGGTAATGGCCATTGATTAACAAGAAACAAAACTGTCCCAAACCCAATCCACAAGAACATAAAAACCAAAGAGAGCATGATCCAGACTTATATCCAAGGTTGGACTAGATAAGTGCGTTTCAACCATGAAATAAAAACACAAATTCGTGCTGGAGGCAGTTACACAACAGAAGAACTGTCTGAAGAAAAATCGTCTTCATCCATATAGTACCCAAAGGCACTCAACTGGAAAACAGATGGCTGTGACTCAACAGTAGATTGGGAAGGATTTACCGATGGTGTATCCATATAAATGACTTCCACTGTAGAAGATGCAATAGTAGAAACAGTTATCATTTCTGTCAGGTTGTCGGCGGAGGACTCAGCCTCCTGCCCCCCTCCTCCCAGCCGGGAAGAATCAGCATCGGTGTTGCTCAAGGGCTGCAAAGGAAAGTCTTGCAGAGCTGTATGAACACTCCGTGGCATACTATGGAGAATCGGCCACATGGTGTAGTTTGACATGTTCAATTGAGACAAAGTGTTTGTCTTTAGAGCCTGGGAGTGGTGGTAAGATGACAATTCATGTACCTTGTATGCCAAGGACTGAAACAGGAGCATGGTACGTTGAGCCAAATTCCTTTTTAATCGCCATCTTCTCGCGAACCAGATCTCCAACTTCTGGAAGGCAGCTGGAAACTATAGTTTGTTTTTCAGCACTTGAAGAGAGAGACATAGGCAAGTATTTGCTGGAATGAGCGTTACAGAACTTTTGTAGGTCCTGCAAAACAGCACAATGGTTATCTAAGTCAATGGTTGCGGCAGACACCAAAATGTATGGACCGTCAAGGTATGTCAGGAACATACATTTTGATGCCAAAAAGTACTTCGTATGGGGTGCACCCATCCAGAGATCTTTTGGGTAGGTTATTAAGAGCTCGTTGAACCCCATAAAGATGGTTCAACCAACCACTCCCTGTACCGAATGCTCTAGCCATTAAGGACTGCTTTAAGTCACGTTTCCTTCTTTCCACAACAGAATTGCCCTTGGGCCTATATGGAGAAGAATAATGCACCTGTACACCCATGGACGTCATTGAATTGTGGTACGCTTTAGAGGCGAAAGCCGGACCCTGGTCTGAATGGAATGCACCGCATGCATAGGTTCCAATGAAGACTTGCAAGTCTTTAATAACAGTTCAAGCCTCAGCCCTGCGCTGTGGCCAAACCCAGAGTAACCTAGAGCAGGAATCAACTGCAACCAAAATAAATTTGCTGACAAATGTTGCAACACAGGATATATTTTCTAGTCTTTTGGCATAAGCCCTGCCACCAATAGCGTTGCTGTAAGAGCTAAATAGTGGCCTCCACTCCCACATGGATGGAAACTACACCTTCATGTGCGGCGACAATCGAAGCACATCTGTGGTCTTCGTTGGGAATCAAACGATTGCCAACTCCAGGAATAGTTACAAAAGGAACATTCTAGTCATTTAAGTGATAAGAGTATTTAGAAGGAAAGCCTTTTGGTAAAGGTGTGCCGTTTTTAAGTGCAATCACGGCAGACAAGATACAATTGTCAATACAAGTTTTAGAGCGTGTAACTGCTGCTATTTTAGCTGTGGCTACTGCAGATTTGGCTGCTTCATCAGCCAGACAATTCCTTATAGCATGTGTTCTCACACGTCAATGACTCAATGTATGTATTACATGAGTTTGTGGCAACCTATCTTTAAAATCTCCCATTCTAACCCAAAGCAGTTGCTGTTTGATTGTGCTACCTATGAATCTCTGAAATCATTTTGTCACCAAAAATGTAAATTATTATTAAGTACACAGTAATATGAATCACTCACATCAAGTGTGGGGAATTTAGGATCCGTATTTTCCAGCGCAAGAAACAAAGCCTTCAGTTCAGCAGAGTGCACTCTCCTAAAGACTGTGTGTGAGTTGTTTAAGGCTGCAAAACACCATCAAACATAATACCAATAACGATGACGCATGCAGCAGGATACTGCTGTTTAGAACCTATGCCAGGTTGAGCTGAAACCATCAGTGTAAATGATATATATGTTCTGATCAAGAGGCAGAACTGCAAAAGGCAATGGGTATACATGCTCATATTGCAGATATTCTTGTGTTTGTAAAGAAGGGTCAAAGGAGAAGTCTACATCTACAGCTGTTAAGGATGTAGCCCATTGTATCCATCTAGGATGGAGGGCCCTAGCATTAGGAACGTTGGCTTTGGTGACAGCCTCTAAGGCTGGCACTGGAGTAATGACAATAATGCTTTTTCCATGAGCGATGGCCGCTCTTTAAAAATGTCCCTCTGCACAGCAGTCAGTATTTTTTCAGTGGAAGCAAAATGCATTTCTGCAGTGGAAAATAAATTCAATATATATGTTAAAGGCGTTGTTTCACTCTTGTTAAAGGTGATGTAAATCCAATTGCACCCTGTAAAATTCGGATGACCAGGTTTATGGGATTGACATGTGTATGCAAGTGCCATGTTTCAAGCAATTCTGATTGTAAAGATCTGAGTGTTGCTGTGTGTTCTGATGCCCAGCATGCAGTGGAAAAATCAGGGTTTAATAATGCATAAAGAGGTTTTATGCACTGTGCATATTCAGGAATGTATGTCCTTCCAAAATTTAAAAATCCTAGTAGAAACTACAATTGTTTCAGTGTGTCTGGAGGTTGCAATTGTGCACATTTCTCCAGGAAATGAGGGGCAAGACTTTTTCCCTCATTTGTTATCTTAGGTCCAAGCAAAAGGACACTTAAAAAAGCTATATTCGACTTTTTGAAGTTGAACTTATAGCCAAGTTCAGTAAAATCCCAATATTATGTGAGCTACTCTGGCTAAATGGGGGTTTAATCCATTATCCGTCAGGTAGGTATCATCTACGTAGGACAGAGCATCAGGGTCAATGTCATGAAGAATTGACACAATTTGTCCTGCAAAACCACCCGGGCTGTTCTTATAGCCCATAGGAAGTCGTGCAACATGCATTTGAAATCTCAGCGCACTAAAGGAGGACCAATCTCAGCTCTCAGGAGCCAAAATATGACTAAAAAAACATTGAAAATGTCCAAAGTGGTTTTGTATTTTTTATGGCCTACATTATTAATGAGTGCCGTTCTATTTGTATTTAGTACTGCAAATTTGCATGTATGACTGTTCAAATGTCTATAGTCTAAGACAATGCGATATGAATGATCGGGTTTCCGGATAGGAAAAAGAGGATTATTAGTTTAAGAGACACAAGGTTCAATTACTCCCTGGCACTCCAGTTGGGAAGAATTTCCTTAACAGGTGCCTTAGCGTCCCGTTCAATAGGATATTGCGTCTGTACCTGTGGGGTAGACCGTATAGGAATGATATGATAAGGGGGAGCTTTATCCCAACCAACATGATTACGGTAAAGTGCAGGGGTCAATGCAAGGGCACATTCAGATGTATAAGCTTGTTTGACTTCATCTGGGACAAGGTGTGAAAAGGAAGGTAGAATTATATCCTCACCTTGGGGGGATGCAAGTACAAATTGTGGGGGCCAATCGACCTCTGCCAGTAAAATGTCATAAGAAGCAGTTAGGTTGTCCCAGAATATTTTTTTAATAGTGCGTTTAACGTCGCCTTCAATTTCCCTGGAGGGGATATGCAGATGGTTTTAACTGTAACAAATGTTTAATGTGCTTTAGCTACCGGAAACTGGCGGATTGTCCGGCATACTGTAGTGACGTCTGCCGCGATGTCGAGGAGAGTCACCGCCCAACTTCTGTTCAGGAGGAGGGTTCTCACCCTCTGTGGCATTTTTAGCTTTTAACGCTGCAACTTTCTTCTTCTGTAAGGGGCTTTATATGGAGGAGGCCTGTCATCCTTCTTTATTTTCATGTCAGACCCTTTTTGGTTTCACGTACTCTTCTTGTCTGCAGTCCGATCATCTGCCTCTGTCGTATTGCTGGTCAAACGATTCCTGAAAGGAATGAGGAGAGCCTGTTACAGGAACCTGATACCTGTCTGGCGTCTTGATTTTAGCCCGATCACAAAAATCGTATCTCCTCTCAGAGGACTCCGGGGGTGGAGAACCTCTGCGTGGCTTTCCTTTCTGTTGCTGTTTAAATTTAGCGCATGGTTTTGTAGCAAACTCACAGGCTGGTCTGACATCCTTGTCAGAGCAAGGCTTGCCAAGAGGTGGTACTGAAGGTCTAGTTCCCAAACTATTACGTCCTAAAGACATATATACATTAGCAATAATGACACGCAACTCAAGTTTGCGCTTGGCTACTGCCACGCGGTAAGTCGCTAGCGTATAGCCAAAGATGCTGCTTTACTTTTAGCATTAGAAAGAATCATATTGGAGACGACAGGAACATTACCCAAAAGTTTCATCCCCAAATTGAGGGCAGGACCTGCCCCATGCTCATTCTGTATTTGTTTGAGGATGTTCTGTAGAACGGCCAACAAGGGAGTACCATGACAAAGAGCATAAACGGTGGCAAAAATAGTCCCCCATGTGTTGCAGTCGGCTACAGTGGGAACCAGTCCAATGGGTAAGCACATAGTTAAAATTCTGTGCTTGTCTTGTGGTGCTGTAAAAGGAAACACAGCTTCAAGTTGATTGATATTTTGGGCAATCCAAAATGGTATTTCTTCACGATTAGTGCGTCTTTTGCCCATAATTGAATGAACAATTACAGGACTAATAACAGGTGCTGCAGGCAACTAGGCTTGCGAATACAGGCCAAGTCTAGCTGGACCAGCTAATAATGTACTGAAAATAAATTGAGTTAGACGTCTGTATAAGATGACTAGAACATTGTACAAACCCTGGGTCTGCACGAGATTTAAGTTGGGTAAATCAGGGTATGGTGTATACCCAGCTAATTCAAGCCAAGTAGTCCCCTCATTACTGAGAGGACCCATACGAACTGGCCCAGGAACATGAGGAAGGGCGCCAGTAAATCAAGTCTGGTGTTCCCAGAAAGTAAGAGAAATTTCGGTAAGTGCATAATGTCTATGTGCAGCAGGGGCTCGTGGTATAGTGTATGTATGAAAGGTATTAGTGCTACCATCCACAGCTGGAATTGTGACCCAAGAATAAAAGACCTCAAAGCGGATTGCTGTGTCTGCTTCAACTACAGCTCCCGCATTGGGGACTCCAAGCTGTCTTAAATGCACATGGACTACTGCTCAGCAGTTAGCAGCAACGGCAACAGGTTGCGCCATAATCAATTTAAAACAGATTCAAAGCGTAGCACAAACAGGGTTGTAACCTTTTATTATTCAAGCTTGAAAAACCAACAGAACTAGGTGTTCCCTAAAAACTGTAGAGGATAAATCCCTAACACCAAGGACGTCTCCGGTAAAAGGTGCGAGTGTATTGTGGACAAGCACTGGCACTACTCAGTCTTTCCACAAAAAAGTACCTTACCAAAATGTTGGTGGCGCCTTGTGGCAGGGATTCTGCTCAGGAACAGAACTACACTTGGGACCATATAACATCAGCAAGTAGGGTCTGAGTCATCATGCCACCTCAGTATCTATGAGCCCGAGTCCGACTAGCTATAGTGCCTCACTTGCCTCCTAACCTTTCCAGAGAGACAAGTGAATTGGCACCCCAGAACACATTACTCTCGACCCTCTCAGGGATCGCTGTAACAGGACAACCCCTTTTACTCTCTCACTCGTACTTGTCCACAATAAGATAAACAGAGACACGAAGGAAGTTTATAATATTTATTTAAACTATCGTGCTCTAATATGCAGTATTTGTGCCACAATTAGAAAACAAATGCATATCAAAAATATTGTTAGCATGGTTAAACAACCATATACCATAAAAAAGCCCTGTCAAATTATAAGCAAATCAGCCTAAAATCCCCCCGTCTACTGAAGCTAAATGATTAGATATCAAAGATCTCTGGGATGAGGGCGAACCCCGTACCTTAGCATACATAGATGGATGTTCTACAGCTCAGGTGACGCAGTAATCTTGCTTCAGGACCTTTTCTTGGTGTGTGTCTTTTGAACTGGTTGGAATTCGCTGAGTTCACTACGCGAAACTCCGCGAAGTGCCGAAAAAAAATTCCCTGCACTCCGCGTGAGGAGTGAGGTAAGCCGTACTGCTCATGCTGATTTTTAGCGCTGGGAGTTTGTCCTGTGCTGTAAAATCAGCATGAACGGCACCACGTGCAGCGTGAGAGGGCGCAGCTTCTTTCTGCTGCTCAAGTAGATGTTCTACTCGAACAGCAGCTTCCTTAATACGAGCCGCAGGTTTCTCAATGCGAACGGTAGCGACCTGCCGCGGCCACCAGCGTTGAGAAATCTCTCTAGAATACGATTTTCCTCGCTCACACTTGCCAACTTAATGTTGGTGAGCCACAAGAGAGGAAAAACTCCTCTCTGTGCCACTGTGTGGAATTTTTCTGGATCTCTGCGCTCTACGCAGAGCACGGAGTGGGAAAAACTCCACGAGCAGAGCAGAATTTTACACCCAGGCCTAGATAAAAGTGACGCATTCATAGTTTCCTATGGACTCAACTATTTTGAACCTTTTAAAAGTGATATCTTTACTTGTGTATGTTGGATTTTTGTTGTTTTGGTCTTGTTTTATTCAGATAAATATAGGTTATTTTTCTAAACTGGTGTGGTGTCATTTTGTAGTGTTTTCACTGTGTTACTGTGTGTGTATGTACAAATGCTTTACAAATGCTTGCCTCTGAGATAAGCCTGACTGCTCGTGCCAAGCTACCAAGGGGGTGAGCAGTGGTTAATATAGCTGTGTAATCCCCTTACCCTGACTAGAATAAGGGTCCCTACTCCACTGCCAACTAGAGACCCCTTTTTCTAACAAAATGACAGTTTAAAACTGCACACACAGACACTGCAGTGGCAGGTCTGAAACATGTTTGCAGGGCTATTCATGTGAGTGGCACGATCAGTGTTGCAGGCCCACTAGTAGTATTTGATTTACAGGCCCTGGACACACCTAATATACTTTACTAGGGACTTACTAGTAAATCAAATATGTCAATCATGGATAAACAAATCACCAATACAATTTACACAGGGAGCACTTGCACTTAAGCACTGGTCAGCAATGGTAAAGTGCCCAGAGTCCTAAAACAAGCAAAAACGAAATGCAGCACAGTCAAAAAACAGGAGGTCAGAAGCAAAAAGACAGGGGAAATTAAGCCAAAGATGCCAGGTCTAACAAACGTGAAAGAAAAACAGACCTTTTTGGGCTTTGCAAATTTTATCAGCAGTTTGTTGGCATTTGTTTCATGATAGTGCGGCCTATGACACAAGTGAATAAACTGGAAATTCTCTTTAAGTGGGGATAGAACAAGACTAGGCTTTTTGCCAAAAGCTTTCATGTCCGCTCAGATATTGAGACATCTTAATGTTGATCTATCATTTGTAGAGAGACAGGCGCTTCAGCCTAAGCAGCTGAAACCATTTTGCCACAACATCATCCAGAGACAGAACATGTTCATCCTGTAACCTTTTTTCTCTCCTGTTATCTCCTCCTCAGAAGTAAGTTACTGCAAATGTAACCATGAGCTCTCTGCTATTAAAGAAGTGTTTAGCCACTGGTAATACGATCTTCAAGGTGCTTGTCATTAGGTGGTGGTATGGAAAGACCACAAGATTTTAGGTTTTTTAAAGACCAGGAGATGCAGTAATCCTAGAGGTAGGTGATTCTTTTCTTTTCACGATTTCATAATGAGATATCCTAACCCCCTTGCAAAAGGCACAGAAGAACTGACTCCATGTCTCCTCCCATGATGGAAACTCCTTCTTCAGTAAAATCCTCCTCAGGCATCCGAGCAACTCTAATATCACCACGGAATTCAGAACATTTTTTGCATTAAGTTCACAAAGACATGTATGGAACAATGGAACAGGAAAATCCAACACAAAGATATATCTAACATGTGTTCTTTCCAAACAGTCTCTCTTTATCCCCAAAAGAAACTTACATAAACTTATTTGCGGATGTTTTTTTTGTTTCCTCTGCAAAAGGTCCTTTGAGAATGCCTTACACGTCGGATTTAATTCTTTGAAATTTCTGGTGGCCAACCTTACTTAAATATGTATATCATTATGTCAATGCATGTTTTATCAGCATAAATCCAAAAGTGGCCATCATAAGCCAGCAGGGCTGTAACAGCCCTTCCTGTTCTGTGTTAAACATTGACAAACATTTGAATGGATTTCATTGTTAGTTTGCTGCCTTCACAGGGATTAACAATACTTTTGGTAATAATAGAAGAGTTCAAGAAATTAACAAATGTTTTACCTTTAAAAAGATAGCCCCTGGCAGTAGAGAAGTCTTCACATTTATTGGACAATATAGTGAAGTTGCATAGGTTAAGTAACGTAATTATAACACATAAAGGAGCATATTCACAAGCCCCTATCGCCACGGAAATGTCACTTTTTGCGACGTTCCCGAGGTGATAGGGGCTTCGCCTTATTTACAAGGCAGCGTTAAGCCACTTAACGTGGCTTAACGCTGCCTTGTAAATAAGGCCCCATTTCACGATATGCTTAGCAGGAAAAGAGTGGGCAGTGGGTGTTGCGGTGGGCGTTCCACCGCAATGTCCATTGATTTTGACGCTGCCCCCTATTTACAAGGGCAGCTTAAATAGGAGGCAGCGCCAAAATTAAGACCAGGGAAAACCTGGTCCTAACTTGGCGAAATGAGGAGAAATGCTTCATTTCTCCTCGTTTTTGCTTTTTCCATGTGTGCTGCCTTTTGCAGGACACATGGAAAAAGCAAAACGCCTTGGATTGTTTATGTTCAGGAAGGGGAAGGTGACCCTTCCTACACATAAACAATCTTTAAAAAAATGACTTTTTGTAACTTCCATGCGTGCTGCATTAAGCAGCACACATAGATGTGACAAAACGGCATTTCAAGATTGTTTATGTGCAAGAAAGGGGACCTTCCTGTACATAAATAATCTTCCCCTGCACGCAGACACCCTTGCAATATGGTGCAAGGGTGTCTGCGTTGGCGCTACACTGCTAAGTGTAGCGCCAGCGTGGTGGGAAACGCATGGTTGCACCATATTCTTGTAAATATGTCGCAGCCCTGCGTTTGTGAAGTGACGGAGTGTGTTGTTAAGCCAAGGAGGCTAACACCATGCTCTGCCACTTCTCTTGTAAATATCCCCCAAAGAGTCACAGTTCATAGCCAAGTTTTGGAATATTTTGCTGAAACACTTAGGCACTGTTAATTACAAGTCTACAAGTCGTCATCCACAGACAGGTTGATGAATTGAAAGGCTCAATCAAGCCTTCAGCCAGTATTTCAGATATTTTAGTATGGAATTTCAGGAACGTTGGTGTTTTTGGTGTCAGCCAAATTGTCATATAATAATTCTATTTATAGTGTTATGTGCCTGAGTTAACCCCATCAAGCACCGCTGCACATTTTCTTACATTGTAAACAAAGAGTGCCCATCCGTCTCTTGAGATTTTCTTTCCACTTCAGGTATATTGGAAAACAGAAAGTTTTCTTTAGGTATCCCTCACCCTCACCAGGGTTTCCCCTTGGTGGCATGCTTCATCATTGGGTTCTTCCCGTTCCGTTGCGGAACGGGGCATACTGTGACCTACTAGTTATGTGGGCCTACTTTTGGTGTTGTCTATATAGTAGATGAAGGAAAAATAGGAGTAGGGGGGGCTTGTGTAAGATTACAAATACCTGGCTAGTAGGAAAAATATTTTATTCGTACCTATATTTGGTATGGTTAAAAAATGGGGAAAGTAGAAACTCAATGGACTTATGTTCCTGAGTTTCACAAGTCTACATTTTTCAAGACTACATTTTTCAAGGACCATGGGTTGGTACTCACTGATACAACTCCTGTCAACACTCAGTTGAAATGTCACTGCATGCTAAGAAAAATAAAACATATACATACAGCACCAATTTGGTGTTATAACTGGAAAGTCTGTGTAAATATATGAAGGGAAAAATTAGTATTTCATGGTATATGGCCATGTTACATATATTATGCATGTATATTGGAAACACATCATCTTAGTGGCAAACGTGATATATTTTTCATATTGATCAAAAGTGAACACTTCTAGGGCCAGATGTACGACCATAGCATTTTACGACTCGCAAATTGCGCCAAATTGCGCCTCGCAATTTGCGAGTCGCAAAATGCTATGTACAACAGTGTCTCAGACACTGTTTGTGATTCCCAATGGGGTCGCAAATTGCATGCCTCATGAATATTAATGAGACTGTCTCAATTTGCGACCCCATTGGCAATGGCTGGCACACCCAGGGATGGTGGCCTGCTGGGGTTAGCGGACCACCATGTCTGGGACTGCTTTTAAATAAAGCAGTTTTTTTTAAATGCAGCCCATTTTCCTCAAAGGAAAACGTGATGCATTTAAAAATAAAAATGAAACTTTTCAGTTTCATTTTTTAAGGTCAGGCAGTGGTCCCTGCGACCACTGCCTGCCCTTGAAAAATAATTGCGCATGCATTCCCAAAGGGGAAGGGGTCCCCTGGGGACTCCATCCCGTTTGCGAGTGCCTTACCACCCTTCTGAGAAGGGTGGTAGACTGCGAGTGTTTTGCGACCGCAATTGCGGTTGCAAAACATTCATACATAGGTTTTAGAGTCGCTATTAGGAAGGGACATTCTTGGAACGCCCCTTCCTTATAACGAGTTGCTAACTCTATTTTGTGAGTCGCTAATTGAATAGGGACTCGCAAAATAGGGTGGTACATGAGCCACAGGTTTTTTTGCGGTCGCAAACGGGCCTAAAACCCCTTTGCGACCGCAAAAAACAGTCGTACATCTGGCCCCTAGTGCTACTAAATGAAGCGACATTAAAAACAACAATAAAAACGGTACAGGCATAGACATACACACAGATATGTTTTGCCAGAAAATAAATGGTAACATTTAAACCAAAAGAAAAAGACACATACACATCAATTGCCTAAAATTGGCATTATGAGTCCATACAGGGGGAAGGGACGCCTTTCGTCACACTCTGTGTAAATTACAAATGATAAATCAGGGATAATTCATTTTCTGGCAAAACATATATGTGTGTAAGTCTATACCTGTGCCGTTTTAATGTCGTTTTTAACGTTGCTTCATTTGGTAGCACTAGAAGTGTTCACTTTTGATCAATATGCAAAATATATCACATTTTCCACTTAGGTGATGTATTACCAATATACAAGCATACTATATGTAACATGGCCATATGCCAAGAAACACACATTTTTCCCTTCATATATTTTCCAGTTATAACACCAAATTGGTGCTGTATGTATATGTTTTATTTTTCTTAGCATGTAGTGGCATTTCAACTGAGTGTTGACAGGAGTGGTATCAGGGAGTAGCAACCCTTGGTCCTGATGAATAGTCTTGGGGTAGGGCTTGAAACATGTAGACCTGTGAAACTCAGGAACATAAGTCCATAGAGTTTCTACTTTCCCCATTAGAGGTAAGAATAAAATATTTTTCCTACCAGCCAGGTATTTTTAATCTTCCACAACCCCCCCACTCCTATTTTTTCTTCATCTAATATATAGACACCACCAAAATTCCTCCCACGTAACTCGTAGGTCACAGCACGCCCTGTTCCACAGCGGTACAGGAAGAACCCAATGATGAAGCATGCCACCAAGGGGAAATCCTGGTGGGTGAGGGTTATCTAAAGAAAACTTTCTGTTTTACAATATACCTGAGGTGGAAAGAAAGTCTCAAGAGACGGATGGGCTCTCTTTGTTTACAGTACCATTGATAGGAGGACGAGTCCTTTCGTCTATTTCCTCTACCCCCCCTTCTTGATTTTTATGCATTTTCTTACATTGCTCTCTTTCTGCACATTAACATTTTACGATAACCTTTTGCACACATTCGTGTGCATGACAATGTTGGATTAGTTTCTATGAAACTGCTTTGCTTACACATTTCGCACAACATTATCATCCTGCCTCGAACATCGAGTACAAGGCCTTTGTTCAGGCTGTACAATATCATTCTATCTTCATCCATGGAGCGACAGGGCTATCTGTAAACCCATAATAATGCTAGTTTGTATATACATCGCAAGGATGCTTTTTATTATAAATAATTAAGCATTTCCGGGGGTTAGACAGAGGAGACACTTCTGCTGACATCGAGAGGTCCCTGCATGCTGATGCTTCGCTAAGCAGCTGCCTAACATCTCTATGAGGGGTATCCAGTTCATGACCAAGACAGGGTCCTACATTCTGTACCGCCAGGTGATGGGGTGGGATCATCCCGTGGGGGATTCTTAGCAAGATAGATATACATATATATATATATACACACACACACCCTAGATACACGTAGGGTAGGGTTTCCAAAACAGGAGTACGCCTAAGTACTACATTGTTTTATATGCTTGCATATATACACTGCCCCTAGCTCCATGGTGGATCTATATCTGCTATTTACTATTTTGGGGCTCATAATCACTTTCACATGCTCCTATCTATTGATTATCACAGCACATGTACTATATACAAGAATAACGTTGGTTTAATAGATATATTGAAGAACGTCCCTTTGTGTATTTTCTGTATACTTCTCTGAGAACAAGAGTGCACGAGTGACTGACCGAAAGGGTTCTAGATCTGTTACCACAATCCTGAAGGGTCAGGGTTGTCATGTTCAGTGGTTGCCAGAAACCATTGGCTCCCTGTTTAGGTTAGGAAGGTTTATGGTGGCACTGTGAGCTAACTTGTCCCTAGGCCAACATATACTAGGGGGTGCATGGAATCAGTCTAGGCACCTCACCCAAGGTTTATTTTGCCCACAAACGTGCAGATCCTATGGATTAGTGGGAACATCACGAGAATAGCACTCTGATTTTCCCCCCTTTTTATACCTCTGGTTTTCATCCCAGTTTATGGTCATCCTAGCTTATGGCTATCAACCATGTTCCACGGTGTGCATCCAATCCAGGACAGGAAACACACTTCCTTGACACAGTAAGACAATTTATCAAGAAAACCCCCCCTTTAAGGTGGATCTTTTTGTTTTGATTACAGATTCTAAGAGGAGGACGTATCCACCTCAAGTGTTCATGTAGGACACTACCTCTTCACTCCGTAATTCTGTTTTTTGAAGCTATTTTGACAGTGTACAGCTGTGGGAGTAACCCAGTAATCCTGGAAACAAGATGATATCGGCCAGTGCACCGATTATCCCGCCTTCTTTTGCTAGCTAACCTATTTTTTCACAGACACACGCAACTTTTCAGGTAACACACACCCACCAAGACACTAACAACATGGCCGAGGCAGCAGGCCTCACGTTCAATGAGGAGGAAATTGACAGAATCTTGGCAGCCCTCAATCCCTTTGAGGGACTGAACAGCACAGATCCGGGTCCAAGCAATGCGGTCTGGGATGAGCTGGCTAACCTGAGAAGAACCCAGATAAAGACTGCTTTACATGGTCTACTAATGACAGAATACCTCAGGGCTAACGCAGCACCTCAAAGCCTAATAGTACGAAATGAACCTTTTATATTTCAGCACGACAAGTCCTTTAAAAAGGACTGGTCCCTGATATCGTGGCACTGTACCAGGGATTGGCTGGTCCTTATCATCAAGACGGCCACCCGTTTGGCACAGGAACTCAAGATCGATATACAGAAGCTGGAGGTCCAACTTAAAAGCTATCAATCCCATACTGTGTTAAAAAAAAGGCTGGACGAACTCAACCAGCAAATGAGTGAATATGAAATCATGCTGAAACACAGTAAATTCAAGAAACTGAAAAAAGACACTGCAGCCTTCAGCCACGAGCGTGTGTATTCCTACATACGGGATGACTATGTAGCCAAAAGATCCAACAGCGAACAGGGATCGGATAGTATATTATCCGATACAGGCTCAAATGATTCATACTCCAGTCGTGGGAGCAACCCAAGAAACCAGAGAGGAGGGACACAGTACCAGACACCATTCAGACCCAGAGGAAGGGGATGGGGCCATTACGAAGGCCCACCAATTTACGCACATTACCCTTACGGCCCACCACGAATGGGAGGACCATTCCAAAACTGGAACCCACCACCACAAGAATATAACTACTATGGACCGCCTCCTTTTTTAGGAGCACGCCCAGGACCTCCGAGAGGAAGGAACCGGAGAGGCAACCAGGTCCACTGGAGCAACGAGTCAGAAGACGCAGTGTCAACGAGGAGCATGACAGCAACAGGGAACCAACCAACAACCAGCAGGAGGGGCAATTAGTGGTCAATTAAACAGAACACACACTCACTAAGCCACAAAAGAGTGTCCTGGAGAAAGGCCTTGGCTTTGTCCCCACTAACAGGATGGACAAATTTAAACTCTGTCTTGAAATAAAGGAATTTATGAGAAAATTAAAGTTACGAGCTTTTTTTGACAACAAAGAGACAACTGAGACAACAGAGGAACAGACTTCGGATACTGGACTACGACTCAAATCCACCTTCACTCCTCTGGACTCAACGCTACCAGTCGAACTGCTTACCTTTGAGAAGGCCGCGATGGAAGAAATAACCAGTATACCGAATGAGGACAAGAAAACTTTCCAGAACACAACACGACAAGAAAAGGAAGCATTACAAGAACTGGCCAACAATACCAACTTGATAATAAAACCTGCTGACAAAGGGGTTGCTATCGTGATTCAAACAACACGTAATTACGATACCGAATGCAGAAAACTACTAGATGACCCAAGGAATTACGAGATCATCCGTGATGACCCCACAGAGGAAATACGGGTACGGATTGCAGGAATGGTCGAAGAAGCCACTGCACATGACTGGGTATCCAGGAAGGAAGCTGATTTTCTGATTCAAAAATCACCCAAGACACCATACTTTTATACCATCCCAAAAATTCACAAGAATCTGGAATACCCCCCCCCCTCCCGGTCGCCCCATTGTGTCCGGTATCGGCTCCATACTAGAGCCACTCTCAAAATTTGCCGACGCTTTCCTCCGGCCATTGGTCCAAAAAACAGACACCTATCTGAAAGATACTAAGGCCGTACTACAACTACTAGAAGATCTTGACTTTGACCCAGACCACCATCTCCTACTGGGGCTCGACGTCGAGAGCCTGTACACTAGCCTACCCCACGACGAGACCCTCGACATCATAGAGGAAGTACTATACGCCACAACATGGGACTATCAGACACCACGGAACTTGGTCATGGAGTGCATCTCTCTGGCCTTGAAAAGGAATTTCTTCCTATACGAAGGGGTACACTATCTACAAAAACACGGGACCAGCATGGGGAGCACTTTTGCCCCCAGCTTGGCTGGTCTCTATGTACATCATCTAGAAACCACCAAGATATTACATCAAGACAACCCGTTCCGTGACCACATCATTGTTTGGAAACGGTACATCGATGATGTCCTGGTGGTATGGAGAGGTGACACCGACTCTATTGGAACCTTCATGATATGGTTGAATCAACAAAACACGTTTCTGAAATTTACCCATACATCTCCCAACACCAATCTGGTATTTTTGGATCTGAACACCTATCCTGACAATGCCAGACTAAAAACAACGACCCATTTCAAACCAACTGCAAAAAACTGCCTACTACTGTACGATAGTTTTCATTCACGACACCTACGGGATAATCTTCCATATGGACAATTCCTCCGCCTACGGAGGAACTGCTCCGAACTCACAGATTTCAAAAGACAAGCCTCCGACTTGGAGAAGAAATTACTAAAACGCAACTACCCGGAACGAATCGTAAAGAAAGGGCTGGAACGAATCGTAAAGAAAGGGCTAAAACGAGCGAGGAACAACAGAGACGCTCTTTTGGAAAACCACCCTTCCGGAGAACAAGAAACAAGGCCCATCTGTGTAACCACTTTTAATACCCACTCCAACCATGTGTCAAAGATAATAAAAAAACACTGGAGAATACTCAACTGCGGGAGCCTCAACTTTCCCAAACCTATGTTCTCCCATAAAAGAGGCAGAAAACTAAAGGATATCTTGGTCCATACAAGACCGCGACCGATACCAGAAAGGGATCTTGCAATTTCTAACCTTGCACCTGTACAGGGCCACTACCCTTGCGGCAACTGTAGCACAAGCACTAAGAAAAGCAGGAACATCACGTTCACGAATGGATCAGTCTGGGAACAAAGAAAATGTACTAATTGCAACAGCAGAAACGTGGTATATATCATCACGTGTCCATGCAGACTAGAATACATCGGCATGACGTCTAGACCGGTGAGAACCCGTATAGGCGAACATAAGAGCAATGTACGCTGTAAAAAAAGCACCACCAAGATGGCGAGCCACTATTTGACTATGGCCCACACCGTGGATGATTTAAAGTGGACCGTAACTGAACAAATCCACAACGAGAGAGACCTACTGGAACAAGAACAACGATGGGTGTTCCGTTTGGGGACCAACGTTTTTGGCCTTAACGATGACATACCATGGGCCCAACTGTCTTGAGAACCTGGAATGACTGGCTCTGCACTTCTAAAAACACCCTATGTACACAACTATACAAAAGAGCCGAACTGGGCGTTGGATCACAATGGCAACTGATACCTTTACCAGTAACCCACGTAATGAAGTAACATCACCCCACTGTGCACCTATTCGCTCCAATATAACACACCTAGTGATTAGCTGTGACAACATTATCTTCCCTCCACCACTCCCACCGTGAGGGTGGAGTACAGAACCCATTATACATAACGCCCCATGTGGCGTATCTTTATAATTACCCCGCTTCATGCGAGATAGTTTAAAGGTGCGCCAGGCCAGATATTGGACGATTGAACATCATAGACTGAATAGAGTAATTGCCACCCGACTATGCGCTCTAACATATGGTCCCTTTTTCCACAGCTGTGTCTACATCACGCCCCATCTAGCCCATTGATGAGGGCATGGTAACCATTACGCATAACAGCCCATGTGGCAGATATGTAGGCTTACCCCTCCCATGAGGTTATGACCCGCCGAAGGGTACGTAATACGATTTTTCCTACGTGAGTATAACTATACTTCGTTTGTCCCGTGATTTATATTCAGAGTCACAATATCCTCTTCCCCGACCATCAAACCTTTAAAAGGGGTTAACATTCTAGATCCTATCCGGACGGATCTATTTCCGCTCTCGGACCTCCTTTATTTCTTTTAAAATCTTAAGACTGAATGTAGCGCTCTAGTGCGGTCCTGCTACCCGGCCGGACTCACTTCCGTTTTGGCCCTCCTCTGTGTCCCGCTAAACCATTGAATCAGGGGGCAGCGCTCTAGTGCGCGCCCGCTAAACGGCAACCGGAAACCAACAGCAGTTTACTTCCGGTTGACTCTGGGCAGTTTCGCAGGTGCAATCACTTACTGCCAATTAGTGGCTACATAAATAGAGCCTCCCCACGAACTCCTTTGACACAACGGAGCCGCGGGTTGGCGTTATTTGGAGAGAGGCAGTGTTGACTGAGACGTAAGTATGGCATAGCCGTTCGGAAATTTCACGGTTTTCAGACTTCTAAAAACCGCCAGCAATCAACAAAATCTTTCTTTCCCTATCTTTTATTAACAGAATTTAGTGGCGACACCCTTCCCCACCCGTTACAGAGGCTCATGGAGTATTGTCTCCAACATTACATAGAATGTATTTACCAGTATGTGTGTATATCATCTACATACAAACCTCTGACACTTACTCTAGTCACAAAAATAGAGTGTGCGATTTCTGTTCTATGTGTGTGTGTCTCATCTGTTTCCTCTTTCCACAGGTCATTGCACTGATATATTACCATATAACTAGTACTAGATACACAACAGTCACTTTGTGGCGTTTTCTTTTTACAGGTTTCGTGTGTTTGCGCATTGGGAGGCGCAATTAGTATATTAATTGTACTTTCTCTTTCAGATTAACATTTTAGGAGTACCATTAGGTATTGTATTAAGTGCATGAGATTCCTGCATTTTTCACTTTTGTATATAGCACACTTTTCACATTTGATAGCAACATAGTGAGTACAGAAGGGATCTTTCATTCCTGATGAAGAAGCCTTGATGCTTCAAAACATGTTGACTTACTAGGAGTATCCGCACATTGTACGCAGGACATCCCCGAACCACCATTTTAACAGGTCCAGGCTCCATGACCTATTCAAGTTTCTTAAGTCCATGAGGCCAGGTCTTTTTTAATTCACCTTCTACATTCACTCCAGACCCTTCCTCTCACTACCCCTACACAACACATAGTACAGTAAGATCAGTGCTCCCGCGTAGTCGCAGGTCGTAACACGCCCCGTCCCGCAACGGGACAGGAAGACCCCTATGATGAAGCATGACACCAAGGGCCCTTTTGGTGTGTGAGGGGTATTTAAGCAAACACTGTGTGCATCCAATCCAGGACAGGAAACACACTTCCTTGACACAGTAAGACACTTTATCAAGAAAACCCCCCCTGTAAGGTGGATCTTTTTGTTTTGATTACAGATTCTAAGAGGAGGACGTATCCACCTCAAGTGTTCATGTAGGACACTACCTCTTCACTCCCTAATTCTGTTTTTTGAAGCTATCAACCATGTTCACAGCTTCGGGTCAATCTTTCACAACACTGTTCCTCCACTTGCATACAGTTTATAAGTCTGCAGTCTCCCATTAAACCATGGCTAATGCAGATTACAAGAGGTTTTTGTCACAAACATATTTAGCAGGCTACTGTGTATCTAAATGGTCATAAGGTTTGGTTCTCATTTATCTACCTCCACAGTCAAGTTCCCATTCTAAGTTCGGTTTGGGGGTCCCTTTTTCATCACTCATCTAGTGGGGTCCTCCACCTTACATCTAGCTGTGCCTGCTAAGTTGAAAATCCACCCTGTTACACATGTTTCCCAATTTAAACCAAATACCTCAAACAGCAATGTCCCTCCTTGCCCAGGGCTGGTTGATGGTTCCATGGAAAAGAAATTAGATTTCAGTCTAGATTCCCGAGTGAACATGGGGATTATAATAGCTCATCGCTTGGAAGGGTTACAAAAATCGAAGGTATGGTTCTTTTTTTGACCTTCAAGTACATGCAACGTTCTGACCCGATTACATCCAGTCAAAGCAAAAAAAATACCAGCCATCATCCACAGTAGATAACATCCTAGCCACAAGAAGAACAAGAAACAAGAGCGGAGGAGACAATAGATCCATGGCAGTTTCACTCTGCCCGTGGAAAATCTTTCCTACAATGCTCATCCCTTGGACTGTTCAGGTGCTAACTCAAAACACAGCTTTTCCAACATCAGCACACCTTGCCACCTTACCCACTCGTAGCCACCAGAGAAGAAAGCTTGACCCTACCAAGCGACCCTTAATACAACACTGTTTCACCAAAGGGCCACTTTTCAGCGACCGAAAATTGGCAACTGCGATATATATATTTTTTATGTTCCGTCACTTTGCATCCTGCCCTACAGGTCTGACTTGTAAATGCATTACTGCCAAATGGCTTTCACAATGCTACTGGTGTAAAATTTACTGTTGTTTTCTCCTGCTTCCCATGGGCCTCGGCCAATCACTGAAACCACAACACCCAGGTCCTTTCTCAAATGCCGAGAAGAAATTAATATGATTATCATAAAGCTTACATCAAAACTGCCCGTACTGAAACCAATCAAATTGCACTTTCAAACAAATAATAATTTTGCAGACAAGCTTTTATAAATTCATGTCATGTGCATGTAATTAAAATATTTAACTCGTTACATGAGTGGCAAAGCTTATATTATTAATATAAAGTAGGCACGCATACTGCGACTGTGGAAGAATCGGAAAAGTTATAAAAACACTAATTTGAACCCTGCACTTAACTAAAGTTTCTTTAAGATCGTTCATTCGGTCAGATTTCGTTCATCAGCAGTAGCTTCCCAGAAGAAACCGAAGACTTCAGTGAAATATCTAGGAATTAAAAACTCATCTCGAGGAATAAAGGAATACTTGTGAAATAGATGACTCGAAGTGTTTAAGAAGTAAAGATTCATTGCAAGGGGATGAATTCCCATCAGATGAAACACTATTAATTTTCCAAAATAGGTTGTGAGTGCGCTGTAATTAGATAGATAGCTGATCATACATCAGCCATATCATGGCTTCAAAATATTTTTAATTGGAAAAAGCCTCAACGATAAGCATACAATCCCCACATGGCTTCATATACGGACTACAAGGGCATGGTTCATCTTACATGCCCTCAGTTTCTCTGTGCCACTCCTCTTCTGTAGGACAGTGCACATTGCATTACAGGCAGAAACAGTGGCAAACTGTTACCTTTCTTCCTCCTTCCTCCATTTAAACATTTGTAAAGCCAAAACATCTGGCTGTAATGTGCTAATGCATGCAAACATAGCCATGCACAAATATATACATCCTATTTGTGCCAGCTCTTCCCCACTATCCAGAGGAGTTCACTGACAGCACTTGTATCCTCCCCACCTCTTAGCATTGCTGACTGCGAGTGCAAGTGCCCCTCACAGTAGAAGGCCAACCTGGATTTAAAATGTCTTTTGACTGTTGGTTCAAAACTAAAAAAGCAAAATGGAATTGAAGTGACAATGGTTAAAGTAAATGGTATATTAACACTTATGCCCTGATTAAGAGTCTGGCAGTCTGGGACCGACAGACGCCTGGGGCGCGGTGGTGGCGGTCAAGCCACCGCGGCACGGGCAGTCCGACCACCCTATTAGGACTTTGTCGGTAGGACCGCCATTGAACGTCCGCAGTAGCCAGGGAACTGCCGTTCCTTGGCGGTCCTGCGGCGGTCTGAGGGCCGCAATATGTAACTGCTGGTGGTGAGGAAAGAAAGGGGGCCCTGTGCCCCTGTGAATGGGGGTGCAGGCAGGGGGGCACATGTTGTACCCCCCTGTATTTCTGCACCCTAGTTTCTGCAGAGGAAGAAATGCATGACATGGTGCATTTCTTCCTGTTCAGGAATGTGCACTGGTGGTCCCGCGGCGGTGCTGTTTCAGGCTCACAATGAGCCTTTTAAACAGCACTGCCGCAGGACCACCACGCTTCCTGCCCGCCAGACTACAAAAAACTTGTAATCGGGCTCTTGGCGGTGGCTCTTGGCAGTGCGGGGCATGGCGGTGGCAAACCGCCTGCCCTCGCACTGCCAAAAGTTGTAATCGGGCCCATAGAGGTAGTCAAAAAGACCGAAAGCTGTCTGACATAATCAACAGTACAGTATACAGGACAAAGAGATCTGTAGAGATAGAAAGAGAAGATTAAGGATGCAGATCTAGAACAGCGCTGGGTCACAGATCATCCAGCGGTATGGACACTTTTGCCAATTGTGCAAACCTAGCAGCGGAAAATGGCTATTGAAAATGTTAGAAGACTACCCACATGTTCTGGCAGCCCAAGTCTTCATTTTCAAATAATGTCTGTTTTATGTAGTTCTGTCAGTTTCATTGTAAAGTTGTATGACCATTTAGGACTGAATGGGGGACATTAACCAAGCCCTCACTGTGAATGTACAGAGCATACAGTCAAAAAAATTAAACTGCATTTAAAATAAGTATTTGCCCACACCATTACAAAACACAACATTGAGAACAGTTATTGTTAGCTCTAGGTCCTTCTAGAGAGTGGCCCACGGTGTCTTCATGCTCATGTAGCACCCAACTTATATGAGGGGATTTCCTTCACAATGCAGTGCTCGCAAATGCAGTGTGCCATGCTGCGTTGTACCAGCACACATACTACTGCCACACAAGACATGGTGTGCTGTTGCTGCTCTCTGAGAGTTGCTGCTGCAACTGACACATGCACAGTGTAGTGCAATCTTGCTGCAGCAGAAGTGGTTTCTTCTGGGCTTTTGTTTTGTTAGTGTGTCTTTACTGAAGAACATAGACACTTTACAGTCCATGCACTACAATGGAAGAACTCCTTTGGTGGACTAACTCAATAGCTGCCCAGTTAAATGCTGAGCTGCCTTACAGACGCTCATCAGTAAACTGGTGGTGCCAAATTACTTTTTTGTTTGCTTTGTTGTGATGTCTCTAACCACGGAGCAAACACAAGGAGATGATGGACGGAGCGCTGAAACTTTTCAGACACTCACCCCCAGTCACAGATCTGGGTTGAAACCATCATCATTCTTTAGCTCTCTTTACCACCTCAGTTTAGACCCAGCTGTATGCAAATCTGTCTTGACTCTGTGCCTCATGGGAACAGTCCAGCCCGAACTGCCAAGCCAGGTCTTCCCTGAACCGGAAACAAGCATCCTGGGACCGGTTTCTGGGTAACACCCTTCATCAGCCAGGCTAGCTTGAATCCAGTGGCAAAGTGAGCAAGGGACCCACGTCTGGGCATACCCTGCCAACTTAGGGTGAACAAAGCAAACACAAGGAGATGATGGACGGAGCGCTGAACCTTTTCAGACACTCACCCCCAGTCACAGATCTGGGTTGAATCCATCATCATTCTTTAGCTCACTTCGCCACCTCAGTTCAGACCCAGCTGTATGCAAATCAGTCTTGACCCTGTGCCTCATGGCAACAGTCCAGCCCGAACTGCCAAGCCAGGTGTTCCCTGAACCGGAAACAAGCATTCTGGGACCGGTTTCTGGGTAACACCCTTCATCAGCCAGGCTACCTTGAATCCAGTGGCAAAGTGAGCAAGGGACCGACGTCTGGGCATACCCTGCCATCTCCTTGTGTTTGCTTTGTTCGCCCTAAGTTGGCAGGGTATGCCCAGACGTGGGTCCCTCTTTATAATGTCTTACATGATCAGCATCCAGGGGCAAGAAGACAACAGGGTCTGCTGAGGCTGGAGATGCCTCCCAGGGCCAGGATCGCTCCTCTACAGATGGCTCTGCTGCTGGCCCCAGTAAGTCCTCCTGTTGTTAATATTAATAATTATATTTCCCTAATTTTTACTGCACCTTATTTTTTTTAACTATTATTTCCATTTCCTAATTCTATTTTTTATCAAATCTTCTTCAATCTATCTGTTTCTAAATTCTTGTTATCCCTGCATTACCTACCTACTTAGTTATTATATTTCTAGTGTCTGGTTATTTTTTGTACATCAATCTAACTGCCTCTGACTCTGTACTACTATTAGTCTGTCTGTAGCTTGCTTTATAATTTATTCTGGTTTTTCAGTCAGCTTTCCCTCTCCCCTTATATTTTGTGGACTGCCTAGTGGTGGTACTACTGTAAGACTCAGATAACACATTGGTCCTTTACTAGTACTCTGTTGTGCAGATTGCATGCCCAACTAAGGTATTCTACGCATGTTTGTTGAGATTAGAAGGCTTTCTTTTACTTTCTTTCTCATGCTCAATCAGTAAATAAAATGATGGTCACGTTGGACACCCCAAAGTAGTGTATTTTTACTTTTTCTCATCTAGGCCTAGTACTATTATTATTATTAGCAGCAGTTGATTGTGAACAACTGATTACCGTGCACCATGGCTGGAAGGAAGTATGAGGAGGAGGAGGGAACAATTATATTTTCCAACCAAAGAGAGAGGACTCGAGAGACCTCATGCCCGATTGTCCGCCCAGTTGGCCACTCTTTCTTTTTAAAAAGTTTTAAAACTCATATTCACCAATAGCTCTAGTCACTGAGTCCAGTCCTTTAGGTTGTCCTCTTCTTGAGAGGCTTTTCAAAAATTGCCACCAACAAAATGCCCAACCAGATATTTTACTATTTTTGATAGGATAGGACATACTACTGTCTACTCTACTCTAGTACCCGATTTGTACTAGTGATGTGTGTGGTGTATGTATGTATTGTATTTTCAATCTTGCTAGTGAAAAAAAAAAAATAGGGGGAGGCGTATATGGCATCTAAAAAATGTGTAATGTTTTTTCTGGGTATACCGACCACCGGTGCCAGGGCCAGCGGCGGGGCAGGCGACGCCAGCCAGGAGGGAGCAGATGCAGCAGCTGCAGGGGTGGGTGAGCCAGTAGCAGTGGCGGGTGGTGGTAAGTTATATTCCTTACTTATTGACAATACACACTCGCTGCAAGGGTGTACACTGTACTGTTGAGAGAGACTAAGTTGTTGTGAACAATGGATGAAGAAGACACCCTTTACTTAGCATTAGCAATAGGAGTAGTAGCGGGATTTGAGTAACTAATGGCCTCTTCTATCTGGCTTCAACTCAGCTGGGAAAGTTTTATTATGAAGAAGACTAAGAGTCAGACAACCTTGATGGATGGGTTGAAGAAAAGAAGGATGGAAGGAGGAAGGACGGGTGACATGTAATATATGACTGGCAGAGAAGGATGCGTGGGTGAAGGAAGGTGGCCCGGGATGCATAGGAGGCTGATAGGAATCGGATGCATGGGTGGTTGAAGGATGGGTGAAAGGTGAAAGAAAGGATGCCTGCCTGGGTGGGTGAAACTGTATGGGTGATAGGAATCCTCCGGGGGGGTTTGATGAGTCAAACTCAAAGGCAAGCAAGGACGCATGGGTGATGGTTTGAAAAAAAATTACAATTATATGTTGTTGGTGAAAGGTTTTTGAGAGATTAGAAAGAATGATAGCCATGTTTACTGTGAATGGATGGATGCCTGGATGGTATCCAATCATAGCATAGGTGGAGACTGTCACTGGATGAAGATAATGTAAAAGAAAAATAAACTGTGCCAGAGTAGCAAAGCCAAGGGTGAAGATAAGAATAAGATTAGAATAAAAAAAATATAATGCTAGAAGAGCAATGCAATGATAAATGGAAAAATCACTGGGAAGAGAAACAAGGACTGTTTTTTTCCAAGGTTTTTGATTCAAGGTTGTATTTCAGAATACTCCCTTGACTCACAGTAGTTTGCAAGCACAACATATATATTGTGTTTGTATGTACCCATACCCACCCATTATCAATCGCCTCCCTCCGACTCTGCATGGTTACACAATCAATCAATAGTACCGCACGTCGTCCAATATATAATCATTCAGATCAGATATCATCCGCCTTGCTGTAGTAGTCAGGGTGAAAGTGAAATTGAGCAGTTGCCATTGATGTAACAGAGTATGGCCATAATAGAAAAATAATCATTGAGTGATGCCATTTGTCACAGTACTTACCACTTTCTGAGATCACATTATTATCTGCCTCTAACTGGCACCATTCTCCCAGTGGCTGTCACCCAGGACATACAGCTGTGGATGTTCAATTAATATGTAACTATGACATTTTTCCATACCCATATACTGTTTGTAGTGAGATATGTCAATACTTTGTATGTGTCTCATTCCAAAACTGTAGTCACCCAAAGTTTCCTGGTGTTCACACTATCTCTCATGCATCAAACAACATCAGGGGACATCTCACAAGCAGCAATTCTGCATATACTATATACTAATTTGCACATCCATTTGCATCGTAATGAACCCCTTTCTCATCTCAAACAAATGTATGTTCTTTTATCAGTTTATCCAACAAAGGGAATAAGCCATATCTTTTTGATATTTATCAGCATCGACATATTGTCACGCCTGTCACCGTTGCCCTCAGTTACTCAGTCAGAATTCTAAAGTTTCTCATTATTCTTTTCTGCAGCTGCTACATCAAGGGACGCATATCAATAGCCACCTTCAGGTAGAGCTGGCCAGCAGCTGACATCACGGAGTCAGTCCTGATAGCAAGCACCTGTGGTATTTCATGGTAAGACACTACTGTATCTCATGCCAATGAGTACATGCCAAACACCAGACATTCATATATGTCGATGTTGTGTCCCATATGTCCCTGTTGAAGTGCAATGTGCACCTGTAAGTTACATTACAACATGCCTTGCTGAGTGAAACATGCCTCTCCACCCTCTGACTGTAAAAGTTCCAACTGTCATTTGACTTCCCTAGCAGCCTCAGCCTGGTGATAATGCCATTGCATCCACAAGCAGAGGACGGCAAGAAATCCCAGGAGAAAACCCGCTGCTTCTGCAAACGGACATCTCCGGAGCTTCCACCATCACAGATGTAGAGGAGATTGTTAGTGCTATGCAGGATCAAGCCCCTCTTGCTATATGCTTCGCTGCAAATGATGCATTACAAATCCTCTGGGGACTACCTTCGGGTATGTCATGGAACTGAAATATGAGGCACACATCTGACAAAAATGTAATATTTCATTAAGTGTGTAGGAAGGTGGAATCTGACTATATGGTTGCCCCCACTTTTTTTTATGGTGTTTTGCTGGTTTATGACTTAGTTGGACTGGGATCCTGCTATTCAGGGCCCCAGTCTATCTGCTTTCTCTGTAAAATGGTTTCCATGTGCCTTAGGCACATCTCTGATTGGAATCTGGAGTGCCCTTATAAGTCCCTAGTATATGGTATACTATGTACCAAGGGCATAGGTACCTCAGAGGCCTGCCAGGGGCTGCAGCATGTATTATGCCACCCCTGGAAGGCCATCCAAACTGACACCACAGGTCTGCTACTGCAGCCTGGGTAAGGTGGTGCATGCACCCTTACTGTGATATAGGTTACCTATATCACGAAATACATACACACATATAAACCTATAAGTCACTCCTAAGGCAGGCCTTATCAATCCTAAAGGCAGAGTGCGTGGTTCCTATGTGAGAGGGTGCCCCTGCATGAGCAGGGCCCCTCTGCAGCGTTCGGAGACCATCTCTGATGCTGTTTGTAGTGCAGCCTGACCATATACTCTTAAGCGCATTATATCCTCGCGGTAAAATGCTAACTTTGGAATGGCTGCACCTAAACATGTCGTGTTTGGTGTCAAACATCTTGGAATACTACCCCCCCGCCAATCCTGGCGGCGGGGGTAGCATTCCACCCTTCTAGAGGGAAAGACATGTTAACTCTGGCTTTCCCGGTAACTTCTTTCTGAAGCCCTGGCATCACAAAATGGATGCTGCTGCCACAGACACAAGTCTGGCCTCCTGCTGCTGGACGAAACTCCGGCAGGGGAGGCCTGGACAATAGGTTTCCTGTTGCAGGGAGGTGTGACCACCTCCCCAGACAGGATAATGTGTATTGGGGCTGGGTGGGTGCACTCTTAGAGTGCTTTGAAGTCCTGCACTGGGGGAGCAAAAGGCTCCTCTGTGCATATGCCAGTTCAAACCAGCTCAGGGGCTACCTGCCCCTGCTCTGGTGCGAAACTGGACAAAGGGAAGTGGGTGTAGCCACCCCCTCCCTTGACCCTCCCATAGGTGGGGTCATAGAGTTAGTCCCTCCCTGTTTTACTGGTTAAAATGGGGAACCCTTGCCACAGCAAGATTAGATTATACCTGGACGAAACTCTGACACGGAATCCTGGACCTTCGACGCTCTACGACAAGATTAGAGGACTGAAGAATCTCCCTTGGGGTCAAGGAGTGACTCCCCTGCTTGGCAGGCACCAAAGAAGCATCTGTCCGGTTCGCATCACTGAAGCTCCCGTCGGACGCCGAAGTCATCGCATCACCAGAGGTGGATTCTCAGACTTCCCCGAGGCTACCCTGAGTCCCCAGCAAAGCTGAGGCCCGTGGCTATTGTGGGTGACTTGAGACCGTGACCCCTGGATACCGAGCACACTTGCAAGTGCACCATCTTCTGGGTCTCCCAAGAAGTCGTGCTTTGGGCTCCGAGTAGCCCTAGTCTCCAGCACCACCTGCACCGAAGATCACTGGCCCCCACTCCACGAGTGTCCTGTAAAACAGCTCCACGTGCGGCGTCACGAGGCTCCTTCGCGGTCGCTAGCCCGTTGGCTAGTAGCCCTTGACGAAGGCCAATCTTTTTTTTACTTGGCATCCTGGTTGCTCCAGGCCTGCCCTCACTTACCCTCGCTGGGTGAGTTCCCCAGACCTTGCTGGTCTGCATCATCGACGATCTACATCTTACTCGAGACTTGCTGTTGCCAAGGCTTGTTGGGTCCAATCCGGTCGCCGACACCTCAGCACTCGACAAACATCGAGCACCAGCCCGAATCCTGCTCCTGGTCGCCGACAACGCCTCCCGGACCTCGTGGCTGAAGAGTCAAGACGACCGTCACCGCACCTGAAGCACTCGACATCGGTGGGCATCTGTCCATCGCCTTCCTGGTCACTGGCTAGTGACCCAGACTCTGTCCCTTCTGCTTTCAGGTTCTTCAGAACTCCGATCCACTCTTGGATCCACCCGGACACTTTTCTCCTGGTCGCCAGCAGCACTTTGCAGCAGATCGCCATACGAAACGACGACGAAACCCGACCCCGAAAGGCACCTATACACCCGGCTTCCCTGGGTGAGGTAACACGAGTACTCCGGTGCTCCCGTGGGTAGAGACTCTTCAAAGTCCTAGATCTCAAAGGGTTTTGTCCTAGTCCTCTTTTAAGTGTCCCTTTCCTCTATTTTCCCGATCCCGACTTTCTCCATAGAAGTTAACGGCGTATCGCGGTTGTGTATATACACTGCACGCGTCTCCCGTGGGTCCCCTGTGTCACTACCTTGGGTGGTTCCTTGTGGTCCAAGCACTTCTAGAGGCTCTAGGCCTAGTGTCTAGTTCAGTCGTGGTTCGCATACCACTTTATTGGTATATGGTTTGGTACGCCCCTAGGGCCCAAACGTGTATTTGTGCTATTACTGTGATTTAAGATCTTATAACCTATGTACTTGAACTCTAGCCTCATAAAGAGACTAGAGGGGTGTGTTTAGTAATAAATACATATATTTTGAATATATACCTGGTGTGGTGCTCTTTCATTTGGTCACTCAAGAGATTATAGACTGGTAAAACAAGCTGCTTTACATTCCTTCAAGACTTAGCCTGAAGGCTGCTCTCCATAGCTACCACTAGGATAGCTTTCAATAAGGTTGTCTTTAACCTACCTACCATAAGAGTCGATTTGGACTGGTGCAAGGTGCCCACTATAATTAGTGGACAGCATATGCCAGGCCAACTTCTCACAAAGTGGAGATACATTTCTTTTTGTGCCCCTAACAACCTAAGTCGCTTAACATTTTTGTGCGCCCATGATTTCCTTTTTCCTACAGGCACCTCAACACCATTTGTCTAGAAAGTTATATCTTAGGGCTTGAGGACAGACATTGACTTTGTGGTGTGTATTGTGCATAACAGGCAAAGCATTCTGAAGTAAAGAGGCAATAGCAGGTTTGTGAACAGCTTCTTTATTCAAAGTCTCCTAGCTATCTTTTGTTTTAAAACTGCACCTTACGCTGAGCATTCTACAACTGTAGGAATGTTCCAATAGTGATAGCTGGTGAAGGGGTGACATCACCAAGAAGGGAAGGTACGGAAGGTGGTAGAAATGAGAGGAGAAATAACAGGTAAATATAGAAAACAATAAATAGGGGTAGTTATAACACATCTCCTCTTAATAGTGAAGCAATGGAGAAAAGGAAAATTCAGTTCATATCATACAAAAGTCTCATTGCCATTTTGGAGCATAGCCAAATCTCTTGGTAGAAAGGGTGCTTTCTTCATTAGACTGGGTCGTTGAAGATCTTTCTTTTACACCACAAATATTTTCAATTATAGGAGGGCATTTAATAAACCTGTCCATGCTCCACCTTTGTGCATTGTCCATGATAGCAATGTTGCATTTGAGTTCAACAATATGCATTGGTTTAGAAAACTTACTTCCACTGCCCTCCTGTTGAATAGGTCTTTTAGCCAATACATACTCACCCACAGACCAATGTTGACATTTCTCCCCATGTTTATGATCACACTATTTTTGTATTTCCTTTGATGACTTAAGATTCGGTTCCTGTAATTTTCCTTGTCAAAACACACGGCACAACACCACTCAATCAACTGGGGCATAATTTGGGGCAAGGTTTTCTTCCCCTGAGAGAAACAAACAGATATATATCTGTGAGCAGGTTGGGAGTAGTGTGAAAAGCCCATAACATTTTCTGAAAGGTTTTTACTACAATGTACCCATTTACACTGGCAAATTGTATACACTCCTTTCCATCATTCTATTAGCCCTTTCTTCAAGGCTGTTATTCCAAGAACAATACAAAGCACTTTTAAGGGGTTCAATAGATAGTCTGGATAAGAACTCTTTCATGGCATTTGAGTTGAACTACACCACATTACCTGTGATTAAAATGGAAGGAATTCCTCCAAATGGAAAGGTATTTTAAATGGTCTCTGGAACTAAATGGGAGCTTCAATTCGTTTTGATCTTGTCACTTAGAGCACAACTTTTACTCTCTTTTACTTTTTATTCCACCAATGATTTCATTCTAGTGAACCAATAATTCATCAAACTCCGGTCTTAGTATAGCTTCTTTCTAAATGACCCTCGTGTTCTAGGTCCATGATCTTGTTTTTCAACACCATAAGAGCTATGACATTGTCCTTTCTTAAAACCATGTAGTCCACCACGTTCAACTCATTCCTGACCTACCAGTAGAGTTTTAGATCATCACTAAGGGCACTACACTTAGAAGGCTATCACTGAACAATATAGGCCTTCAGCTGATTCATTACCCCATCCTTATTCATACATTACTTCCACTCATCCATGGAAATAGCAGAATTTGTAATCTTCAGTACAGGCTATTCAACCGTATCATAGTCATCCTCAATATCTAAAGGGGCTCTTGAATGAAAATCTGATGCTAGGTTATGTTCACCAGGACATACTCCACCCTGTAACAAAAACCATCCTACTCCAGAACCCACTTAGCAATGCGAAGAGTGATATTTTCTGCTGTCTTGGTTGTGAACATATAGATAAGAGGTTTGTAGTCTTTTTGTACAGAGAATGTAGTCCCCACAAGAATAAATAAAATGTTTAATATCCCAAAAAGAGGCTAAAGCTACTTTTTCTACCACAGAAGAGTTTCCTTCTGATTTGGAAAGTGAACGAGATACCAATGCCACAGTTTTCTCCCTGCCCATTTGGTAGAGTATGGCCTCCAAACCTCTGTTACTGGTATCCGTGTTAAGGAAGGTTTTTCTATTAGATTCAAAGTTTTCCAGAGAAGGGGCCAAGAGGATCACTTCCTTTACTAATTCAAGTGACTTTTGACACTTATCATCCCTATTGTACTTGTTGCCATTTTTCTATAACTCATGGAGATTATAAGTAATCTCTGAAGTATTGTTGAAAATGGATATGAGTTCTTCCTTGCTGGTGGGATGCAGAGCTTTTTACAGTATCTGATAAACTAATTTATGGTCTGAAGCCATTTTTAGGTCTCGCCTACGCAGCGCGCATGCGTTGCATAGGAAAGAGACCTCTTGAAATGGATTCAGCTTTGCAGGCAAAAACGTGCACGTGTTGCATTGCTTTCAATGCAACGCGTGCACGTTTGGCGATTCCCTTGCGGGAGCGAGCGGCGCCATATGTTGGCAATTATTGCGCTCGCTCCCGCAAGGGAAACGCTGCCTGCTCTCGGCTGCACTCCACCCACCCCCTACTTGCGAGGCGCGCGCGCTTGTTTTTTTTGGTTTCCGGCACGTTACGTGTTTGTGCATGTTTACAAAATGTGGCTTTACTTCCTCCTTCCAGGATGTTGCTTCCGGGCTATGGCGTTAGATGAACAGTGCATGTTTGTTTTATTAATAATTTCCTGCACGTATGTGTTTTTACATGTTTTTGAAATGTCTCTATTCTTCTGGACTGTCGCGTTAGAGTAACAGTGCCTTTTTGTTTAATTTTTGCTTTCCGCCCGTCGATTTCGTCAATCAGAGTAGCCAATCATTTCGCGTCAGCACTACCGTTCCTCCAATTAGAAGCATAGCAGCTCACATTGTGGAAAATACCTGCACATTTTACTTTCATAAAGATGAAACTTGCCAATATAAAGTACTTGGCAGTGAAATTGAGCTTTTTCCTTGCCATTCGCCTCTTGGCTGTCACCTTTCACCTCCTAGTTGCTTCCTTTCATCTTGTCGCTGCTGCCTTTTACCATCCTTGCTGCTGCCTTTCACATCGGGTTCGTCGTGGTACTGGTGTTTCACTGTCGCTTCTTAAACATCTGAAGCTACCCGTAGGTAAGTTTCTGCATTGTACCCACTGCTCTCACTGCCTGTTTTTTAACCTTCGCCAAACATAAACTAAGTTTTGCCCCACGTCACATGACAGTCGTACGCACATTCTTAGTCCCCAGAAGCTCACACTCTCCAAAAACAGACTTTCTCGCACACACAATTATTAACAGACTAAAAAACAAACGCATGCACATCCGACATAGACACAGCTAGTGTATCCTGTAATTATTTGCGGACTTGTCTCCTTTATTGCTCTTTCTCGAGCATGCATGTCCTAATTTCTAAGAATGACACAGCGCTCACGATGATGGTAACCGTGTTGGGCCTGCTTACATTTCACATGCTTTACTTAATCCTACATTTCCATATACGTGTTTGATTTTTCCCAGGATGTTATTACTTTTGTTAACAGTCAGCATATTTTACTCTTATGTCCCCTTCCTCATAACTTATTTCCAATTTTCTAGTTCTCCAGCGCAGCCAGATCATACAAATAGGAATAGGGCTTTGCATTTATCATCACTCTACTGCAAACCAAAATAAACAAAATTTAAAAAAACAGGCATTATTTCTTTCGCAAACTCAGTTTAAAAAAATGTGGATCACTGTGCTTATGGCTGGGAGATTATTCATGTTCAGGGCACACAGAGTGGGCGCCGCAGGGCAGATTAGCCATGAGGAGCCTGGCATACCGAAGAGCAGTCAGCAAAGCGGGGCCGCGGCCTTAGGGAAGGGTTCGACCCCCCACTGCTCTGACGTGCTGTATGGTCTGTCTGTGAGGCGTGAAAGCAGACGGCACGTCGCACTCTGGGGTAAGGTTTACACAGCTTATGGCCAAAACTCCCTGTAAAACGAGTATTGTGTGCAGTACGGGTTTACAAGGGTTTGAAACATTAGTCTCATAAGCTCATTACCAGGTTAAAATGTGACCCTATCTCCAGAACTGTCATGCCTTTTCTTATCTCTCATAATTTCATATTAGTTGCCTGATTTGGTATATCATATTTTGCTGTTTGCTCGTCATTCTTGACCTGATGTACCTCATGACCATCTTTTATTCGTTCTGATCTTCATTTCGTTTCATATTGTGCCATGTATAACAATACAAATGTATAGTACATTCTACCTGCCTATCCTACATGCGTTATGTACTACTGCAACATGCAACCTTTCTGTTTGTCCTTTGTCATAAAAACCAATAAAGTTTTTGAAATTTTAAAAAAAAACTGTGAAGACCATTCAGAGCTAAAGGCAGGCCCTGGTGCATCTGCAACCCATTGTTAGCTGACAAAGGGTCAACGAAGCACCGGTTCTCTTGGGTACACATATGAAGTTGAGGGAACTAGCAAGAGAAACCCTGTGGCTGGCATCTCTTCAGACAGTGATAGGTGGAGGAAGGAGAGGATAATGAGCAGATCTAGACATTCATCCTCCTCTGCACCAGTTACCCTTCCCCAGGTATGTGGAAAGAGGCAGATTTACAGCACTTAGTGGATGAAGTCATGGCTAAGGCGCTGGCAGGAGGCAAAGCATTGAGGAGGGATGAAAACAAAATCAAAAGAGGGAACATGAGTTCCCCGCTTCCTGTTCTGTTTCTCCAAAGGAGACAGACCCTTCTAGCAGGGGAAGGTTTATTACCTCCTTGTCTGTCTTCCTCACCGCAGTCTAGTGTGAATATAAGGACCCCCTGTTACTAATTAACATTCACAGGACAGGGAAAATGCAATCGTTAATATGAGAAATCCCTAGTTACTTGCTGCCAACCCACTAATTCAGTGTTTGGGTTTCCCTTGGACAGAACCATGGAACTTTGCCATTGGTTAAAACAATGTTACTTTTACCTTCTGTTTTGGCTTCTTTTGTACTGCTTGCATCTCCCCTTTAAATAGTAGAGTATTTCTTGGGGACATTGAAGTTTTTGGGCAGAAAGGCACAGCGAAGACTCACCAGTCCTGTAAAATACCCTGCTTTATAGGTTGTCTCCTTCAGTAGCACAGATTCGTGGAATTCTTTTGGACTGAATAGTTGCACTAAGCGCTTTGCTCATTGCATATCGATATTTCCTAGGGGTTGTCATGCCTGATATTTCAGGGGGCGGTTTCAGTTGATTGTATGCCTTATGCGTGGTGCACTATATACAGGCAGACTGTAGACTAGTTTAATGTACAGAACATGATTAATTATTGAAGCTTGGATTGACAAATTATCAATTCACTTTTCTGATTTTGCTTAATTGATTTCATCATCTAATCTGATGTTAATATGTTCAGACTATAATATAGTACATTTAAATACTAATAGTTGATTTTATGACAATGTGTGTCTTTATGCATTTAGAATATTTTGCTTGTGATGGTTTACATATTTTATGGAAATAGTTTCATTAATTAACAATAAATGACTGAACTCTGAGCAGCGTCTATCTACTTTGATCGGTCTGGTGGGGTTTGGCTTGAGGTCCAGTGGGCCTGCTTCTAAAGCTTCTTTTCCAGCCAGAGAACCTGTAGCCAATAGGTCTCGCCTTTGGGACCTTATAAGTGTTTAGCCATACAACAGTTGATGTTGTTGCACCAAGGATATTGTGCTGCATAACTAAATACTTATAAGGTCCCAAAAGCGAGACCTATTGGCTATGCCAATGCTTGTTTTAAATAGTCGCTGTACAATAGGCTATGGAGGTAACTCCAATTTGACATTTGTCTTGTTTAAGAGTGAGACCTGCAGCTCTTAACTGGGACAAGGCTATGTTCAAAATGTTGTTGTGTTCCTGAATGGATGCCCCATAAACAAGAATATCATCCTGGGAATATACCTTGTTAGGAATACCTCTCAAAAACGTCTGCTTGATTTTTTGAAACACTTTCACTGCCAAGGCAAGTCTGAACAGCATTCTGTGAAACTTAAATGCTCCTGTGGACGTGATGATGTCTGTTAATTCAGGATGGCATTCTACTTGGTGGTATGCCATGAATACGTCTATGATTCTAAAGCAAGTCACTGTGGCAATAGTGCTTAACATATCATGTTTGTGGGATACAGGGTTTGTCTCTATTCATACACTGTTGTTAAGGTCACAAAGGTCTTTCTTGACTAAAACAACTAGAGCAAGCCATTCTGAGCAATCTATAGATTGAAATGTACCCAGATCTGTGAGATGCTTAAGTTCCCTCTCTAGTGGTTCATTCTTTAAACGTGGTACAACACAAGCTTTGCGGACCACAGGAATAGTGGAAGATTTTTATTTTATTTTGTGTTGATACCCAAACAATCAATCAATCAATCAATCAATCAATCATGTCACTTATAAAGCGCACTACATACCCGCGAGGGTCTCAAGGCGCTGGGGGAAGAGGGGGGTGGTGCTGCTACTGATCGAAGAGCCAGGTCTTGAGGAGTCTTCTGAAGGCCAGTAGGTCTTGGGTCTGTCGGAGGTTGGTGGGGAGGGTGTTCCAGGTCTTGGCGGCGAGGTGGGAGAAGGATCTGCCGCCGGCGTTCGTTTTCCGGATGCGGGGGACTGTGGCGAGGGCGAGGCCAGCAATAAGCCTAGTTTATCATTAAACAGTTCAGGAAAGTCTTCACATACTTGTTGACCAGTCATTGACCTGTTTACAACTAGGACCTGTTCTGGTTTATTGGGATCTAAAGTGATACCTAGTTCTTTTTGGTGTTGCCACCTCAGAAGATCTGAAACATTTTCTACAACATAGACTTTTCCAAACATGGAAAGGTGTTTAAAAGAAGTCTTTATCATCCTTATCAGAGGAATTGGATCCCAATTGCACTCACTTGGGGAAATATCAGGGGTTTCCAAAAGTGAATCAATATGCAACAAGAGTAGTTTGTAGTCACTTGTTGCTCGGATATGAACTTTCCTTAAGTAAATGAAAAGACAAGAGGCGTTTGTGAAAACAGGAACAAGTTGGTTTAATTAAACGCTGTGGCCAGGATAGCCTCGACAGAGTGCGTCTTCTCAAAGTCTCTTGGTGTACAAAGTTTTGGCCGCTGTTATATACAGTTCATGAGGTACAATAAAGCAAATTTCTACATTCCAAAAAAGCATCCAAGTCATAAATCAACAAATATGGGCATCTGATAAGCACACAGATGGCTCTCGGTCTCGGGGAGAGCCAGTGTGGGCCAGTGTGTCTGTGTCCAGACGTCTGGCATGAGTAGTACTTGATCGCTATGTGTGGTGTGCATGTCATGTCCTGATTGGTTGAGTGTTTCTATCTACTTGTGGTATCTAGATTTCTGGTATTTTGGGGAATGCGAACCCTTGGCCAAATGTGTTTTATTGGGTCCAATTTCCTCGATCTGTTTGTGGTGCAGCTATCTGTGGGATCGATCAGGGTTTTCCCTGGGTGCATGGTTGTCTTTAGGTTAAGAGAGACTCCACCTATGACCTGGCATTCGATAGGCGTGGGTGTGGGTCATAGAACTTGTCTAACCACATATCTCTGACTCAGGGTTGATGGGGAGGTCACCTTGGGTGAATCCGACAGCAATCATACAAGTTAATTGGAACGTTTTAAAATAATATGGCAGTCACTGGTATCATTTTTATCGACATCCTAACCATTGTGTATATGGTTGTCATAGCATACATTGACATTGTTCTTTACTGGTATTGACACGATTAAGTTTGCTTAAGTCATAACATGCATTGGCATTGTTATTACTAGTAACAGTATCGTCATTTGAGCATGGATTATGACATACATTGATCTCGTCATTGCTGGTGTTGGCGCTACTGTGTGGGTACAGGTTATGACATACATTAACATTACATTGACGGGTACTGACAGGGTCGTGCGGGCACAGGTTATGGCACACGTTGATATTACATTTATTGTTATTGCCATTGTCGGGCCTGCACACATCACTGTAATCATTGACATCGTATTCACACACTGTTGCTAATGAGGGTGAACAGTGAGTAAGAACCAGCAAACATTTTTACTGGTTCTCCATTTAGGTGAATAATATATTCAGAATACACCGAAAAAGCATTAGGGAAACCCTCATTTACCTGTAAGACAATTTTGCTTATTTCTTGGGTGCCCTAATCCAGACACTTAACCTGTTTGCTTTCACTGCCCACAAAAACCCTTGCATAATGCCCTTCCTTGTTGCATTTGGGGCAAGTAACATACCTAGCCTGTGAATTTACATTATTGGCTAAATAGTTGCTACTACCACATCTGAAACAAGTCATTTGTTTGATTCTAGTATGTGCTTAGTACAATATCCAGCGAGATTAAACATACATCTCTATCAGGTTTTTTATCCCTTTTCTCTGCAATCGTTTTCCATTGTGTCTTCATTTCCTTACTGAATATGGCAGAGTGTTCGACTTTGCAATTTCTATGGCGGCCTGCAAACTGGGAATCTTAGCTGGTGTATGTATTCATTATCGGTACAACAAACCAATTGGTCGCAAATTAAAGAATCATTCAATGGCCTAAAGTCACACAGTTTGGTAGGCCATGAGGAACAGTAATGCAATTTGTGAGAAGTTGGCCTGGCATATGCTGTCCACTAATTATAGTGGGCACCTTGCACCACTCCAAACAACCCCTTATTGGAGATAGGTTAAAGACAACCTTTATTGAAAGCTATCCTAGTGGTAGCTATGGAGAGCAGCCTTCAGGCTAAGTCTTGAAGGAATGTAAAGCAGCTTGTTTTACCAGTCTATAATCTCTTGAGTGACCAAATGAAAGAGGACCACACCAGGTATATATTCAAAATATATGTATTTATTACTAAACACACCCCTCTAGTCTCTTTATGAGGCTAGAGTTCAAGTACATAAGTTATAAGTTAGTTATCTACAGTAATAGCACAAATACACGTTTGAGCCCCAGGGCGTACCAAACCATATACCAATAAAGTGGTATAAGAACCACGACTGAGCTAGACACAAGGCCTAGAGCTTGTAGAAGTGCTTGGACCACAAGGAACCACCCAAGGCAGTGACACAGGGGACCCACGGGGGACGCGTGCAGTGTATGAACACAGCCGCGAACCACCGTTAACTTCTATGGGGAAAGTCGCGATTTGAATTTAAAAGAAAAGGGACACTTAGAGGAGGACTTGGAGCAAACCCTTTGAGAACTAGGCTGTTCTAGTGTCAATACCCACGGGAGCACCAGAGTACTCGAGTTACCTCACCCAGGGGAGCCGGGTGCATAGGTGTCTTTCGGGGTCGGGTTTCATCGTCGCTTTCAATGGCGATCTGCTGCAAAGGGCTGCTGGCGGCCAAGTCGAAAGTGTTCGGATGGATCCAAAGGTGGATCGAAGATCTGAAGAACCTGAAAGCAGAGGGGACAGAGTCTGGGTCACTAGCCAGTGACCAGGAAGGCGATGAGCAGATGCCCACCGATGTCGAGTGCTTCAGGTAGGTTGACGGTCGTCTTGACTCTTCAGCCACGAGGTCCAGGAGGCGTCGACGATGACCAGGAGCTGGATTCGAGCTGTCCCACGACGTCTGTCGATTGCAGGTGTGTCGGCGACCGGATTGGACCCAACAAGCCTTGGCAACGGCAAGTCTCGTGGAAATGGAAGAAGGACGATGTTGCAGACCAGCAAGGTCTGGGGGACTCACCCAGCGAGGATAAGTCAGGGCACACCTGGAGCAACCAGGGAGCCCAAGCAGAAAAAGATTGGCCTTCAGGAGGGCCTACTAGCCAACGGACTAGCGACCGCGAAGGAGCCTCAAGACGATGCATGTGGAGCTGGCTCACAGGACACTCGTAGAGTGGAGGCCAGTGATCTTTGGTGCAATTGGTGCTGGAGGCTGGGGCTACTCAGAGCCCAAAGCACGACTTCGTGGGAGACCCAGAAGAGGATGCACTTGCAAATGCATTCGGTGTCCAGGGGTCATGGTTCCACGTTACCCACGACAGCTACGGGCCTCAGCTTTGCTGGGGACTCAGGGCAGCCTCGGGGAAGTCTGGAAATCGACCTCTGGTGATGCAAAGACTTCGGCGTCCGACGGGAGCTTCAGCGATGCAGACCAGACAATTGCTTCTTTGGTGCCTGCCAAGCAGGGGAGTCACTCCTTGACCCCAAGGGAGATTCTTCAGTCCTCTAATCTTGAAGTAGAGCGTCGAAGGTCCAGGATTCTGTGTCAGAGTTTTGTCCAGGTTAATCTAAAGTCCTAAGGACTGGGGTCCCCTACTTATACTAAGGTAGGGGGTTGGACATACTCTGTGGCCCCACCTATGGGAGGGTCAGGGCAGAGGGGTGGCTACACCCCTTTCCCTTTGTCCAGTTTCGCGCCAGAGCAGGGGCCAGGAAGCCCCTGAGCCGGTTTGAACTGGGGTATGCACAGGGACACCAAGTGTGCCCCCAGTGCAGGACTTCAAAGCACCCGAGAGTGCTCCCGCCCAGCCCCAATACACACTATCCTGTCTGGGGAGGTGGTCACACCTCCCTGGGACAGGAAACCTATTGTCCAGGCCTCCCCTGCCGGAGTTTCAGTCAGCAGCAGGAGGCCAGACTCGTGTCTGTGGCAGCGGCATCCATTTTGTGATGCCAGGGCTCTGGAAAGTCAGTACCGGGTATACCGGTGTGTACATGTCTTTCCCTCTAGAAGGGTGGAATGCTACCCCCGCCGCCAGAACTGGCGGGGGTAGTATTCCAAGATGTTTGACACCAAACACGACATGTTTCCGTGCAGCCATCCCAAAGTTAGCATTTAACGCGAGGTTATAATGCGCTTAAGAGTATATGGTCAGGCTGCACTACAAACAGCATCAGAGAAGGGTCTCCGAACGCTGCAGAGGGGCCCAGCTCATGCAGGGGCACCCTCTCACATAGGAACCACGCACTCTGCCTTCAGGATTGATAAGGCCTGCCATAGGAGTGACTTATAGGTTTATATGTGTGTATGTAGGTAGTGATATAGGTAGCCTATATCACAGTAAGGGGTGCATGCACCACCTTACCCAGGCTGCAGTAGCAGACCTGTGGTGTCAGTTTGGATGGCCTTCCAGGGGTGGCACAATACATGCTGCAGCCCCTGGTAGGCCTCTGAGGTACCTATGCCCTGGGTACATAGTATACCATATACTAGGGACTTATAAGGGCACTCCAGATTCCAATCAGAGATGTGCCTAAGGCACATGGAAACCATTTTAAAGAGGAAGCAGCTAGGCTGGGGTTCTGATTAGCAGGGCCCCAGCCAGACTAAGGTCGAAAAACAGTGAAGCATCAGCAAAAAGTGGGGGTACCCATGTGAAGCAGATCCTACTCTCCTACACAATTTACCAGAGTTTCTTGTTTACCTTGCATTCTGCTGATAACCTGTGTCTTTCCAAAACAACATTTATTTTGTCACTGTTGGACTTCGCCCTTTCTGCAAGGTCAACCCAGATGTTTGCCGAACCCATTTTTGTTGGCTTTTAGGACTCCAGCTAATCAGAAGTAAAGTTCTTCTGCTCTCTCCCTTAAACATGGTAAAATTGGCCTACACCTGACTGGTACATTTAATTTACTTATAAGTCCCTAGTATATCGCACTACATGCAACCCGGGGCCTGTCAATTAAATGTTAGAAGTGGGCTATGGCACACCGTGTGCCAACCACTAAAGTAGCACTGTAAAACATGTCTCAGGCCTGTCACTGCAGCCTGTAATGCAGTTTTAAACTGCTATTTTGACCTTGCAAAATAATTTTTTTGCCATTTCTAAGCCTTCAGTTTTAATACTTATAAGTCACTTCTAAGGTAGGCCCTAAAGGCTCATAGAACAGGGTGCGTGGTTTTAAAAAGTAGGATTTGGGTACTTAGGTTTTACATGTCAAGACGATGAGAAACTCCTAAAATCGTTTGTCACTGTAGCAAAGCTATCTCTCCCATAAACAAACACACAGTTAACCTATTACACTTAAAACAGGATAACTTCAGTTTAGGAATAGATAGTGTTAGAACTGGGGGTCTCTAGTTGGCTGAGGTAGGTACCTTAGGCCAAATAGGGCCCCTTGCTTCTAAGTCAGGGAAAGGAAGGACACCTTCTCAGATAGCCCCTGCTCACCCCCTCGGTAGCTTGGCACGAGCAGCCAGGCTTATCTCCAAGGCAAATGTGTAAAATATTTGCAACCACGCTCTCAGTGACACAGGGAACATAAATGGACTCCACACGAGTTTCATAAAAAACAAGTATAAGTTTATAAGAAAAAAAGATATACGATGAGACCACACGATAAAAATCCAACATATGCGTATTTGTAATATTTCACCTTGCCGGTTATTAGGCCAGCAAGCACTGGTAGGTTCTTGCAGTATTAATGAGCAATTCTCAATGATCTCATGCAGTCCTAATGCAAGGCTATGCAGTTCGTAATGCAAGAATCAGGCAATTCGTAATGCACCAATCAGGCAGTTCGTAATGCGACAATAATGCAATTCGTAATGCAACAATCAGACAGTTCGTAATGCAAAAATAGGGCACTTCGTAATGCAACAATGAGGCAGATCGTAATGCAAAAATAGGGCACTTCGTAATGCAGCAATCAGGCAGTTCGTAATGCAAAAAAATAAGGCACTTCGTAATGCAACAATCAGACAGTTCGTAATGCACAAACAAGATACTTCAGCACCAATCGCGGTGCTCTGCACGGTCTCTTTGCCACTCTTACTGACTCGCGGTCAGCTACTGCCAAAACATGCCCCCAACACTGTTATGATGGAAAACAAAGTGCAGCTCCACACTCCGGCCCCGGTACTGCCACTCCTCAGCAAGTACGGGCCGCGATACGGACTTGAGCGGAGGCTTGCACTGCAAAGATGGGAAAGGCCGAGAGCGTTTCTCTCGGAGCCCGCACCCCGCCCCAGGCGACGACACATGCACGCTCGCTGAGCGTTATCTGGGGGGTGCGATCTCACTCTCCTCTCCTCTCCTCACGACTTGGGCCCCCGATGCGACTTTGTTGATCTTGGGCAGTGGATCTCGGACCCCCGACGATGATGGTTCGAGGTCTCTCCTTGGCACAGGCAGGCTCGGGCAGGCGGCACAGCTCCTCTGGGGATGCCGGTCCGGGCCGATGGCAATGACGATCGCAGCAGCTCTGGTCACGCTGCTCGATCGACGCAGAGAACAAGACTGCTCCGGGACACACAGTCACAGGGCAATTCTCACGAAGGTCTCAGGCTGCAACAGGGCACACGCACACAGCGTCGCTGAGACTCACTTGAGCTCCGGGTGTACACAATCACAGGGCAATTCTCACGAAGGTCTCAGGCTGCACGAAGCACACAGCGACGCTGAGACTCACTTGGACTCCGGGTGCACACGATCACAGGGCAATCCTCACGAAGGTCTCAGGCTGCACGAAGCGCATGCACACAGAGTCGCTGAGACTCCCTTGGACTCCGGGTGCACACGATCACGGGGCAGTTCTTACGCAGGTCTCAGGCTGCAAAAAGCACACGCACACAGGGTCGCTGAGACCCACCTGGAAACTTTTGTGTTCCTGAGTTTCCACAACAGGGAGCCAGCTCTCCTCGGGCCCTTGGGGCAAGTTACTTCAGGACACAGCACTCAGCAAAGTCCTCTCAAGCAGGGGGACACAGCACACAGCAAAGTCCCTTAGCCTCTCCTTGGTTAAATCAGCAAACTGCAGGCCAGCCCCAGAACACACAGCAAGGGTCAGTCCTTTCCTGCAGTCTCTTCAGCTGTTTCTTCCTTGGGAGAGGTTCCTCTTGACCACGAAGTAGTTTCAATCCTTTTCAGTCTTGATCAGTCCAACGTTCAGGGGTTTCAGCTCTCATAGTTATACCCCTAAATGTCTTTGAAGTTTTTGTGTTCAGGGGGGCACTGACCCCTGTCTAAACCAGTTCTGGGTGTCTCCCTGCCAGTGACACCTTTTTCCTTTGATAGTGGGGGTCTGGGTCTTCAATCACTCAGCAGGAGATGGAGCCATTGTTTTATGGCGGCAGCCCAGGCCTCTTCACCTCCAGGGGCTACTCCTCCCTCCTACACTCCAGATGCAGGTCAGCCTGTTGCTGTCTCACCTCCTCCCCTGGGTCAGGACATTTCCCAGATCCTATCACATTTAAATCCAGACAGTCAATCCACAACCAGGCAGAGACACACAGAATTGTTAGAACAAAAAAACAGCCACTTCTAAAAGTGTGGTTTCTAAACACACAATGCAAAAACCACCTTCAGAAAAAGATGTGTTATTAAATTGTGAATTCAGGCACACTAAACTTCACCTCTCCATCTTAAGCCTATGGGAAGATAGGCTGGAAACATATTACACAGCCTCCCCCATTCTGTCCTATGGGCAAGATGGCCTTGCAACAGTGAAAAACGAAATGGAGAGTATTTCACTGTCAGGACATGGTACACACCTTAGTACATGTCCTACCTTTCACATACACTGCACCCTGCCCAGGGGGGTACCTTGGCCTACCATAGGGGTGTCTGATGGGCATAAAAAGGGAAGGGTAAGGCCTGGCAAGTGGGTGCACTTGTCAGGGCAACAAGGCAGTTTAACAAACTGCACGCAGACACTGCAGTGCCAGGCCTGAGATCTCTCTTTAAGGCTACTGGTGTGGGTGGCACAATTAGTGCTGCAGGCCCACTAGTAGCATTTGTATTACCAGCCCTGGCACACATAGTGCACTTTACTTGGGACTTTACTAGTAAGACAAATATACCAATTATGGACAACCAATTACCATTACACTTTATACAGGGAGCACTTGCACTTTGACACTGATCAGCAGTGGCAAAGTGCCCAAAGCATCTACGTTGGCAACACCATGTCAGAAAAAAAGTCTAGGGGGAAGGCAAAAAGTTTAGGGAACTTTAGCCAAAAAGGGCCAAGTCCAACAGATAGAGAAATACTTCTTTCACTCATTTGAATTGTAATTTTAAATTCTCTTTAATGGGAAAGATGGATTTTAAGTTACTATTCTGAAATGCCACTTTTAGAAAGTTTGCATTTTCCTGCTGAAATCAAATGTGCCTATCTGCCAGTGTCCAGGGTCACATGACTGTTGGCAAGGGGCAAATCGGGCCATTGTGTAGAGGGAGTGGGTTTTCCTGCCTAGATGACTGGGGAGTAGTTGTGCCCTGCCATGACTACACTTCAAAGGAACCTGCCTAGAGAACACACAAAGGGACCTGACACCAGGCCTGGCCTTGCCTTTGTCACCCTAGACAGTTTGAAGCTGATAGAGCAGAGCTTTTACTCTTCCATAATTGTGACAAATAAGAAAAAACTTATTGCGACAATATTTTACATAAATGACGACAAATGTGTGTTAAGCTCCATGTTAGAACTGGTGGTCTCTAGTTGGCAATGGTTTGCACCTTTGTCCAAATAGGGACCCTTGCTTCTAGTCAGGGTAAAGGGGATACACTCCTAAAATAACCCCTGCTCACCCCCTGGTAGCTTGGCACTAGCAGACAGGCTTATCTCAGAGGCAGTGTGTAAAGCATTTGTGAACACATACAGTAATACAGTGAAAACACTACAGATGGACACCACACAGGTTGTATGTAAAAATAAGTAATCTTTATATAGACTTAACACAAGACCCAATAGCAAAATTCCACAATACTGTAATCCAAAAATAGACTTAAAATGATAGAGACAGTTCACGTTATCTTCAAAAATAGGATAGTCAATCAAACAAAGCTTGTTGCAACAAATAACTCCACTTGGAGTTATCACGACGTCGTGACCGGAGGAAATCCCAAAGTACGGCGACGACCGCGAGGTGCGCGGCGTCGGGCCCGGAGTCGAGCAGACCCACAAAGAACAGTACCTGGAATTCGATAAAAACAAAGACAGTGCACGGAGTCGGGGAGGTGATGCTTCGTTGGCGGCGTCGGTTCCTTACGACCCCAGGGGAGGTGATGTCTCGGTTCCTTACTGCAGCGCAGGGGAGGTGAGGCGTTGGTTCCTTACTGTGTCAGGGAGGTGACGTCACGGATGGCGGCGAGGTGTCGGTTCCTTACGATGGTGCGGTGTCGATGAATTCGGGGGTCACCCATGTCGAGGATCGGCTCCGCGGTAATGAAGCCCTGGCGTCGGTGAAGTCTGGGCTGCAGTGCGAGTCGGGACGGTGCGTCGTGAACGTCACCAGCGGTGTCCTTGGCTCCGGTGCAGGCAGCGGCCTCGATGACGGCTTTGGAGTCGATGTCGCACGGCGTCGCAGGCGTCGGGCCTACGGTGCAAGTCGGGGCGGTGCGTCGTGCTCTTCACGAGCGGTGCCGACGGCTTCGGTGCAGGTTACGACGTCGCTCGCCGGCATCGGTGTTGCAATTTCCTTCTGTTAGCAGCTAAAACAGCAGTTCTAGATGCAGGCAAACAGAAGGGGTGAAGTCGTTGTGTCCCTGTGACTTCAGGCAGGAGGCAAGCTCAGTTCAAGCCCTTGGAGATTCTCTTCTTCAAGATGATAAAGCACAGCAAAGTCTTTTCTCCTGTCCTTGGCAGAAAGCAACCACTGCAGGCCAACCCCAATCAGCAAAACAGCACAGGGGCAGTACTCCTCCTTCAGCTTCTCCGGTTCTTCTCCTTGGCAACAGGTTTCTTGATTTCCCAGAAGTGATCTAATTTCATGGGGTCTGGGCCCCAGTATTTATAGTCAAAAATCCTTTGTCCTCTGAAGGCAGAGGGTCCTGTACCTGGTCCAAACCAGTTCAGGGTGCCTACTGTCAGGAGACACCTTCTCCCTTTGTGAGTGAGGGGCAGAGTCATCAGCCGCCCGGCAGGAGGTGGAGCCAGCATTGTGGAAGGCAGGCAGAGCCCTATTCAGACCCAGGTGCAACTCCTCCCACCACTCTATATGCAGGAAGGCCTATTCAGCTCTGTGCTGACTCACCCTGTCTCCTGGAATCCCCCAGCCCCTGTCACTCACAAAGCCAGACACACAATACACAACCTAGCAGAGGCAGGCTTGGACAGTTAGGCAAGAAAATACCTACTTTCTAAAAGTGGTATTTTCAAACACAGAATGTTAAAACCAACTCCACTAAAAGATGTATTTTATCATTCTGAGTTCAGGCATACTAAATTCGTTTTTCTACCATGTTCCCTGGGTCAGTTAGGGTTATAAGGTGTAATAAACAAACTGCCCATTCTGGCCTATGGGAACAGGTAGCCTTGCAATAGTGAAAAACGAAAATGGCTGTAATTCACTATTAGGACATGCCTCACACACCAGGGCATGTCCTACCTTATACTTACAATGCACCCTGCCCTTGGGCCTACCTTAGGGGTGTCTGATATGAAGACAAGGGAAGGTTTAGGGACTGGCAAGTGGGTGCACTTGCCAAGTCGACATGGCAGTCACAGACTGCACACAGGCTCTGCAATGGCAGGCCTGAGACACACTTTACAAGCTGCTTCTGTGGGTGGCACAACCAGTGCTGCAAGCCCACCAGCAGCATTTGATTTACAAGCCCTGGGCACCCATGGTGCACTGTACTAGGGTCTGACAAGTAAATCAAATAACCCAATCATGGAGTCACTAATCAACACATCAATTTACAGTAGGGAGCACTTGCACTGTGGCACTGAACAGCAGTGGCACAGTGCCCAAAAGCGTCTACAACCAGCAAAAACATAAGAGGCAACAGCAAAAAATGGAAGGGAGACCCACGCCAATGGTGCCAAGTCTAACACGTGTCCCCTCCAGCTGAAATGTGGGGAGAACTACCCTCCCTCCTGGGAGTTCACATCACTAAGGCGGAAAAATCTGGACAGACCATCAGCATTGGCGTGTTCTGTACCAGGGCGGTGTTCCACCGTGAAGTCCATCCCCTGTAGGGAAATGGACCACCTCAACAGTTTGGGATTTTCACCCCTCATCTGCATTAACCATCTGAGGGGCCTGTGGTCTGTCTGAACCCGGAAGTGAGTCCCAAACAAGTATGGTCTCAACTTCTTCAGTGCCCAGACCACAGCAAATGTCTCACGCTCAATCGCACTCCACCTCTGTTCCCGTGGGAGTAACCTCCTACTAATAAAGGCTACAGGTTGGTCTAGGCCCTCCTCATTCATCTGTGAAAGCACAGCCCCAACACCATGCTCTGAAGCATCTGTCTGCACAATGAATTCCCTTGAGAAGTTGGGCGCCTGAAGCATGGGCGCTGTGCACATGGCAGATTTCAGGGCATCAAAAGCCTTCTGGCAGGCATCAGTCCAGTTCACTTTCCTGGGCCGCTTCCTGGAAGTCAGCTCAGTCAAGGGTGCAACAATGTTGCCATACCCCTTGACAAACCTCCTGTAATACCCGGTGAGTCCTAAAAAGGCTCTCACCTCTGTCTGGGTTTTGGGGGGTTCCCAAGCCAGGATGGTATCTATCTTGGGCTGTAGGGGCGCCACCTGGCCGCTCCCAACCTGGTGTCCCAAGTACACCACAGAACCCTGCCCGATCTGGCACTTACTCGCCTTGATCGTGAGGCCTGCCCTCCGCAGCGCCTTCAACACTTCCCAGAGCTGGTGCAGATGTTCCTCCCAAGTGGCACTGAACACTGCAATGTCATCCAGGTAGGCGGCACTGAAATCCTCCAGCCCAGCCAACACCTGGTTGACCAACCTCTGAAAGGTGGCAGGGGCATTCTTCATCCCAAAGGGCATCACCCGGAATTGGTAGTGCCCATCTGGTGTGGAGAATGCTGACCTCTCTTTGGCCCCATCAGTTAAGGTGATCTGCCAGTACCCAGACGTTAGATCAAACGTGCTGAGGTACCGGGCAGCCCCCAACTGATCAATGAGCTCATCAGCTCTGGGGATGGGGTGCGCGTCAGTCCTGGTGACTGAATTGAGTCCGCGGTAGTCCACACAGAACCAGAGTTCGGGTGTGGCACCAGGCGCGGCAGCCTTTGGGACCAAGACCACTGGGCTGGCCCAAGGGCTGTTAGAGGACTCAATCACCCCTAAGGCAAACATCTTGGAGACCTCCTCCTTGATGCAAGCTCTCACCCTGTCAGTCACTCTGTAAGTTTTGTGCTTCACAGGAGGACTGTCCCCAGTGTCCACATCATGGACACACCATTCAGTGATACTGGGAGTCAGGGAGAACAGATCAGAAATCTGTCCCAACAGTTGGCGACAGTCATTCTGCTGCTCAGGGGTCAGGGTGGGAGAGAGGTTCACACCATCCACTGACCCATCTTGCTCTTTTGCATACAGGAGGTCAGGAAGAGGTTCAATCTCTTCTTCCATCCCAGCATCTGTTGCTAAGAGCATGCCCACTTCAGACCTCTCAAAGTGGGGCTTCAGGCGGTTCACATGCAGGACCAGCAAGGGGTTCCTGGGAGACTGCAAGTCCACCAAGTAGGTGACATCACTCTTGCGCTCCACCACCTCAAATGGTCCGGTCCACTTATTTTGGAGCGCACAGGGCTCCACTGGGGCCATGACCCAAACCTTTTGTCCAGGCTGAAACTCGATCAGAGTGGCATTCTGATCATGCCAACGTTTCATCTCTTCCTGGCTGGCTTCCAGATTCGCCTCAGCGAGTTGTCTGAAATGCCGAGTCTAGTTCCTGAAGGCCAGCATGTAACTAAATCCATCCTGGGGAGTTTTCCTGGGAGCTTTCTCCCAGCCTTCCTTGACCAGACTCAGAGGTCCTCTTACAGGATGGCCGTACAGCAGTTCAAAGGGACTGAACCCTAAGGACTTCTGGGGCACCTCTCTGTAAGCAAAGATCAGGCATGGCAAGAGGACGTCCCACTTATGCCTCATGGGTTCTTCAAGACCCATGATCATGCCTTTAAGGGTCCGGTTGAATCTCTCAACCAGCCCATTACCTTGGGGATGGTAAGGAGTGGTGAACTTATAGGTTACACCACACTCCTGCCACAGGGACTTCATATAATTGCAAATGAAGTTTGTATCACGGTCGGACACCACCTCCTTGGGGATCCCCATCAGTGCACGTCCCACCACGGGGGCCGTCACTGTCCGAAGAGGGATGGCTTCCGGGTACCGGGTGGCATGGTCCACCAAGACCAGGATGAACCTGTTGCCCATGGCTGTCTTGGGATCCAGAGGCCCCACAATGTCAATACCCACCCTCTCAAAGGGGGTGCTGACAACAGGGAAAGGTTGGAGAGGAGCCTTGCGCTTCCTCCCACTCTTACCACTTGCCTGGCAAGTCTGACAGGTCCTGCAATGAGTATCTGAACTCTTGCGCATTTGGGGCCAATGAAAGTGGGTGACAAGCCTTTGAAAGGTCTTGTCTTGCCCCAAATGTCTTGCTAAAGGCACATCATGAGCCAGACCCAGTAGGAAGGCTCTGAAGCGCTGGGGTACCACCAGCACACGGGCTGACCCAGGCTCAGCAACCTTAGGCTCACTATACAAGAGACCATTCTCCCAGTAGATCCAGTGTGGCCAGACTGATCACCTGCTGCCTGGCTTGCAGCCTGTTGCCGCAAGCCCTCAAGAGAAGGGCACTTCTGCTCCTCGCAGAACTCTTCCCTGGAGGGGCCTCCTTCCTGCTGCCAATGGGTCAGCTCAGGCAGGTCCCCCAGTTCAGCCACTTGTTCCCCTGTAGGTTCCAGGGCATCCCCCTCAAGGTCTGCCTCCTCCTGGACCATGGGAACTTCGGGGGCCGGTTTCCCGTGCCCCCTGCCTCCTCTCTTTAAGGCAGGCACCTGGGCCATTCTTCCAGGCTCCAGGTCCTCTTGAATACCCTTACCGGCTGCCATTGACCGAGTGGTCACACACGCCCACTCTGGCAGACCCAACATCTCCAAATGAGACCTCCGCTCCACCTTCGCCCAAGGGGAGCTCTCCAAATCATTGCCTAGCAGACAGTCAACAGGCATGGCTGGCCTCACAGCTACTTGAAGGATACCTGAGACCCCCCACTCAAAGGGAACCTGGGCCACCTTACAGTGGCTCTCTGAGTTGTCAGCGGCAACTACGGGGTAGAATACGTTGGGGACCACCTGCTCCTCAGACACCAGCCGACAACTGACAGCTGTCACACTGGCCCCGGTGTCTCTCAAAGCCTCCACCCTATGGCCATTGATGGTCACCCACTGCCTGTATTTCTTAGTGTTATCAGGCAGCTGGGTCCTAGGGACCATCTCACTGTCTCCTAAAGAGACCAGGGACATCTCTGCGGGACCCCACCCACCTTGGGCACCCAACTCCTCTCCCAGGGCTACTCTAGCCATCTGTCGGGGTGGTGCACCAGTGGGTGCAGTGGTCACGGTATTGGTGCACTTGGGTCTTCCTACAAAGTGACCCACCTGACCACAAGTAAAACATGTCTTGCGCCCCTTCTGAACAGATTTATATGTTGGAACCCATGGTCTTTTCTCAGTGGGAGGCGGGGAACCCTTACCTTGGTTCCCTTGGGGTTTACTTTGGGGCCCTTTTTGGAACTCCTTCTGTTTACCCTTGTCCCCCCCACTCTACTGCTGGGGACCCTGCCCACCTTTGGCGGAGTCTCCCACAAGACCCTTGTGGACCCGGGTACTGACCCAGTGGTCCGCCTCCTCAGCAAGCTTTCTAGGATTAGTCAGCTTACTGTCAACAAGGTGCTGGCGTAGCTCTGGAAAACAACTACTGGACAAGTGCTCCCATGCAATTAAATCATAGAACCCCTGCAAGTCATTTACTTTGCTACCCTTCACCCATCCATCCAATGCTCTGCAAAAATAAGACACATACTCCACCCAGGTACTAGACTCCAGCTTTTTGCAGTTCCTAAACTTCTGCCTATAAAGCTCTGGAGTTAACCCATACCTTGGCACTAAAGCTTCCTTCAGGTGGGCATAGGACATCTGATCCTCTATGGGCAAGGCTAGCAAGGTTTCCCTTCCCTCACCTGTAAAGCGGCCCCACAACCCCGCTCCCCAATCCTTCTCAGGGACCCGGTGTGATGTCATGGCGATCTCATATGCTTTAAACCATTGCCCAATGTCCTCCCCCTTCATGAAATCTTTAATAACCTCCTTGGGGATGTACACTCTTCCTTCTACAGGCACTGGAGGTGTGCTGCCACCAGAGGGAGTGATTTCTAGGCTCCTAGCCTTTAGCTCTAGCTCCCTCACCACTCTCTCATGCTCTAAAAGCATCTTCCTTTCTTCCATGGCCAACCTCTTACTTTCCAACTCCAATTTCTTGTGCTCAAGGCTATCATGGCTTCCCTGATTCAGTTTGGCCATCTCCATTTCATGCATCCTGCTTTTCTCCCTGTCCTCCAGCTCCTCTGGAGACAGGCCCTTTGAGAAACACTGCTGCCCTCCCTGGAAGGCACTCTCCTCCCAGGTAAGCCCAATGGCCCCTCAAGCCGCTCATCTAAATTCTCTGCCTCCTCCACAGGCTCCTCGGGCTGCCCACCGGCATTCCGTGCTTCCAACCAGGCCCTCAGCGCCTTTTGAAGCTCCTCCTTCCTGGTGAGGCCCCTCATAGAGATTTTAAACTTTTTACAAACGGCTTTGAGCTCTGGCACAGTGTAGGTATCAACCCTATCTTCTTCAAATTCAATATCTGCAGGTGCAATGGATCCTCTTTTGCTCATTGTGAAAATTGGCAGTTCTCAACAAAAATAAAGGTTCCAAGGAAAAAAAAGTCCTATCAAAATGTATGTGGTCGCGTATTGGTCTGCACTCAATAGTAGTGTACACCAATCACTATATATGAATCACAAATGCAAGTCCAAATCCTCACCGCTGACCACCAATGTTAGAACTGGGGGTCTCTAGTTGGCAATGGTTTACACCTTTGTCCAAATAGGGACCCTTGCTTCTAGTCAGGGTAAGGGGGATACACTCCTAAAATAACCCCTGCTCACCCCCTGGTAGCTTGGCACGAGCAGACAGGCTTATCTCAGAGGCAGTGTGTAAAGCATTTGTGAACACATACAGTAATACAGTGAAAACACTACAGATGGGCACCACACAGGTTGTATGTAAAAATAAGTAATCTTTATATAGACTTAACACAAGACCCAATAGCAAAATTCCACAATACTGTAATCCAAAAATAGACTTAAAATGATAGAGACAGTTCACGTTATCTTCAAAAATAGGATAGTCAATCAAACAAAGCTTGTAGCAACAAATAACTCCACTTGGAGTTATCACGACGTCGTGACCGGAGGAAATCCCAAAGTACGGCGACGACCGCAAGGTGCGCGGCGTCTGGCCCGGAGTCAAGCAGACCCACAAAGAACAGTACCTGGAATTCGAGAAAAACAAAGATGGTGCACGGAGTCGGGGAGGTGATGCTTCGTTGGCGCCGGCGGCGTCGGTTCCTTACGACCCCAGGGGAGGTGATGTCTCGGTTCCTTACTGCAGCGCAGGGGAGGTGAGGCGTCGGTTCCTTACTGTGTCGGGGAGGTGACGTCACGGATGGCGGCGAGGCGGCGGTTTCTTATGATGGTGCGGTGTCGATGAATTCGGGGGTCACCCATGTCGAGGATCGGCTCCGCGGTGATGAAGCCCTGGCGTCGGTGAAGTCGGGGCTGCGGTGCGAGTCGGGACGGTGCGTCGTGAACGTCACGAGCGGTGTCCTCGGCTCCGGTGCAGGCAGCGGCCTCGATGACGGCTTCGGAGTCGATGTCGCACGGCGTCGGCAGGCGTCGGGCCTACGGTGCAAGTCGGGGCGGTGCGTCGTACTCTTCACGAGCGGTGCCCACGGCTTCGGTGCAGGTTACGGCATCGCTCGCCGGCGTCGGTGTTGCAATTTCCTTCTGTTAGCAGCTAAAACAGCAGTTCTAGATGCAGGCAAACAGAAGGGGTGAAGTCGTTGTGTCCCTGTGACTTCAGGCAGGAAGCAAGCTCAGTTCAAGCCCTTGGAGATTCTCTTCTTCAAGTTGATAAAGCACAGCAAAGTCTTTTCTCCTGTCCTTGGCAGAAAGCAACCACTGCAGGCCAACCCCAATCAGCAAAACAGCACAGGGGCAGTACTCCTCCTTCAGCTTCTCCGGTTCTTCTCCTTGGCAACAGGTTTCTTGATTTCCCAGAAGTGATCTAATTTCATGGGGTCTGGGCCCCAGTATTTATGGTCAAAAATCTGTTGTCCGCTGAAGGCAGAGGGTCCTGTACCTGGTCCAAACCAGTTCTGGGTGCCTTCTGTCAGGAGACACCTTCTCCCTTTGTGAGTGAGGGGCAGAGTCATCAGCCGCCCGGCAGGAGGTGGTGCCAGCATTGTGGAAGGCAGGCAGAGCCCTATTCAGACCCAGGTGCAACTCCTCCCACCACTCTATATGCAGGAACGCCTAGTCAGCTCTGTGCTGACTCACCCTGTCTCCTGGAATCCCCCAGCCCCTGTCACTCACAAAGCCAGACACACAATACACAACCTAGCAGAGGCAGGCTTGGACAGATAGGCAAGAAAATACCTCCTTTCTAAAAGTGGTATTTTCAAACACAGAATGTTAAAACCAACTCCACTAAAAGATGTATTTTATCATTCTGAGTTCAGGCATACTAAATTCGTTTTTCTACCATGTTCCCTGGGTCAGTTAGGATTATAAGGTGTAATAATCAAACTGCCCATTCTGGCCTATGGGGAACAGGTAGCCTTGCAATAGTGAAAAACGAAAATGGCTGTAATTCACTATTAGGACATGCCTCACACAACAGGGCATGTCCTACCTTATACTTACAATGCACCCTGCCCTTGGGCCTACCTTAGGGGTGTCTGATATGAAGATAAGGTAAGGTTTAGGGACTGGCAAGTGGGTGCACTTGCCAAGTCGACATGGCAGTCACAGACTGCACACAGGCTCTGCAAAGGCAGGCCTGAGACACACTTTACAAGCTGCTTCTGTGGGTGGCACAACCAGTGCTGCAAGCCCACCAGCAGCATTTGATTTACAAGCCCTGGGCACCCATGGTGCACTGTACTAGGGTCTGACAAGTGAATCAAATAACCCAATCATGGAGTCACTAATCAACACATCAATTTACAGTAGGGAGCACTTGCACTGTGGCACTGAACAGCAGTGGCACAGTGCCCAAAAGCATCTACAACCAGCAAAAACATAAGAGGCAACAGCAAAAAATGGAAGGGAGACCCACGCCAATGGTGCCAAGTCTAACACTCCACGTTTCTGGAGAATGACAAAATGCAACTCTGATTTAGAAACTGCATCGTAAAAGCTTGCAGAATGCTTGAATGATTCTAAATTATGTTTACATTTACTAAATATATAATTCTGATCTTGTGATTAGAAAATGTAACAATGAAGTGACTAAGATATTTTACATGCAAAATGAAATGTTCTATGGGTTAGAAATAAATAGTATTTTATGTGTAACGTGTACACTGAAAATGACAAAAGACAAGTAGGTGCTACATGAGTTTTAGTTAAAGTAACATACTTGAACCCTTTATCAAACATACTTATAATTGTGTACGCTCTAATAACATATACACAGAAGAGATTTATATGTACCATTTCCATATACGTGAAACTGTGACATTTTAAAATGTTATGAGTACCCTATATTTACATGAAACAATGATGATACAATTTAAATGTTTAATTAATGCGCTTAGTTGTGAGATTAATATTATTTGCTATTCAATGTGAAATTTGTATTTTAGCTTAATTCATGGTGACTGAACTATAATTCATGAAGGCCTCTAATCTTGCCTCTTGTCCCAAATGTGAACTCATGAACTGAATAGGCTGAAGCCTATAGGAAGTTGCCACTTGTGTTCAAACCCTCAATCGTTTCCTTTCACATCTACAGCACAGCTTGATCGAACTTGCAACAAAAACTGTTACATGCTAGAACAGATGCTTCAGAACTAACTGTGGGAAATACGAAAGCATGATCTTGCTTACTCTTTGACATAATCTTATTTTTCATATTACTAAAACTTGCAGTAGTTTAAGGAAGCTACGTAACCTGCATTACTTAATTCTTCTGGATTGTATACTTTTTAACTACTACATCATCCTCATCCAATCGAAGACAACCAATGGGACAGAGTGGTCCGACATTCTTGATGATGTTAAGGGGTGTTACCACGGAACCCATGGAGTATAATTACACAGATTTTGGAACTGGACTAAGCTAGCACTTACACACCTATGATGCAGCAGTAAACTACGGAATTCGCCGAATAGAGGTAAGTAAACATATAAATAATAAAAACGAATTTCGTTGCGCGCGCTGCATCGCATTTGGCGATGCAGCGCGCGCAACGAAATTCGTTTTATTTATTTATATGTTTACTTACCTCTATTCGGCCGAATTCCGTAGTTTACTACCCCCCACCCTGCCCCTCCCCCGCCCCACGTCACCGCCCGGCAGCACTCCCACCACGGGCCGCTACTGCCAGCGAGTGGCGCTTTGTGCTTTTGGTGCTATTTTCACCTAAAACTTTAAAAACGTATAACTCCGGTTCTCCCCACTGGATTTTTGATGTTTTGGTGTCATTTTATTTATTAAAATTCATCTAATTTTCTAAATTGGTTACGTATTGTTATTGTATTGTTACTTTATTACTTTTTGAGTGCTGCAAAATACTTTACATAGTTAAGCATGACAGCTTTTGTGCTAGGCTACCAGAAGGTAAAGCACAGGTTTATATATTGACTTTTGTGGTTCACCCTGACAAGGATTGTGTTTATTATTTGAGTGGGCTTCCACCTCTCTCAATTTATAACCAATTTCTTACATTCACAAAACTGGGATTCTAATTTTAAGAAAGTTAACTTGTATACGTTTAAGTCACCTTCATTACACCACCAAGGAGATCCACTGGTTTTATCTATTTTTCTGACATGGATTTCTAAATTGTGTAACAAAATATGTTGTTTCCTGAATGGACTAGAGTTTTCTCGACCAACAGCAACTAGGTAAGATTTAAATACTCCTACCTATTCCTTCCAAGCTGAGATAGGTTTTCCAACCTTGTCTAAAAAGTGGGGTAGCTGAGTCATATTGGCGGCTGTCATGGTGGGTTAGGGAGGAAAAGCAGGGAATAGATGTGAGAAAAGATTAGCAATCAATAGGTTAATCGCACAAGTGAAAGGAACAATAATAACATGTTAATTTCAATGTAAATGAAAGGAGGATGTCAGTACAAACTGGATATTGAGAGGTTTCTAAAATACTGTAACACTATACACAGTTGAGGCACTGGAGACAAACACGAAGAATAGAAGCAGAATGACTCCTTAAATCATAGTTATATGTATATGTCAAAATGTACAAGGAGCACGAAAGAAAACTTATCAACACTCTTCCCTAAAGTATGACTAACAATAAACACAATGTATAACCCTGTGACTCCATGGGCTACAGAGTGAACATGCAACACAATTATGGTGCATGAGATAAATTGGAACAGGAATATCCAAAATACTGCGTGACACTAGAAAATGAAAATGAGGGACCGATAAAGACTTGAAGAAATATGGTGTGCATGTCACCGTGTGGATTTCCAAATAAATCAAAGGTCACTGGTAATCGACCATAGAAGGTGTGCATGCCACCGAGCTATTCATTCCGCCAGTTGTGACATGCAATTGCTGCACCGTGCTTGTAAAAATTAATCAAATAGGACATGATGGTATGGTAGGAAGTGCTTAATGGCAGAAGGCACACTTGGACTAATCTCAAGGCAGACGAGGTGTGCATCTCACCAAAAAGATGCTGCATCTGCACGATGTAGGTAAGTACAACTAAAATCTTGCTTTAGGAGGAAATGAGAACACTACGGGAGATAAAGGTGGAGTTACAGGCACAGCCTGGGTTTAAAATGCAGGTAATCGAACTGTAGAGATGAAGAGAAGAAGCCTTAATAATTTATGCATCAGGGGAAAACATGGCCCCGGACGATGCTCCCAGTCACAGCAATCCCGTGGCATTGAAAAAACGTAGTCAGGGAATGTGGGTGGTGAAAAATCACCAGCACAAAAACTGAACACAGGGCTAGCACAGAAGAGCTGAAATGAAACTGACCTTCAAAGAAGACACACAGAAAAATGCAGAGAATGGAGCACTGTTGGTGGGAACAAACAGCAGCCTCCATTCCAAAAGTGGAACGCAAGCAGTGATATGCTGGGCTCATTATGTTAATCAATGTTATTTTAATTGGGTTGCAGTGGACACACACTATGTCGTATTTTTGCTGTATTTATATATATTTCGGAGAAACAGTAAAGATTTTAAGAATTGTACATACAAATAAAGATCAACACCAGAAAAGAATGACATTTAATAAGTGTTGTAGACGTCAAGAGGGTGCCATAATTCCAAAGCAAAACTCTTAATCTTATTTTAGCCAATAAATAAAAGATTTCGTTCAAAGATGACGAGGAAGTGGAGGAGGGGGAGCGTGTTTCAGAAAAAAAATGTTTGTGCAAAGGTAAAGTTTCTTTATGTGGCAAGAAACTATTCTATTGCAGTACCAGCTTACTGTGTGGCTATAGGTGATTCTGGGTTCCCATCTTTTAACTTATTTCATTCTATTGAATCCCAAAAACTCAGTAAATCATTCCTCCATCATATTTATAGATCTTGGAAGACTATTGCAATTGGTGCCTTTTGAAATTCCACTTTATAAGCTATGATATGAATAACACTTAGCGCTTGATTTAGAGTTTGGCGGAAAGTGTACTCCTTCACAAAGTCGATGGAGTACCCTCTATGCCAAGTATGTATACAGTGGACACTACTCTGTAGCTGCTGCCTACAGACCCCTCCGAAGCCCTGACAGAGTAAGGGCCATCAAGGGTTGGCCATGTGTCCGCCTGCCAGATTTGAAGGGGTCGGACATGTTACATCTGGAGGAGGGGTCCACCCTCCCGCCGATGGCCACAGAGAGAGGCCTTAACGAGCGCCGCAATAAAGGACACTCACACTCGGTATTGGCGCAAGGTGCGGACTGCCGTCGCAGCTCCGCCCATCTTTATTTATAACACGCGCTCACGCCATCCGGCGTGAGCGCAGGGGTGGGGAACTGGGGGCGCGCGCCAGCGGTAAACGCTGGTGCGCTAACTGTTACATCCCATCTCAACTCAGTCCTTGACTGGCTCTCAAAAGTCTCATGGCTCACTTACTTGGCAGGCAAAGTCCCTCAGGCGGGTGCTCGGCGGAGGGTTCTCTCTCAGGGCATACCTGGAAGGGCCCCGGCTGGTGGCGGAGGCAGGGACCGAAGTGCTGGGTGCGGGAGTCAGGTCGGGGGTCTGCCGGACGGCCTCTGGACTTGCCGGCAAGGCGGTCGTTTCTGGATAATGGTCGTCAGCGGCTTGGAGCTCTTCTTGGCTGACTGCTGTCTCCCCGGCGGGGTTCATGATGTCAGTAGGGGAATGAGGCTTGTCCACCTGTTTGAACCACGAGATATTGCGGGTCACCGCCTCTCCCTCCTTCTCGACAGTCACCATAGTCCCTTGTCTGCTGATCACGGTCCAGTACCCCGGCTCGTACCGAGTCCGGAACTTTCCTCCGGGCCTCCGGTCCATTATGATGACGGTGTCTCCTTGCTGCAATTGGCGGAACACCGCTCGCCGAGCTTGGCTAACAGTGTTGTTGCGCTCTTCTCTCCTCCTGAGGGCACGCTCACCATCAAATGGAGGGGGGGGACCATCCCGGCACAGTGGGAAGCCCATCCCGTCGGGTGCAATTGAACATTAGTGCCGAGGGGGCTTAGCGCGTTGAGCAGTGCGGAGTGCTTCGATATTCCCGTAGGAATCTCTGCAGCTCTTGTTCTGGATTGCATTGTTCTGGCACTGCAATGCGAAGAGTCTTGTTCATTGTTCTCATGAGATGTTCGATCTCCCCGTTGGCTTGGGGCCACTGTGGGGTGATGCGCCGGTGTCGGATACCGTGGTGGTGCATGAATTCGCGTAACTCGTGTCCTTGGAACGGGGGACCATTGTCGCTGCGGAGCTCCTCCGGGCATCCGAACATTCCGAACACCTTCTCTAGGGCAGGGCCGACGTGCAGGAAGGCCGTTGAGTTCACGACTTCCACCACTGGATACTTGGAGTAGCTGTCAATGATGGCTAGTGTGACACGCCCATCGGGGAAGCTCCCAAAGTCCACGCTCACCTTTTCCCAAAGGGTTTGGCCGTGTTCTTCGGTGTGGATGGGCGCAGGCCTTTCGGGCCCGCTCGTTATTTGGCAGGACGGGCACTTCCGGACGGTCTCTTCTACTCGGTCATCCATCCCTGGGAACCAGACCTTTTCCCTCATGCGGGCTTTCATTCTCTGATGCCCTCCGTGGGCGAGTTGCGTCGCCTGCTGCCGCAGGGCTGCGGGGATGACGATCTCGGGTCCCCTGAGAAGGATGCCTCCTGGGGTGAGGCTGAGCTCATTCCTGACCCTCCACATGTGCATCAGGTCTTCCTTCTCTGAGCTTGACCATGCGTTTGCTGATTGTAGAAACTGGCCCCATGACCCTCCTTGGATGGTGGCTCGAACTTTGACCATGACCGGGTCGTGCTCAGCTGCTGTGGCTACTTCTTCGAGCGTCAGTGCTCGAGGGCATGTCAGCGCTGCAATCATGTCGAGGTGTGCTTCGACGTCTTCACAGCTGGATCCTTCGCTCCCCTCTCTAGTGGTGTCCTGGTGTCTTGCGAAAAAGTCAGCCGGGTTCTTGGCGCTGGGCCGATAGACCATGTCCATGTCGTAGTGTTGGAGCCCGATGGCCCACCTTTCAATTCGTGGCGACGGGTGAGGTGCTGACCCTCTGAAGAGTGGCACCAGAGGTTGGTGATCCGTGACAACGGTGAACGGCTGTCCACAGATGTATAAATGGAAGTGCCTGCAGCCCCACCGGATGACCAGGGCTTCTTTTTCAATCTGAGAGTACCGCTTCTCTGTCGGAGATAGAGCTTTGCTGGCATATGCGAGGGCGGCCCATCGGCCGGGCTCCTGTTCTTGGGTGAGGACTGCCCCAAGGCCGACAGGGCTGGCGTCTACAAGGATCTCGGTCCTTTTCGAGGGGTCAAAGTACACCAGCGTGGTGTGGTCGAGGAGAGCCTCCATGATGGCTTGAAACGCTGTCTCCTCAGCTGGGCCCCATTGCCACATGGCATCAGCTCGAGTGAGATTTCGGAGGGGTTCCACAAGAGTGGCGAGGTCTGGAATGAAGCGGCCACAGTATATGGCCATTCCCAGGAAACTGCGTACTTCCGCCAACGTGGTGGGGGCCGAGGCGGCCTTGATCGCTTGGGACTTCCGGGGATCAACCTGTATGCCCTCTTGGGTAAACGTGTAGCCGAAAAACTCTATCTTTTGCTGGAACAGCAGGCACTTTTCTTTGTGTAAGGTGACTCCATGGTCCAGGAGCCTCTTCAGGGTGGCTCTCACTTGTCGGTAATGTTCTTCCGCTGTCTTCGAGTGGATGAGGATGTCATCACTTACGTTTAGGACGTCGGGTAGCCCAACCAGGATCTCCTTGACGGCGTTTTGGAAGATGTCGGCGGCGGAGGATATGCCGAAGTTCAACCGCTTGTATCTCCGAAGGCCTAGGTGGGTGCTGAACGTGGTGATGTATCTACTGTCTTTGGCGAGGGCTAGTTGGTGATAGCCCGCATTCAGGTCCAGCTTTGAGAACCATCTTGAGCCGTTCAGATCGGCCACGATGTCGTCCATAGTCGGCGTTATATGGCGTTCACGCCGGATGGCCTTGTTCGGGAGGTGCATGTCAATGCAGAGTCTGATCTTCCCTGGTTGGCGGGGCTTCTCTGCAATCACCATGGGTGACACCCACGGCGTAGGTCCAGACACTTTCTCTATGACTCCTTGGTCTTTGTGCTTTTGTAGTTCTTCCTCCACCAGTGGTTGGAGATGGAAAGGGATCCTCAGGTGTCTTAGGGCCGTTGGCTGGACGCCTGGGTCTATGTGGAGTCGGCTGGGGGCTCTCTTTATCTTCCCTAGGCCCTTGAACAGGTCTCCAAACTGGCTCAGCAATTCTTCCGTCTGGTCTGCTTGTACCCGTCTGGCGAACATCACCAGCCCGAGGTCTTCGGCCACATGGCTGCTGAGCAGGGTGTCCACTTCCTGGTTTATGATGTGGATGTCGATGATAACCTTGACGCCTTCTGACCGTACTGGCACGGTCATCTTGCCTCGGAGGGGCAGTGGTGAGTCGCTACCATACGCGAAGATCTGGGCCTTCGATGGTCTGAGTTCCGGTTTGGGTCTCAGCATGTTGTACTGCTGGATCCCCATCACTGTCACTGAGGCTCCTGTGTCGATTACCGCGTTGACATCCAACCCTGCAATTTGTACCATGCAGCGATGTTGGGGCCGTCTTCTACTTTTGAGGGCTTGGGTGAAGGAGACTAGGTACGTCTCCCCTTCATCTTCCGATGTGGAAACGTCCTCTTGGTAGGCTGTCTGCTCTCTCTTCTTCCCTCCCTGTTGAGGTGCGAGCGAGCATGCGACAGTTGGCGGACCATTCGCCTCAATTGTTTGGGTCGGCCTCCTTCCTTACGCTGTGTCTTCCTTCTGCACACAGACGCGAAGTGGTTCGCGATGCCACAGTTGGTACATGTCTTCCCCTGCGTTGGGCATTGCTGTGCGGGGTGCTCCTCATACCCACAGTATCCGCAGTGGTCTTTGGGGCTTGTGGCTGGCGCTCTCGTGGTCTGTGGGGCTTGCCTCTTGTTCTGACTGCGTCAGTCCTTTCCGTTTTAACGACGATGCTCTTTTCTTCCGCTCGCGCCGCCGACAGGTCGTGAGACCGCGCCAGGACAAGGATGTCGTTCATCTGTATGTTCGGCTGCCTGAGTATGAGGCCTCGCAGGACTTTGCTACGTATCCCAAGGATCAGCTGGGCTCTGATTTCTTCTGCTGCACGGTCCCCCACGAGGTGAGTATCGGCCAGCACCCTGAGTCGCGCATGGAAGGCGTCTACTGACTCACCCTCTCTTTGCTTGGCCTGTCTGAGCTTGAAGTGCTCAAAGTCTGCGTTCATTTGGGGATCAAAGTGAGCATTTAAGGCGGCAACCGCTGCGGCGTAGTCCTCGGGAGGGCCTGTGTTCGGCAGGTGCTTAAAAGGAGGTAGATCTCTTCCCCTGCATAGTGGAGCAACAGCGATCGCTTCACCGCCCCATCTTTCTCCCTCATGGCAACGAAATAGTTCTCCAGGCGGCCCAGCCATGTCTGCCACCTCGGCGCTGCAGTGGTCGGGTCTACCGACTCACTAAACGGAGGCAGGACACCCAAGGGGGGGTGGTGCGGAGGCGCCCGCGCCGGGGCCTGGGCTGCGTTGTCCTGATTCCCCATGGTGGTGGTGCGAGGCTGCTGGGCGTAAACTAGGGCCTGCGTGCATCTGGGCGCGTGGCACGTGGTCGCGCTGACAGGGAGCGAAGCGTGAGTAGGCCTCCTCTGCGCGACGCTTGACTCACCCAGCCTGCACGGTGTCGGTCGACCAGACTGGTGGACACTGGAGCGGGGAGGGGAGCTTGTGTCCTGCTGCCCTTTCGGCAGCTGCTGGAGCCGAAGGTGTGGCTTGGCGGGGGGTTACTGCCGCTTGGCCTGGCAGGGCTGTGGCCTGCAGGTGATGCCCTCGTGGTGCCGGTCTGCTGAGGTGCCTCTCAGCTGCGCAGGAGCAGGCGTGAGTTGCCTCCACTCCTCGTCGCCAATGTTACATCTGGAGGAGGGGTCCACCCTCCCGCCGATGGCCACAGAGAGAAGCCTTAACGAGCGCCGCAATAAAGGACACTCACACTCGGTATTGGCGCAAGGCGCTGACTGCCGTCGCAGCTCCGCCCATCTTTATTTATATCATGCGCTCACGCAGTCCGGCGTGAGCGCAGGGGTGGGGAACCGGGGGCGCGTGCAAGCGGTAAACGCTGGTGCGCTAACTGTTACATCACACATGGCCAGTCTTTCCTTTTCCAGGCCACCACACAAAATGTGGCGGTATATAAAAGTAAAAAACTTTTCAGTGACCCCACGCCATGAGAGAAAATTCCCATGGTGAGTGGATCATTGGTTTACCTATTTTCAAAAACAAATCCCCGCTTTGGGATTTTGTTTTGAAATTTAAAAAAAGAAAAAAAAGAAACTGAAAGTGTTGGGGGAGCTGCACGGCACAATTTCAATGCATTTACAGGAACTGCCTTGATGGTGGTCCCTGTAAATGCAAGAGATGTTCGCTGGGCCTGCGGACATCTCTAAATTTGGCAGGTGGAGTACCATCGCCATGTCATGAGTAAAGTACGCCGCCATAGCACGGTACTTACACCATACACCAAAGTCAAAATCAGGCCCTTAATAATACTCATTCTGGTACGAAAATTATTTGTACAAAAAAATAATCGATTTCGGCAATTACATTTATACCAGTACTTCTTATTGAGCAATTGTACGTGACCCAAATAATGTGGCGAGGCATTCAAGCATGGTGCAAATTACATATTATTTGCCCTGCTGAAATATTGACAGCCTTTCACATTCTGTCGGTAGCATATTGACTGCACTTAGTATGTTCTTCAAATTATGTGCTAATATTAGCCGATATTAGTTTCTACAAGAAGAGGAAATGGATGAAGATTACCAGTAATTAGTTTGCATTCTCTTCTGGCCTGTCACTTACCTGCAATGCCACGCTTAAAAGATGCCGATTAAAAGCTTATTTGAAGGAGGCATTTTATTCATAGCATTTTTTTCTGTTTATAATGGAGAGACACTTGCTACAATGAGCACATTAGCGTCTGTGGAGAAAGATGACGAGGGTAAAGGGTCAGTTGGAATCTGAGAAAATGAGATCCGCTCGGCGCGCGCACTGCATTTCTGTGCATTTGAAGCTAGGCATCAACATTCTCCTCACATTCTCTGATAAATACACATCTTGAAAGCGAGGGTTTTTTTTTGGTGGTGCAGTGCTCGAGAAAGGCGCCACCACTTTCTGCACTGAAGCTAAATAAATGTAATGTCAGAAAAATGTGAGATGGTTTATCAGCGGCTACAGCAATATTGAATGTATAGTACTTACAGCTTGATTGTCAAAAGAGTATCTCCACAACCTTCCGGGTTTAAACATAAAGCCTTTTCTAAGTATGTGTTTTGAGAAATGCCTCTGAAATTATAATGAATGCTTCCCTTCGAGTTCACACAGTTTTTCCCCAAATCGGTGTGGAATTATTTCGTTTAAGCTAAAACGGCTATCTGGCCCATTGCAGGCATTTCTTACAGTGCCTTTTTAACGAAATTCCCCATCGTGCTATTGATACAATATCACCATTTTTCAGTCTGGAAAGGTTACAGCTTATTGTAGAAACATGGGGGCATATTATCAAGGGCTTTATCGCCGCTTTAGCGGCACTTTTTGCCGCTAAAGCGGCGATACTTTTATCGCCCTATTAGCAAGCTGTCGCTAACAGGCGTTAACGACAGCTTTCAGGCGTTCGAGGCCGCGTTTTCCATCGCCTTGCATGTCAGCGATAATTATCGCTAATGACATGCAAGGAAGGCGTTCCCTACTAAAAGCGACTGAAAACAGTCGCTAACACCACTACCCCCTATTAGCAAGGCAGGCGAAGCGATAAAATAATTCGCGCTAAGCGCGTTTATCGCTATATTTTATCACCTGCTAGTGAGGATGACTTACCTGTTTAAAGTATAGGAGGTGGATTCTAATGCTGAATCCACCTTAGCGATAATGCGAGAATATCGCTGCTTTTCCAGCGATATTCTCACATTTTGCCGCTATCGCTGGAAATATTATCGCTATGGAGATAAACCTTACTAATAGGGTGTTATCTCAGCGATAATTTCCAGCGATAGGCGGCGTTAACAAAAAACGCGCTAAGCGCGTTTTGCGATAAATATCTCAACTCCTTGCTAATATGCCCCATGGTTTCTTTAAAATACTTTACATAGCATGCCACACCAAAATACTGGCGCAGAAAGAACAACAATACAAGGATTGTTTACACAGAATTGTGTATAGCTACTACAATTGACGTCTGTATCTCTAAACGACCTTGTTGCTTATATGTGCTTGACGTAAGATAGTAAGTTAAAGGTTCAGTTAGAATAATGTATTAATATTCTGTTCCTGCAGAGAGGTCTTGAGAGTATAGTTTGAGGATATGTCATTTCGCTGTCTTTATTTGCCCTTTATTTGCCATTCCACATATCTGTTGTACATTGCTATGGTCAAGCTCTTGTGGCTTTGATCCATAAAGATAATTACTGTTCAAGAAAAAGCTGACGCTGCAGGAACTGCATGCTCAGAGCAAATGTTATTTTAAATTGTTTACAGGCCACATTGGATGTCCTGTACAGTGGACATGTGCTGGGTGAGCTATGCCAGCGTATTTGTAGTTCTGCTAAAGTAATGTGGCCCTAAGTTGTTTTAGGGATCTTAGAAGAAGAGCGTTTCAGGGAAAAGTTTGCTTTGCTCTGTGTTTCTCTGCTCCATTAGGCGCTAGAAAAACCATTTAGTTTGCTATGGTTTTGTCATTTTCTACTGTCTTATACGTCCAATATGTTTATATAGACAAAGTATCTTTGTGAAATAACAAAATGACAAAATACAAAATATCCTGCCTATATATATTTTTGATTGGAGGAATTTCTCGCCATCTTAACACCGCTCGCTAGGAGTCCTAAGGGAGCCAAGAAACATGACATGCCATGTTCAAAATTGTAACTTAAAATCCGACTTCACCATTAAAGAGGATTTTTAATCACAATTTCTCAGTTACCAAACATGAAATCTTCTCCTGTTCCCAACCAAAAGTTAACACTTATTAAATGCAGGAAGGCAACCCAATGTTATCCTATGGGAGAGGTAGGCTTCACAGTACTGAAAAACGAACTTAGGAGTGTTTTACTACCAGGACAGTAAAACTTAAAATACATGTCTAACTTAATAATCATAATGCATACTGCCCTGTGCCCTACCTAGGGCCTACCTTAGGGGTGACTTATATGCAGTAAAAAGGGGAGTCTAAAACTTTGCAAGGGGGTTATATTGCTAAGTTGAATTGACAGTTTAAAACAGCATTCAGGTTGCAATTTTACCATGTTTTAGGGAGTGAGCACAAGCACTTTAGCACTGGTTAGCAGTGATAAAGTGCACAGAGTCCTAAAGCTAACAAAAATGAATTCAGAAAAATAGGAGGGTGAAGGCAACAAGATTGGGGAAAGACCACCGTAATGCTGACAGGTCTAACATGTCCTCCCCCCTCAGCTGAAAGTGGGGAGAATTATCCAATCTCCTGGGAATTCTCATTAAGGTGGAAGAACCTGGACAGACCATCAGCATTGGAGTGTTCTGACCCAGGACGGTGTTCCACTGTGAAGTCCATTCCCTGTAGGGAGATGGACCACCTCAACAGTTTTAGATTTTCATCCCTCATCTGCATTGTAGTGACCTGGGTCAGAGGGCACTAGGACCCTGGACCCGAATCAGTGGGAGGGGACAGTGACCGGACACCACTTCCGGTCAGGGAGTGGGGAGGGCATTCTACACGCATGAGGGCATGGGGACAGACATGCATGTGGGCACAGGAACGACGAACAGAATAAAGAAGTAAATTACCACATACCTGTCTCTGTGTGGTTACTGAGGAAGAACACGACAACTGGCGACGAGAAGGTGGGATCAGAAGTCACCACCACAGAAGCGCGTGCCCCCCTGCGACAACAAATGAAGCCAGGAGCCCACCCTGGTCCGCCGACTACAAGGAGCGGAAACGCGACATCGGGAGTCCAACCCAGTCGCGAGAAAACAAAACCAGGAGCCTACCCTGGTCCGTCGTGCCCCCAAAAAATAAACGCAAAATCGGGAGCCCACCCTGATCGCGAAGAGAGCGGAGCCGGGAGCCCACCCTGGTCCGTGCGGGGTCTACAGCGACATCGGGAGCCCACCCCGGCCGCATCGAAGAAAAAGGCGAGCAGAGGAGCAGCGGGGCACCCGGCCGTGACCACAGCTGACCGCCGACTGAGAAGACAGCCCGAGCCTTCCGCACATAGATTTCAAGCTAAAATCTTGCGAGAGATCGGTGGCCATCTTGAAGTCAGGCGGGAGAGCCGATAGGAAGCTGAGGAAGACCCGGCGGCCATCTTAAGGTCAGGCCATTGAAAGAATAGCAAATCTCACGGAGCTGAACTCTCGGCGGCCATTTTGGGGTCAGGCAAGAGAGCCAATAAGGAGCTGAAGAAGGCCAGGTGGCCATTTTGAAGTCAGGCAACAAGAGAAAAAGAAGAAAAAGGGTGAAATAAAAGGAAATCACAACGAAAGGTGAAAGAAAGGAAACAAAGGGGAAAAAAAAGAAATTGCAAGAAAGAAAGGTGAAAGAAAGGAAAGCAAGTACAGCAAAAAGAAGGTCTGCGCAACAACAATATGACAGAAGACGCAAGCGACAAGAATAGCGCGAACGCAATCTTCCGCAGACCACTACCGTTTAGTTTGTCAGAGCCACAAGTAGGAATTAGGTGGGAAAGGTGGATAAGGCAATTAGAACGATACATGCGTGCCAACTGCAAGGCGTACACGGATGACCAGAACACGGACTTATTCCTAAACTTTGCAGGTGATGAGATTGAGGACCTGCTAATTACTTTTCCAAAAGATCAAAGAGCAACATACAAGGGAATCATAAAGTGTCTCACAGACAAATTCTACCCGCAACGAAATGTAGATTTCGAGAGGTACACGTTCAACACCACGTGTCAACTAGCGGAGGAGTCACTGGATGATTTCGCAACCAGACTGCGGAAATTAGTAACGTATTGCGAGTTCGACAAGTTTGACAGTGAACAAGCGATACGATTGCACATCATTGAAGGCTGCCAGTCAGTGGAATTCCGCGCAAAAATCCTAAAGGAACCGTCCTCGCTCGAGAAAATACTGACCATGGCCCGAGCGGAGGTCAGAGCGACAACACATGCACGACAAATGGAACTGGGAAAGGCAAGAAGAGTGGAACAAGCACACCGCGTAACGGGAAATGTCCAGAAGAGGGACAAAACACAACCAACAAGGAAGAAGCAAGAAAGAACATGCTATCGATGCTGACTCGACTTTCCACATACCGGCGCATGCCCGGCAATGGGCCACAGATGCAGAAAATGCAACAGAGAGAACCACTTCGCAAGCGCCTGCATGAGTGGACAATTCAAGAATGATAGATTAAGGCCGGCAAGATCACGGACAGTGACAAGCAGATACGCAAGGCACATGGAGACAGAGGATCGCAGTCCATCGGCTGAATCGGATGGAGCAGCCACGCCACAGGCTGCAGAACGACTATATTTGATGTCAGATGAACCAGCAGAAGACCGCACGCCAGAACACATTCATCTGGTAGAAAAACACCAGATAAAGAAGACAGCGACAGTGAGCATCGATGTAGGAGGACATAACACAAGCTTCGTGTTAGATAGTGGAGCCACATGCAACATCATGTGCATGTCAGAATATGAGAAGATGAGAGTAAAACCGCCACTATCACCGTCCACTGTCGATGTATTCACCTGGGGCTCCAGAAAACCAGTAGTGAACATGGGAAAATTCACAGAGACATTAACTTACAAAGAAAGGTCAAGTAAAGAAGAAATACATGTACTACAAGGGGACATTCCCGCACCCTGTCTGCTCAGCAACGTCATCGCGCAGGTGATGGGGCTCCTAGCAATGACCTACAACATGTCGGACAGACAGAACATTCTGAGAGAGCATCCGGCCATTCTAAAAGGGCTGGGCAAACTAAAAGAAAAACAGATAACGCTGCACATCAATGAAGCGATAAAACCTGTGGCTCAACACCACCGAAGAGTGCCCATACATTTGCAACCACAGGTAGAAGAAGAAATACAAAGCCTGCTGGCACAGGATATCATAGAGCCAGCCAACGTGCCAACACCTTGGGTGTCTCCAATTGTAGCAGTGCCAAAGAAGAACACCTCAAAGATTCGCATATGCGTGAGATTTCCGATTACCTGTGTTGTTCCCCCATGATTGATTCTTGGCCGCATGTCTTGCGATTTCCAACTCTGACCTTCTGGATGTACTGTGTATTGTATGGTCTGATGAGCATTGTTAATAAAAAAGAATTTACAAAACAAAAAAAGATTCGCGTATGCGTGGACATGCGTACCAAACACGGCAATTGAGAGGGAGAGGCACCCCGGACCTCATCTCAATGACATGATCAGTTGTCTCACTGGCGCATGCCGATTTTCAAAACTAGACCTGTGCAAAGGATACCATCAGCTGGAGCTTGACCCGCAATCACGGTACATCACCACCTTCTCCACTCACCTGGGTCTTTTTCGCTACAAACGACTGAGTTTCGGAATATCGTCAGCAGTAGAGATATTTCAGGAGTTCTTAAGGCAAGTAATAAGGTCGGTAAAAAACAGTTTGAACTACAGTGATGACATCCTAGTGTTCGGCCGCTCAGATGAAGAACACGACAAGGCCCTACGTGAAGTTTGCAACCGGTTAGAACAAGCAGGCCTAACTCTAAATGTAGACAAGTGCGAACTGGGGAGAAATGAACTGGTATTCTTTGGTCACATTTTCTCAAAAAAAGGCATGAGGCCAGACCCCAGCAAAGTGGAGACATTGGAAAAGGCAAAGCCTCCAACAGAAGTTGCGAAAGTGAGATCATTCCTTGGCCTAGCAAGCTACTGTGCTCGCTACATAAAGGAGTTCGCTACAGTGAGCACCCCTCTACGGGTTCTGACAAAGAAGGGTCAGAAATTCACCTGGACACACAAATGCAATAGAGCATTTGAGGCCATCAGACACGCTGTAATGGCTGTGGATCACTTGGCCTACTTCGACCAATCACTGTGCACTGAGCTGACCGTAGACGCCAGCCCGATAGGTTTGGGAGCAATCCTAGCACAACATCTGCCTGGGAGAGATTCGCCCAGAAAAATTGTTGCACATGCGAGCAAAAGCTTGTCTGACGTCGAAAGGGCATACTCCCAGCCAGAGAAGGAAAGCCTTGCTGTGGTATGGGCGTGTGAACACTACCACATGTTCATCTACGGGAAACGATTCACCATCGTAACAGACCATCAGGCCCTAGTGACAATATACGGTAATCCAAATGCAAAGATACCACCACGCATTGAACGATGGGGAATCCGGCTGATGGATTATGACTTCAAGATCGTGCACAAGCCGGGAAAAGAACACAACCCAGCTGACTACATGTCACGACATCCCTTACCACAGACCGCAGAAAACGCATCAATGGCAGAAGAATACCTCAATTTTGTATTGAGGCAGAACACTCCTACACCGATAACAATCCCAGAGCTAGAACAAGAGACAGCGAAGGATGCCACAATGGAAGCAGTGAAAATGACGACAAAACAGCAAAGATGGAGACACATAAACAGCCACAGCGCCATAGGAGAAGGAGTCAACATGGAAGAAATGCTGGCATTCAAAAATATACACGAGGAACTATCAGAGACAGAAAACGGAATCCTACTACGAGGGACGAGGATAGTCATGCCAAGTGCACTACGTCGGCAGACGGTAAACTTGGCACACAAGTCTCACAGAGGCATGGTAGCAACAAAGAAAATGCTGCGGGAGAAAGTATGGTTCCCAGGACTAGATCGACTGGTGGAAAACACCATCATAAACTGTCACCTGTGCCAAGTGACAGGGCGACCAGCAAAGCCGGAACAGCTACAGATGTCGGAGCTTCCAAGGGCAGTGTGGACAACGGTGGCTGCAGACTTCTATGGTCCACTAGACACGGGAAACTACTTGTTAGTGATCATTGATGAGTACTCCAGATTTCCCATAGTGCGACATGTCTCGTCAACATCAGCGGCCGCAACGTTACCAATACTAGATGACATTTTTGCAGCCTGGGGTTCCCCACAAACAGTAAAGTTAGACAATGGTCCTCCGTTCTCAGGAGGAGAGTGTTGCAAGTTCATGGACTACCTAGGCATCAACCACAGGAAAATAACGCCTCTGTGGCCGCAAGCCAACGGCATGGTGGAGAGGTTCATGGGGAACATAAAGAAAGCCGTCCAAAGAGCAAAGTTAACGCAGATCTCTATAGGACAAGCCCTCTGTCAAGTACTAAGGGACTACCGAAACACCCCCCACAGCAGCACGGGACGATGTCCAGCTGAACTAGTACTAGGACGAACAAGCAGGACAAGACTGCCCCAACTAGAAGCAAAGGCGCCACCAGAGCATGACAGCATTGCAGCAAGAGACCAGGAGGCGAAAGGAAAGATGAAAGCATATGCGGACGCCAGGAGACATGCCACTCCATCACACCTGAAGCAAGGAGACTCAGTGGTGGTGCACCAGCGGCAGTCGAGGAAATCAGACAGTCCGTTCTCAGATGAACCACTGACAATAATAAACATTAAGGGGCCAATGATAACAGCAGCATCGGGCCCCTACCAGATCACCAGAAACAGTTCTCACTTCAAGAGAATAATGACATTGGATGAAGATGGAGGAGACACAGCAGGACAAGAGGAAGGTCGCGACAGCAACAGAAGAGAGACACACAACGGTGAGAGACAAGAAGAGGGATCACAGAAGGAAACGGAAAGAGAATGTCCAAAAAGAGTGACCAGAAGGCCACCAAGACTGATTGAAGAAATGTAACGATGGGGATCATTTCTCTCTCTCTCTCTCTCTCTCTCTCTCTCTCTCTCTGTTTTTCTCTCTTACTAGCTATCACTTGTCAGTAATTTTCTTTCCACAAAGGGGGAGATGTAGTGACCTGGGTCAGAGGGCACTAGGACCCTGGACCCGAATGAGTGGGAGGGGACAGTGACAGGACACCACTTCCGGTCAGGGAGTGGGGAGGGCATTCTACACACACGAGGGCACGGGGACAGACGTGCATGTGGGCACAGGAACGACGAACAGAATAAAGAAGTAAATTACCACATACCTGTCTCTGCATGGTTACTGAGGAAGAACACGACATGCATGAGCCATCTGAGATGTCTGTGGTCTATCTGGACCCGGACGTGACTCCCAAACAGGTATGGTCTCAGCTTCTTCAGTGCCCAGACAACAGCAAAGGCTTCCCTTTACATAGCACTCCACGTCTGTTCAATGTGAAGTAGCCTCCTATAGATGAAAGCTACATGTTAGTCTTAGCCTCCTATAGATGAAAGCTACATGTTAGTCTAGGCCTGCTTCATTTAGATGGGATAAGACTGCCCCTATGCTGTACTCTGAGGCATCAGTCAGCACAATGAATTCCGTCAGGGGCTGTGCACATGACCAATTTGAGGGTGTCAAATCTTTCTGGCTGGCCTTTTTCTAGATCACCTTCTTGATCTGCTTCTTGGCAGTCAGCTCAATTAAGGGACATATCCCTTAACAAACCTCCTGTAGTAACCAGTGGGGCCCAGGAAGGCCTTCACTTCTGTCTGGGTTTTGGGGGCATCCCAGGCCAGGTCAGTCTATATTTAGGCATAGAGAGCCTGCACCGTCCCCCTGCAGTCAAGTTGCCCCAATTACACCACGGAACCTGCCCTAAATAGCACCTACTGGTCTTGATAGTCCGATCTGCCTGTTGCGCCGCCTGAAGCACTTCATGCAGTGGTAGCAAGTGGTCCTCCCAGGTGCTACTGAAGACAGCAATATCAAATATCATTGAGATAAGCAGCACTGAAGGCCTCCATCCCCGCTAGGACCTGGTTCACCAACCACTGGAAGGTGGCAGGGGCATCCTTCAAGCCAAATGGCATCACTCTAAATTGAAAGTGGCCCTCTGGGTCAGAGAATGTGAACCTATCTTTGTCCCCCTTAGTTAGGGCAATCAGTGAGTACTCTGAAGTAAGGCCAAACGTACTGAAGAACTTGACAGCCACTAATTTGTCAATGAACTCATCAGCTCAGGGCTGGAGTCAGCATCAGTCTTTAGGCCCCCTGTAGTGCACACAGAACCTTAGCTCTGGAGTGGCACCTGGGTGGGCAGCTTTGGGTAACAACACCACTGGGCTGGACCAGGGACTAATGGAGTGCCAAATCACTCCCACATTTAGTATCTTAGAGACTTCCTCCTTGATGTTGGCCCTCACCTTATTTGACAGCCTGGGGCCCCTTATTAACCCAGGTGGTAGCTGCAGCCTGCTCTGTAGGTTTCTTGAGCACATTTATTTATTTATTTGTTTTATTTGAAAAGTTTTATATAGCGCTGGCTAGACCCGGAGGTATCAGAGCGCTTTACATGAGATAGGACATTGTTTCAGAACATTGTTACATAGTTACATCAGTTACAGTTACAGTTGCAATTACCAGTATAGGCTTAGGAGAAAAACGTGAGCTTACACAAAAATATAAGATATTAGCGCGTAGCATATCCAAGACACACGTCATATGAGGAATGGAAGAAAGTGGGGGAAAGGTAGACAGGGGAGAGGAAAGCAGACCACAGTCAGGTAGATCTGAAGGGGGAAAGTACTCCTGGGGGAACAAAGCAGTCAAGGCAGTCGAGGAGAGAGATAGATAAAACCGTGAAGAACCGTGAAAAACAATGTCCGATGTCCGGCTGGGTAGGTGACGGCCAAGGGGGTGACCCAGAGACAGACTCCGCTATAGCTGCATAGGACAGCTCCACCGGGCAGCGGCCAAGGGTACTCGGGCTCCGCGGAAAGTACAAAGAGTTTTAGTTTCAGCCCGTGGGGCATCGTCATAGTTCAATAGAAGGCAGGTACAGGCAGCATCTCGGGATCGAACGCTGTGAAAGGCGAGTACAGTGCAACAGTCCACAAACAAATGGTGCCCCTGGTGTTCCATACGGAGTAAGCCTGTGGCTCTTCACACCAATGTGGGAGTTGTAACTCATTGTGGTAAAGGACCACAGTGGCGGCCATCTTGGGGTCAGGCAAGAGATTCTGCCCCTGGTGTTCCATTCGGCCGGTCCCCCCCTTTTTTTTTTAACCCTTTGTAGTCTCAGGGGCCCCAAGGGTATTCCCTCCGATTCTTCAGGAGTCTCCTGAACTGAACTTCAGGCCTTGAGCTGCTTCCAGGGGGAAATGAGGTCTTTAGCACCTCTGCCGCTTAATGTGCTCACCGTAGATTAGGGAGGACGTTTTCTTCTGGCCCCTTGCCCCTCCCAGCAGCTGGGTGCAGTGTAAAGATGCGTAGGGTGGCTCCCCCCGTCGAACTGCCGTTGTTGCGCACTATCCCTGAGAAGTGTTAGGGCCTGCTTGCCGCCATCTTAAGGTCAGGCACTGTGGATGTTGGTCGGGCAGGGGGCCTCGTGGGGCTTGAATTGCGGCCAAATTGAGAGGCGCTGATCGAATCCCTCACATCCCCGCACACAGCGCGTGTCCCCACCTGGGTCTGATGAGGTCAGTCGAGCTCTCCTCGCCTATCCTCGCTTGGGTAGACCCTCTGCAGACCCCTCCAATGGTGTTTTCAAGCTTGCACCTTAGGGAGCCCCCCGCTCCCACGCCGGGCAGGCACGAAGCACGATTTCCGCGCTGCGCTCTCGGTGGCTTTTCCAGTCGCGTAGGAGCAGCGGTCACTCTGCATTTAACTCCCGCGGCGGGCCGCCGCCATCTTGCCTGCCTCGGTCCGTCGCGCGGCGGTCTTCTCCCTGCCGGCAAGGACAAGTGTTAGGGGCTGCACAGGGTCGTCACATGGTCCGAATGACTTATAATTCCTGTTTACAAAAAGGGTGGCCACTTCTATCCGGCGTCTTATCACCCAATATCACTGCTCAATTCGTTAGTGAAAGTGCTAGGGCACATTACCCTGGGAAAACTGGAGGAGTGGGCTGCAAGTAAAGAAATATTATCAGACCTGCAAGATGGTTTCTGTAATAGTATCAGAACAGTAGAACAGGGCCTTAATTTAAACTTGCTAGTTGGAAAATACACCTAGATTAAATGCTCCAATGTGTATTTAGCTTCTGTTGACCTATCCTGCACATTTGATTACATAATACACAACAAACTGTGATGTACCATGCCCATTCTTGGGGTGGATCTCACTATTATGCAGTTTTTGAGGGAGCTATACTCGGGGAGTAGGTCCAGGGTTCACTCTCTAAAAGGGGGGAATATAACAACTTTTTTAGCGTAGAATGGGGAGTCAGGCAGGGGTGCATTCTTGCCCCCTTTCAGATTAGCTTAACCCCTTGACCGCAATCGGAATTCCGCTCGTGTGCTGGACATTCCGATCGCGGGTGGGGTCGTGACGAGCTCAGCTCGTCATGCGCACAGCGCTACCGCGCAGCATGACGAGCTGAGCTCGTCATGAGCACGGAAGGGGTTAAATATCAATAACTTAGACAGTGTTTTAGTAGAAAACTGTGCTGACCTCTCCCAAGTGGGCAAATGGCCGTTCCTGGCCCTCTTCTACACGGACGATTCTGTCCTTATGGTTCGCATCCCTCTGGCTCTGCAACTGCTACTAGCCTGTTTTGCAGACTATATGAAAGACTTAGGACTTTTAGTCAACATCAGTAAAACTTTTATAATGAAATGTGGGAGGAGAAATACGAGCTGTCGTGATTCCACAATCGGGGATACCAAAATTAACTTTACCCCCTTCTTTTCTTATTTGGGCAATGTGTTCAACAGACGGGGGTCCTGGAAACAAGCGATTATTACCAGGAAACCTCACTTTCGAGGGCCATTAATGCACTTTAGAATTTCGCAAGCGAATTAGGCAAGAAACCACCTAAGGAAATTATAGCTAATTATAATGCTAATTGTCTGGAGTAGAGCAAGATGGCACCGGTGTAGGACGCGAGCTCGCGTTGCTCCTCTCCGTGACGCTCTCCAACAGGGAAACACAGCCCGCGCACAGCACAGCACCGCGCCAGACGCCGGAGTATGCTGCCCGGCTTTCCGCTTCACGAACTCTGTAGGCGAGGCACGCGCAGAGTCAAACCGCGGCTTTACTGGATTGTTCAGGCAGCTGCTGACATCGCACTGAATGCACTAATTGCTTCCCTGATGGCTCTGAGGCCCCGACGCCTCCCGCTGCGATCCCGGGTTACAGCCGCCAAAGTTACAAGAATGCCTGGTTGGGGGGCCAAGAAAATGGGCGCAGCCACAGGATTTTCGGGTGGACTCCCCCCCTCCTCCTTGCTGGATGCCGGTAAGGTGATGGGGGGGGGGGAAGCTATGAAGGGACTTCCAATAAGGGAAATGTGAAAGCCAGCAATTGGCATAATGGTACAAAGACTCGACCGGGTAAAACTGGTCAACATGGAGACTTAAGGGGGTCCCAATCCCAATCATTAAGTTCCTTGCTATTCTCTGGGAGCAACAAAGGTCATTCTAAGGACTTAAAAGAGTGGAACCTGCACAGGGGGTCTGCGGTAAACACTACTAGTCTGCGGGTGGAGGGAGGGGAGGATGCCCCCCCTGAGCTACAGAATGAAGCTGAGACTCCAAGTATTGCCAACATACCTCAGAACAAAGTAGTAATTCAAGGTAACATCCCCCATCTCACACCAAAGGTGGGTGAGGAGATTTCAAAGGCTGTAGCCTCAACCCCTGCCACGGATCATGAAAGCGTCAGGGGTGACTGCCCTTACAATGAGGGTCTGGACCGTGATACGCCTCTGCAGGCACAGCTGAGGGATACCCACCCTGAAGCCCAGCATACCAACCAACCTGCAACACTTGCCCATCAGGAGACCCATGTCACCGACGGCACGCCGACCGCCTCGGAGGCCATACTGGGTCAATGTGGGGCTTTCAAGGAGCTATTCTCAAATAAGTCTCCCGAGATTGGGGAGAAATTCTACTCACTTACGGATGAATCAGATCTTTCTAACCTGGAGGAATCGACATCTTCCCTGAGTGATGACCTAGCTTCATATTCATCCTCCAGCGATACTCCAGATAAATCAATTTGCCTAACCCAACGTATGGCCACTGGGAAGGGCGTGCGGGGGAAAAAAAAGAAGAGCAAGAAAAGGGGAGCTGGGGGTGAGGTCTCTAATGCCAGTACTAAAGACATTTCAATGGGACACTTGCACTGGGACTACTCTGCTACTCAGTTGGTCTTCTCAGGAGAGGAATGTGAAGGAACCCCAAAAGATCTTAAGGGAGCAGCGTCCGGCCCGCCCCTACAACCCCCAACCGTGGAGGGATCATTGGCAGTAATCCTTCAGACAATTAAGCAGGTCCAGGAAGAAGCCTGGTGTTGGAGTCGGCGGGCTAGGTTGGCCACAAAGAAATTGCATGGGACTATCAAAAAGATCAATAAAACTTGCTCAGACATTGCGGGTAGAATTATGATGGTGGAGGAACGGACTGAGCATCTGGAAACAGAAGTTAACACCCTAAAGCTGCAGGAGTCCTCATGTGAAGCTACTATGGTCGACGTCCTCTGGAAGCTTGAGGATCAGGAAAATAGACAGAGGTGCAACAACCTCAGAATTTTGGGAGTACCGGAGGGAACTGAAGGCTCAGATCATAGAGCCTACATTATATCCTTGTTCAAGGGCGCCTTTCCTGAAAAAACAAAGTGGGACTGGGAGGCGGAAATGCAATGCGCCCATAGGTTTCCCTTAATGTTAAAGAAACCCCGGCCCAATGAAGTGGAAAAACCCAGGGCGATCCTGGCCTAGTTCGGGAACTTCCTGCTACGTCAAGAGATATTCGAGCAAGCCCGCCCCAATGCAAAAAAGGAATTCGGGGGGGTATCGTTTTTTGTGAGACCAGATTTTGCCCATGCCAAGGTAGAGAGGCGCTGGGGATGTGGCAATTGTTTACCCCATTTCAGCAGGACAGGGCTGAGGTATATCTTCAGAACCCTGCTTGGCTGAAAGTGATATTCAAAGGGCATACCCGTAGTTTCACGTCCGAGATTGTGGCCCAGGAATATCTGAAGGAGATTAGTGGGGGCCCAGCAGCTAGAGTGTAGCTTATTTAATCTTATGAGGTATTATAAGGTATTGGCGTCTCCTCGTTTGTACAAATATTCGGTTAAGAGCTTCCACTCTTGGATGAAAATGTCATCGGAGATTTAAAGCCTAGACGAATCCTTGTGCACATTGACCGCAATGGGGTATCTTGGTTAAAACCTCTATTTGAGGGGAGGTCACGGGAGGGGAGCGACTGGGGATTCTTGCTTTCATGGGTGCCATCATTCAGGCGTGCAGCCTGATTGCTCAGTTGGTGGGGGGAGGAGGGGAGGGACAATGGGCAGGGGGGTTCTGGTGGTGGGGTCGGGTGGGGGCTACACAGGATAATAAAGGGTACAGTATCATAGGAGGAGGAGATGTACGTCAGGGTAAGGGGCCCTTTTGGGATGACCAGTGTCTAAATAGGAGGCTTTAAGTGTTTAAAAATATTCTAGAATATAGGGCAGATGAGTAAGTTGAGAATTGCCTCAGTAAACATCTGCGGGTTGAATGATAAAAAAAAGCGAGCTAAAGTAGCCTTTGGAACTACAAGTCCTGGCGGCTGATATAATATGCCTCCAGGAGACCCACATTGAGGGGGGTCAGGTAACACTTTTAGACACACTGGGGTTCAGCCTGGTTGGTGGCACTCTCCAAAGTACTCGGACCCGTGGGGTGGCTGTTATGGCCAAAAGGTGCCTTATTCAATGTTTCTCACAAACTTGTACAGCTAGATTAGGGAGGTGGGTTATCTCAGAATTCCGCTCTGCGGAGTGTAATTTCACCTTGTGTTCTGTGTATGGGGCAATTCTAGATGATGCGGCCTGTTTGACTGGCTGACTAACGAGCTGGTATCTTGGCCCTCGCCTATTGTTCTATGCGGAGACCTAAACATCAATCTACCCACTAGCTGGTTATGTGAGGAGAAGTATAAGTATTACGGAAGGAAACCAAGGGTATTCCAGTCTCTCAAAGGCCTCTGTAAAGATCATAGCCTTATGGATGTCTGGCAACTGAAGAGACCGACGGAGCAGGGATTTACCTTCTTTTCCTTTCCGCATCAATCGCATGCATGTTTAGATTCTTTTTTTGTTTCACAGTCCATAAGCTAAGAGTGTGATATTGAAATTTACCGCCGGGTCATGTCCGACCCTAATCCCCTCGTTCTTGTGAATCTAAAGGGGGGGCTCCGTAAAAAGGACAATAATTGGAGCTTTGAATGGGCATTATTGGTAAATAATGAATATATTAAACATATGAGGACTTGGATACCGCTATTCCTCAAAGAGAACTTAGGTAGCACGTCATTGGAGATTGTTTGGGATGCTCTGAAAGGGGGATTTGTGGAGAAACCCTACAGTTCACATTGACTAGGGTGAAAAAAGAGAAACAGAATATGCGGGAGCTTTATGCCACACTTACCCTAGAAGAGATGAAATTGATAACTGCCACACAACTGGGGGCAAATATACAAGAGGCCCAGATGGGGGTTATGCTAGCAAAAGTAGCTATTAATGATATCACGCTAGCGAAGATAGCTGACAAATTTAGTCTACAGGGAGCAAGCCTATGAATGTGGCGAACAAGTTGGTCGTACTCTCGCTATCAGAATCAGACAAAAACGTTGTCTGAGCGAAGTCAGGGAAATTCAGGATCCAGCACAGGGTATGATCGCCGATCCTGTAAGATTAAGGTCTGCATTTAAAAGATTTTATCAGGCGCTATACCAAGAAACCGGTAAGGGGAATGATGAAGATATTATTAATTATCTAGACTTAATACGATCCCCCAGATTCGGTGAAGAAGAACAGTTGGGTTTAGAGGGGAGTCCCCCCTGGGAAGAGATCTTAACTGCTATCTCCTCGCTAGCGACAGGGAAGGCAGCCAGGGTTGACGGTATACCTGTAGAATTTTATCGAGTATTTGCGCCAGAACTGAGGGATTGTCTAACTGGGCTGTTTATGCAGATCTTTAAAGGAAACAGGCCCCCACCTTCTTGGTTGCAGGCAAAGATTGTCGTCTTCCCAAAAAAGAATAAACCTGTAACTGAAATCGGGTCCTATAGACCGATCACACTGATTAATGGGAATACCAAAATATACTCAAAGATTCTAGCCTCCCGATTATCCCCAATTATCAGCAAGGTAGTCTCCGGGAGGCAACATGGGTTCATACCTGGCAGAAGTACTTTGGATCACATCAGACGTGTAATAACCCTGTTCGACGCAGTTCAGGTGACGGGAGATCCTATGGCCTTGATTCTGCTGGATGCGTAGAAGGCTTTTGATAGGGTCTCCTGGCACTACCTGTGGAATGTGCTAGAAAGGGTGAATATAGGACCCGAGTTACGGCAAGCCCTTAAGGCTCTATATGTTAAACCAGAGGCAAGGGTATTTGTCACAGGGGAACTATCAGACTCTTTCGAGATCTCAAGAGGGGCCAGGCAGGGGTGCCCATGCTCCCCACTATTATTTGCCCTTTACATAGACCCATTTATACGCAGGCTTGAGTTCAATGCTAGGATCCCCCCCTTGGTTTTTAATGGTTGGGACACAAAAGCACTTGCCTATGCTGATGATATCGCCCTAGTTACGCCCGAGCCCTCTACAGCTCTTGCCGAGATAGAGAAAGAGGCGGCAGAGTTCGGACGCATCTCGGGCTATTCATTGAATAGGGAAAAAATGGTAATACTGATCAATAATCAGATTTCCTTACAGGACCCACGGGTTTCTACCAGCGCAGTATATCTGGGAGTCTCCATACCCGAGCTGGATTATTATTAAAGACAATCTTGAGCCTTTGATTGAAAAATCTATAAAAAAGATCTATATAGGTTAAATAACTTACACCTATCCCTGGCTGGCTGCTGTAACGTAATTAAAATGATTTTTCCCCCCAAAATCCATTATCTTTTTCATGCCATCCCCTTAGAAATTAGAAACCTTTGGTTTAAAAGACTAGATCAAATGATTTCCTGGTCTGTCTGGTCACACACCAAACCAAGGAGGGCGCTAAAATATTTAACCCTCCCCAAAGACAGAGGTGGGTGGGGGCTTCCTAATTTAAAACTGTATTACTGGGCTACTTGTTTACAGAACATGGGGCCCCTTCTACAGGAGAAACCATCCCTGCAAATAGGAGCTGAGTATCTCCCCTCTCCGTTTGAGCTACTGGCAGGTGAACGGGTGTGGGGGAACTTATGGAGGCAAATCGAACTGAACTACTTTAAGAGGGTCCGCTTTAAGACCGTATTGAACTGTTTTAAAATCTGGTCAATGGTTCGTAAACTAACGGGTCTGGGCAGGCTAAACTTTTACACCCCCCTGAACGATGAACGATAATAAATATATGTCCGAAATTTTCGGGGACCAGCACATATTACGATGGGTCAGAACTGGTCTAAATAAGGTGGGCCTCTTCTTCTCCCCCATGGGTATAAAATGATTTCAAGAGATTAGGAGTGAATTCGATATCAGCCATAAAGATTTTTTCAAGTACTTACAGGTCAGGGATTTTCTAAATCTCAAGGGAGGTGGCTCGATTGGATTCCAAAGGTGCGATCTGGCTGACGCTCTGACAGGGGGGCTCACACCTCCAATTGGTGTCATCTATGCCCTCCTTAATAAACGTATGAAGGATGACATGGACAAGCATTCCTTGAGATGGCAAGAATTACTGGCCATCCCAGAATCTTGTTTCCGGGAATCCTTTATTATGGCTCAGACGACATTTTTATCCTCGAAACTACATGTACAGTACTATAAAACCTGTTTTAACTTACATTACACTCCTAGTAGAATCATCAAATGGGGGAGGGTAAAGGCTTGTGATGCCCCAGATGTCAGCTTAGGGGGGCAGATATTATGCACATCTTCGCTACCTGTCAATCGCTAACTTTGATTAAAACTCAGATTGCAGAATTTTTTAGTACTGAATTAAATATTCAGGTGTCTTTGACTCCTGCCGTAATTCTTTTTGGGGTATCAGATGTCGATAGGCTGTCAAGAGGGAGGGCGCTGGTTTTCATTGCCATGACCATTTTTCGTCTATTTATAGCCTCGGCATGGCTAGATAATAATCCGCCCGTGTTTCATCAATGGCTAACTAGGGTATTGGCAACATGTAGTTTAGAAAAAGCAATTTTTGCAAGGAATGGGATCCGTAGTAAGAGGAAGGGGCTTAGGAGATGGGGACCGCTACTGGACTGGATAGAAGCAGGGCGTTAAGGATGGTATGCACGACGCACTTTAATTAGGTGTTAGATAGGATTTTTGTATCTTAGCCCCTAAGGGCCTCTTCCATTTCTCTTTTTCTTATTTGCACCTTGTAAGAAAGTTAATGAAATATGAGCTGTACCATTGGTAAATAGATGTTATTTAATTGTGTAGCCGGGGTGGGTGGGGTAGGGGTTTTTATATTGGGATAAAAAAGGATGGTTTCAAGTTTTGTATTATGCACTTGGATATGAAATTGACAATAAATATATTGAAAATAAAAAATAAAATAATACTAATTGTCTGACTGCTGCTCTTTATGTGGCTGGGGTTTTGTGGTACAACGAGTGCAAAAGTGGTGGAAGACTCCTTTTTCAGGAATCTTTTTCGGTCCCCCCGAGTTGCCCTTCAGTAATTTGTCACTCTGAACTTTTTATATCAGGTGCTGCTAGATCGCAACCACTCTTACTTTGGCATAAGATTCGGACCTTAGAAGAGACTAAACTCAATTGGGAGATTATTGGGGATTGTCCTACTTCATCTCTCTCCTCTCATTTCCCCTGTGTTCTGATCTAGGGCATCCAGAATACTTCAACTCTCAAGACACATTGTTTCAAATTAGTAGGAAAGGTCTTAGAAAGGCTGTCTCTCTTTGTTTGAAGACCTCAGACTTATGTCTGAACTTGTTAAACCCAGTGTCCTCCATAATCAATTGATGTTGAATACTTATGATATTCAACCTAATCTAGTCTTTGTACAGAATGCTACACATAGATTTTTTCTTACTAGATTCAGGTTAAATATATTTCATCGATTGAGAACTTACACGTTTGTTAATGATTGGTCACGGTCTTTCATTAAATGTCCTTGTGACAATGTGTCTGATCAGAGTACAATGCATATATTGCTATTTTGTAAATATTATAAGACCCTGAGGAAGAGATTTATTTTACCCTGCCTATGCAAGCATACATTTGCACAATGTCATCCTGCACATCTGTTTTTACAGTCATTGTACACCCCCCTGCTTTGCTATATCATGGCATCCTATTTATTGGCAGTTTTCAACCAGAGGAAGTCTTCGTATATTTGTGAAGACCCAGATGGCATATGAACTACTCTACTTATAGCTCTGTTTGCATCTGTCTGAATTTATTATGCATTTTTATAAGATGTTTTTACCGAAACTATCTGATCTTATTCCTTTTATTGAGCAAATGTTAATATATTTTATGTGTTTCTGCTTTTATGAATGTTTTATACAATTCAAATAAAGCTGAGTTTTAATTTGAAAGTCTGTATATTTTGCTTTTAACAGTCAGGCTGTCACCAGGATGTATATCATGGGTACACAAGTGTGGAAGCCCAGGAGTGAGGGAAAACAGTGAGGCATACTGTCTCAGCAACTGGTGCTAGTTTCTCTGCTGTTCTGGGGTTCAGGATAGGAAAGAGGCTGACACCATCCACTGACCCATCTTTTTCATTGGATGACAGGAGGTCAGGGAGAGGTTCACTCTCCTCTTCCTCTCCATCATCTGTAACCAACAGCATATTGACCTCAGGCCTCTCGTAATGGGGTTTGAGGCAATTGATGTGGATTACTCTTAAGGGGTTTGTGGGAGTCTTGAGGTTTACCAAGTAGATGGACTCCGCCTTCCTCTCAACCTCTCAATCACTCCAAAGGGCCCAGTCCAATAGTCTTGGAGGCCTGGGGCTTCACTTGCTCAATCACCCACACTTTTTGGCCAGGATGAAAGTCCACCAGAGTGGAAGTCTGGTCACACTAGAGTTTCACGACTTCTTGGCTAGCCTCCAAGTTCTCAGAAGCTTTCTTCCAGAACTTGGCCATCTGATTTCTGAGGGCTAGCAAGTAGCTAACCGCATCCTGGATGGGGTTCTTGGAAGTTTGTTGTCACCCCCCAGACTGAGAGGTCCCCTAACATGGTGTCAATACAGAAGTTCAAATGGGCTAAACCCAACTCTCTTCTGTGGCACCTCCCTGTAGGCCAAAAGCAGGCATGGCAAGAGGGTGCCCTACTTTTACCTCATGAGCTATGGCAGGTCCATAATCATGCCTTTCAGGGTCTTTTTGCACCTTTCAACAGGACCTTTAGTTTGGGAATGTTAGAGGGTGGAGAACGTTTAGGTTACTCCACATTCCTTTCACATGGACTTCATGTAGGCAGACATGAAGTTGGTGGCCCTGTCAGACACCACTTCATTTGGGAACCCTACCCGGGGTAAAATCCCTATGAGGGTAGTAGCCATCGCAGGTGAAGTTACAGACCTCAGAGGGAAGGCCTCTGGGTATCTATTGGCTTGGTCCACCAAAACTGTGATAAACCTTTTGCCTAAGGCAGTTTTGGTGTCCAAGGGTCCAATAATGTCAATGCCCACCCTTTCATAGGGGTGCCAATGACAGGTAAGGATTCAGGAAAGCCTTCTGCTTTTTCTCTGTTTTCCCACTGGCCTGGCCGGAGAGACAGGTCCTGCAAAAATATCTGAGGCTATCTTCACATGGGGCCAATAACAGTGGGAGACAAACCTGGAAAAGGTCTTGTCTTTCCCCATATGTACTGCTAGAGTACTTTAATGAACCAGCCCCAGTAGGAAGGCCCTGTAGCATTGGGGGACCACCAACACACATGTTGCTCCACGCAGAGGGGCCTTAGGCTCATTATACTGAAGGTCTTCTCCCAGTAAATCAATCAATCAATCAATCAATCAATCATATCATTTGTAAAGCGCACTACTCACCCGTGAGGGTCTCAAGGCTCTGGGGTGGGGAATGCTGCTACTGCTCGAAAAGCCAGGAGTTTTCTGAAGGTCAGCAGGTCTTGGGTCTGCGTAGGTGGATGGGGAGGGTGTTCCAGGTCTTGGCGGCGAGGTGGGAGAACGATCTGCCACCGGAGGTCGCTCTTCGGAAGCGGGGGACAGTGGCGAGGGCGAGGTCGGCGGAGCGGAGCTGGCGGGTGGGGGTGTAGAAACTGAGTCGTCTGTTGAGGTACGTTGGTCCGGTGTTGTGGAGTGCCTTGTGTGCGTGGGTGAGGAGTTTGAAGGTTATCCTCTTGTTGACCGGGAGCCAGTGCAGGTCTCTCAGGTGGGGTGTGATGTGGCTGCGGCAAGGGATGTCGAGGATCAGGCATGCAGAGGCGTTCTGGATGCGTTGGAGCCGTCTCAGGAGTTTGGCCGAGGCTCTTGCGTAGAGGGCGTTTCCGTAGTCCAACCTGCTGCTGACGAGGGCCTGGGTGACCGTTCTTCTCGTTTCAGTGGGGATCCACTTGTAGATCCTGCGGAGCATGCGGAGGGTGTTGAAGCAGGCGGAGGAGACGGCGTTGACCTGTTTAGTCATGGAGAGGGTGGAGTCGAGGATGACCCCTAGGTTGCGTGCGTGGTCGGTGGGTGTTGGGGCGGTTCCCAGTGCGGTCGGCCACCAGGAGTCGTCCCAGGCCGAAGGGGTGGATCCGAGGATGAGGACCTCCGTCTTGTCCGAGTTCAGCTTCAGTCGGCTGTTCCTCATCCATTCAGCGACGGCCTTCATTCCTTCGTGAAGGTTGGTTTTGGCGGTGTGGCGGTCCTTGGGGAGGGAGAGGATCAGCTGGGTGTCATCGGCGTAGGAGATGATGTTGAGGTCGTGCCGACGGGCGACGTTGGCGAGCGGTGCCATGTAGATGTTAAACAGAGTTGGGCTGAGGGAAGAGCCCTGGGGTACGCCGCAGATGATCTCGGTGGCTTCAGAGCGGAAGGGGGGAAGGCGGACGCTCTGTGTTCTGCCGGAGAGGAAGGAGGTGGTCCAGTCCAGAGATGATCTCCAGATGTATCACAAGCTGCTTGGGCTTCAACCTAACACCTCATACCTTGTAGGGTAAGGCACTCCTCCTGTGTCTTACAGAACCCCTCCCTGGTGGGCACACCCTTTACTTGTCATCCAGCAAGTTCAAGCAGGTCTCCGAGGAAGACAATGTCCTCCCCAGTAGGCTCCGGTGCAGCCTCCTCTGGTGTGGGAGTACTGTGTAATGTGGGAGTTTCAGGGGCTGGTTTCCCACAACCCCTGCCCTTCCCTTTCTTGGCAGCTCTCTGGGCTATTCTTCCAGGCTTCATTGACTCCCATCTTTGACAGCCATGGACCTTGTGGTCATACAAACCCACTCAGGCAACCACAACATTTCCAGGTGTAACTTGAGGTCTGCTTTCTCCCTAGAAGTGTGCTCCAGGTCATTCCCAAACAAACAATCCACAGGCACAGGCACAGCAGGGCTCTCACCTACCCTAAAAGAACCTTCTAATCACTATTTTAACTGCCCTTCACCCAACCATCCAGTGCCTTGCAAAAATGATCCACACAATCCACCCAGGTCTGATGGGTCAGCTTCTGGCTGTCCCTAAACCTCTGCCTATATCTATCTGGGGTGACCCATACTTCCTGGTCAGGACCTCTTTCATGAGAGGATACTTCATCATGTCCCTTTTATCTAGGGCATGGCTCCTCTGGGGAAATGCCTGACCTGTATTATGCCAAAGTACAAAGATGCATTCAGTAATGTAGAAAGAAGTTAGTCTTCCTTTGTCCCATTGTGAATAAAACAAACACCACTGTGTTGGATCATAATTACAAATATTATTGGAGCAACTAAAGACAGCCTATCATGTGTGCCATGTAAATAGTAAATATTATTATGATTCATGTTAAAAATTCAATGTACCACTCATAATTTTAGCTAATTTAGTAAATCAGGAAGTACATTTGATACACCAACATTTGCTAGTTTGCCATGACGAAGTTCCTGTGGAAGAGGCATGGACCTAAATCCCCGAGGTGTACACTGCAAAGATCAAAGTAATGCAAAGATCAAAGGAATGCATGTTCACTGTTCTTTGGTGAGCATTCTCGTACAACTCTCTAACAGTAAGACTTCATGGGCAGATGCAGCCTCGCACTGAACCTAGCTCCCCGCTATCTAGACTGTAAGGGCAAAGACAACAAGAGCACATTAAGGGTTTCCCCTTCCATCCATTTTTCCTGGATCTTTTTTAACATTTCTAGATAGCATATGTTGCAGGCCTAAGTACAATTTTTGTGGAACACCCTTGTTATTCTAATTTGAATTCAGCTCTGCTTCGATCTTTTTAATAGGCAGACAGATGGAGAATTGTACTAATTAATCAATGAAAAAGAAATACATTGAATATCATGTGGTATGATTATAAAACACACTCTCCCACTTCTATATTAGTTTTCATGGACTAGAAGGGACCAACAACAGAGAAAATCGTTCTGAGTTACTCATTTCTTTAATCATTTTATTTGTTACCATGCACTTGTCTGATGTTCTTCAAGTCAGACTACACTGGCTCAGATTTGCTCAGGTACCGCATGCAAGTGAAAATCTTCCCAATCAGTTCCATACTACTGCTAATAGCATATGTTGGCATACTTTACCAAAGGTTTCAAACTGTTGGGGTACCACATCCCTTAAAACCAACTTCGATGCTGCATTGCAGTTCTTAGTTTACTAGCTTATTGTGGGAAATTTGCCGGCTACAAAAGGATGAGTTAATTATTTGAGTTTTAGTATAATGTGCTTTAGCTGAGCTCTTGTGGCATGCACGTTCGTTTTTTCTTACAGCATGAGGCGAGTCAAATGCTTTCATGGAGTGTGTTTTAGCATGGGCCCCTGTAGCAAAAGGCTTATGTTTGCTTATGAAACTAGAAAAAAACTGAAACCAAATAACTGAATCTATACAATGAATTTAATCAGTTACATGAAAGGCACTGGGAATGGGCGTTATCATAGAAGTCTAGAAAAGTCATTTGAAGTGTATAGTAGGTCCACTTATGGTACTTTTAAGTGGGCCTATAACAATTACGTAGTACTAGTCAAGTAACGCTCTACAGATCAGTCGTAGAGTGTCAAAACTGGACCACTGCAATGCAGTGCAAAGAAGATTCCCCACCACAACTGACTTACGGGGGCAAAGTATTCAAGGTTAGGCAGCTATACTCACCTTTAACCTTAAAAAACTGGGCCACAAACTCGCACTGAAAACACTCCACTGGCTCTCCTCATGGCATCTAGGTAAAGTTCAGTGCTTTAGCCAGAAAGTGCAGGGTGTTCTGGAGCACTGTTTGAGGGTACCTGCAGATACTGCCTCTCAAAATTCATATTGATCAGGCAAAATCCAGACTATCTCACAGACATCGAAAATATGACTCTGGACATTCACGCCTAAAGCAAATGAGCACCTTCATCAAAATATTGAGGAACCCAAACAGCCACCCCCCCCCATTAGAAAAATGCTAAAAAACAAACTCTTTAAGGGAGCATTTAGTTGAACTAAGGCCCCTTGTAGATGTAGACTGATAATGGCGTGTCAGGTGGATATTTATCAAAAACGATGCACAGGCATCAATCTGCTTCATTGTACCTTCAATCCTTGTACATATTCAATAAATATTAATTCAATAATGTTGCCGTACTAGATATACCATGCATTCCTGCCATTGTTAACCACATAAAGTTCCCCCAACCCACATATAGGTTGTATGACCAAAATATCAGCATCAAAAATATTGTGATCTCTAGATAACATAAAAGAAATATTGGAACAAAAATATTGTTTTTTCAAACTTTGTGTGTAAACTACAAAAATATCTTTACAAAAATGTTGTGGGACTGAATGTCATGACAACATATGTAAGTATATCTATTTCACTATATATATCATTATTTTTCATTACATTTAGATATTGGAGTTTTTAATAATAATATATTTAAGAATAAATAAATAAAATATTTTAAAAATATATATATAAAATACAATAAAAGCATTAACTTAAAAAAGTTACATTATTTAAGCATGTAATAAAAATATATGATATTTTTTAATAACAATTAAAAATTAATAAACATATATGTAAAAATATATAGCAAATAAAAAACGAAAATTAAAAAGTTAAAAGAAATTACTTCCTGCTCTATTATCCTAAAAAACTAACACTGATAAACAATTAAAATTATCGAAAAATACATAATATTCAAATATAAAGAATATTAATGTTATATTCATCAAACATTTAATTCAATTAATAAATATAAAATGAATTATTAATTCTTGGCATTTAAACCTACTCCTGCCTTTGAATGCTATGTGGACAATATAACACCACCGCAGGCCAAGAGCTTGTTTATTAGATTTAGAACAGGCTGTTTGCCTCTTCAATCGTTCAGTAAAAATTGGAATACAAATTCCTCGTCTGATTCATGCCCAGCTTGTGGCATGAATTCGGAGGCTCTAGATCATCTTATGTTTGTATGTCCTGAATATCGTGGTGTGCGTAGAAAATGGTTGCGCCCAATTTATTTGTCCATTGGGGAACCATATTGTAGAGAGGCGAAACGAATATTGACGACTGACACATCCGGCCCGGCTGTTTTCTCTGTGAGTCGGTTCTTGTTCAACATCTGGACAAAGCACGAGAAGTTTCTGAATTCATTGTAAATGTTAGCATTTTTAGCGTATGCGTTGTCCTGTGGAAACTGTTTTAAGTATTTATGCTTTATGTACATAAATGTGTTTATATAGTTAATATTTATTGGCCAATTCTCTCTAACACCACATTTCCGAGCATTGCACTTTATAAGACAGCATGGGGCATATTCACAAGGAAATATCGCCGCGTTAGCGGCACTTTTCTGCCGATAAAGTGGCGATATTTTTATCGCACTATTCTCAAGCTGTCGCTAACAGCCGTTAGCGACAGCTTTTAGGCGAAAACTACCATTTTAAAGATCGCGATTTCTGTTAACGATAATTTTCGCTAATTACATGCAAGGGATGCGTTCCCGTGCAAATTCTGCCGTTAACCCAACATCTCCATATTCACAAGGGGATTCCTTAAGTCCAGAGGACCAAAAAAAGTGGCTCTAACTGCAACTAGAGGCAGTTTTTTAAGACCAGAAAATATCTGGTCTTAAAATGGAGATAACCATTGGGGCCTTATTTCCGCATGTTTTGTTGCTGGACCGCGCTGCAAGCAAAGTTGCTGCGCTGCCCTGCTACAAAATTATAGGGCAGGACTGCGCACCATCAATAAGATAGTGCGCATTCCTGGGACTCACTCATGAAAAGTGTTGCAGCGCTGCAACAAGACAGCGTTGCAACACTTTTCACTATCCCCTTCTTGCAACACCACAGATGCGCTGTATTCACTGAACAGCGCTCCATGATGTAAGTAATGACAGATACGTCTGGAATCCTGATGTATCTGTCTGCGCTAAAGTCACGCATTGCTGCAGTTGTGTCACAACCATGAAGCAACTCCAACAATGCATGGGGCCAGCCTATCCCTGTGGGACTGCGTCACCCTCACGCCTGCCATCAGGCAGGCGGAAGGTTCTGATGCAGTGCCGTACATGAGGGGTGCCCGAATGTCGGCGTTGTTGGAGAACCATCGGTGGCAGTTGCGCGCAGCGGTGTCATCGGTTGGAAGCAGTGGCGGAGTGTTGGTGCAGAGAGGGTTGACGAGACGTCCTTCGGTGGCCTTGATCCAGCTGCGAGGGGTTGCGATGATGGCGGTGGCGTCCGGTGGGCAAGGTGAAGACGTGATGTATCCAATGATGGTCGGTCCAGGAGAGTCCGGTGTTGTGGCTGAAGTTGAAGCTCCCGCTGGCGGAGGTGACGTGCTTGACCGTGTGTCCTGCTATGTGGCCTGTTGAGGTGAGTTGCTGCTTGCGTCTGATGTTGGGGACCTTCCCCAGAAGGCGGTGGTGTTCTGCTCACTGGGGTTGTCCAGGTGGAACTTGAGATAACCGAGTAGGATGTCGTCGGTGGATGGGAAACCCTGGGGTGCAATGATGTCAACAATGTTTTTTTTTAATGGGGGGCCAAGGGCCGGGGGGCCTGCACATGAGGGTGCCGCAGTGGATGTGCATGGGCTTGGTCAGGATCTGGGAGTTGAGGTGGTCCATGTTCACCCTTGGGTCATTAGAGTGCGTGGTCAGTGGGAGTGTGCCTCTGTAGGTGATGGCAATGTCTTGTCCTTGAAGGTCGGGCTGCTCCTTGTGGGAGATACTGCAGCCGTCAGTGATGGCGATGTCCGGTCCGGAGCAGAGGTTGTTCCTGGCTGGTGAGGTGGCGTCCAGGGTTGATGGCGAGGAGGGTGCTGGTGTCGTAGCGTTGGACTGTCCAAGAGGAAGGCTCCTTGGTGCTGAGCGTGGTCCAGGGGCAGAAGGACGCAGACGGGCTAGACTATGGTTTGCCTTTGGCATGGGAGACGTCCAGTACAACGCAGGCAGTACATCATTAACTATGCAACTCCGACAACGCAGGTGCCTTTACATCACATTTGAATACAACACATTGTGAGGTCAGTAATGGGGTAATCTTAAATATTTTGTGTGGGTATGTGTTTCAGATGTCGGATCTGCAATTTGGCGTGTGATTTGGGTCAAAATATGAAATTTGGGGTGTGATTTGGGGTAAAATATGAAAATTGGGGTGTGCATTTGGGGTAAAATATGAAATTTGGGGTGTGCATTTGGGTCAATTTTGATTTTTGTGTGTGTATTGTGGCCTCAAAAAGGAATTCCTGGGTTCACGTTTGGGATTGGGGTGCAAAGGTTAGTTTAGGGTTGCACTCACTGGTGTGGGAATAGTGATGTTCATGTCTCCGCAATACAACACCTAACCTACTGTTGCAATGTGCCTAGTATTAGTATGCATTGGAATGGAATGCAATGTCATGTAATGCGTTGTAACTACGTATGTGCATTTGGCACACAAGTGTTAGTCCCGCTGTGCATGGGCGCACAGCGGCTGCCATCGAGAAGTGCTGGGGGGGGGGGGGCTGGACAGCTCTGAGGTGGTAAACGCCGGAAATAATACTTGATGGGGCGTGGACGCGGGGATGTGTGTGTGAGCAGGTGTTGTAAATATTGTAATGAGGGAAGTCTTACCTCGAAGACGGGCCCCGTGTCTTCGTAGCTCCTGCTCTCCTGCGTCTGCCTCCAGGTACTGGAATTCGGCACCCAGGCTCCCTCCCCTGAGTCAATCACAACGCTGCGATGCGGCGGTGGGATTGGTAATTGTCAACGGGACAAGGCATGCAGCCAGGGGCTGGAGGGGTGGGCATGTTCTCCATGCAGGCTGTAATGCAGCCTGCATTGCGAACAGGGAAGTGCACAAGACTGCTTTGGGCGGCCTGAGTGGGCCGACCAAACAGTCATTGCACACTTGAGTGGGCATGCAAATCTGCCCATGTCCTGCTCCGTGCTTGAAGCAGTCCTACCCACCCTCCCACCCCCTAAGGATACATAGCATGATTACATCAGTAAGTTATCATCATGTGATGATTATCCCTCTTCTGCACTGTTTGAAGGCAGTGGGCCAACGCTCTTCTGCCATAGCGGATGAGACGCCACTGTGGGTGCGTCATCTACATGTGATTGAGTCCTACATCACCCGGCTCAGTAGCTGTGCACAGCTCTGTAAGATTCTTGAACGGAGGCAGCCTCCCTTTGTGGGACCAGAGGTAGAGTGCATACCAGTGACCGAGGCTGAGCCTTACCAACGCTTAGGGATTACGCAATCTCCTTAACCCCCCTGGATGTCTTTTGGGGCAGCTTGAGCCAAGGGAGAGACAGCCGGCTTGAACGGGGCCTGAGGATGCCAGTGCTGACTACGACAGTTTTGCAGAGATGCCTGGAGACCTTAATGAGGCCTGGATTGGGGGCCTACCCCGTATAGTGAGGAACTACCCTTACTAAGCATTGTATGATGGGAAGCGATGTGCAACTGCTTGATCTTGATCATTTCACTAAGGGCTTCTCCGACCATGGCTACGCTGACTATAATCCGAGCCTGACAAATCTCTGAACTGTGTCCTTCCACCAGTGAAAGGCCTGCACAGATGTGACTTGGAGGCCTGGGTGCTTCCAACTTGGGCTGATTAAGGCACCCCCCCAGACGCTTTCTCAGGGACTTTCTTGAGCACGACTCAGCGGCCCCCTCCTCTGACTGCTGCCCTCAAGGGGGTTCTGGGAATGTCTCACTGGGGACTTGGGCAGATAAAGACGGCCTAATAATAAGGTGGGATAATGAGCCACAACGATACGGAGTCAAGTGGGGCCAAACTGGGCACTCCTCTTGTGCCGTGCCCTGCTGCACTATATCTGTACCAGTGAGTGACTTTTAAGGTTCCACCCTGACGCTGCAGCTTGACTTTTGTGCTAGGGGCTCAAAGTGCGGGCTGCAATATACCCCTAGTGGGACCCCGAAAAGGGGCAAGGCTCCTAAACTACCAAATGAAGGCCTGCACATTGGCTGGACCTGCTGGTCCCCCCATCAGGCAGTCCACCAAACTGGTGCACCACCTACTACCCTTTCTCCTGTTGACAGCTTTGGAGACTCAGAGGTATTGTGTAGCGCCTCAGGAGATCAAGTTTCCCACCTCCTGGATGCCTCTGATGACCATTCTGACCGCAGCCCCAGAGGGACCGCAGGAGTATTCGTTGATGATAGTTGAGCCCAGACCCCCCCTTGCAGTGCTGCATGTGGTCTCGCAAACATCCGAGCCAGCAGTTACTGTACTCAGAGGTGGTGAGTCGCACTAGCCTGACCACGAAGACTGCCCTTCTAATGATACTGATACCAGATAATGCCATGGAAACACTCTGAAAGGAAATCTTGATGATTGGGGCGACCCATACCACTATGGATCACTGACCTCACATTTGAGGTGAAATCACTGAAGCAGGAGGGCGCCACTATGTGCACAAGTCTGGACAGGGTGGGTCAATCACTGGATGCAGTGGAAACTCACTATGAGCGTCTTTCAGATTGGGGCTGTGACATTGAGTTCTTCTGTCATTAAGTGACTGATGTGGAAAAAAGGGTGAAGAGAGACAGCTTTTGCATCTATGGGGTCCCAGAGGAAGCGGAGGAAGAGGACATGCTTGGTTGACTAATGTCAATGCTCCATGACTTACATCATCAGAACTCCAGAGAGCCCGTAGTGTTCAGTCAGTCAGAGTGATTCATTCAAATGTGCCCCGTCCAATCAGAGTATGTGCCCTATGCCACCAAGACACCGGCCTCATATTGCTTGTGACATAGATGGCGGTAGCAGATTGAAGGTCACCACATCTCTTTTTCATCAGATTATTCTGCTACTAACAACATCAGATAGAGAAGATTCCTCGCCCTCCGCTCCAGACTGAGAGAAAGGAAACTTAATTATGGGCTCTTCAAAACCACTCTCATGATTGTGAATATGACGGCAAGACAAAACAACAAAATTACTCCACCACGGAAACCTGGAGCAGTTTCTCAACACTTTGGTTGACCCTATCATGGACACGACTCCCTCTGGAGCTGTGGTGTCTTCTCCACAGGATTTTACCCTTATGCTTTGGCGGTTGCCTGGATACCAACCAAGGCAGCTGAGGCTGGGAGGTGCTACGCTATGAAAGTCTGATCATGTGGGCTTGCAACACGGTGTGGAGGCACTGCATTAGGAAAGAGACAGGGACAAATCGAGGTACACACTGAAGCTGAGCCCAGGGTATCGTAGAAATGACACAGAGGACTAACCTGGGGTGACACCTGGCTCTCAGGTACTGACTAACTGTGCTTTGGCATGCCATCTCCGCCTCCCTCCGGTGCCGGCGTCTCCTCCATCTCACCCTGTTTGCACTCATGTCCCCTCTGCTAAGCACCCACGATAATTTTCCTGATATGGCACGCCTGCATGTCCAAAGTTCTCTATCATCACCTGAAGACACATGACTTCACGCCCTAAGATCACAAAAGCTGGTAGCCATGTACTGTGGAGGGTGACAGGCAGGCCGCATAGCAATCTGTCACTGCTACGCCTTCACACAGTTACTGCCCTCAATCAAATGTCTAGCAGCCGCAAGCTGTGAACCCCATGACCCATTCTTACTTCATTTATACTCCCTGTTCTGCAGGCCTACTGGCGGGGTACGGGTACTGAGTCGATGCTATACAGCACAGGAACAAACTCTTGACCCAAAGTTTAGTGGTCTATTCCCTGTCCTTGTTTTTCTTTCCCTGACCCAGGCTCAAGGTTCCCCATGCCCCATGCCCCCTCTCCCACAGACCTCACGCCATTCTCTCCCTTTATCTAGCGAGAATGCGTGCATGGCCATGTCTGTGCAATTACACTTTTCCAGTAGCAGGGCTTGTGATTGGGACCCACTGCAGTGCCTCTGTGGTCCCTGCCTGACCCGTAGCTGACATCTGGGCTGTAGCGAAGATAAAGTGACAAGATGTTTATCATGGGATTCATACACTCTCCACCACAGACAAGATCCACTTCCTAGCACTCTTATGAAGACTTCTGAGGCATATTATCATGGACTTATCGCCGGGAGGGTAAAAGGGACTTTTCTGCCGCAAATGGACCGATCGCTAGTTATCGCCCGCTAACGCTGGTTTCCCTATCGCCATGATGTTAGCGGCAGTTTTCACCGCCGTTCCCTGGTACTATCGCCATGTAGCGGCGGGTTGATAATACGCCGCTAACATGGCGATAGTTTCCAGGGTTAGACGGCGATAAAAATACTGCCGCTAACTTGCGTTGGCGATAGGTATCGCCAGTCATTGAGAATATCCCCCGTGAGTTTTGTATATCTTGGAACTTGAGGCTAATTTGAACTAATAATTTAGGCAAGGCAAAGATAAGACTGTCGATCTGAGGTTTTATCTTGATATATATCATCAGAGACAACTGTAATTTAATTGCATTAACAAGAGGACTGCTGGGATTAAGTCTTATGACTTATATGGTTTCTTTTTAATATTCTATTATATTATATTTATGTAACATGGATATTGAATGAAGCTAAATTTGTTAAATGTGTCACATGGGGCCCGATTCACAGAACTAACTGAAGACAAAATCCTAAACTTACTACCATTTTGGTATTCACAGAAGGCACTTACTCATTTTGGTATTCACAGAAGGCACTTACTTACTCATTTTGAGTAACTTACTCATTTTGTGTAACTTACTCATTTTGTGTAACTTACTCATTTTGTGTAACTTACTCATTTTGGTATTCACAGAAGGCACTTACTCATAAATGAGTAAGTGCCTTCTGTGAATACCAAAATTAGTAACTTACTCATTTTGTGTAACTTACTCGTTTTGTGTAACTTACTCATTGATGAGTAAGTGCCTTCTGTGAATACCAAAATGAGTAAGTTACACAAAATGAGTAAGTTACTCAAAATGAGTAAGTTACTCATTTTGGTATTCACAGAAGGCACTTACTCATTTATGAGTAGGTGCCTTCTGTGAATACCAAAATGAGTAAGTTACACAAAATGAGTAAGTTACTCAAAATGAGTAAGTAAGTGCCTTCTGTGAATACCAAAATGAGTAAGTGCTTTCTGTGAATACCAAAATGGTAGTAAGTTTAGGATTTTGTCTTCAGTTAGTTCTGTGAATCGGGTCCATGGATGTTTTGTACCTTTGATGGTTATAAAACTGAATAAAGAATCTTTAAACTGAATTAATGCAATTTAAAAAATAAATAAACTAACCAATTAATTAGCAAATATTTAAAAATCAACAATTAAAAAAGAATCAATCAATTAATTCACATACTTATCAATTAAATAGTTTTATTACTTAAAAACTTCCATCCTAACCCTCTAGAAAACCCAAAAACCTGCTACTATATTATTAATTTCTAATTAAATTTAAAAAAAAATTCATATAAGAATTTACACACTATCCGACAACAAAAACACAAATATTGCAATAATAACTTGATCATAACAAACTAATTAAAAATGATGTTTTGTGCACCTATATTGAAGAAAATGTTATTAAAAACAACCGTATTTAAAAACAATAGTAAATACCTAAAAAAAGGATATTTTATTTATTTATTTATTTTAATTTACTTGTAAAGCACCCGAATCACCCCCAGAGGGGTGTCTCTGCGCCGGGGAGGTGCAGCAGTCACAGCAGATTAGATGCGGGCAGTTTAGAAAAGCTCAGTTTTAAGAAGGTTTCTAAATAAAAGGTATTCTGGGCATTTCCGGAGATGAATTGGAAGTTGATTCCAGTAATAGGGGGCTAGGTGGAAGAAGGCTTTCCCACCCATGCGAGATTTCTTGAAGCGAGGGACAAGGAGCTCGGATTTTGCTCCTGAGCGGAGGAGTCTGTGTGGCTGGGATTGAATGAGTTTTTCTGGTAGATAACCATGACCTTTACCTTTTAGTGCTTTATGCTTACCTTCGATATTAAGTCCCACAATATTTTTGACATCACAATTTTCTGGCTACATTATTTGTGATGCACAATATTTTGGATTTAATATTTTGGTCAAACACCATCCTTCAGTTTTGCCTATACATATATGAAAGGGTCATAACGTTAGAGCACAATGACATAGTTGGAGCTGTAGAAATCTTTGGATGTATATATATAAAGGAGACAGCTATCCTTGGTTTTAATTGGTAGGTTGGATTTAATGCCTTTCCTGCTGATTAAAATTGTTGAGAAATCCTAATTTGCTTCTTTTGATGAGATTCCAGTTCATTGCTATCGCTAGACCACTTAAAGAGGTCTAGTTACCAGTCTAAATAGGATCTGGGTTCAACATACTGGTACCAGCATTATTTGGGTATTTTCTTTCCAGAGAGAACGAGAGAGAGAGAGATAGAGAGAGAGAGAGAGAGAGAGAGAGTGCTCTGGTGGAAAAATGAATATCAACATAAAATCTCCAGCTAACTGTACCAGATGTTCCAAAAGTGATTAGGAGCATCCCTGGTACATCTGCAATTCGTATTACCTGTAGATGATTGTGTACACCCCCTTGTGTAGCACTTAGCTTGAAAATGTATTTTTCAAGCAAATATTTATCAAAAACAGCAAGTGAAATAAGGAATTATTTAGAAAAGAAGGTAAAAGTTTACAAAAATAGTGACACATTTTTGACAACGCCTCAAATAAAATGAAAGGAGACTAAAACGTGAGACGCTTTCTCACTTAAGAAAAGATTAAAATAGCGTGCACATTGTTGAATGAATTACATTTGCAGACCCATTATGCATAGAAAAATAGCTTATGGATTCCAATTGGCCAATTGCCCTATACAATTTCCGAAATCAGATCAAGATTAGAAAAATTCAAATATTTTATCCAACTTGCTTCAAGATTTTTTTAAAAACATTTGGGGTCCCAAACTGCCACTAATGTGTTATAGATAAACAGTAGATCCATAAATATTGCACACACAGGCATTTATTCGACCTCCCGTGAATGTTTCATATAACTGTCTGTCCTGGGTTGTCTCAAAAACATGAAGTGGCAGTGTCCGCCTGGATATATATCAAAGGTAGATTACAAGAGTTCCCACTGGCTAGGCACAGTGTTTGATTCCTGGTTTGAGTTACAAAAACTGGTAAGAAAAATTACCTCCAAAACATTATTGACTCTCGAGAGCAGCTTGAGTGAGAAGTCCAAGTCCAGGTCAAAGCAGGTAGACTGAAGGTTGAGTCTAGATATAATATATCAGAATTATGTGCAACTGGATATATTTAAGAACGTTTACGTCTCAAATCATTAATCCACGGCTGTATTTGTTTAAGCTCATTACATTTAGAAACCCCCTAAAACGTACAAGCAAAGCATGGACCCTTGTTTACAGTATGGTACAAGACAAAATCCTATACAATAGAAATCATTTATAACACATAATATGTCATGTTTAAAACAAGAGTTCATTGTATTGACAATCAAGGTTCAAAATTAATACTGAAATCAAGGGCTGGCCCTTCTTCACAGAAACTAAAACAGCAGCTCCCTGTTCTTTCAAAGTCAGTCCCTGACGATTCTGCTGCAAGAAAATCATATGGGGTTACAAAAAAACAATTCCTTTCTCCTTTATCCAGAAATCTCAGATGTCTTTGTTATCTTCGGTCTACTGTGCACAAGTCACCACAATAGTATTTGTTTTCATCAGTTTACTGTACGTAAGTCGCCTTAATAGACTGCGGGTCTTAGAGCCAAAATGGTCTTTATTGAAAATAATCACCATCTTCGTATTTTTTGTTACTTTATTATATAGTCTCTGCTTTTACTTTAAACCATTTTATTGCATTTTTACAATAATATCATTCAATGCAACACATGGACATAGTACATTGACATTATGTATATACTCATCACCAAAACAGGGTCGTTTTGACATCATACAAAGTCAGAGGAAGTCATGGTTCTTATGTAACCAACTAAAAATTCAAAAACATGCGGCTACAATACTTCTGCTCAGGACAGTTATAAACATTAGCTTTCGAGTCCGAATTTACGACAAGTTCATTGGGGTCTGATGGTACCCACAGTGCCATCAAATGCCATTAGACTATACACAGTATCATCCAGGCTTGGGGAAGAAAAAAAAACCGCTAAGAAGGAAAAATTACAACATGGAGAGACAAGAAGCACAGGCCCGTCAGCGCCTTATTGGTGGTAAATAACGAGCAACAGTCTCTCAGATCCTTAAGGAAATGCATTGGCTGTCAAGGCATACATCAGCAGTAATCTGAACGATTCTCGCCATAAGTTTGTAAGTCCGCTAACAGTACATCCAATTCTGTGGCTATAGGGTACTTCCGTAACCCAGGTGCTTTCTCCCGCCTGAGGGCCACTGCCTCCACCTGCCCTGCTTTTACTCCCTCATACAGGCTGGAATATAGATCCTGAATAATTGTCCTTAAGGTTTCTGCAGTATGAAACAAATAGGAGCAGGGCAATTCCCCTTGGTTCGAAGTATCAAAACACCTGGTTTTGGCTTTTCTTTGAGCTTTTCTCCACAGATGCTATTTCCTGGTAGGAGAAGATAGAAGGTATCAATGATTTGGTTGGGATCCCAGCATCTCTCCGTTCTCTCTTCCTTCTCACTACTTCACTTTCCCCAAGTCACCTCCACTTGCCTGGAAGGAGAAGGTCCTTTATCAGGATCCCAGCATCTTAGGTGGGATTTTGCCCAAGGCTCTCTATGTAGAAGGACTAACTCCACCCTGGGGTGTGTCTTATTATTTCATTCGTGGTGCAGTCATTTGTTACTGCCTCTTACCTTTCCCTCTACTTAGACAGGCCCCTCTATTTTCTGGCCCTACCCCTTTAGGACCCTGGTCCCAACAACATGCCAGTTCCTTATTCTTCTTGTGGGAGACCCAGTGCCATATGCAGGGGCCTCAGTCTTTCAGTCTCTGGGATCCTAAAGTCTACCTTAATTGGGTCAATTATCTTAAGGCTGTCAGTAGCGTAGAAATTCCCCATTCTTTTGTTCATGCACAATGTGCATTGCCCCTGGACCATAGCTGGAATAATGTCTGGGTTACTTATGAACAGTGTAAGTGGACATGGGCAAGCTGAGAGGCCCTCTTATTGATCATCACGGAGTTATGAAGCTACGTGGCCCTTGTAAAATAGAGAATTACAACCCAAGGATGTGTGCTTTTTAGGAAGCCAAGCAGCTTTCCAGATGTATGTATGTTTTTATATGTATGTATATATAATGTTTCTATAACACAAACCTAGCATAAATGCAGTGGAGTGCTGTACATGGTCAAAGGAACGCTTAATGTCCCCAACAAATAGAAGTGGAAGCTAAGTTGTAGATGGTTAATGCATTGTGATGTAGTGTTTTTTTTAAAAAGGTGAGGCTTCCACTCTTTCTTAAATTGGAACAGTTTTGGGGTGGTCCTGATGGATACAGGGACATTGTTCCAGATCCTTGGTGCACAGATTGTTTTTTTCTTTCTGACTGTGTCCTGGCTGCAGGTGTGCTGGGAACCATCAGAGATGGTGAGCTTGTCTGCAAGATAAGCGGGAGTGATGGCCATGATAGCTTTGCAAATGATGCAGCTGGTTTTGAAGATGGTGTGGGTTGACAAGGACGCCAATGGAATTCCGTAAGGGGAGGGGTGATGTGATCATATTTCATATTTCACATCCTGGATGAGACGTGTTGTGGCATGTACGATGCCCCATAGGTGTGCCACTGAGGGGTCTCGAAGGCCATTGAGTAGAGCATCATGACCATCCAGGTGCTAGAGTGCAAGGGCTTGACAGCAGTTTTGAAGTTGCTTTCTAGAAGAAACAGTTTAACTTTTTTTAGAAGAGAGCGCAAAACCAGGCCGTCTTTGTTTTTTCAGGAACCAGGCCGTCTTTGTTTTTGGCAATGTGTATCTTGAGGAAGAGGTTGGTGTCCAGGTTGAATCCAATGTTACAGGGATTATACTTAGTTCCCATTTTAATTTTCCTTTTTAACGTAAATTTCTTTTAAGATGGTGGTTTGAACATGCTTTTCACTAACAGGATAAAATGCCACACACATATTTATTTTTGGTAGATATTATTGTTTTGTAGTCTGCACTGTTAGATCCAGGGACACACATACTAGAACACGTTATCCTTGCTTTATTAGGTGCTCGTAGGAGAGGACTCTTTTTCCCCAGAATAAGTAAAGATGTTTTTCTGTGTCTCTAGTGGAATGAGAGAAGGCTTGTGTTTTATTATTTAAACAGCGTCCTTTTTGAATTCGCTGAGAGGCACTTCACACCAGAGTTATCATAAATGATGCAAAGAACTGTGAATGAGAGGCAGCTCCACAGGCCCACACATTCATCTTACGAAGGAAGATAGCTGCGCAAGCAGAGGTGTGTGCAGGCTTGCACACTGAGATGGAGTGCATTTGTTAATGCTCTGAGGCCGGCTTCCTGAGACATTACACCAAGGTATGGGGTTAGATCATTTGGACTGGGTCTGACAGAACGTTACTCCCATAGGGGTATTAGTGATAGATAGGAGTAATATTAGAACAATAAACATGGTTGAATTGTTTGTATTTCATCTGTCTAATCATCACTGTCTGTGTTTTACTTACAAGGATTAGTTCTTTTCAATAAATGTTTGAAAATGTATTATTGTCTCTTATCTTTGTAAAACTTTGGGCATGCAAAATTGACAAATGAAGTGGTTAGATATGTTTCCACGAATTCCTTGGGAATAAGAGGGATCACGTCTGAGATTGCATATAGCATCTTTAACTCTGGAGTTTTAGGAGTTTAGATTAGGTACTTTGAGCTAGTCGAATCAACATTTACTGATGATATACGAAGACTCAGTCTCTATATTATGAAGTTTTATTGATCTAATACACTGTCCTTCTAAATTCGTAGGAACCGTATAAAACCAAGTGATTTAGTATTCAGTGACAGGAGGGGTTCAAAACTGTCAAGGCTCATGTAAATGAGACAGTTTTGTTCTGTTACTTCTTTATTTGTCTTAGCAAATAATAGGAATTCTGTCTTGGTTGAGGTGAGCTTCAGGTAGACACTGGACAACCAGATCTGCACGATGTACAAGCAGTATTTGAGGCATTGGATGTCTGAAGCAGAGGAGATTTTCAAGTAGAGATGTGTCTCATTGGCAAATTGGTGAATCATCATGCTTTTATCTTTCAGCAGTACCAAAGGGGATGATGGACGGAGCGTTAGAGCAAATCAAACACTCACCCCCAGTCAACTGATCTGGGTTTAATCCATCATCATTCTTTAGCTCACTCCACCACCCCAGTTCAGACATGGCCATATGCAAATCAGTCTGACCCTGTGCCTCATGGGAACAGTCCAGCCCGAACTGCCAAGCCATGTCTTCCCTGAACCGGAAACAAGCATCCTGGGACCGGTTTCGGGTTCAAAACCCTCATCAGCCAGGCTATCTTGAATCCAGTGGCAAAGTGAGCAAGGGACCCACGTCTGGGCATACCCTGCCAACTTAGGGCGAACAAAGCGATACCAAAGGGGATGATGGACGGAGCGTTAGAGCAAATCAAACACTCACCCCCAGTCAACTGATCTGGGTTTAATCCATCATCATTCTTTAGCTCACTCCACCACCCCAGTTCAGACATGGCCATATGCAAATCAGTCTGACCCTGTGCCTCATGGGAACAGTCCAGCCCGAACTGCCAAGCCATGTCTTCCCTGGACCGGAAACAAGCATCCTGGGACCGGTTTCGGGTTCAAAACCCTCATCAGCCAGGCTATCTTGAATCCAGTGGCAAAGTGAGCAAGGGACCCACGTCTGGGCATACCCTGCCAACTTAGGGCGAACAAAGCGATACCAAAGGGGATGATGGACGGAGCGTTAGAGCAAATCAAACACTCGCCCCCAGTCAACTGATCTGGGTTTAATCCATCATCATTCTTTAGCTCACTCCACCACCCCAGTTCAGACAGGCCATATGCAAATCAGTCTGACCCTGTGCCTCATGGGAACAGTCCAGCCCGAACTGCCAAGCCATGTCTTCCCTGGACCGGAAACAAGCATCCTGGGACCGGTTTCGGGTTCAAAACCCTCATCAGCCAGGCTATCTTGAATCCAGTGGCAAAGTGAGCAAGGGACCCACGTCTGGGCATACCCTGCCAACTTAGGGTGAACAAAGCGATACCAAAGAGGATGATGGACGGAGCGTTAGAGCAAATCAAACACTCACCCCCAGTCAACTGATCTGGGTTTAATCCATCATCATTCTTTAGCTCACTCCACCACCCCAGTTCAGACATGGCCATATGCAAATCAGTCTGACCCTGTGCCTCATGGGAACAGTCCAGCCCGAACTGCCAAGCCATGTTTTCCCTGGACGGAAAAAAGCATCCTGGGACCGGTTTCGGGTTCAAAACCCTCATCAGCCAGGCTATCTTGAATCCAGTGGCAAAGTGAGCAAGGGACCCACGTCTGGGCATACCCTGCCAACTTAGGGCGAACAAAGCGATACCAAAGGGGATGATGGACGGAGCGTTAGAGCAAATCAAACACTCACCCCCAGTCAACTGATCTGGGTTTAATCCATCATCATTCTTTAGCTCACTCCACCACCCCAGTTCAGACATGGCCATATGCAAATCAGTCTGACCCTGTGCCTCATGGGAACAGTCCAGTCCGAACTGCCAAGCCTTGTCTTCCCTGGACCGGAAAAAAGCATCCTGGGACCGGTTTCGGGTTCAAAACCCTCATCAGCCAGGCTATCTTGAATCCAGTGGCAAAGTGAGCAAGGGACCCACGTCTGGGCATACCCTGCCAACTTAGGGCGAACAAAGCGATACCAAAGGGGATGATGGACGGAGCGTTAGAGCAAATCAAACACTCACCCCCAGTCAACTGATCTGGGTTTAATCCATCATCATTCTTTAGCTCACTCCACCACCCCAGTTCAGACATGGCCATATGCAAATCAGTCTGACCCTGTGCCTCATGGGAACAGTCCAGCCCGAACTGCCAAGCCATGTCTTCCCTGGACTGGGGTGAATGTATGACATTGTTCTGCATTCTGTCCATCAACTGTTGTTTTTGCATTTGTCACCCCGAGTGGGACGGGTATGCCCAGACGTGGGTCCCGTGCTCTCCATGCCACTGGAATCAAGCTATCCTGGCTGAAGAGGGGTGAAACCCCGAAACCGGTCCTAGGATGCTTGTTTCCAGTCCAGGGAGGACCTGGCTTGGCAGTTCGGGCTGGACTGTTCCCATGAGGCACAGGGTCAAGACTGATTTGCATATGGCTGGGTTCAAACTGGAATGGCATGGTGAGCAAAAAACGATGGATTTAGGCCCAGATCTCTGTACTGGGCTGAATGTATGACATTGTTCTGCATTCTGTCCATCAACTGTTGTTTTTGCATTTGTCACCCCGAGTGGGACGGGTATGCCCAGACGTGGGTCCCGTGCTCTCCATGCCACTGGAATCAAGCTATCCTGGCTGAAGAGGGGTGAAACCCTGAAACCGGTCCTAGGATGCTTGTTTCCAGTCCAGGGAGGACCTGGCTTGGCAGTTCGGGCTGGACTGTTCCCATGAGGCACAGGGTCAAGACTGATTTGCATATGGCTGGGTTCAAACTGGAATGGCATGGTGAGCAAAAAACAATGGATTTAGGCCCAGATCTCTGTACTGGGGTGAATGTATGACATTGTTCTGCATTCTGTCCATCAACTGTTTTTTTTGCATTTGTCACCCCGAGTGGGACGGGTATGCCGAGACGTGGGTCCCGTGCTCTCCATGCCACTGGAATCAAGCTATTCTGGCTGAAGAGGGGTGAAACCCCGAAACCGGTCCTAGGATGCTTGTTTCCAGTCCAGGGAGGACCTGGCTTGGCAGTTCGGGCTGGACTGTTCCCATGAGGCACAGGGTCAAGACTGATTTGCATATGGCTGGGTTCAAACTGGAATGGCATGGTGAGCAAAAAAACGATGGATTTAGGCCCAGATCTCTGTACTGGGGTGAATGTATGACATTGTTCTGCATTCTGTCCATCAACTGTTGTTTTTGCATTTGTCACCCCGAGTGGGGCGGGTATGCCCAGACGTGGGTCCCGTGTTCTCCATGCCACTGGAATCAAGCTATCCTGGCTGAAGAGGGGTGAAACCCCGAAACCGGTCCTAGGATGCTTGTTTCCAGTCCAGGGAGGACCTGGCTTGGCAGTTCGGTCTGGACTGTTCCCATGAGGCACAGGGTCAAGACTGATTTGCATATGGCTGGGTTCAAACTGGAATGGCATGGTGAGCAAAAAAACGATGGATTTAGGCCCAGATCTCTGTACTGGGGTGAATGTATGACATTGTTCTGCATTCTGTCCATCAACTGTTGTTTTTGCATTTGTCACCCCGAGTGGGACGGGTATGCCCAGACGTGGGTCCCGTGCTCTCCATGCCACTGGAATCAAGCTATCCTGGCTGAAGAGGGGTGAAACCCCGAAACCGGTCCTAGGATGCTTGTTTCCAGTCCAGGGAGGACCTGGCTTGGCAGTTCGGGCTGGACTGTTCCCATGAGGCACAGGGTCAAGACTGATTTGCATATGGCTGGGTTCAAACTGGAATGGCATGGTGAGCAAAAAACGATGGATTTAGGCCCAGATCTCTGTACTGGGGTGAATGTATGACATTGTTCTGCATTCTGTCCATCAACTGTTGTTTTTGCATTTGTCACCCCGAGTGGGACGTGTATGCCCAGACGTGGGTCCCGTGCTCTCCATGCCACTGGAAGCAAGCTATCCTGGCTGAAGAGGGGTGAAACCCCGAAACCGGTCCTAGGATGCTTGTTTCCAGTCCAGGGAGGACCTGGCTTGGCAGTTCGGGCTGGACTGTTCCCATGAGGCACAGGGTCAAGACTGATTTGCATATGGCTGTGTTCAAACTGGAATGGCATGGTGAGCAAAAAACGATGGATTTAGGCCCAGATCTCTGTACTGGGGTGAATGTATGACATTGTTCTGCATTCTGTCCATCAACTGTTGTTTTTGCATTTGTCACCCCGAGTGGGACGGGTATGCCCAGACGTGGGTCCCGTGCTCTCCATGCCACTGGAATCAAGCTATCCTGGCTGAAGAAGGGTGAAACCCCGAAACCGGTCCTAGGATGCTTGTTTCCAGTCCAGGAGGACCTGGCTTGGCAGTTCGGGCTGGACTGTTCCCATGAGGCACAGGGTCAAGACTGATTTGCATATGGCTGGGTTCAAACTGGAATGGCATGGTGAGCAAAAAACGATGGATTTAGGCCCATATCTCTGTACTGGGGTGAATGTATGACATTGTTCTGCATTCTGTCCATCAACTGTTGTTTTTGCATTTATCTTTCAGCACAGCACCAAGTGGCTCCATGTAAAGGTTGAAGTTGACAGGAGACAGTATGGGTCCCTGGAGGACTCCACGTGTGATAGGGATCCTTTGTGACTGGGAGGTACCCATGTGAGAAAACTGTTGTCAGTTGGAATGGTAGGAGGAGAACCAGTGAAAGATATTGTCGGTGATTCCCATTTATGACTTGAGGGTGCATATGAGCATGGGATGGTCGAAAGTGTTGAAGACAGCTGAGAGTTCCAGCAATATCACGAGTCAGGAGTCTTCATCACCTGCAGTCAAGAGGGCATCGCAGATGTATATGGTGGAGGTCTCTGTGTTGTAGCGTGATCTGAAGCCATACTGGTAGTCATGCAGGAGATAGTTAGCATTGATGTTATCCTGATGTTAAACATAGACTGCTTTTTCAGTGATCCTGCTGATGAATGGTAGATGAGTGATGGGACAGTTAGTTGATGAGGTCATCAGGGTCTAGTGTTGGTTTCTTTAGGAGTGGGAGAACTCTGCCAGTCTTCAGAGCTTCTGAAAGATACTTTGAGATACTTTGAGTGAAGAAGGAATTGACAATGATAAGTAGGGATAAGAGAGCATCCCCAGATAGAGCTTCGATCAAGGACTATAGTAAGATACCATCTTCATAAGAAGTAGCTTTGAGAGACTTGAGAATGTCAGCCAGATCTGTGAGAAACAGGGCTTTGAAGTCTGACCATTGCCAGATTCTATGAGAAAGTGTGGGTGTAAAACATGAACCAGACTTGGTATCATTGATGTGCTGTTCTAGCTTCTGTATTTTTTCACTGATGAAGAGGTTGATGACACTGCACTTTGCTGTGTACTGAGGTTTAGGCGGATCTAGCAGGGGTGTGATGCTGTGCTTAATTGTTTTGAACAGTGTTCTGCTTTTGTTGGAGGCTTCATTGATGGTCATGGTATAGTACGTTGTTTTAGGTGATGTGAACGTTTGCATTACTGACCAGTCCAAAAGAAAAATCAATGCTTCTCATGTTCCACCCTGCTCCATTCCCAAGCACCTTCTTTGACCTACTAACATTGCCTAGCACATGGAAGACACGCTTAGTATTGTCTCAGGAGTTCCTCCCTGGAATAAACCCAGTTTGGTCTTGGTCAATAAGGCTTTGCTTGTGGGACTATGTCTACTAGCCAGAATCCATGTAAAAAGTTTGCATCCCATATATAAGATTACAAAGAGGAACACAAAGTTAAATCTTTTTCTGTTTGAGAATGGCCACTAACAACACCTGTGTTATAGAGTCAGCTATTGGTCCCAAATGAGTTGCACAGGTGGGTGAGAACTGGAGTTTTAAAGAATATCCTCATAAACCCATTGGGACCTGGAGCCTTATCGGGCTGTAATTTGTAAATACAAGCTATAACACCATCTATAGTGTTAGGTTTGTAAAGTGAGTCAGTCTTGAGATGGGTAAACCGCATTAACGCTGCACTCGGAAAATACCCCCAGCCATCTCCACATCCCCCTGCTCCACTGTGTAAAACTCATTGTAAAAGTCCCTATATGCTATAAGACCCCCTACCCTAGGTCTGATACTCAACAATTTTTCCCTTGTTATTTTGGCCCTGAATTTACCGGCAACTAGCCTCTCTGCTTTATTCTCCCATTTATTACATGATTGCTTCAGTCATAGGAGTGCATATTCAGTTCTGTCAGTTTCTAATGGTTTTAGCTGGGCATAGGCCCATTCTAGTTTGCACCAGATTAATTGTGCCCTCATTCGCTAATAAACCTCCTCTGGTTCTCTAACTTGCACCTTATGATCTTCCCACTTATTTTCCTCTCTCTATTGGTCTTAGCTGACACAGGTATCAGCATCACTCAGACAAATGCCTTCAATAAGTTACGAAGTGAATGTTCCTTAATTCCATTCAAGTAATTCTCCTTAAGGAATGCAGCCATTGGTTCTACAATTTAGGATTTGTTTCCATCTCTGCACAGGAGGCTATATCTAAGTCGTCACCTCAGCAATCGCACCTGATCATGTGGCACTCGAATGACCAATTAAAACGGAGCATGATCTGAAATTGTCCTGACCCCAATCTTCACCTCCCCTTTCCTGTCCATTAGGTGGGGGGTTTCCAGAAAGTGATCCAACCTGGTGTGTGATGTGCAAAGCCGAGAGGGAAAAAAGCCTCCTCTATGGGTGCATGGATCACCAGATATCTATCAGTCCCATGTCCTTCAGCCAAGATTTACAGCGCTGGGAAAGTTCACCTGTGTGTCCTGATCTAAAGACTGAGCAATCCATTATTGGGTTGAGGCTGTCCCCTATTATAATCTTTGTGTGGGGAGTGTATAATCTGGGACAACTGAACTGCAGGAACTTTTCTTGACCTTCATTAGGAGAATACAAGGAAGTCAATGTAAATGCATAGTTCCTAAGGTAATCTTAATGGTGAGAGCCCTTGTGCCAAAATCAGCAACAATCTGTTTAACCTGTCCTCTGAGAGAATTAGCCAGTGGATTAGCCCATCTCCCTTTTTTGTATGGTCTGAGAACGGGTTTTGCCATTGTAATGTTCTTGAGTTCAAGCCGGGCCAGTCTCACCTAATCAAATGGGTTCTTGTAATAGACATTTGTCACTATTGGAGTATCCCAAAATTGAAAGCACTGCAAGCGGGGTTGTATCAGGTTGGTTTACCTGTTTGGCCATAGACATTTATTAAGTTACTCGGAAAGATGAGGCTAACACAAACCCTAACAAAAGATGGGTCCCCCTTTTAACCCACAGCCTCTGATAAGTATCTCTCCATCCTCTTTCTTTTTGCAACAGGGAAACAGAAATGAGATGTACACCTCTCATCCTCGCTTGTGGTATTAAGTGGGTAACAGAGGTAGCCATTTCTTATGCAGAAATAGGATACCACAAATAACCATCTCAATGACAACTGCCTATGTGGTCCCCTCCACTGCCCAGTTTTAGGGAATCCGTGTTGCAACATCCTGTCTCTTGAACACAGAATGGCCCTGCCCCTCCTCCTCCAGATCAAACCCATTTATTCAGATTCAAGTCTGTCAAGCATCTTCATTCTTCCTAGGATGGCAACACGGGGTCTGCCTCCAGAGCTGTCACAGCACTGCTCTATTCTCTGATGCCACCACCTCCGGCATGGGTTTCACTATGTTCTTTTTGTGCTGAACTGTTTTCCATCTGTACAGTTTAGGGCTACAACTTTTACAGAGTGGAATAGTTGATGGTGGAGATTTAACCCAGCCACAGGTCTTCCAAACCCAGCATGTGCAGCTCCTCTGAGAGAGAGTGCTCACCTGGTGTTGAGTTCCCTCCCAGGTGAATATAATCACAAAGGGGTGTCCCATTTGGCTCCCTTGTCTCACAGGAATGCAGTCACCAGTCTCAACTCTTTTCGCTTCTGAAGGGTGATGGCTGATAGATCTTAATGAATGCTGATCACATGGCCTTCAAATGTAATGGATGCTGCTACTCTGGCCACTAACATCATAGACTCTTTTTAGGTCGAGCCTAGAGTAGCGCGCAAGCGCTGCTTCTGGCGAAGACTTTATGTAGTGGGCTTTTAAAAGCTGACCACACGCTCGTGCACAATGGCCTTTTCCGTGCGGTTACCCGCACGTTTCAGGCACGATGCACGAGCGTGTGGTCAGCTCCGCACGCTGCCGCGCTCGCTCGCCCCCGCTCCTTTCTGATCCGGCACGGGTCAGTGCCATGCTGTGCTGTGTGTACAAAGGCTGCTTGTTTAAATCTTAGTGCGAAGTGAGTGATCAGCAGCCCGATGCTGTTGTTGACCAGGGGCAGCAGGTCAGGATGGCTTCATGCTGCCCCGTGCCCTACTTTCAGTATCACGGTTTTGGAGGAATCAAGAATCTCGCGCTATAAATGAAAATCCACCTTTCACTAATTTAAAACTCGAGCACAACTAGATATATACCTTATAATCACGGTTTATGAAGATCAAACAAAAGCAAAGGATAAAGCCTACATGTTTATGATTCACCTGGGATCATCATTAGTATTCTGAAATAGCTACGTATTCATGCCTGCGACAGTAAATATTTATAACCTGGTAGATGTGCGCCCTCTACTGGCAATATTTTAACTTGCACCCACTGTTAGGGGATTTTTGCGTTTAAAATGTTCTCTCCCTCAGCTGCCTTAACCCCTTAGAAACTTAGTATCATTCGCAGGCTGGAAATGATTGACCACTGATTGCGACTTCAGCTCTTTAGGAGCGGAGGTAGATTCTGAAAACAAGCTAATCACTTCGTGGTGCTCTCTCATGGAGGGAGCTAGTAGTAAATCAGCATGGATTCCTAATTCCTATGAAGAAGAACCCAGCTTCATATTTCCTCTTCGTTATTTAGGCTGCTTACTATCTGACGCCACCTAAATGTAACATCCTTTACGGGACCTTAGGATCAAACCTATTACGAATCACGACAGAGACCCTCCAAAACCCTGTCACATATCCTCCTGTTTCATCCATCTTTTACCTCCTTCCAAAAGAAACTACGGGACCAATATGGGTGACATACTAGTTCAAAACAACTGACAGTGGCGTTCCAGAGAACAGTTTCGCCTCCTATCCAAAAAGGGGTCGGCCAAGTCTTTTTGACTGATGACATTTGGTATGGTTGTAAAACCTACAGTGTCATCATCGGTGCTTGAAATGGAAAAATAGAAGTGCAGGTACTCTGTACCAGAGTACCTGCTTGTTTCTGAGAAGTGCCGATACTCTCCAATTAAAAGTATTATATCTCTCTTGAGAAGTGCTGGCACTCTCCCTCTCAAAATAAACAAGCATTGGCATAGCCAATAGGTCTCGCCTTTGGGACCTTATAAGTATTTAGTTATGCAGCACAATATCCTTACTGCAACAACATTAACTGTTGCATGGCTAAACACTTATAAGGTCCCAAAGGCGAGACCTATTGGCTATACAATGCTTGTTGTTGGAAGTAATAAACACAGGTCAAAATGTCTGCTTAGTTATTTTCTCTTGGCATTAGAGGTCCTGCTTTATGGTTCTCGACCTGAAGAATATCCGCCTCTGTTAGGCTCAGTTTTACATGCAAGATCAATCTCTTGATGAAGTTCTTTATGACTCCAGTGCGTTTCGAGGCTTATGAATCAATCCTCTGTGTATTGAGGCTCTTCTCTGATTCTAATATTTTGTCATTTTGAACATTTTTTGAGGTTCTCTATAAGTGCCTGCAAGTCCAGGTTCTGGTCTTATATGGTGATGAGTTCCTCCTTTGTGTCATTTGTCTCTACTACGGATAATACTCTGTGACCCAGTGTCATCACATCTTGAAGGATGGCATGTAGGTTCTTTAAGACATTATCTGTTAATCATGCTACATCCTAGGGAGTGCCAAAGCATAGCTCCTTTATAAAAGAGAATGTTACAGAAGGCTCAACATCCAAGGCCCCTCGATGTGATCAAGTTACATCAATTGGGAAAGAGAACCAGTTCTGCGTGAGATTCTGAGTTTCGGGCGATGTCTGATAAGAATCTCCTCCAGAGAGGATTCCTTCTTACTTTTGTTAGATGTCATTGTCTTTGGTACAGTATCCTATTGTTCAGCAACTTCTTGGACTTAGAATTGCTTCTGTCTCTTTGGACCGGACTCTGTTTCATTACTGGGCCTGCTTAGAGCCCCCTGCTCGCCGGCGATGAGGCATGGACTTGGGTATGAGGGCTAATGATACTCACCATTCAACAATCCTGCAGGATTAAGGTTTAGCCCCTACCCATATCTTGAAACCCTTGTGGGTGATTCACCCTAACCAAATTAAACAATTTACCTTCTGGCATTCTAGTATCAAGCTGAATTTTAATATGTTCTTCTCTTGGATAGCTAAAGGACACAACTCATAGCCACATTTTATAAGAATCATTTCCCCTTTTGTCGAATTGTTTGAATAAATAAGCTTCCTTTTTCCCAGCTCAGTGGAATTGAATCCCCTGGTTCTCTAATCCTGAGCTGAGTTCTCATAACATAATTATATATTGGAATTTGGACCAGGTTAATCTTGCTTTTGAGTGTGTATAATCAGCTGTAGAAATTCCACTAAAGCAAAGCCTAGGACTGACACTTTGGACAAACCATTGATATAATATGATTTAAGAACCCTAAGCCCTGACTCTGAGTTTGTCAGACTCAAGGTGTTATTTATTGCAGCTCATATATAATATTACTGTAGGGTATGTTATTTTTTGGGTGCAATAAATAGTAGCTATTCAGAGTTTTTGGGGAATGACATGGATTTTAGTGCTGAAAGCACGAAAATCTGTATGGTACTGTAAGTTCCATACACTTTTCCCCTGTTCAATTTTGACTGGCTTGAGCTGTTGAAATTTAACAAAGTATGAGGTACTTAACAAACCTAGTAATTACTGGGTGCATTAAATAACACCCAACTCAGAGTTCTGACCCACTCATACTAAGGCTTTAAGGCATTCCCACAATCTAATATATCATTGTTTTCCTTCTGACTGTGAGGTTGGCTGTAAGTCTATTAATAATTTTTCCTATTGATCTCAATCATGATTTCTTGATTGCTTTTCAATAAAATTGGTTGCTGGTTGACTGCTGTCTTGCTGTTCAATTTTGTGGCATGTGAATTTAGCTGTAGTTTGCTTCCGATTAAGCAACCCATTTTTACATTCCTGAAGGCATTTTTCTCAACTAATTCTAATTTCAATCTAAGATTCAGTTTTTGAGATGCTAAGCCACGATCTGTGTTGTGTAACTCTCTCTGATTTAACAAAGGCAGTCTGACAACACCAGTATGACAGATGTCGGTGCTGGCTACCTAATCTGCTGTTTTTTTCTCATTTACATTTAAACTGGACTCAGCGGTATATATTTGCTAAAATGCACCTTTTTCCCTAATGGGTAGTGATGTAGCTGTTGGACTTAGAGTGGGACTTGTGAGATGTTGATAAGTCTGAATCTTGTAACCTTCTGCCCTAGAAAATGGGTATATATTTCTCTTTTTGGGTCCAAATCCTTTTTTGTTGTTTTAACATTTTCATCTAAGAGTTTTCCCCAGTTTGCCTAATTTTCTTAATTTCTTCCTACTGCACACTGTGGTAGAGTCACTGCTATTCACATCCAACAGTTTGTTAATAAAAGTTGTATTCTCTTGAGTTTTCACCAAGTGTTTTTCCAGTTCCTCAATGCTATTAATTTCGTCTTACTGCAAACTGTGATAAAGCCACATTTATTTTCAGAAACTGACATGCAACATTATCAGATAGATCTAAACTAGGTAGATCACTCTCTTCTATACTGTTATGAGACTCAGAGATCTTCTTTCTGGTCAGTTCATGTGATAATGTCAATGGCATCAAACAGATTGCCTCTAACAAATCTTCACTACACAATTAAATTAGATTTAAACTCCTTGCATAGTACTTTCTGAATAATAAATTACTAGTGAATGTATTAATTTGCTCCAGCAATTTATCAACTGATTTCAATGCATCAATTTGCTGTGTACCTTTTTGCACTAAAAGAGTCGCTGACATTAGAGTTAGTAGCTCCAATAAATAAATAGAATCTCTCTCCAATGTTTGTATAAAAGGTAGACGAGCTTGATGAGTTTTTTGTGAACTAATATTTGATTTCTCAATGACTTCTTGCATAAGATAACTGTCAATATTATGTTACTTACAGGACTCATAAGTGGAGTGACATTGGTTACCTTGGAGCTCACCCACTACTAACTATGAGGTGCCGTTAATTAATAAACCCTTCTTAGATTTGAGCGTGCTCCGGGACAGCTCCCGCCAAGGAGTCATGAATCCTGCCTAAATCCTGCATCATCTCTGCCCATATCTCCTCCATACGCCCTGCTCAAACAGTCGGTGGTGGATTATCCTCCAGCGAAAAAGGGGAAAAAACATTGTGTTTGGCAGAATTTGGGCGTATCGAAAAACACTCTGAGCGGAACTGGCCTTAACTAGACCTGGGAGTCAGCTGGCCTGTGGAGCGACGTTGTGAGCTACGAAGCTCGCATAACGAGTCCCCTCCTGTCGCTGCAGCAGAGACCTCGGGCCAGTTGTGAGGTGCCAATTGCCTGGGCTGGAGGGCGCATGGCTGGTGGCGAGTGGCTGTGAGGCCCGTTCAGGGAGCGGAGCTGACGGTGAGGCCTCCCGCTGCAGCGGCCCCTGCACTTGATCCCCAGCAAGTGGCGCAAACGGAGAGGGTTGTGCGTCCAGTGCCTCGGGCCCACCGACCACACATGAGCGAAGCCCCCCACTCCACTCGCGGCATGTCAGGTATGGAGGGGGCATACTGATTGCTGTTGTTAGCTTCCCACAGTCTGAGAACAGGGCCAGTTGGCAAGGGCCTGGTGCTGTGGCGCAGCAGTGTCGGCCACCTGGACTCCAGAGGGCCATGTATCCTGCTCCCCCGACGTACCTCCCTTGAGGGATCTGCTTGCCTGGGCCTGGACTTGTCCAGAAGGGCTGCCTGGGGGCCCCCCCTAGCAGCGACTGGCCCTACTTTGCCACCTGCCCTCTGCTGCCGGCCCAGACTGTGAGCTAAAGACCTGGGTTGGCATGATGACCCCCTGGCATGGCGACTCCTGTGTAGGGCCCCCTGGAGACTGCTGCATGTGGCGGAGAGTGTGGGGACTGTTGCTTGGGGCCCCCGGCCATACACCGATGATGCTCCCATTCCTTCCACATGGTTGTAAGTGAGAGAGGTGCAAAACTCCTTGCTGCTGCTGACTGCGTGCCTCCTGGGTCCAGCCGGTGATAGATTTTGGCCAGTAGCGCGGCTGGTGGGGCCAACTGGTAATCTTTGGGTGACCTCCTCTGTAGCCTTTGTCTCTCCTTCCTGGACAGCCACTGCCTGTATCGCCTGGAGGTCCTCAGGGGGGTTGCTTGGGGGCCCCCTACATGGTAAAGGACCCTGTGCTGCCTTTTGCCCTCTGGCCCTGGTGAGCCCTGGAGCCTTGATTGAGTTGGTGGGTTTCTGCTGCTGACTGCTTACCTTCCGGTGCGTAAATGTGGCTGGCAGTGCCCTGGTGGTGCCTAGCTTCCCCGGGATTGTCTGATTGGGAGTCCCCTACAGTTCTTGGTGGGGGCACTGTTGTGACTCTATACCATCTGCACGAATCCCGACGCCCAGTATTACCCTCCATTGTCTCGCATGATGGAGCTTGATCGGGTGCCCAGAGGGGGGCAGAATAATAAAATAGTGCAGTACACTGTCCGGGTCCATCCCCTCACTTGGAGGAACAAGGGGCCAGCCCTGATCCTGACCGCCGAGACACTCCCCAGGGCACTGCTGATATACTGGCAGCCATACGTGACTCTAAAACAGCGCTTGAGACCAAGATGAATTCCATGGCCATGGATATTGTTAGACCTGGTACCATTGGCGTGGGTCTCCCTTCCATTTTTTTGCTATGCCTCCTCTGTTGTAGACATATTTTTGCTGGTTTAGATGCTTTGGGCACTTTGCCACTGCTAATCAGTGCCAAAGTGCAAGTGCTCCCTATGATAAATTGATGTGTGGATTAGTGACTCCATGATTGGCTTATTTGACTTACTGTCAGACCCTAGTATAGTGCACCGCGTGTGCCCAGGGCCTGTAAATCAAATGCTGCTGGTGGGCTTGCAGCACTGGTTGTGCCACCCACCGGAGCAGCTTGGAAAGCGTGTCTCAGGCCTGCCATTGCAGAGCCTGTGTGCAGTCTGGGACTGCCATGTCGACTTGGTAAGTGCACCCACTTACCAGTCCCCAGACCTTCCCTTTTCTGCATGTTAGTCACCCCTAAAGTAGGCCTGCGGGCAGGGTGCATTGTAAGTAAGAGGTAGGACATGCCCTGATGTGTGTGGCATGTCCTGATAGTGAATTACAGCCAATTTCGTTTTTCACTATTGCAAGGCTACCTGCTCCCATAGGCCAGAATGGGCAGTTTGATTATAACATCTTATAATCCTAACTGACCCAGGGAACATGGTAGAAAAACGAATTTAGTATGCCTGAACTCAGAATGATAAAATACATCTTTTAGTGAAGTTGGTTTTAACATTCTTTGTTTGAAAATACCACTTTTAGAAAGTAGGTATTTTCTGGCCTAACCATCCAGCCTGCCTCTGCTAGCTTGTGTATTGTATGTCTGGGTTTGTGAGTGACAGGGGCTGGGGGACTCCAGGAGACAGGGTGAGTCAGCACTAGGCTGAATAGCCCTATCTGCATGAGGAGTGGTGGGAGGAGTAGCACCTGGGCCTGAATAGGGCTGTGCCTGCCTTCCACAATGCTGGCTCCACCTCCTGTGGTGTGTCTGATGACCCTGGCCCACACTGACAAAGGAAGAAGTTGTGCACTGGCAGAATGCACCCAGAACTGGTTTGGACTAGGTACAGGACCTTCTGCCTTCAGAGGACCAAGGATTTGCTAGTATAAATATTGGGGCCCAGACCCCAAGATTCTAGATCACTTCTGGGGATCAAGACGAACCTTTGCTGAGGAGAAGAAACAGGAAGCTGAAGGAGGAGACTACCCCAATGCTGCGTGTTGTTGGGGTTGGCCTGCAGTGGTTACTTTATTGCCAAAGAAAGGAGAAAAGGACTGAGTGTGCTTTCATCATCTTGAAGAAGATCTCCAAGGGCTTGAACATTGAGCTTGCCTCCTGCCTGAAGTCTCAGGGATACAAGACTTCACCCCCAGCTCCCCTCCTGAATTCCCTTGCTGGGAATTGAAGTGCCTACTGCTGTTGGGCCTTCTGAGAGACTGCGTGTTGCTGGGAGCTGAAAGCGCGACGCAACGAAGAGGAAGCGTGTCGCCGCCGCAGCAGGGTTGTCGCATCGCAGAGTAAGCGTGCCGCCGCTGCCACTGTCGCATCACCGAAGCGCCCCGCATCACCGGAGAAGCATGCCGCCGCCGCAGCAGTTGTCGTCGCATCGCGGAGTAAGCGTACTGCTGCTGTCGCCAACGCATCACCGAAGCGCCTCGCATCACGGGAGAAGCGCTCCGCCGCCACAGAGGACGCTGGCGCATCACCGGAGAAGCGTGTCGCAGGGCCTGTCGCGGCTCAGAAGATCACCGAGTCGCCGCACGGCCGTCGGGCGTGCACGCATCCCGTCTACGTTGTCGCACCGTAAGCAGACGCCATTTTATCGCATCGCACCGGATCGTCATCGCATCGAAGCGCCATCTCGACGTATCGTAACCGGGCCGCAGTAAGAAACCGACGCATCCTCCTTTCTGATTGTAAGGAATCGAAGCATCACCTTCCCTGCGACCCTTTTGTTTGTTTTGCGTTACGCATCCAAAGGTACATTGAGAGTAAAGTGTCGCATTTATCATCTTTATTGAACTGAACTATTTTCTACCATTTGACAGGCATATTTTTCGTATTGTATTGTGGATTTTTGTCGTTTGGGTCTTGTGTTAAGTAACCCTGGGCGGTGAACTATGCTACGCTCGCGGAATTTGCGAAGTTTCGGTAACTTCGCGATTCGCGTAGAACGCGAAGTTACCGTGCACTACGCAATTTGCGGCGTAGCGTAGCTGTTTTTCTTCTTCGCGCGCTCAATATACGTTCTCGAGCGCGCGGTAACGACCTACCGTGATTCTGCGTTCGCCGACGCGACTTCCTATCCGTTCGCGGGCGCCACGAGATTTGGAATCCGGCCGCACGATCCCGCGAGAGTGTGCGAACGCGAACACGTCATTCGGACGAGCGATCTGACTTCCGGCGGCAGTGTTGGTAAGATCGCGATCCCGAACACGAAGAAACTACAATCTGGCGAAGAATATCTCTCGAGCATCATAAAACCTTCTCGAAAATGTTGATTTAGTTCATTTTGCACAAAAAACTCCTCAGGTTGTCATTTAGATGTAGTTTGGTGAGCAAGGAGTCACTTTTTTTTTGTTTTACAATTTTTTCCAAGAGGAAGGAAGTTGCCCAGAGTCTCCAACTGCCTGGTCCTGTCCTTTGTCTTCACTTTTTGTTATTTTGGGTGGCCTGGCCATGTGGGTGGCGGCCATTTTGTAAAGCCAGGCATTGTGCTTTTGCCATAGGCCTGCATTGTCTGTCTTGTGTTCCTTTTCTTGTTGTTCTGGGTGGCCTGGCCATGTGTTGGCGGCCATTTTGTGGGAACAGCCACTGTGCTTTTGCCATAGGCCTCCAAGCTTGCGGCCTAGTGTGCCAGTAGGCCCGGAGGTAGTCATCTTCATGGGTGCATAAAAACTGTTTCTGTGTTGTCTGTTGAATTGTAACATAATTTAGGCCATGGATGGCATTGGATTGATTTGCAAAATGTGGGTTTTGGGGTGGTATTTTATTTTTTGGGGTGTTTTTTAAATAAATAGGCCTTTTCAGCCAGTAGGTAACCCTGGGCGTTCAGCTCGCGGACTTTTGGCAACTCCGCACTGCGCGACAACGCGGACTTACACTTTTTATCTTCTTCGCGCGCTCAATGTACGTTTGCGCGCGCGATAACGACTTTTTGTGACGATCGCGATGCCGAACACGCAGAATTTACAATCTGGCGAAGAATATCTCTCGAGCATCATAAAACCTTATCGAAAATGTTGATTTAGTTCATTTTGCACAAAAACTCCTCAGGTTGTCATTTAGATGTAGTTTGGTGAGCAAGGAGTCACTTTTTTTTTGTTTTACAATTTTTTTCAAGAGGAAGGAAGTTGCCCAGAGTCTCCAACTGCCTGGTCCTGTCCTTTGTCTTCACTTTTTTGTTATTTTGGGTGGCCTGGCCATGTGGGTGGCGGCCATTTTGTAAAGCCAGGCATTGTGCTTTTGCCATAGGCCTGCATTGTCTGTCTTGTGTTCCTTTTCTTGTTGTTCTGGGTGGCCTGGCCATGTGTTGGCGGCCATTTTGTGGGAACAGCCACTGTGCTTTCGCCATAGGCCTCCAAGCTTGCGGCCTAGTGTGCCAGTAGGCCCGGAGGTAGTCATCCTCATGGGTGCATAAAAACTGTTTCTGTGTTGTCTGTTGAATTGTAACATAATTTAGGCCATGGATGGCATTGGATTGATTTGCAAAATGTGGGTTTTGGGGTGGTATTTCATTTTTTGGGTGTTTGTTAAATAAATAGGCCTTTTCAGCCAGTAGGTAACCCTGGGCATTCAGCTTGCGGACTTTGTGTAACTCCGCACTGCGCGACAACGCGGACTTACACTTTTTATCTTCTTCGCGCGCTCAATGTACGTTTTCACGCGCGCGATAATGACTTTTTGTGACGATCGCGATGCCGAACACGCAGAATTTACAATCTGGCGAAGAATATCTCTCGAGCATCATAAAACCTTCTCGAAAATGTTGATTTAGTTCATTTTGCACAAAAAACTCCTCAGGTTGTCATTTAGATGTAGTTTGGTGAGCAAGGAGTCACTTTTTTTTTGTTTTACAATTTTTTTAAAGAGGAAGGAAGTTGCCCAGAGTCTCCAACTGCCTGGTCCTGTCCTTTGTCTTCACTTTTTAGTTATTTTGGGTGGCCTGGCCTTGTGGGTGGCGGCCATTTTGTAAAGCCAGCCACTGTGCTTTTGCCATAGGCTTCCAAGCTTGCTGCCCAGTCTGCCAGTAGGCCCAGAGGTAGTCACCATGGGTGCATAAAACTGTTTCTGTGTAGTCTGTGGAATTTTGACATCATTTAGGCCATGGATGGCATTGAATTGAATTGCAAAATGTGTTTTTTTTTGGAGGGTCTGACTATTTCACTTTTTGGGTGTGTTAAATAAATGCCTTTTTTGCGTGTGTACTGTGTAATTATAATTGTGTTGTTGTAGTGGTTGTCTAACTTTCAAAAGTGTTTTTAGCCATGTGGATTTTAGTTTTTGCATTAAAGCTGTGTGTGTTTTATAAGGCATCCTTTGTCTGCCCATATATAGGCCTGCTTGAGTTCATTGTTTGCCGTGCCTTGTGCCTGTGAGTCACCATGTTTCTGGGGGCCATTTTGTTGTGGTAGTTATTAGTGTGCTGTTTTTGCCACATAGGCCTGCGTGTCTTTCCATTGTTCCTCTTGTCTTACTGCTTCCAAATCCATCCCCATTGCCAGCTGCAGCTCCCTGATGCTGCTATATAATACATCCCACGTGATGCACAAATTTAGGCCAAACATGCTCCACTACATTTTAGTTTTTGTTCTTTACTATTCTTATTCTTCCAGAGTGTACACTAGCACTACACAGTAGCCAGGAAAGCCCTGGCCTTGTTGTCAACGTCTCATAAATGGCTAGACTGTGTGTTGTTGTTCACAGAGTTTCTGAAATTTAATAATTGAGGCCACCACACACTAAATATTCTATTTGTTTGATTTGTGCTATGTTTGACTGATGTTCTGGCTTTTTTGCTTTTAGGTGCACAAAGACTGAGGAGGAGGTGTGTCTCTCATCATTGCCCGTTGCACTGCCAGACAGACATCCTGCTGCTGTACACACAACACAACGTGACGTGTGACCTGACCAGACATCTCTGCAACTGAGTGCTGCTGACATCTGAAGAAGATGGGCCCAAAGAAAGCAGGTACCAGGTCCTCCAGTACCAAGAAAGTTGCTATTGAGAAGAAGAAGGAACAGAAGAAGGAAGTGACACTTAAGTCTGGTGTGCCGGCCAATACCTTTTTGGGGAAAAAAATTGCGCCTGCAGCAGCGGTGTCCGGGGGGCAAGCTGGGGGCAGCACCTCCGCATCAGTGGACCCAACCCACCAACCCAGGCCCAAGCACATGAGTGTGGAAGAGGTAGCCAGCCTAATGGTGGAAAGCAGTGATGCTGAGCCTGAGATAAACTTATCGCTATCTCAAAGTAGTACCCAATCAACGCAGGAGGAAACACAGCAGATAAGTGGTCAACAACAACAGCCGCAACCACCGCCCGCAATAGTAGTTGTTGTTCCTCCTGAAGTAGGGGCAGTTCAGGAAATTGAGCCTCATGCAGAGGTAGAAGAAGAAGCCACTCATTCAGAAGATCCATTGTCTTCCAAATCCCCAGCAAGGAAAAGGAGGGGTAGTCCATCAAGTTCTTCGCCAAGCCCCCTTCTGATGATCTAGATGCCACTTGGAAGCCACAAACTGAGTCTGAGAGGGAGCCACGTTCCAAGACCAAGCTAGGGAAAAGGAAGGTTCCGGAAAGCCTTACACTTATGGAGGTCGATGTAGAACAGCAAGATGATGATGATGACGAGCCAGTCATCACGAACATCACTCCCGGCCCCAAGGAGATGGAGACCAACATTATTACCCTATCCAAAATCGCTGCGAGGGATGTAGCACGCATACCTCCACAGGTAACACCAACACGACCTACAGCTTCCATATTTGCATTAGCAAAGGCCCGGCAGCGACCTACATCCAGCACAATCACCACCTCAGTAGGAGTAGGTAGTGGTACAGCAGCACAGAGTCAAATTCAACACATACCCTCCAGTTCATCCGGCATTGGAAGTGGCACCTCCAGCAGGAGGCCAAAGTTAAGCTCCCCAGTTTGGGACTTCTTTACGGTTAGCGAAAAGGAGGAGAACATTGCTATATGCTCCATTTGTAATACCTCTGTTAGTCGTGGTAAGCTTGGTACAAACTATGGTACCGGAGGCCAAATGACCCATCTGAAAAAACACCACTTGATCAGCTGGGAGGACCACCTTCGCGGCAGAAAAAAAACTGCAACCATTGGTGTTGGTGGGGATAAAGGAGTAGAAGAAGAAGATCCGATCACGGTGGAAGAGGAAGGACAGGGAGACATTCTCTCTGGTAGTGGTACACAAGGTGTCCCTGACCCCAGCAGTGCAGTCTTAACGTCGCACACATCTTCAGCAACATCTCAGTGGCACAAGAGTAAGAGTCAGCCGGAGACACCAAGAAGTACCAGGTCCACACTACCAAAAAGTGCGTTGTTGAGCCTAAGAGAAAGGAAAACCTTGCAGCCTACCATTATCAGCATGTTTGGGGGTGAGGGGCAGTACGAACGCAACCACCCAATAGCACGTTTGTACAATGCGAAGCTGGCTAAAATGTTAGCACTGGACCTTCTCCCTTTTTCTTTTGTTGAAGGGGTGGGTTTTCTGGAATTTGTGTCAACCATCTGCCCAAAATGGCATGTTCCCAGCCGCTACTATTTTGCCAGAGTTGCAGTTCCAGCACTACATCACGACGTGCTGGAATTGCTAGGAAAGGCCTTGAAGCAGAGTGCTGTTCACAGTATCCACCTGACTACAGACATGTGGACCAGTTGCCAAGCCACAGATTACATGTGCATCACTGCACACTGGATCTGTTTTGCGTGGGGTTAGAGAACAGATATCTGCTGGTGTTGATACTGCAGAGATTTTTCATGCCACTCGCAAACATGCAACTGTAGCCATGTTTGCCATGGAGAAATCTCATACTGCTGCAAACATTTTGGAAGAGTTTAACACCAAGGTCTTTGAGTGGCTGCGCCCAAGAGGGCTTACGATTGGTTTTGTTGCCACGGACATCGGCAGTAATGTAGTTTTGGCCATGCGCAATGGTGGCTATTTCAGGGTCCCGTGTTTGGCACACTGCATTAACATTGTTGTTCAAGACTTTTTGAAAAATGAATCCAAAGTCAGCAACTTACAGGTCACCTGCAGAAGAATATGCACACATTTCAGCCATTCTTTTAAAGCCTGGAAGCAGCTGAGGGTCATTCAACGTGAGCATAAAATGCCAGTCAAAGCGCTCATCCAGGAGGTGCCAACACGTTGGAACTCAACTTATTACATGCTTGATCGTCTGTTTGAACTGTACATACCACTCAATGCTTATGTCATGCAAAGATTAGGGGAACCTACTGTGAGAAGCATGACCGTTGAGATGGGTCAATGGGACCTCATTAAATGCCTGACTGAGATGCTACTTCCTTTTGAGATCTTCACACGTGAAGTCAGCAGGGAGGACTGTACTATGGGCCAAGCTCTCCCATTGTTGCACATGCTAGAGCAACAGCTGAAGGATGTGTCTGAAACGTACGCAGGTGTGGATGACAAACAAGACGCATATCATTTGGCGGAGACCTTAGCCGCTCGCTTATCGGAAAATACAAGGATTAAAAATAAAATTTTGTCACAACCACATTACATTAGTGCCACAATTTTGGATCCACGGTACAAAGTATTTCTGAACAGCAAGGCAGTAATTCCTTTTTCGGAAGTGGATGTTGCCAACTACAAAACTTTAATAGCTAAGGAAGCCACTATTTTCGAAAGCGAACGGCTGTTAATTACAGGCCCCCCACCCCAGGCCATAACCAGTACTACAGGGCATCCAGAGTCAAGTTCTACTTCGGAGCCTGAGGGCAGTGCATTTGCCTCCCAGCAGTTACCTACACCAACAATAACATCAAGAACAGGATCATCCACAGCACAATGTGCAACTGATTGGTTTCTACGGCAGGGGTATGGTAAGTCCAGTGCTGATGCAAAGGCAAAACAGGCCGAGCACATCGGAGCACCCCTGAACATTGAGCGGATGGTCCAGGCCTATCTGGATGACCCAACAGAGGTCTTCATGGATCGAAACCCATTGGTGTATTGGTATGGGAAAAGAAGCCAATGGACAGTGCTCAGCAGGCTGGCGATAAAGTATCTGGCTTCCCCTATCGCTAGTGTCTCTTCTGAGCGTGTTTTCAGTGCTGCTGGTGCCATTGTAACTTCGAAAAGGACCAGTCTCTTGGCCCAAAGCGTGGAGAGGTTAACCATGATCAAAATGAATCAGCACTTTATACCACCGGATTACAAAATACGTGAATCACAGCAGGAAGAGGAGAGCGACTTGGATGACGTAAATAGTGCGTTACAGGACCTACTTCTGTCCGAACCACCAGAGTTTGAGGACGAGCTCCTCTTCCCTGACAACTAGGCTTTCAAATTGTTACTTTCTTCCTTCCTTTATGTGTCTGTGTATCTGTCTTTCTGGTTCAAATCAAATCACAACAAATCCATCACCACCGTCTTCTCTTTTTATTTCCCTATTGGAGTTGCATGTCTGTGCATTTAACTGTCCACTCTTCAGAGTCCTGCTTCATCTTCCTGTCTCGCACAAGTACATTTCCATCAAGCCAGACATTAGTACAAGAAATGTTGCCTTTACCAGTCCCGCCTCCATAAGAAGTGAAACGTGACTATAGCTATCCTCCGTTTTGTTTTCGAGCCGAAACTCATCAGTGTCCGAAGGCTACAGCCTCAGCAGGCATCCAAAGGTCCTCACTGTCAGGACAGAAGGTACTTGGCAGAGAAAGACAAGAGACTCTTCGAAGAAACTTGCTGACATTTGTGCAAACTCAAATGACCAGCAATGAGCGCTACCCAGGCCGCGGCCCATCATCACAGTGCTGACCATGGGAAGCAACTTAAACTGTGACAAAGTGCCACAGATGAATAAGACGAAAACCGAAACAGCGACTAACACTCAAAATGAATGTGGACTGGAGTAATGATGAGGCCACTGCCCCGTAAAAAAAAAAAACAACTGTCAGAACTAGGCATCTGATGATCTGACAGCCAAAGAGAAGAGCAAGACAGGTAATGATGGAATGCATTGGATGCTTGCAGACTCTGAGCGATTGCTGTTGTTTGTTGTTGATGTTGTGCATGAAGTCGAACTCTACTCTACTAGTTAATCTACAAAGTGACTCAAGTCAGTGACAGTCAATGTTTCCCTTCTTGTTGTTTAATAACCAAATTGTACTCCTAATACTGCAGGTGCAGGCCAATATCTGTTGCAATTTTTTAATATGGAATATGGACTTAATCAGAGTTACTACAGACTGAGTTGTAGTTGGACAACACGTACCACACCATGATGATGACCATACTATCTTTGCACGCAGTCATTCAGTTGGATCGGAGATGATTCAAGGAATAACTGCATTTCATGAAGTGGCATAAGGTAAACATAAACACAACAATTCAACAAGAAAGTAAACACAGCAGACCTACATGTCCATGTAGTGGTGTGTAGTCGAGTGTAGTGATGACTGACAGCGGCGCATTGATTTTGTCACTTAATTAGGAAAATGCTAAGTTGCTGTGTATGCCTTTTGTCTGGCTATGTCAAAAATTAAGGTACATGGAGGTTGGGTCACGGGCTGGTGCTGTGGTGGGCCTGTTCTGTCCTGTTGTTGTTGTAGCTTAATGAAGTAAACAGAATCTACACGATATATCCAAGCCGCCTCACTCTGAAAGTGTTCTCTCTCTCTTCTTGGACTCCACCGTAATTGATGTTTTTTTTTATTCATTGATTTTTCAATACCCCTTTTGTTTTTCCATCTAGACGTTACAGGCCGGCCTTTACCCTGTGCTTGCTATACTGGGAGACACAACTCACATTTACCTTACCAATCGGCATCAGGAAGGCCACCAATATTGATGGGCGGAGCGTCCATGGAAGATAGGACCAAGAGGAAGGACGAGATTCAACTCCACAATTTGAGCATGATAATACAGTAACTTTAGTATCATTCATCATTCATCTTTTAATTAATTTGAATCCTTTTTTCTCTTCAATCATTAGCACTGTGTGTTGTGTGTTGTTTGTTTGCTAATTGATCCCTACAACTGTGTTTTAATTGTCTTTGCTATCTTTACAAGTAAGCCCAGTACAACATGGAATTTGGGTCTCTGAGGGCATATTACAGGCAAGGCAAATTGCATAGAATATACTGCTGCCCTGTACTGTCTAATTGTCTAGTAGGAGTTATTAAGTACTACTCATTAACCATCAAGTTATCTTCATCATCATGCATGCATTTCCTTTTCTCCCTTTATAGATTTTTTGGATAAGATCATGGTCGTCTGCCAAGATTGCGCTTTGCTTTTGTTGTCCATGCGTACTGTTTTTCATTCTCAAACCTTTCCCCAAACCCCCTTCCCATCCATTCATCAAACCCTAACCCTCTTACCCCGGGCTGTGATTTATATTGAGGTGTGATGTGACTACATAAAATGTACACCAATTGATCACACGCTTGCTGGGGCAGATGTGGTGAAAGCAACACTAATTCAATTGCAAGGCAGGGCGAGGAGCTTCTTCTGCTTGCCCACCCATGCTCAGTCTATGTGCAAGCCGTCACCGGCTAATAGTAGTACATCATAATTAATTGCCGTCATTGATTGGATTAATCTTCAAACTCCTACCACACAGCAGTAAAGGTTACGAATTACGATTGTGTTAAGTTAAGTGACTCACTCGACACAACTACAGTTTGTAACTTCTTGTACTAGGCTGTCCCCGCCACCATTATGTTTAATTTGACTTTAGCAGTTGCAACTGCAATATTGTTTGTTTGGCAGTCTTCTTCTGTACTGTATTTTACTTCGTTCTACTACTCCTCCCACAGTCGCTCTCAGGCAAGTGACTGTCTCTTTTTTAATTTTTTAGCAAATGCTACTGCCAGTGTCTACTCTACTACTACCACCACAACCATGGCATCTTCTACATTCTCTCTGGAAATCATGCAGCCATCGCTGTGCCGAACGTAATCATCATCAATCACAGGTAAGATAAGTTTGGTGGGAGGTATAAATGGACTAGGAGGAGAGACTGACAGTACTAGTAGGACAAATAACTCAGTGAGGGGTACCGCATCTATCTGTTTGTGTTACATCATCGGCAGATTATTTAAATCAAACACTGGCTGTGGCCCTGCAGCAGCAAGGAAACCAATGTGACGTTAATTCGTAAAACAGTAACCCCCCACAAAACATTAACATTGTATGTTTAAGTATAAATATAATTTATTACCCTAACAAAAATAAACTATCCCACACCTGACCCACCCCTCTCCCTAACCCCAACCAATGTCCAAAACGAAAAAAGTCCAAAGAATGTCCCGAAACCCCAACGCCCAATTCCCACCCACCAAAACAAGGAATAAAAAGGGGCAAAGCAACAGGGTCCTCGATGTTAAATTCGGCGGGCTTTGAGGTGTTTGTCCACCAGTATTTTTACCCGCTCCTCCATTTGCTCCTCTAGCCGTGACATCCGGAGGAGAATCTTCCTGCGAAATGCCCTGCAGTGGCATCCAGGATGGGGGACAGCAGTGCTGGCTGCTAGCGAATTGCGGCGGCGGGCGGCTACCAGACCGCGGCGCCGTACCGCTGGAGTTGTGGCCTGGCTGGGGCCCGGGCATCGGACGAGGCTGCAGCTGCTGCTGCCGCCTCCTCCTCCTCCGCCTGAGCCACCAGCCGCCGGTACTCCTGGCATATGGTCTCCAGTTTCCGGCGCCGGGCCCTGGCTGCCAACTCCTTCCGCGATGGTTTGTCTTGGGAAGGAGTACTATCTATATCAAGAAAGAAAAAAAATATTGTTGTAACCAGTACTCTTAGCTAAACAGTAACACAAAATTAATTCAACACATAATGGCACAGTAGCACTAGCAAGAAGCACAGTACATAACATTTGTCGTAATCTATCTATCCTCCCACTTCCTTGGCCTCTAACATTTGTGGGAGTTTCAGGCATTATACTAGCACTATGGACTCCAACCAGTACACAGTACACCAGTGTTCTTCTTATCTCTAGTTTAGCGAAATGACATAACCTGGTTGTAGCCGGCATTGCCAGCTCGGTCATCTATGCTTGCACCCAAGACAAACATACGAGTCATGACGCAGACTCACGTTAGTTTGATTTACTACTGTTTGCAGGTGGGGAAGCTCGTATTTTTCTATTACGGGTGGCACTGGCCATACTCTCTCTGTTACATGGAGGGCAATTGCTCAATTTCACAGTGCCTTGGCTACTACAAAAAGGCAGATTATATATCTGATCCAATGATCGTTGCTTTTATATGGGACAACGACATAAGGTCAGTAGCGGTCGATGGTGGGACTTGGGGAGTTCGGCTGCGCGGTGACATGGGTAGGGGCAGGATGGGGGTAGTAAACTATGGATTACGGCCAATTACAGGTAAGTAAACATATAAATAAATGAAACTAATTTTGTTGCGCACACTGCATCGCATTTGGCGGTGCAGTGCGCACAATGAAATTCGCTTTATTTATTTGTATGTTTACAGTAAAGTTACCTGTATTTGCCCGCGTAATACATTGTTTACTACTACCCCCCACCCTGCCCCTCCCCACATCGGCTTTGCTACTCTGGCGCGGTTTCTTTTACATTCCCTAAAACTGTGCATCCCGTGACAGTCTCCACCTATGCTGTCTATGATGAATACATACAGGCATCCATCCATTCTAAGTAAATGTCAATCATTCTTCTTAATCTCTCCACAAACCTTACTTTGTTTCACCAACAACAACGCATGCGTCCACTCACTCCGTTGCTTGCCTTGGCTTTGAGTTTCACCCAAACACCGCTGATGATTCTTGCTATCCACAGTATCCACCCATACTGTGTCGCCCACCCAGGCAGGCATCCATTCTTCTTTCACCTTCCACCCATCCTTCAACAACACATGCATCTGATTCCTATCGGCCACCTATCCATGCTTCCAACGTATCCTTCTCTGCCAGTCATCATATTAAATCTCGCCCGCCCTTCCTCCTTCCACCCTTCTTTCCCTTTTTGTTCAACACATCCATCAAGGTCATCTGATCTGACTTTTAGTCTCCTCCATAAAACTTTCACAGCTGAGTTGGAGTCAGATATAAGAGGCCATTGGTTAATCAAGTCACGCTGGTAATGCTATTGCTACTGCATTGCTCATGCTAAGTAAAGGGTGTCTTCTTTAACCGTTGTATAATGTTCACTACAACCTCATACCTAATAAGTCTCAACAACAGTACAGTGAGTGAAGTCCACACACCCTTCCAGCTAGTGCAATGTCAATAAGTCATGAATATAACTTACCACCGCCCGCCACTGCTGCTGGCTCCCCCTGTAGCTCCTGCAGGTGCCGCATCTTCTCCTGCCCCCTCCGGAATGCTAGAATCGCCGGTGGCCCCGCCGCCACTGGTGGTCGCTAGTACGCCTAGATAAAAACATGACACATTTTTAGATGCCTGTACACCTCCCCCTATTTATTCTTTTTCACTAGCAAGATTGAAAAAAAAGTTAATACATACATATTATTATAAATCACATTCAATAGTCCAAATCGGGTACTAGAGTACAGTCAGTAGACACTAGTAGTGTTATGGTCCCTAGGGTCATTATTATACTATACTCTACTCTTTGCAAAGTTAGCCTGAGCCATGCAACCATTTTTCGCTTCATGTCTTTTGCGCATGTTACCTCGCAGCTTGTTGTGCAGTAACAGTAAGACGCCTTTTGAGCCCACATGAGCACATACAGCTACTGTCTGAGCATTGCGTACAAGAGGTCGAAAAACAAGCCACTTTGTTATGGAGTTCGGTTAGTCCGTATTGCTTAGCCATAGGTAACATGTTACACTTTTTGGGCAGGACTGAGAAATGCTTGCATTATACTATATAACACGCACCATTTTTCTCAGGCAGAGGATTCCCTTCTACGAACCAGAGATTTGCAGAGCTTATGAATGATGCATGTAACCAGTAATTCTACGTTCTACGGTGAGGAGTCGCCCAGAATTCGCACAGATCTTTTGTCTTATATCATCAATGATCATGCACTTGTTGCAACACTGTTTATTGTTTTAATCTTATGCATTTTGCTGTTGGAGCTGGCTGGAGTACACTGAATTTTATAGAACAACATACATACAGAGCTTGTTAGTTGAAAATAAACCTTTTGAACTTACACATAGACTCTGTGGTATTTGGTGTGGTGGTGGTGGTGGACTTACACGAGTGAGTGAGCGAAAGGGTGTTATGTTCTGGGTTGTGTAATCATAATCATTGGGTATCTTCGGGTGGGGGTTCGGGGACCTAATGAGACACTATAGCTAGTCGTTCAGGGGATTGTGGGTTCACTTCTGACTGAGGTGTGAGGAACGTCCAAGTTCCAAACTCGCATCACCAACATCCTATTTCATTGTGCATAGTTCTGCATGGGGCTGTGCAGAATCCAAGTAGTATGTACTATATCCTATCAAAAATAGTCAAATATCTGGTTGGGCATTTTGTTTGTGGTAATTGTCAAAGCCTCAAGATTAAGAAGCCTAGAAGAGGACAACCGAAAGGACTGGACTCAGTGGCTAGAGCTATTAGTATTGGTCAATCTGAGTTTTATTCAAAACCGTACAATAAAGAGTGGCAATGCAAACTGGGCAAGCTTAGCGACAGACTAATATTAGTAGTACAGAGTACAGACATTCATAGCAGAGGCAGTTAGAACTTAGAGGCAGGGATAACCAGAATTTAGAAACAGATAGTCAAGTCAAGATCAAAGAATCTTTTGTAAAAAATAGAATTAGGGAGTGGAGCCAGAATTAATAGTTCTGAAAAAATAAGGTGCAGTAAAAGTTAGGGCAATATAATTGTTAATATTAACCACTGGAGGACTTACTGGGACCAGCAGCAGGGCCCTCGGTAGAGGAGCGGTCCTCTGGTGGTTGTCCCGCCGACTCGGACCCCGTCTTCTTGCCCCTGGGTGCTGCAGATCAGTGATCATGTAAGATATAATAAAGAAAAAGAAAGACACAAACATTAATGATTGCTGTGAAACAAATAAATTATCTAAAAAAACGCTCAAAAAACGTTTTAGGAAACAAAAATTGCAATAAAATTGACCTATCTAATCCGATCGACTACTGGCTTGCGGGATTCACGGACAGTCTACTTATTTGGGAACACTAATTCAGTGTTCCATTCTGATTGATTCAAATAAAATCCAGAACACTAACTAAGCCTAAGTACCACCTGACCTAGCCCACCTATTCCATGCGGGCCAATTGTTCATTAAGCCTGCATTTCCATTTTTTTTTGCAATCAAAAATGCATAGATGAGAAGGAGGACACATGCATAAAGTGCATAATGCATACACCAAATTGTTGGTTGGTTGCGTCTGATGTTCTGCAGCTGACTGACACTGCTAAGCTAAGCTTACCAGTACCACTCACTATACAAACTACAAAAGGTTCTAAGGACTGGGGTAAGCAGCACTCAGTGACAGAGGATGCGTCACGCAGACCGCTCAAAAATTATCAACTAATAGTAACTAAACCTAGTATCAAATGCATCCACCACTATTTGACACGAGGACAAAGGAAGGACTACAGTCTCTCTCTAGCAATAGCATTACCTAACTGAAGTTCTCTAAAGTAAACTCTTACATAATAATGACAAGCGAGCGCAAAGTTGCAAAAAGTAAGAGTACCGCCCAGCACCTGTGTCCTACAATCACAGAAGATTTTGAAACGTAATTTACCTGCAATGTAAGCAGCAGTATTCTTGTTATTTGTAAAAAATGTATACACAAATCACAATACTTATACTACTATATATATTGGCTACTCACCAAGCCCCACGACCTCGACACCTAGCAGGTCCAACAGGTCCTGCTCCCGGTCAAGGATGTCTGACCACCGGTGGGCCAGCTGGTTATGGGTGCGCCGGACTGCGGAGCAGCGAAACACTGCCCGACGCACCTTCGCCCACCGGCGGTGACGCTCCTGGGTCGGGTACCCGGAGCCTGGCCTGCCGCCTGCTGCCAAGGTCAAGGGGAGGTGGTGCTGAATAAAAAAACAAGGGCGGCCACCTCCGCCTCAGTAAACAGCTGGCGGGCTTGCACCCCTGCAGGGCGCAGTCTGCCGCAAGGCAGGCGGCGATTGGGCGCATGCGCCTTGCCCTTTGAGCCGCTGCTGCTACCCTTCGCCATGGTTCTGGGGTGGGAGGAGGTGAAAAAGAAAAGTTAGAAGGGAAAAATAAAGTATGGGGAAGAAGTAGGAGCTTAAAGAAGAAAGTTATATACAACAGTCGAAAAGTTAAAAAAACACAGTAAAAAGTAGAAAAAAATGCAAAATATAGACTTAAGCAGAGAGAGAGATAGATAAGAAATAAAGAAAAATTGAAAAACAGTGTAAAAAACTAAGGATTGCAAAGATTGAGGGAGGATAGAAAAGCAGGCCCAGAACCATAGCATAGAGTGGTAAAACAAGGTGGCCGCGCCCATCGCGACCACGTGGGTAAGTTTGCGCGATATTTCTCCCCAAGCACGCAAAAAATGCCGCAAACACGTACAACGCGTTCCCGAACAAGGAATGCGCATCGCGAGCACGCTATACGCGACCCGGAACAGGAAATAAGGGATCGCGAACGGGCGGGACAAGTGAAAAACAAAATGACTGCGCCCATAGGCGACCGCATGGGTAAGTTCGCGCCCCCGAGCACGCAAACAGCGTCCCGAACACGCACAACGCGTTCCCGAGCAAGAAAAACGCATCGCGAACGGGCGCGACAAGCAGCTACGCACGCTCGCGAAGCTAGGCGTAGCTCGCGTAGCGCTCCGACGTCTTCGCGTAGCTTCGCGTAGCGCGACTACGCGAACTACGCCCAAGCTTAGTGTTAAGTCTATATAAAAATACTTATTTTTTATACTACAACCTGTGTGGTGTCCATCTGTAGTGTTGTCACTGGGTTACTGTATGTGTTCACAAATGCTTTACACACTGCCTCTGAGATAAGCCTGCCTGCTCGTGCCAAGCTACCAAGGGGGTGAGCAGGGGTTATTTTAGTAGTGTATCCCCCTTACCCTGACTAGAAGCAAGGGTCCTTATTTGGACAAACTCTACCAACTAGAGACCCCCAGTTCTAACATTGGTGGTCAGCGGTGAGGATTCTGGACTTGCATTTGTGACTCATATACAGTAATTGGTGTACACTACTAGTGAGTGCAGACCAAACGCAACCACATACATTTCTGGTAGATTGTTTTTCCTGGGATTTGTATTTTTTGCCAAGAATTGCCAAGTTTAGTCACCATGAGCAGAACAGCATCCATCGCATCTGTGGATTTAGATTTTGAAGAAGAAAAGCTGGAAAGTTACAATGTGAAACTGCTAAAGTACTTCTGCAGGAAATTGAAAGTTGCTACTACAGGTCTCACCAAGAAGGATGAGTACCAAAAGGCGCTGAGGGCCTGGGTGGAAGCAAGAAGTACCCCTGAGCATGTGGAGGAGCAGGTAGAGGGGGCTGAGGATGCAGAAGGGCAGCTAGATGGGCCATTGGGTCCAGGGGGGAGGAAACCCTCTTCCCCAGCAGGTAGCAGTGTTTCTTCCAAGGGCCTGTCCCCAGGAGAGCTGGAGGACAGGGAGAGAAGTAGGGTGCATGAAATGGAGATGACCAAGCTTAAGATGGGTGGGCAGTTGGATTTGGAAATTAAGAAATTGGCCCTAGAGGAAAAGAGGATGCAAATGGAGCATGAGAGAAGTTTGAGGGAGTTGGAGTTGAAAGCTAGGAGCTTAGAGATTACTCCCTCTAGTGGCAGCACACCGTCCATGCCTGTTGAAGCCAGGGTGTATATACCTAAAGATGTGGCGAAAGAGTTTTATAAGAATTAAGATATTGGTCAGTGGTTCAAGGCCTATGAGGTAGCTATGTCCTCCCACCGGGTCCCTGAGAAGAATTGGGGAGCGGGGTTGTGGGGACGGTTCCTTAGTGAGGGGCGGGATACCTTGTTAGACTTGCCCTCTGAAGTCCACAATTCTTATAGCCATATGAAGGAAGCATTGATGTCTAGGTATGGGTTGACTCCTGAACTGTATAGGCAGAGGTTTAGGAATTGCAAAAAGTTGGAGTCAAGTACTTGGGTGGAATATGTGACTTTTTTTGCAGAGCATTGGATGGTTGAGTGAAGGGTAGCAAAATGAATGATTTTGATGTGCTCTTTGATTTAATTGCATGGGAGCACTTGTCCAGTAATTGTTTTCCAGAGCTGCGCCAGCACCTTATTGATAGTAGGCTGACTAACCCTAGGAAGCTTGCTGAGGAGGCGGACCGCTGGGTGAGCACCCAGGACCACAAGGGTCACGTGGGAGACTCCGCCAAAGGTGGGCAGGGTCCCCAGCAGAAGAGTGGGGGGACAAGGGTAAACAGAAGGAGTTCCAGAAAGGGCCCCAAAGTAATTCCCAAGGGAACCAAGGGAAAGGTTCCCAGCCTCCCTCTGAGAAGAAGCCAGGGGCCCGACAGATAAGCCTGTTCACAGGGGGCCCAGGACTTGCTTTGTGTGGTCAAGTGGGCCACTGCTCCTATGATTCTAAATGTCCCTTGTATGGGAAGACAGCACCCATTGGTGCGCCACCCCGGCAGGTGGCTAGTGTAGCCCTGGGGGAGGAGATGGGTGCCCAAGGTGGGTGGGGTCCCGTAGCGATGTCCTTGGTCTCTTTAGGAGACAGTGAGATGGTCCCCAGGACCCAACTGCCTGATAACACTAAAAAATACAGGCAGTGGGTGACCATCAATGGCCAAAGGGTGGAGGATCTGAGAGACACCAGAGCCAGTGTGACAGCTGTCAGTTGTCGGCTGGTGTCTGAAGAGCAGGTGATCCCCAATGCATTCTGCCCAGTAGTTGCCACGGACAACTCAGAGAGTCACTGCAGAGTGGCTCAGGTTCCCTTTGAGTGGGGGGGGGGTCTCAGGTACCTTTCAAGTAGCTGTGAGGCCAGCCATGCCTGTAGACTGTCTGTTGGGCAACAATTTAGAAAGTTCACCTTGGGCAGAGGTGGAGAGAAGGTCCCATCTAGAGATGTTGGGTCTGCCTGAGTGGGCGTGCGCGATCACTCGGTCTATGGCAGCCAGTAGAGGTGTTCAAGAGGACCTGGAGCCTGAGAGGGTGGCCCAGGTGCCTCCCTTGAAGAGAAGAGGCAGGGGGCGCAGGAAACTGGCCCCCATAGTTCCCACGGTCCTTAAGGAAGCAGAACCTGAGGGGGATGCTCTGGAACCTACAGGGGAGCAAGTGGCCGAACTGGGGGATCTGCCTGAGCTGACCCATTGGCAGCAAGAAGGAGGACCCTCCAGGGAGGAGTTCTGCGAGGAGCAGAACAAGTGCCCTTCTCTTGTGGGTTTGCGGCAACAGGCCACAAACCAGGCAGCAGGTGATCTGTCTGGATCACATTGGATCTACTGGGAGAATGGTCTCCTGTATAGCGAGCCTAAGGTTGCTGAGCCTGGGTCAGCCCGTGTGCTGGTGGTACCCCAGCGCTTCAGAGCCTTCCTACTGGGTTTGGCTCATGATGTTCTTTTAGCAGGACATCTGGGGCAGGGCAAGACCTTTGAAAGGCTTGTCACCCACTTTTATTGGCCCCAGATGCGCAAGAGTTCAGACACTTATTGTAGGACATGTCAGACTTGCCAGGCAAGTGGAAAAAGTGGGAGGAAGCACAAGGCTCCCCTCCAGCCTTTCCCTGTGGTCAGCAACCCCTTTGAACGGGTGGGTATTGACATTGTGGGGCCACTGGACCCCAAGACAGCCATGGGCAACAGGTTCATCCTGGTCTTGGTGGACCATGCCACCCGGTACCCGGAAGCCATCCCTCTTCGGACAGTGACGGACCCAGTGGTGGGACGTGCACTGATGGGGATTTTCTCCTGTGTGGGGTTCCCCAAGGAGGTGGTGTCTGACCGTGGTACAAACTTCATTTCCGAGTATATGAAGTCCCTGTGGCAGGAGTGCGGTGTAACATACAATTTCACCACTCCTTACCACCCCCAAGGTAATGGGCTGGTTGAGAGATTCAACTGGACACTGAAGGGCATGATTATGGGTCTGGAAGAACTCATGAGGCGTAAGTGGGACGTCCTCTTGCCATGCCTTTTGTTTGCTTACCGTGAGGTGCCACAGAAGTCCTTAGGGTTCAGTCCCTTTGAATTGCTCTATGGTCACCCGGTAAGAGGACCTCTGAGTCTGGTGAAAGAAGGCTGGGCGAAAGCTCCCAGTAAACCCCCCCAGGATGTATTTAGCTACATGCTGGCCTTTAGAAACCAGACTAGGCGATTCAGGCAACTCGCTGAGGCGAATCTGGAAGCCAGCCAGGAGGAGATGAAACGGTGGTATGATCAGAATGCCACTCTGATCGAGTTTCAGCCTGGGCAGAAAGTGTGGGTCATGGCCCCCGTGGAGCCTTGCGCGCTCCAGGATAAGTGGACCGGACCATTTGAGGTGGTGGAGCGCAAGAGTGAGGTCACATACCAGGTGGACTTGCGATCTCTCAGGAACCCTTTGCGGGTCCTACATGTCAACCGCCTAAAGCCCCATTTTGAGAGATCCGAAGTGGGCATGCTTCTAGCAACAGATGATGGAATGGAAGAGGAGACAGAACCTCTTCCTGACCTCCTGTCTGCAACAGAGCAAGATGGGTCAGTGGAGGGTGTGAACCTCTCTAACTCCCTGACACCTGAGCAGCAGGAAGACTGTCGCCAACTGTTGGGACAGTTTCCTGACCTGTTTTCCCTGACTCCTAGTGTCGCTGATTGGTGCGTCCATGATGTGGACACTGGGGACAGTCCTCCTGTCAAGCACAAGGCTTACAGAGTGACTGACAGGGTGAGAGCTTGCATCAAGGAGGAGGTCTCCAAGATGTTTGCATTGGGGTTGATTGAGTCCTCTCACAGCCCTTGGGCCAGCCCAGTGGTCTTGGTCCCAAAAGCTGCCGCGCCTGGTGCCACGCCCGAACTCCGGTTCTATGTGGACTACCGAGGACTCAATTCAGTCACCAGGACTGATGCGCACCCCATCCCCAGAGCTGATGAGCTCATTGATCAGTTAGGGGCTGCCCGGTACCTCAGCACATTTGACTTAACACCTGGGTACTGGCAGATCGCCTTGACTAATGGGGCCAAAGAGAGGTCAGCATTCTCCACACCCGATGGGCACTACCAATTCCGGGTTATGCCCTTTGGGATGAAGAATGCCCCTGCCACCTTTCAGAGGTTGGTCAACCAGGTGTTGGTTGGACTGGAAGATTTCAGTGTCGCCTACCTGGATGACATCGCAGTGTTCAGCGCCAGTTGGGAAGAACATCTGCGCCACCTCTGGAAAGTGTTGATGGCGCTGCGGAGGGCAGGCCTCACGATCAAGGTGAGTAAGTGCCAGATCGGGCAGGGTTCCGTGGTGTACTTGGGACACCAGGTTGGGAGCGGCCAGGTGGCACCCCTACAGCCCAAGATTGATACCATTCTGGCTTGGGAACCCCCCAAGACCCAGACAGAGGTGAGAGCCTTTCTAGGACTCACCGGGTATTACAGGAGATTTGTCAAGGGGTATGGCAGCATCGTTGCACCCTTGACAGAGCTGACTTTCAGGAAGCAGCCCAAGAGAGTGAACTGGACTGACACCTGTCAGAGAGCTTTTGACGCCTTGAAGACGGCCATGTGCACGGCCCCCGTGCTTCAGGCGCCCAACTTCTCAAAAGAATTTGTTGTTCAAACAGACGCTTCAGAGCATGGTGTAGGGGCTGTTCTAGCACAGTTAAATGAGGAGGGCCTAGACCAACCTGTAGCCTTCATCAGTAGGAGGTTACTTCCACGGGAACAGAGGTGGAGTGCTATTAAGCGTGAGGCATTTGCTGTGGTCTGGGCGCTGAGGAAGTTGAGACCATACCTGTTTGGGACTCACTTCCGGGTTCAGACAGACCACAGGCCCCTCAGATGGTGGATGCAGATGAGGGGTGAGAATCCAAAGCTGTTGAGGTGGTCCATTTCCCTACAGAGGATGGACTTTACGGTGGAACACCGCCCTGGTACAGAACACGCCAATGCTGATGGTCTGTCCAGATTTTTCCGCCTTAGTGAGGAGAACTCCCAGGTGGTAGGGTAGTTCTCCCCACATTTCAGCTGGAGGGGACATGTATTAGACCTGGTACCATTGGTGTGGGTCTCCCTTCCATTTTTTTGCTATGCCTCCTCTGTTGTTGACATGTTTTTGCTGGTTTAGATGCTTTGGGCACTTTGCCACTGCTAATCAGTGCCAAAGTGCAAGTGCTCCCTATGATAAATTGATGTGTGGATTAGTGACTCCATGATTGGCTCATTTGACTTACTGTCAGACCCTAGTATAGTGCACCGCGTGTGCCCAGGGCCTGTAAATCAAATGCTGCTGGTGGGCTTGCAGCACTGGTTGTGCCACCCACCGGAGCAGCTTGGAAAGCGTGTCTCAGGCCTGCCATTGCAGAGCCTGTGTGCAGTCTGGGACTGCCATGTCGACTTGGTAAGTGCACCCACTTACCAGTCCCCAGACTTTCCCTTTTCTGCATGTTAGTCACCCCTAAAGTAGGCCTGCGGGCAGGGTGCATTGTAAGTAAGAGGTAGGACATGCCCTGATGTGTGTGGCATGTCCTGATAGTGAATTACAGCCAATTTCGTTTTTCACTATTGCAAAGCTACCTGCTCCCATAGGCCGGAATGGACAGTTTGATTATAACATCTTATAATCCTAACTGACCCAGGGAACATGGTAGAAAAACGAATTTAGTATGCCTGAACTCAGAATGATAAAATACATCTTTTAGTGAAGTTGGTTTTAACATTCTGTGTTTGAAAATACCACTTTTAGAAAGTAGGTATTTTCTGGCCTAACCATCCAGCCTGCCTCTGCTAGCTTGTGTATTGTATGTCTGGGTTTGTGAGTGACAGGGGCTGGGGGACTCCAGGAGACAGGGTCAGTCAGCACTAGGCTGAATAGCCCTATCTGCATGAGGAGTGGTGGGAGGAGTAGCACCTGGGCCTGAATAGGGCTGTGCCTGCCTTCCACAATGCTGGCTCCACCTCCTGTGGTGTGTCTGATGACCCTGGCCCACACTGACAAAGGAAGAAGTTGTGCACTGGCAGAATGCACCCAGAACTGGTTTGGACTAGGTACAGGACCCTCTGCCTTCAGAGGACAAAGGATTTGCTAGTATAAATATTGGGGCCCAGACCCCAAGACTTTAGATTACTTCTGGGAATCAAGACGAACCTTTGCTGAGGAGAAGAACCAGGAAGCTGAAGGAGGAGACTACCCCTATGCTGCGTGTTGTTGGGGTTGCCCTGCAGTGGTTACTTTATTGCCAAAGAAAGGAGAAAAGGACTGAGTGTGCTTTCATCATCTTGAAGAAGATCTCCAAGGGCTTGAACATTGAGCTTGCCTCCTGCCTGAAGTCTCAGGGATACAAGACTTCACCCCCAGCTCCCCTCCTGAATTCCCTTGCTGGGAATTGAAGTGCCTACTGCTGTTGGGCCTTCTGAGAGACTGCGTGTTGCTGGGAGCTGGAAGCGTGACGCAACGAAGAGGAAGCGTGTCGCCGCCGCAGCAGGGTTGTCGCATCGCAGAGTAAGCGTGCCGCCGCTGTCGCATTACCGAAGCGCCCCGCATCACCGGAGAAGAATGCCGCCGCAGCAGTTGTCGTCGCATCACGGAGTAAGCGTGCCGCCGCTGCCGCTGTCGCCATCGCATCACCGAAGAGCCTCGCATCACCGGAGAAGCGTGCCGCCGCCACAGAGGATGCCGGCGCATCACCGGATAAGCGTGTCGCAGGGCCTGTCGCGGCTCAGAAGATCGCCGAGTCGCCGCACGGCCATCGGGCGTGCACGCATCCCATCTACGTTGTTGCACCGTAAGCAGACGCCATTTTATCGCATCGCACCGGATCGCCATCGCATCAAAGCGCCATCTCGACGCATCGTAGCCGGGCCGCAGTAAGAAACCGACGCATCCTCCTTTCTGCGTGTAAGGAATCAAAGCATCACCTTCCCTGCGACCCTTTTGTTTGTTTTGCGTTACTCATCCAAAGATACATTGAGAGTAAAGTGTCGCATTTATCATCTTTATTGAACTGAACTATTTTCTACCATTTGACAGTCATATTTTTCGTATTGTATTGTGGATTTTTGTCGTTTGGGTCTTGTGTTGTCTATATAAAAATACTTATTTTTTATACTACAACCTGTGTGGTGTCCATCTGTAGTGTTGTCACTGGGTTACTGTATGTGTTCACAAATGCTTTACACACTGCCTCTGAGATAAGCCTGCCTGCTCGTGCCAAGCTACCAAGGGGGTGAGTAGGGGTTATTTTAGTAGTGTATCCCCCTTACCCTGACTAGAAGCAAGGGTCCCTATTTGGACAAAGGTACCTACCTCTGCCAACTAGAGACCCCCGGTTCTAACAGATATTAATCATCTCTGCCTGGATTTGAATAAAGTGGCAGATAGGATGACGATCAATGAGGGGGAGGTCACTACTTTGCGCCAACAGGTTAAAGATCTCCAGGCGACAGTGGAGGGCCTAAAATGTAGTGCGTTATCTGTAGAGGAGTGCCTGGAGGATGCAGAAGGGCGCTTGAGACACAATAATCTGGCTGTCTCTTATTCCCTAAATGTGAGGAGGGTCCAATGCCCGACCTCTTTCTGGAACTCTCTAAATTTGTATCCATTGAAAGAGAGCATCGAGCCGTGGCACCCCCTCCCCGCCCTGGCACTCCCCCTTGTGCTCTTATTGCAAGGTTTCTTAATTATAGGGACCAAGACTCCATCCTTCATGATGTACACGTGCATGGCCCCCGTATGTATGGAGACAAGGCCATTCAAATATTTCCTGATTACACACGGAAGGTCCAAGACCTTTGGAAATCCTTCCTGGCTGTTAAACATTATTATGTACGCAGAATATTAAAAACAGTCTGCTATTTCCCACAAACCTCCGAGTCCAATACAAGAATAAAGTTTATTTCTAGGACTCTCCTCAAGAGGCTGCGGACAGGCTAGAGTCCTTGGGTGTCAGCATGGAACAGCAATCATCAGACTGGAGAGAGCAGAAATGCTGGGGGGCGTAGATCAGCTCGTCAATGCCTCCCACCTGCCGCTCACCCCAGCTATCCAGAATCCTTGGGGCAAGACCGCATCCTGTTTTGCTGGGACGGTACTCTGCAAGCTGGTCCTGAGCCATTAGCCACCCAGAGCTCCTTCTCTCCCTTGTGCTTGGTGACAGAACCCTACAGTGATGTGGCTGACACTGGCTGAGGCTTGACAATGTAACCCTTTAAGGCACAGTTGATATTGGGGTTTGCGGTGCCTACTGGAGGCTGAGGAGCTTTGCTGATCTCCCTGGGGGCAGGGGCATCCTGTGGCTTAAATTGCTGGTACAACTGACATTGCATGGGCTCCTTTCTGAGTGTATTGTTTATATCCATGCAGAGTTGGGTGAGCTCCTATACTTGGCGGGGGTGTTCTGAGGACTAGGCTTAAGTGGATTGCTGAGCTTCTTGTGGACTTGCGATCTTAGTGGGTCTGGGTTCCCCTGACAGAAGTTCATGCGTCATGCAATAATTCTTTCCCTTTATTATATACATGACTAGGGTCGGGGTAGGCGTTTGGGGCGGGATCGATTACCTTCAGCTTACTGGTCCCTGGTGAGGGTTGATCAGACTACTGCCTGAGGACAGGACATGAATTGGGGAAGGGATTCCTTGTCCTTGCTTATTGTTATGTTACCACAGTTGGAGATACAGTGGACAGAAGCTTCGACGTATCATAGAAATGGTCAGCTTGTACCACGATCATGTCCTCCTTTAGGGGTGCTGGCCTCATTCCTTTTACTTTTTCAATATGTCTGGTGACATTACGTATAAACTGTTGTCCTGGAACGTGCGGGGCCTGAATAGCCCACAGAAGAGAAACAGGGTCCATGCTAATCTGCGCAGATACAGCATAGCAATAGCCTTCTTGCAGGAAACGCACTTCTGGGGGGACTGTATTAAAAGTCTCCAATGGCCCTGGAGGGGACACGTCTATGCAACATCTTACTCTGGCTACGCTAAGAAGGGCCCTGATTTGGGTAGCTCTGGGTGTACCCTATAAACGCACCTGAACGCTTCTTGATAGGGAGGGCAGGTATGTCCTACTGGAGGGTTCCCTTGATGCGTATGACCTATGCTTGGTTAATGCATACGCCCCTAACGTGGATGACCGTGCCCTTTTAGGTAGCCTGGTTGCGGATCCCCGCATCACCAAGGTGTTGGAAATAATCCTAGGGGGCGACTTTAACTCTGTGCTGGATGGTCAGTTGGATAGAGACCCCCAAAACACCCTGACACCAAACCTCATATGACCTCAGCCTTACGCCAGACTTTGCATGGTTTGTCCTTGATTGATGCTTAGCGTGTCCACAACCCCCAGGCACAAGTGTTTTCATGCTATTCCCCGTGTCTGAAACTTATAGCCACCTTGACTTCTTCTTTATCTCTGCCTCGGCGGCGCATAAGGTCCGGGATGTCTGTTATTTGGCCCACTACATTTTGGACCACTCACCACTGCTGGCCACATATTTTTTGCAGCATGCTCACCCTAGAGTGCTCTTATGGAGGCTCAGTGTTGAATCACTTACTGATCAGGCTTTCACGGGCACGCTGAGGGAAGCCCTGGTCCAATATCTTGAGAACAACTGGGAGAGTGCTGGCAGCAGGGCAATAGAATTGGATGCACTGAAAGTAGTTATGCATGGACACCACGGTTGGTATCCGATGGACATTAGAGGGGAATCTTACTAGACAGGAAGCTGGGCTGGTATCCCTGGAAAAGGAGATGGCTGATTCTCCTGAATCCATGGTGGAGTGGGAAAAATAACATTGCAAAGTATGTTAGTTATGGGACCAGCTAGAAAGGCATGTCCGTACAGTGGGGAGCCACCGTTGGTATATGGATGGGGATAAGGTGGGACGATTGCTGGCCCGCTTGATGAGTTCTGAAGCTGAGGTGCACTCCATAATGGTGATTTGTGAGGGCCGTATGGTGCAAACCCAGCTGGCTATTAACTCGGCATTTGCGCTGCATCTGTGGACGGTTTATAGGGAAGCCCCAAGTACTCATCCTGAAGGTGAGTTTCCTTCATATCAGCAGTCGCAGTTGCTGCTGACCCTTTCATCTGAAGATCATGAACAGTTGAATGTACCCCTCGTAAAACAAGAACTGCTAAATGCGGTACAGGCGCTAAAGTTGGCTAAGTCCCCGGGAGGGGATGGACTTCTGGCAGAATTCTATAAACTCGTCACTGATATCCTGACGGACAAGTCTACATGGAGGCCCATGAGAACGGTGTTTTCCCGGACTCTATTAATAGTAATGATGCCAAAACATGGTAAGGACCCGCTTGAGGTGTCTTCCAATAGATTCCTCTCCATGTTAAATGTGGATCAAAAGGTCCTTAGTCATGCCCTTGCAACTAGATTACTCCCATACATGCCGCACCAATTGGGTTTTATCCCGCGTCTAAATACATTGCGCAATTTGCACCGTCTGACTCATTTCTTGCATGCCCCAGAGCTGTCTGGCGAATATTATGCGCTTGCCTTTCTTGATATTGAACAGGCTTTTGACTCGGTGAGGTGGAAATACGTGTGGGGGTGCGGCAGTGCCTGGAACTAGAGCTCAATTATATTAAATGGATCCAGTAGCTGTATAGTTACCACACAGCCAGGGTCAGGATGGGCCGGGTTGTTTCTAAGATCATATCTTTGCAAAGGGGCACCTGCCAGGTGTGTCCCCTGTCACTGTTGATCTTTGCCATTGCGATGGAGCCCTAAGCCTGTCGACTCCGACAGGCCCTGCATGGTTGGGGTATTTGTGTAGGCAAAACGGAACACATAATGTCTCTCTATGCTGATGACACCATAGTTTATCTGCTGCAACCTGAGTGGTCAGGCCCGATATTGCTTAACATCTTGGAGGGATTCTGGGAGTATTTGGGACTTCAAGTTAATAGTGCTAAATTGATGCTTTTCCCATTGAGTCTCTTGCAGATGGCCCCCTTGGACTGACTCTCTTTGGTGGGACTGCCCTGGAGCATCGACCAAGTTAAATATCTGGGCATGTGCATAGTGCTTGGCTAACAGCACTTGCTTGACTTAAATATGGGTCGGGTGCTCTGAGGTCTTCAAACCTCAATCTCCTTCGGAAACACTCTGAAGCTGCCCCTGATAGGAATAATTGTGTTGATTAAGATGGTGGTCTTACCTAGGTGTTTATATGTCTTCCAGAGGGCCATGTCTGAGGTCCCCAGAGCAGTGTTTCAAAAATTGGGCTTTAGAATAGAACTGTCAAACGAATACTCTGGTCCACGCTGTATGCTCCCGACCTAGATATTTGGATCATGCGCCCTTTTGCCCAGATAGCTGATGTCATGGCTGTTGATCAATGGCAGGCAGGTGGCTGCATAATTCTGTCCGACCTTTACCCGGAAGGCAGTTTCACCATGATACAAGAGGCGGCGGAATCCTTTGGTGCAGAAAGGGGGCAATTTGTGCAGTATGCTAAAATAGCGGCCACAGCACGTAAATTATAGCCCTTCTTTCCCGAGGCTTCTGACCCTTCGCACACACTGGTGGTGTTGCTGTTGATGGCAGGTGTGTGCTGATTCATCACGCATATATACAGGGCACTGTGTGCCGATTGGAGGTTGCCAAGGCTTTGACTGGAGGAGGCATGGCAGGCGGTCAGTGACGACCCAATAACCCTTAAGGACTGGGAAAAGATTCACGATGGGGTTCAAAAGGGTTCAGTCTGTGCCAGATTCAAGCAAATCCAATACAATTTCATATATATGGTGTATTTGTCCCCTAAGAGGCTACGCTCCATCTATCTCGATAGAGGGCACTGCTGTCTCCATTGCGCTGCCATGGCAGCGGATTTGTTTCCACATAATATGGTACTGTACGGCTCTTAAGCCCTTTTGGACGGAAGTTCTGTCCAGTATTAAACATGTTAGTGGCTGTGACATTCCCAATCGGATTCTTAGTTGCCTGCTAGGGCACCTCCCCGATAACCCTAAAAAAATACACTAAGTAGGAGATACGTTCAACTGGGGCTCATTGTGGCAAGGCGGAGAATAGTGATCCATTGGCTTAGCCCTCCGCCCCAATACCGAATCTTGGAAACTGGACCTTATTGAATGGGCTGGTGCTGAAGAGGCGCATATGAAAAAAACCTGCAGGGATGAGAGGGCCGCTGAAGTCTTGGCCTGGTGAGCTATGACGCAACTTCTGCTGGAACCCCCGGATGGGTCTGGCACACTGGAGACCATTGGGACGGAGGGGGAGGGATGAGGGACGCACATACTCCAAGACTTTATTCCTTGACTAACCATTGCTTTGACTTTGCGGTATAATTCATTGTCCTTTACTGAGCTCTTATCCCAATACACCATTTCTCTTTATGATTGGAAGCTGTGGGGGGTGGGTGAGGTTGGACTGGGAGGTGTTTTGTCATATTGAAAGTTATTTGGTTCAACATGTGCATGGGGGTTTGTTTCTTAGTGGCCAGAATGCCATTCGAGCACAGGGTGAGGTACGGAACAGCATCTGTAAAATCCGCTTTTATATCACTTTACCCTACTTAGCCATCCTTTTTGATGCAGTGCTTTTATTGTCGGATGTATTGTATATCACCCTGTCATTCAAATTTTTAAACTAAACATGTTAAAAAAAAACCTTCTTAGATTTGGTTTTCATCACTAAGGCACGATATCCACACTTTAACGTGTGAATGCCTATCAGTTACTTAATATGCAATAGAACAATGCTTCCCAAACATTTTAGAAGCACAACCCACTTTTTAGAATGACAAACATTTACGACCCACCTAGTTTTAATAGACATGAAGCGGGCTAGTTTTTAATGTAACTAAAGCATTGTATGGCAGCATGCTGTCATTCAAGTTGGCAGGGTATGCCGAGACGTGGGTCCCTTGCTCACTTTGCCACTGGATTCAAGATAGCCTGGCTGATGAGGGTTATGAACCCGAAACCGGTCCCAGGATGCTTGTTTCCGGTCCAGGGAAGACATGGCTTGGCAGTTCGGGCTGGACTGTTCCCATGAGGCACAGGGTCAGACTGATTTGCATATGGCCATGTCTGAACTGGGGTGGTGGAGTGAGCTAAAGAATGATGATGGATTAAACCCAGATCAGTTGACTGGGGGTGAGTGTTTGATTTGCTCTAACGCTCCGTCCATCATCCCCTTTGGTATTGCTTTGTTCGCCCTAAGTTGGCAGGGTATGCCCAGACGTGGGTCCCTTGCTCACTTTGCCACTGGATTCAAGATAGCCTGACTGATGAGGGTTATGAACCCGAAACCGGTCCCAGGATGCTTGTTTCCAGTCCAGGGAAGACATGGCTTGGCAGTTCGGGCTGGACTGTTCCCATGAGGCACAGGGTCAGACTGATTTGCATATGGCCATGTCTGAACTGGGGTGGTGGAGTGAGATAAAGAATGATGATGGATTAAACCCAGATCAGTTGACTGGGGGTGAGTGTTTGATTTGCTCTAACGCTCCGTCCATCATCCCCTTTGGTATCGCTTTGTTCGCCCTAAGTTGGCAGGGTATGCCCAGACGTGGGTCCCTTGCTCACTTTGCCACTGGATTCAAGATAGCCTGGCTGATGAGGGTTATGAACCCGAAACCGGTCCCAGGATGCTTGCTTCCGGTCCAGGGAAGACATGGCTTGGCAGTTCGGGCTGGACTGTTCCCATGAGGCACAGGGTCAGACTGATTTGCATATGGCCATGTCTGAACTGGGGTGGTGGAGTGAGCTAAAGAATGATGATGGATTAAACCCAGATCAGTTGATTGGGGGTGAGTGTTTGATTTGCTCTAACGCTCCATCCATCATCCCCTTTGGTATCTCTTTGTTCGCCCTAAGTTGGCAGGGTATGCCCAGACGTGGGTCCCTTGCTCACTTTGCCACTGGATTCAAGATAGCCTGGCTGATGAGGGTTATGAACCCGAAACCGGTCCCAGGATGCTTGCTTCCGGTCCAGGGAAGACATGGCTTGGCAGTTCGGGCTGGACTGTTCCCATGAGGCACAGGGTCAGACTGATTTGCATATGGCCATGTCTGAACTGGGGTGGTGGAGTGAGCTAAAGAATGATGATGGATTAAACCCAGATCAGTTGACTGGGGGTGAGTGTTTGATTTGCTCTAACGCTCCGTCCATCATTCCCTTTGGTATTGCTTTGTTCGCCCTAAGTTGGCAGGGTATGCCCAGACGTGGGTCCCTTGCTCACTTTGCCACTGGATTCAAGATAGCCTGGCTGATGAGGGTTATGAACCCGAAACCGGTCCCAGGATGCTTGTTTCCGGTCCAGGGAAGACATGGCTTGGCAGTTCGGGCTGGACTGTTCCCATGAGGCACAGGGTCAGACTGATTTGCATATGGCCATGTCTGAACTGGGGTGGTGGAGTGAGCTAAAGAATGATGATGGATTAAACCCAGATCAGTTGACTGGGGGTGAGTGTTTGATTTGCTCTAACGCTCCGTCCATCATCCCCTTTGGTATCGCTTTGTTCGCCCTAAGTTGGCAGGGTATGCCCAGACGTGGGTCCCTTGCTCACTTTGCCACTGGATTCAAGATAGCCTGGCTGATGAGGGTTATGAACCCGAAACCGGTCCCAGGATGCTTGTTTCCTGTCCAGGGAAGACATGGCCTGGCAGTTCGGGCTGGAATGTTCCCATGAGGCACAGGGTCAGACTGATTTGCATATGGCCATGTCTGAACTGGGGTGGTGGAGTGAGCTAAAGAATGATGATGGATTAAACCCAGATCAGTTGACTGGGGGTGAGTGTTTGATTTGCTCTAACGCTCCGTCCATCATCCCCTTTGGTATCGCTTTGTTCGCCCTAAGTTGGCAGGGTATGCCCAGACGTGGGTCCCTTGCTCACTTTGCCACTGGATTCAAGATAGCCTGGCTGATGAGGGTTATGAACCTGAAACCGGTCCCAGGATGCTTGTTTCCGGTCCAGGGAAGACATGGCTTGGCAGTTCGGGCTGGACTGTTCCCATGAGGCACAGGGTCAGACTGATTTGCATATGGCCATGTCTGAACTGGGGTGGTGGAGTGAGCTAAAGAATGATGATGGATTAAACCCAGATCAGTTGACTGGGGGTGAGTGTTTGATTTGCTCTAACGCTCCGTCCATCATCCCCTTTGGTATCGCTTTGTTCGCCCTAAGTTGGCAGGGTATGCCCAGACGTGGGTCCCTTGCTCACTTTGCCACTCGATTCAAGATAGCCTGGCTGATGAGGGTTATGAACCCGAAACCGGTCCCAGGATGCTTGTTTCCGGTCCAGGGAAGACATGGCTTGGCAGTTCGGGCTGGACTGTTCCCATGAAGCACAGGGTCAGACTGATTTGCATATGGCCATGTCTGAACTGGGGTGGTGGAGTGAGCTAAAGAATGATGATGGATTAAACCCAGATCAGTTGACTGGGGGTGAGTGTTTGATTTGCTCTAACGCTCCGTCCATCATCCCCTTTGGTATCGCTTTGTTCACCCTAAGTTGGCAGGGTATGCCCAGACGTGGGTCCCTTGCTCACTTTGCCACTGGATTCAAGATAGCCTTGCTGATGAGGGTTATGAACCCGAAACCGGTCCCAGGATGCTTGTTTCCGGTCCAGGGAAGACATGGCTTGGCAGTTCGGTCTGGACTGTTCCCATGAGGCACAGGGTCAGACTGATTTGCATATGGCCATGTCTGAACTGGGGTGGTGGAGTGAGCTAAAGAATGATGATGGATTAAACCCAGATCAGTTGACTGGGGGTGAGTGTTTGATTTGCTCTAACGCTCCGTCCATCATCCCTCTGGTATCGCTTTATTCGCCCTAAGTTGGCAGGGTATGCCCAGACGTGGGTCCCTTGCTCACTTTGCCACTGGATTCAAGATAGCCTGGCTGATGAGGGTTATGAACCCGAAACCGGTCCCAGGATGCTTGTTTCCGGTCCAGGGAAGACATGGCTTGGCAGTTCGGGCTGGACTGTTCCCATGAGGCACAGGGTCAGACTGATTTGCATATGGCCATGTCTGAACTGGGGTGGTGGAGTGCGCTAAAGAATGATGATGGATTAAACCCAGATCAGTTGACTGGGGGTGAGTGTTTGATTTGCTCTAACGCTCCGTCCATCATCCCCTTTGGTATCGCGTCATTCACACCCAGCATATTTTTCGTTACAATTGTGATTACATTTGCACATACATACAGTTTTACTGATAAAACTATACTGCACACAAATAATGTGTGGAAATCTTGTTTCAGTGAATATCATTTGTGCATCACCAAGTAAAGTGTCTTGATTTGTTTTGATCCAATTAAAATCTTTGCTTCCATCACACTTCGGAATTACAAAAAGTGCTTAATGTGTGCATTCCTAACTGCTGAATGCCGCATTTAATTTACAGACATTTAGATTTTGTTGTGTGTTACAAAAACTGACAACCTACAGCCTTTCTTTTCACACTCTCTGTGCCTCAGCAAGATTGTTACATAATTCACTTTATTTTTTTCCTCTGACTGCAAAGTGAGAGGAGTTTGTAAATACCAAACACCAAGTTAACCAATGATCAGGAATTCGTCAGAAGACATAGCCTGGCATGTTACCTCTGTCTTTGAAGTGCAGCAAATGTGACGAGGTAAATACAGAATATATAAAGGCCTCTTTATTTATTGCTTAGCCTTTCACAACCCAAAATAATTGGCTTGCCACAGCACAGTTTGGGAAACACTGCAATAGAGGGTGGTTCTTTACCAATACAGAGGTGCTCACCTTCGCTTTCTTGCCTTTTGGTCGAACAGTGAAACAACCTTTTTACTGCACTTTGCCACTGAGTGCACTGAACGTCATTCTGTTGCTTCGCTCCAGTCACATCGCTTCATGAGCATGCACTGTTAAGAGCTAACTTGGAAGCAGTGGCGGCTCATGACATCATGTAGAGGTCCCGCTCAATGCATAATTTACAAAAGAATATGTGCCCGTGCCCAATGCTCTGCCTAGAAGCCGTGGCCGGTGCAATTAAAAGTCAGTACGCCGATTACCATAGCTGCAGTCTTCAATTCTCCTCATGCCTCTCTAATCCACTTCCAGACACTCCCTGCCCCTTTATCTCATACTTGCACGTTCCTACTTTCTCCTTTTGAGAAGGTCCCTCCACACCCCCCTCCCTTGTGCATTTTCCCTCTCTTTCTCCCTGGAAATGTCAAATGAGGACAAAGAAGTGCTGGCCCCTAAAAATGTGTGCCAGCGGCCCCCACTGACAACCGCTACCTCAAATTCAGCACTGGTCCCGCCACACTCCGCCCAGCATTTGCGGTATGTAAGGCCCAATGTGGTGAGACTCAATTGACATGGATGCAGAAGGAATACACAATTCTTTCCAGAAAACAGGTAAAGCAGCAGCAGTCTGAATAACGGTCACTTGTGCCAATTGGGACCCTAGCAAATGCGATTCAGTGGTATGATCAGAACTTAAAGGGGCATATTAGCAAGGAGTTGCGATATTTATCGCAAAACGCGCTTAGCGCGTTTTTTGTTAACGCCGCCTATCGCTGGAAATTATCGCTGAGATAACACCCTATTAGTAAGGTTTATCTCCATAGAGATAATATTTCCAGCGATAGTGGCAAAATGTGAGAATATCGCTGGAAAAGCAGCGATATTCTCGCAATATCGCTAAGGTGGATTCAGCATTAGAATCCACCTCCTATACTTTAAACAGGTAAGTCATCCTCACTAGCAGGTGATAAAATATAGCGATAAACGCGCTTAGCGCGAATTATTTTATCGCTTCGCCTGCCTTGCTAATAGGGGGTAGTGGAGTTAGCGACTGTTTCTAGTCGCTTTTAGTAGGGAACGCCTTCCTTGCATGTCATTAGCGATAATTATCGCTGACATGCAAGGCGATGTGAATCCCGGCCGCTAACGCCTAAAAGCTGTCGCTAACGCCAGTTAGAGACAGCTTGCTAATAGGGCGATATAAATATCGCCGCTTTAGCGGCAAAAAGTGCAGCTAAAGCGGCGATAAATCCCTTGATAATATGCCCCTAAGTCTCTTTGGCCAATTATGGCTCACAACACCACATACTGGTCCCGGCCCTCTCCGCCAAGCCAAACTCCATGTAATGTCCAGTATGGGGAGTCACAATGGAACTTGACACAGAAGAGTGCTCCATTCCTCTCCCACAGAAGACAGATATGGTTGTAGAATTCTCTATAAAATGCACTTGTGCCAATTGTGAAAGTCGAAAATACTTTTCAATCCTATGATCAGTATTCAGAGTCTCTTTGACCAGTTAGGGCTCACAGCATTACTTACTGGTCCCGCCCCTGGACATTCGTCCAAAATCCTCATAATGCCAGGTGCAGGGAGCTCAGTCGATCAAGGGCACACAATTCCTCACAGAAGGCAAGTAAAGTAGCACCATTGTGAACACAGCGTGCTTGTGCAGATTGTGACTGTCTATAGTGATGTGATCTAATGATGACGATAAGCCTTCAAAATTAGACAGATAGTTCAACTTAAGTGTCACTTTTTTCATTTTATTTATATTAAAAGAAACTTTCATATAGTGATGACTATTTCTTATGTCTTCAATATTGTTGCAGATTTTGAATATTTTATGCAAATTTATGATAAGTGAATGCGTCGTGTTGTAGATGTAAATCATGAATAACGTAAACGAATTAACTAAACTGATTGACAAATAAACGCTTGCAACTGTTGCTGAGTATGGTTTTCGGAAATAATGTTGCTGTCAGGATTTCTGTGGAGTTTGGCGTACCACCTGCCAAGGGACGAGTCAGGCACAGCCTTTGCCACTGGACACCAAGGGATATCTGGAGAAAAAAACTCTTTACATGACTAATTTATAATCAAGACACACTGTACAGCAAGTGAGCGCGTTTTAGTGTCATTGTGCCTTTTAGCTCCATAGCAGGACGTCTTTTATTAATAATATATGCACAGTCCGTCTTTCTGGAAAATACAGTTTGAAAACCTAAATTAAAACGCATCAACATAATCGTCAGTGCAAAAATTGCAAAACAAATCATGTAGTGTGCACGGTTTCTGTAAAGGAAGACAATATCTAAGCTGTGAATTCTCCCAAGGCCTGCGGTAAAATCAGACAGTGAGATTTGCAGATGCTGCAAGAAAGGTTTACAATATTACAGCCATTTATATCACGCTCGCATTAACTCAAACCGTCTCGTGGCATCTGTCTCTAACTCCATAGGGAGCACGTGAAGGAGACAACTGGTGTTTGAGTGAAAGGAACAGAACATTGCATACTCGCTGTTATCCTCGCTGTTTTCCCTCAGGTGCCCCCACCATTTGCTATTACATCTTGTGATCTAATGAGTTACTTATATTGCAGTGACGCTCAGTTTACTGCGCTTTGCAGTACTGTTTCAATCAAAGTCCCATTTTCTATCAACATTCCAATTTATGCAGACACACCGCGCGGTCTTTTGCACTAATTGAGAAGCTCTTACAGTAGAAATAAAATATTAATAACGTTACTCTTCATGTTGTTCGTTTACCCACATCTGTGAGTGGGGTAAGTCCTTGGACACACACACACACACACGCACACACACACACATTTTTACTCTCTCTGCTAGTCATTTACGTTTACCCCTTACTATCCCTTATGCTTAGCCATTCATAAACCTTGGAAAACCCTTAAAACCTCTACTACCTCGTGCCCTTACACATCCTTGCACCACTAAAAAACCCTTACTACCCCTATCCTTACCCATCCCTAAACCCTAAAAACAACTTTAAACCCCTAAACCCCCTGTAGCCTTACCCACCCATTATTCCTAAAAAACATTTTAAACCCTTACCACCCTGATTCTTTACCCATCCCCTAACCCTTAAATCACTTAAAAAATGACATAATCATTAGTTAATTAAAAACAAATACCTGCACGGTAAAATAAGGCATGGTAACGTACCAAAAAAAGGCCTGCGTGTATGTGCCTGCATGGTAAAAGCATGCCCTGCAGGGTAAAGATAGTGAGGTAATGACTGCATATCCAAAATTATCTCCACTCTACTAAGCTATTACACGACGTGTGTTCCCCTTCACAGGTCGGTAGTATTTCAGTTGGGTATAAACCCCCACTGATCCGGATGTTCCACTGTGAACAGACTTTCTGCCTGGAGTTTACTTAGCACCTTAACATCTGTATTGACCGTCAAGATTGGCTGTAGTATTTGCAATCAAGAGGGCCTTTATCATATTTTGGTAGCACACTGATTACGGCTTTCCTCGTCATTGATTGTAGGAACGTCTTGTTTCACCTAAAAAAAAATTCCTTCGTGATTGTACCCACTAGTGTACTTGCACATGATTGACTCAACTCTGTGTGCAGGCCATCACTGCCTAGAGAGTTCCCGTCTCATCTCTTGAATTGGTGCCATCAACTTTCCCGGCCCAAGAGGACCTGCAGGGCAGCCTTTTGTTTACAGGTGAGCCTAGCAGGGCAATACCACTGAGTGCATCCCCAATGAGATCAAATTCAGGCTGAGATGGTTGTAAATAAAGCTGTGCCGAGTAGGGCCAAAAAATCTCATTAATGTCAGGCTCACTGTTGACAAGTCGCCCATCTATGTCCCATACGAATAATACATGTGCCCATGGGTCTTAAGCAGACAGGGCAGCAATCTCCTTCCCTTGTCACCCTTTCAATAATGTATTTGATGACACCGTCTAGCCTCCATGTGGCTGCTCCAAGGTCAGATTTCATGGCTATGACCTCCTACCTCATCCAAAGATTGGTTATCATCTCCCGGTTCAAAGATGTAAGAGTATCTTCAAATCAATTAATAATTTTTTAGAAACAGAGCTGGGTGCCATACATTCTGCTTGTACATTCTCTTCACAGGACCACATTTACTACTTTCTATTCTGTGGCCCTAATGTCAGTAAAACCCCAGTTGTTTGTGAAATATTGCTCTAAGACCTCTCGTATGCATTCTAGGAATGATTGATCTTGTAATGCGTCTCCTCTAATGTGGCAGATGTGTATATGGACTAGTAATTTACCTCTTGTTTAAGCCACAATTATTGTTGAATGATCCAACAGGACCCTCCCAAATAGATAAAATCAGAGGGGCTTATTTATGAGCCCCTTGCAACACTTTTGCGCCCCCGTTGCAGAACTTTTCGTGATGCAGTGGCGGCATACACAATGCACCACGTTGCGTCATATTTACAAGGTGACGCATCTATGCAGATGCGTCACATTTACAAGGTGACACATCTATGCAGATGCGTCACCTTGTAAAGTCCTGTTGCACATTATACCTGCGTCAGGAACAATGTATGCAGGGTGGGCGTATCAGATTTTACTGCGCAACTTATAGGACGCCACGGCGTCAAAACCTTGTCCCTGCCTCATAGCAGGCGTAAGGGTGATGCAGTGCTATGTGTATAGGCCTGCCTCATGCATTGCTGGAGTTGCGTCATGCTTGCGACACAACTCCAACAATGCGTGGCTTTTGCGCCGACAGATACGTCAGGATTCCTGACGCATCTGTCACTCCTTGCAACATGGAGCACTGTATAGTAAATACGGCGCATCCATTGTGTCGCAAGGAGGGTGTAGTGAAAAGTGTTGCATCGCTGTTTTATTGCAGCAATGCGACACTTTTCATAAATGAGGCCCAGAGTATTCCTGGTGGTCGTCTTGGTTGCAAAGGAGATAATCTATCCAGCTATGCATGCTGCAGAGCAGCAGGAAGATTCTCTGACACCCCTGTAATGTGTCCCCCACATATCTGCTAAGCCTGTTCTCTCCGTACCCTCACATAAGGTGCCCATTGTTCCCCTCTTCATTTGCGCTTGGGTGGAGCTTATGTTACATGAAGATACAGTGCCACCACTATTAGAAAATCTGGAAAGTAATAACAGGTCATCCACATTCGGTGAACACATTTTAATTGTAATGATTGTATTTATATAGCACTTACTAACCCTGATGAGGCGTTGAAGCACATTTCGGCGAGTAGCACCCTACTCCGGAACCCAAAGGATTAGAGGTGGAATAGTATAGGGAAATATAAGTTGTTAATTTGAGTAGTAGACATGTGAGTCTGTTAGTTTGATTGAATGAGGTAAGGGAGGGATAGAGGAGGGAAGAGTCTAGATAGTGTTATTTGGGAGATCATATTAGTAAGATGAGGTTTGGGATGAGTCAAAGGAGGGATAGAGAAGGGAAGAGCCTAGAAAGAGTTATTAGGGAGATCATAGTAGTTAAATGAGGTTTGAGGTGAGTCAAGGAGGGATAGAGGAGGGAAGAGTCAAGAAAGGGTTATATGGGAGATCATAGTAATAGAATGAGGTTTGGGGTGAGTCAGAGAATGGAAGTAGAGGATATATTGACAGAGGTATAGGATGAGACATAGAGTAGTGCATTAGAGGGAATTGAAGGATTTTTATTCTTTTTTTCTTTCTACAGTAGGAGTAAAGTAATAAATATATAGATACATAACGACATAGAAAGGGTATACATGTATAAGGAAAAAAACAAAGAGATGTCAACTTGTATTGTATAAAGTTCCATATGTGCATTTATGGATAGATAGTTAGAATTTCAGACTTTCAGGTGTTGCTGTACATAAATGGAATTTATTTGTGTATTTTTATAACTTTAAAAAAATATTTATTTCATTTTTATATTTTCCTCAATATTTTAATACTGACACACTTATAAATACAATTGTTATGATAATATTTACATATTGTGATAGATAAATAAAATAAACAGACACCCATAAGCAATTAATCAAATAACTTATATGAAAGCTATGCAGTGACCAATATACATGTTAAGCATAAAATAATGTATATATATTATATATATATATCTATTTAACTCTAAGTAACACATACATTTGCTAAGCAGACCTAAAGAATACCTATACATGTTTAAACCATAAGTAGTATATATATAAAAAGAAATGCACATACCTAAATACATACATATAATCAATTTATACATGCTTACATACACAGACATATGCTGCATATTTGTGTTTGAGTGTTGTGGTCATGTAGAAAACAGCCAAGTCTTGAATAGTCTTCTGAAGATAAGATAGTTATCCGTGGCTCTTTTGTTTGGGAGTAATGAATTCCATAGTTTGGCTACTTGAACAGAGAAAGATGTACCACTCATGTTTTCTTGTATGTTGGGATTTTAAGGCCAGGTGGCAATCTGAAGTGCAGGTCCCTTTGTTGTATGCATTTGGTGATTTTATTCCTGATGAAAAGTGGTCCTGTTCCATGTATTGCTTTATGGGTGATACAAAGCAGTTTGAAGGTGGATCTTCTGGCAACTGGTAAGTAATTAAAGGCCCTCATGGCAGATGAGATGTGGGCTTGTGTCTTTACATGTAGAAGTAGTCTGGCAGCACAGTTCTGAATTAGTTGTAGTTTTTTCATAATTGATAAAGATGATTCTTGCTAGAGGCCATGGGCATAATCAAGTTTAGACAGTACAAGAGAGAAGGTAGCTTGGAACTTGTGCGGAAATCCTAGGTGGGGGAAGATGCATCACACAGTTTTCATAGCGATGAAGCTTGATCTTGCTAACTTGCCCACTTGGGCATTTATTGATAATTTGGAGTCCATGGTAATTCCAAGGTTTCTTACTTCCGTATATACTTTAGGAGGTGGTCCCAGATCGTCAGGCCAGGCGCAGAGTGGGTCATAGTTTTTCTATTCGCCACATGTGAGTATTTTAGTTTTGGAAGCATTCAATTTGAGGTGGCTCTAGATCATCTACTGATCAACAGCTCTGAGGCAACTGAAGATTTTTGAATTTCCAATGTCTTTTGGGCATTTACACATGTGTCTCTGCCATTCAGCAGCCCATAAACTTTAACAAACACGACCTCAAAGACTGTTGCCATTTTCTGAGCCTAAAATGGGGTTTGCGATGCTACACAGTTCATTTTCCCCCTAGCATATGAAGGATATGTGTTAAGAAGTTCTGACTCTGCTGTTTTATATGGAGCTTAAAGTGGTCTGCCTGTGGATGGTCTGTGTCCTGAAGCAATGCTACCTCCACTTTATGCTGTTGCAGGTAAGAGAGCATCCTATGCCTCTCTGCAAAGTTATTGAGTTAGCTCACATTCATTGGTATTTGTACACTTGATTTCATAGCTTTTGTTTCTTTATATGTGCGGCCCCTCGTTGTCCCACCAGCACTCTTATTAGTCAAGCTATTTAATCAATTTGCAGCTACTTCTTCTGTGCCATTAAAATAAACCTCATAACATCCCACCCATACCAGATAGCTCTCTCCCTTGAATACTTGGAATAGCCATCGATCTTCTTTTCTGGCATTCCCTAAACTTTGAATGTTCTAGAATAGCCATATGTTTCCCTAAGCTAAAAATTAATTAAGTCAAAATGGTCACCGATCTAATAATCTCCCAACAAACTAAATTTGGGCTGAATTTGCTATAATGAACAGAGGATGTCTTTCTGTCATCTCCTGGGGCCTAATTATGACTTTTGGCAGTGCGGGGGCATGCGGCACGCCACCGTCGCACCCCTACATTGCCAAGAGTTGCTGTCGCCCACCAGATTACAAGTAATGGCATGAACTCGAAAGTCCATGGTGTGCAGGAACCTGGGTGCATGCCCAGAGGGGGGCACATGTTGTGACCCTCTGCATGCGACCCCAGGCTGAGGCGGTACAGGGGGGCCTGTAGGGCCCCCTTTGTTTCAGCACCGCCAGCCTTTTCATGGAGGAAAGACCTCCATGAAACCGCTGGCCGTCCTGAAACTTGTAATATGCATGACGGTGTCACAGCAGCACCACCTGCATATTACACAGCCCCTGACTGCCACGCCACTGCCAGGGAATGGCGGTTCCCTGGCGGAGCTGGCAATTCAATTACGGTCCAACCGCCCAAGTCCTAATAGGGTGATTGGACCACCAGTGCAGCGGTGGCTTGACTGCCACCGCCACGCCACGACGGGTCTGGCGGTCTGACTCGTAATTTGGCCCTTGGTGTCACACTATACCTGCAATGATGATAGCTGTCCATTAAAGCTACAGGAGTCTGCCTCCCAATAAAGATTTTCTCATGTCTTAGCTATGGTGTTTAAGTGCCAGATACACTCAATGGCCCATGTCTCAGCTTCCTACCGTAACCTTATAGAGGATTCCAGATACCATGAATTTAAACGTCTGCTTGCTAGTCATTCAGTCCCAATTTCCTTAAATATTTATCTCATAGTATAAAAAAACATAATAGTGACACTGAAAATCCTCTGTAACCATATATGATTATGGCGTCAGCCATCCAGGCCCACATATAAACCCACACTTAGACAAAACCTAGCACAGAAGCTGGCATCCACCTATTTTGGATGATTCTCATGTAACTGTGCAGTCATTGCCTTCTGAGAAGAAGAAGATTTTTGTGTTGCTTGCGACCCACAGTGCTGTCTTCCAAGACTGCCACTATATGCGTCTGCATGCATGTTAGCTCAGATGTTGATATACATTTTTTCTGGCACCAAGGTTGGACTGCTCCACTTGAGCTTTGCTGTGGCTGTTCCGGATCTCCACCATGTCCCACACACTCTAGAGCAGTGAAGCAATGGCACTTTCTGTCATGAATTATTCTTAATTTAGCAGAATGTGTTTCAAGTTGAGCACAAACAACTTTTGCTTGACAACTTCCATTGATTTCCTCAATTTCTGGACATGTTATGGCCAAACATTTACAAAAAGGTAAATGTTATATCTCTACATACCTATGTCCGTTGTCTCGCTTGGCATTGCTGGCTGATGAGGTGAGATTTGAGAAAGGATCTTGAGCACAGATGAGGCGGAGAAGAATGAACAGAGGGACAGGAGGCGGAGGTACTCGTTTCACCTACTCTAATTGTATTTTAATAAATACCTCAAGATATGTTTGATGAGTGTGTCACATTTTAACAGTGGTGACGTGGACAGAAACAAACTTACATGTTCTTCCTGCAGTGCTGCCGATGCCATGTGCCTTCTTCTTTATGTAACACGCGGAGATCGGTTGCAGGACTTGGTTTAAGAACACCTGGGTTGGCCCATTGTCGTAGGTGGAAAGCAGCTTTTCGATAAAATTTGGTGGGACATTTATTGGAGTTGTGGCAGTTATTGCAATGTCCGCCATTTGGATTACACTGTATGACGAGGCAAACGTGATTCTGTATGGCGTCTATCTTGTCTAAAGATAATATGCCTGACCTTCATGGAAGTACTGTGTGAGGCTGTGCCTCACCTACACACATTCTGTATTCAACAGTAGTGAATGCTATACAACGCTGTGCCTGACTTCCATGTATACATCTAATATAATGGGGTGATCCAGTGCCCCTCAGAACCTGGGTGTAGAAGAATGTGGAAGAAGTTGGTTCTGTCGGGTACAGAATTGATTTTTGGGTTACATAATAATTGCAAAATAGAAACAAACAACAATGAACATTAATATTCCATCCTTTCAGTAAATAATCAATGAAAAGGAAAGAAAGGCAAAAACCATGAATCAAAAACAAAAAACAAAACACACCCATTCCCCGAGCCGCACCAGAGAGAACCAAGCTGCCCCATTGATGTGAATTATCACCATCTAGGACCTTACTTCAGTCATTGCCCTGTGAGTCCAACCGACGGTGGACCATCCCTGAAGACCTTTTCTTTCATTAATGCTGGCTGTCCTTTGCACCACCTTGTCCTGAAGAAGACCCGCCGTGCGTATTAGTCAATCAAGCACCCCATTGGGTCGAAACGTCGACGAGCCAGTGATAATCCTGACCCTACTCTCTCCGTCCCACGTGAATTGGAAATGTATATCCGAAGCGGTGCGGAGCTTTATGTACCAAGGGATGGATGTCCTTTGAATGACCATTTTCAGCAATCTGCTGTCAGAAACTGTGCTTCCACAATGCGCGGGAGCAGAATGTCGCAAGTTCCCAATGCCCCACTATGATTTCTCAGCAACACGCAATTCTAATAGCATGAATGCCAACGAAACCCCAGGAGGGAAAGGGGATGGGACAGAGAAGAGACAGTCACACTACGCCTGATTCTTCCTTCAGCCTCAGACGTCTGCTGCTCGTCTTTTCTGGCAATTACTGGAATGTTACTGTAGAGAAAGAACACACATTAAGATATCCTGCGCATTTCTAATATACAACTTAATCTCCCTCTGAATGTAACCTACCCAGAATTGGTGTGACCTATGCTTCTCTTCTATTTGGTGATTACTTGACTTCTGTGTTCTGTAAACTGATAATTCAAGATTGTTAGAGCTTATTGTTCTAGTGTATATTATCTAATCTTTCTCTCTCTCTTTAATTGCAGATTCCTCACCTCAAATAATCTCAGCAGCTTTTATAATCTGGATTCTATTTTATTGGTAAGTATTTCTTCTGTAATACAAATTTTCCTCGTGAAAGACTTGTATTTTTCACCTTCTCCGTATATAACTCAGGAACTAAATATCAAGGCTTCTTGTGAAGTTAATTCACTTCGCACTAATAACTAAGGCTAAGTATAACGGAACAGTCTTACTGTAGTCTTCCTCAGTTTTAACCTCTAGATGCAATTCTCGCTGGAGTTCAAAAGGGGTGAGACGCGACGAAGTTTCCCTCACTAAACTTTCGCGGCGCTTCCTTCAAGGACGTCTAACTCTCCTCCCAAGTCAGGTGAAGTGCGCAATAACGCTGACATTGCACCTGGACAATCCTGATTGCAGTCATGCACTAGAGCGCAAACGTGCTGCTCTAGAAGTCGTCTCCTGGCGGCCATTTTCAGGGTGGCACCTGCTTGCGACTTAACCTGCATTCGGTTTTCTCTTCTTTCAACCCTGGCCCTAAGATCAATGATACTCACTGAAAGTCCTTTTCTCCGTGGGGGGCTTGCGATCCTGACAGTACCCTCCCTCAAAGTAGAATCTCCCGGCTTGGGCTTGTCTGGGAACTTTTTGTGAAAATTTCTAACCAATCTAGGAGCATGAACATCAGAAGACAACTCCCAAGATCTTTCCTCAGGTCCATAACCCTTCCAATCTAACAAGTAGTACAATTTTCCCTTCCGTATCTGTGCATCCAAGACTTGTTTAACCTCAAATTCCTCTCCCTTCTCAGTTTGAATTGTTTTTGGAGGTTTGCTTATTCGTACATCATTTAACGCCTTCTTTAATAAAGAGACATGAAATACCGGGTGAACTGGTAAACCCTTGGGTAATTTCAGCCGATAAGTTAAAGTACTTAATTGTTTCTCAATCAAATAAGGGCCTACAAATCTTGGCTGTAACTTCCTGTTTCCTTTGAGCCTAAGATTCTTAGTGTTTAACCAAACCTTATCTCCTACTTGTAAATCTGGTTCCTTTCTTCTCTTCTTGTCTGCGTAATGTTTGTAATTCTCTTTAGCTTTGGTTAAGTTTTTTGTGCCTAAACTATGCACTCTTGTCATGTGGTCAACTAGATCAGTTACTGCTGGTACATCTGCCTCTTGAAAACTTAATGATTGGTTGGGATGTCTTCCTGCGTTCAAATAAAAGGGGGAGTAACCTGTGGACACATTTTTAGCATTATTATGCGAAAACTCCGCTGCCCACAGATAGTCTGGCCAATCTCCCTCTTGATCTAACAAACACAATCTAAGGTACTGTTCCAACTCCTGATTCGTTCTCTCTGTTTGGCCATCTGTCTCTGGATGATAACTAGTAGTGTACCTTGTTTCTATACTCAACCTCTCAGTGAAGGCCTTCCAAAAATGGGAGAGAAATTGAGAGCCCCGGTCAGATACTAGAACCTTAGGTATACCATGAGCTCGAACTATGTTTTGACTAAAAATGTGTGCTAATGTTCTAGCTGTGGGTATCCCCTTTAAAGGTACAAAATGGGCCATTTTAGAAAAATCATCTACACAAACTAATATAGTATCAAACCCTTGGCTAGATGGTAATTCTACTATTAGATCTAAAGTTACGGTATGCCACGGATAAGGTGGGGTGGGCAAAGGCTGTAATAAAGCCTTGGGAGCTTGTCTCTCCGGTTTTCCCCTTGTGCAGATCTCACATGTGGCCACATATTGACGTATATCCTTGATCATATTTGGCCACCAAAAACGTCGCTTCACCAAGTCTTCAGTCTTCGAGATTCCTTTATGGCCTGCCAATATGTTATCATGACATTCCTTTAAGGCCTTTTGTTGCATTTCTGGTGTGGGCAAATAGAGAGCTCCATCTTGATACAGTAACCCTCCTCGAATTTCTCGTCTGGGATCTTCTTCTACCCAAATCCTCATTTCTTCCTTGGTCATTGAATTCTGATCTTCTTCTTCTAAAGACTCTTTTAAAACGGCGCCGATCACCTTTCCTGCTGGTATAATTTTCTGATCCTTAATCTCTTCTGACAAACCTTCAGTACCCAATCTGGATAAGGCGTCAGCCTTACCATTCTGTGAGCCTGGCCGATAAGTGATGATGAAATCATAGTCGGCGAAATATAAAGACCAATGCAATTGTCTGGGTGTTAATGTTTTAGCTGACTTTAAAAATTTCAGATTTCGATGATCTGTATAAACGGTGACCACATGTCTGGCGCCCATCAAGTAGTGTCTCCATTCCTTAAACGCATCCTTAATGGCCAATAGCTCTTTCTCAGTTATTGTATAATTGACTTCGGCCGAGGTCAATTTCCTTGAACGGAAGGCCACTGGATGCAATTGCCCTGTAGTTTTATGCCTTTGAGACAACACTCCTCCCAATGCCAAATTAGAGGCGTCTGTTTCCACAAAGAATGGCTCAGATGGATCAGGGTGAAGTAAGATTGGTGCAGTGGTGAAATCCTTCTTTAACTGGGCGAAAGCTTCCTCCGCTTCCTTCGACCAATCGAAGCTAACACCTTTCTTCAGTAATCTGGTTAAAGGAATCAACTTCTTTGAAAAATCTTGAATAAATCTCCTGTAGAAATTTGCAAAACCAATGAAACTTTGAATTTCTTTCACTGTCTTAGGAGATTCCCAATCAATCACTGCTTTGATCTTAGTTTCATCCATGGTGATACCTCTTTGTGAAAGCACAAATCCTAGAAATTCCACTGCAGAGACATTAAATGCACATTTCTCTAACTTTACAAACAGACTGTTTTCCCGTAATCTCTGTAGCACCTTCTTAACGTGTTCTTCATGCTCCTCCACTGTGTCTGAATAAATTAGTATATCGTCAATATATACTATTGCATTCCGGTCAATGAATTCCTTCAATACATCATTAATGAAATGCTGAAATGCAGCTGGAGCATTACATAGGCCATATGGCATCACTTGGTATTCAAAGAGCACATGCTTGGTTCTGAAAGCCGTTTTCCATTCATCACCTTCTCGAATTCTAACAAGATGATATGCTCCCCTCAGATCCAATTTGGTGTAGACTTGCGCTCCTTTTACTTGATCTAATAGGACTGAAATCAAGGGCAAAGGGTATCGATTCTTGATGGTGATTCGATTGATTGCCCTATAATCTATGCAAGTCCTTAACTCTCCATTTTTCTTCGGAATGAAAAAAAGTGGCGAAGAGACAGGGGATTGCGACGGCCTAATGAATCCATTTTCAAGGTACCCTTGCAGATAATCTATCAGATGTTCGTCTTCTCGTTCTGTTAAGGCGTAAATTCTGCTGCAAGGGAGATTGGAACCTGGTTCCAAATCTATTTTACAATCAAATTCCCTATGTGGTGGAAGTTTTTCAGCTTCTACCTCATTAAAAACATCTCGGAATTCGGTGTACTCTGCAGGTAACTCAGTTGTTGTTATTACACAAATCGTTGCCTCTCTTTCACTTAGGTGAAACGCTGGGGTCTTCACATGGTCTCTCTGACATTTCTTATAACAATTCTCCTTACAATACTCCGAGTCCAAGGCTATTGATCGAGCTCCCCAATCAATAGCAGGATTATGTTCAGTAAGCCATGGCAGACCCAGTATTAATTGAAACTGCGGAGCATCAATTAAATTGAATTGCAAAGTTTCAAGATGACCTTCCTCTGATTCCAACTCTACTGGCTTTGTATGGCTCACAATCGGTCCTGATGAAAGGTTAGTTCCATCGACTGCACGGACTGCTTCACTTCTTTCCTTCTTGATTGCCCTCAAACCAATCTTATCTGCAAACTTCAAGTCGCAAAAATTGCCCGTGGCTCCCGAATCAACCATTACGGTCACGTGTGTTAATATTTTCTCTCTGAATCGTAAGGTCATCATTATTACTAAATGCGGGGATGCAGACTGCAAGGTATTCGCCAAGGTATGCGATCCTGGAGCTGTTTCCGATTTTGCAACCACCAGTCCAACTCCATCTACTGGCGGTGCAAGGCGTTTTCCGCCGGTGTTTGCTTGGGCTTCTTCGGGCAATTGCGAACAAAATGTCCACTGCCTCCACAATAAAGGCATTGTTTATTCACCCTTCGTCTTTCCTTTTCCTCCTTAGAAAGGGGGCCTCGAATTGTTCCAATTTGCATGGGTTCTCCCCCACGGACTGTATCATTTTCTTTTGTACCTTCGACCCTTGCTCGATCAAATCTTGGAACGCTGGAGCGAAAATCTCTCTTTTTCTCACCTCTTCTTTCGCTTTGTCGGAAGTCGATTTCCAGTACCAAATCGATTAATGCTGAAATTTCCGAAAGTCTATTGGGCACTTGTGCCAAAGCGTCCTTTAATTCATCTTTTAAGCCTCGATAGAACACCGCTGCTCTTTTGTTCTCTGGCCACTCCGTTTCTACCACCAATTTGTTAAACTGGGCCAGATAGGAAATCAGATCACGGTTGCCCTATTTAATTTCCAGTAACTCATTGTCTGTTGCTTGCGAAGCCTTTCGCCTGTCAAAAATTCGAAGAAATTCTTTTTTGAATTCATCGAGGTCATATAAGATGGGATCATTCCTGGTCACCAAAGGCATTGACCATGACGCAGCGTCCCCACTCAAATATGATAGGATAAATGCCACTCGAGACTGCGCATCGGGGAAAACGGCCGGACGACACATAAAGTGTAAAGTACACTGCGTCAGAAACACTTGAGCCTTCTGTGGGTCTCCATTAAAACGCTCAGGTGGGGCTAAAGGTATCACAGGGGACAAGGAATGAATAACTTGTGTTGTGATCTTAGGCTGGGGAACAGATGCATCACTAGAAATTCCCTCTTGAGAGGCTGAATATTTAAAACTGGGTCCTGACACTAAACTACTCATTTTTATAGTCAGATCTGCAGTCTCTTTCCTAAGCTCCCTATTTTCCTCCCTGACCGAGATTAATTCTCTTTGAATTCCTTCTAGAACTTCACCTAGCTTTTTTAAATCTAAACCTTCCGTCATTCTGCTCAGGTGCAAAATTTAACGTGGGCACTTCACTCTGTCAGAAACTGTGCTTCCACAATGCACGGGAGCAGAATGTCGCAAGTTTCCAATGCCCCACTATGATTTCTCAGCAACACGCAATTCTAATAGCATGAATGCCAACGAAACCCCAGGGGGGAAAGGGGATGGGACAGAGAAGAGACAGTCACACTACGCCTGATTCTTCCTTCAGCCTCAGACGTCTGCTGCTCGTCTTTTCTGGCAATTACTGGAATGTTACTGTAGAGAAAGAACACACATTAAGATATCCTGCGCATTTCTAATATACAACTTAATCTCCCTCTGAATGTAACCTACCCAGAATTGGTGTGACCTATGCTTCTCTTCTATTTGGTGATTACTTGACTTCTGTGTTCTGTAAACTGATAATTCAAGATTGTTAGAGCTTATTGTTCTAGTGTAGATTATCTAATCTTTCTCTTTCTCTCTTTAATTACAGATTCCTCACCTCAAATAATCTCAGCAGCTTTTATAATCTGGATTCTATTTTATTGGTAAGTATTTCTTCTGTAATACTAATTTTCCTCGTGAAAGACTTGTATTTTTCACCTTCTCCGTATATAACTCAGGAACTAAATATCAAGGCTTCTGGTGAAGTTAATTCACTTCGCACTAATAACTAAGGCTAAGTATAAATGAACTATACCTCGAAAACTCCCTCCTCAGAGTACCCAAAAATAAATATAACTTGCCCAAAGACTTGTGCTGACTCTGACTAACAAGCAATACTGACAGACTCTGGTTGTTGCGCATGCTCTAAGCACTAACACTTGCTCAGGGCGGCTGCGCACTCCTTTGAATACAAATAACGGAACAGTCTTACTGTAGTCTTCCTCAGTTTTAACCTCTAGATGCAATTCTCGCCGAAGTTCAAAAGGGGTGAGACGCGACGAAGTTTCCCTCACTAAACTTTCGCTGCGCTTCCTTCAAGGACGTCTAACTCTCCTCCCGAGTCAGGTGAAGTGTGCAATAACGCGGGCATCGCACCTGGACAATCCTGATTGCGGTCATGCACTAGAGCGCAAACGTGCTGCTCTAGAAGTCGTCTCCTGGCGGCCATTTTCAGGGTGGCACCTGCTTGAGACTTAACCTGCATTCGGTTTTCTCTTCTTTTAACCCTGGCCCTAAGATTAATGATACTCACTGAAAGTCCTTTTCTCTGTGGGGGGCTTGCGATCCTGACATCTGCATTGCACTGTATATATTGTGTTCACATTCGGCACTTTTTTCGCACTTTTTTCACTGTATCACCTGCGTCGTTGGAACAAATTGTATGTTAATGATCTTTGACAGCCTTCTTATGTCATCTCGACACCATAAAATGTAAAAAAAACTTTTGGATTTATCCTTAAAAAACAGGTTTTGATTGATTTAATTTTGGTGTGTTTTTGTTTTTGATTCATGGTTTATGCCTTTCTATCCTTTTCATTGATTATTTACTGAAAGGATGGAGTATTAATTTTCATTGTTGTTTGTTTCTATTTTGCTATTATTCAGTAAACCAAAAATCAATTCTGTACCCAACAGAACCAACTTCTTCCACATGACTTCCATGTATTGTATTGTTTTCTACAAGTATCCTCACAAAATTAAGCAACCATCTACAGTAGTAATTGCTGCATGCATTGCTTAATTTTAAATTGAGACACCTGTCAGAAAAACTTGGCACTGTTAAATGTTCTCATACAGTTCAACCTTTCAAATACCATGCAGGCAATAAGTCCTCCACCACCCTTTCTGCAATCACAAGGAGAACCACGAATTGCATGGAAGGAGTGGTTAAGGCTCTTAATGTGTATATGGAAGCGATAGAGGGTTTCCAATGTAGACCTGATAGGGAAAAGTGGATACTTGAACATTCTTTAGGCATGGAGGGCCAAGAAATATTTCAGCACTTACCTGTTTATATACCGGATGACGAAGATGATCAACTCAATGAGTATGGAGAAGCCATCAAAAGACTGGAAAAACATTTTCTGAAATCACCTAATTTGTTTGTCAGAAGGCACACATTTTTTCAAGAGTACAATCTGCCACAGACTCTGTTGACATGTATGTGGCCTCTTCAAGGGTTTTGGCCTCTAAATGTGAATTCCATTCGTTCACGGACCAACTCATCAGAGACCAGTTTGTAACAAGATCTTTTCATAAATAAATACAAGAAAGGTTTTGACATGCAAGAATCCATCACTAGTTGAGGCAGTTGAAATTGTCAAAAGTATACAAGATTCATGTGCATCTGTTAAGCTATTGCATAAGGAAGTTGAAAGCACAGTTTGTATTGCAAAAAGCAACAAGTACAAGGGCTTTTCTGTGCAAAGTAAGAAAAGTACTAATGGCTCCTGTTTTCGATGTGGGCCAAGATTCCACGTCACTTCATTTAAGCTGTGCCCTGCTTTGGGTAAACAGTGTGCAAAGTGTGGCCCAACCAGACATTTTGCGAGAGTTTGCCGCATGGGAAATAAAACCTCTGCTGTCAATACGGTTACTGATACTGGAATCAAAAATGAAGCTAACTTGACAGCTAACATGGAACATTTTGTATAGTGTGCGAGAGTACATGAAGACAATGTTCCAAAATCCCAAGATCCAGTAGAACATTTATTTGTAGACAGCTTATGTTTATTTTTGTTAACTGAGACTGATTCTGGATTGAAAATCACCACCATCTCCAGGAAGACTTTTGAACTAAAGAATTTTCAAAAGAATTGAAATCCTCTCACAAGGAAGGGGAGATTATGAACGTCTTGTGACATTTTCTTCACACACTTTGAAGACTCAGGAACGCATGTATTCTGTCATTGAATAGGAAATGCTTGCTTTCACATGGGCTGTTGAACGTTTTAGAGCTTATGTCTGGGGCACTAAATTTGCGTTGCGAAACGACCATAAGCTTTTGGTACCAATTTTGAAAAACTCTGCTAAAGCCACTACCAGACTGATCAGGCTGAGTGTGAAATTGGTGGAACATTATTTTGATGTGGAGTATATTCCCAGTGGCAAAAACAAGCAAGCTTACTGTCTTTCTTGTCTTCCACAACAAAATGGTTTGGAAGAGGCAAGTGATAAGATCACCAGAATGTTGGTTGTTTGGTTGCCAGTGTGTTTTGGAATACATGCAGCGAGAAAGCATGAGTAAAGAGTGTTGGAGGAAAGCTCTTGATGATGATGTGGTGTTGGGAAGGGTTATGGAACATGCTATTTAGGGGTTAGCCTTCCGGAGGGGTTGCAATCATATAGCAAGGTTCAGGCTGGGATAAGTGTGGAAGATGAGCTAGTATTTATAAGCGACAAACTAATTCCACTCCATAAATTGAGGAACAGTTTACTTGGTATCTGTCATGACGGTCATCTATGAATGACTCTTAACAAAAAGAGGGAAACGTATTGGTGGCCAGGTATGGATAGAGATGCTGAGGAGTGGATCAACAACTGTGTAAAATGTGCACAGAATGACAAAGGACTTAAATAAACAAAGCATCCGATGGGAGAGGTGGAAGCACCCAAGAGAGTGTAGGAGAGAGTGTACATTGATTTTCTTGGCCTGTTCTATCTTCTTCCTGTTAATCAATGTTTTGCCATAGTTATGATTGATGGATTGTCTAAATGGTTGAAAGTTAGATTTGTATGTGTTCCCAGCACAAGAAATGCTATTCAATTCCTAACTGATGTTTTTGCTAGACAAGGATTTGTCATGTTAATATTTGTTAATATAATTTATTTTGCACTCAAATCATCCCAAGAGGGGTATTTTGGTGCAGAGCAAGGCACAGAAAAAGCGGCAACTGCTAAAATTAGCACAGCATTGTCTTAAGTAATTTTCTATATTCAAGATGATGAGTGCACATTCCAATATGAAGAGGTAACCTATTCCAGTACTGAGGGGTTAGATAAGAAAAAGATCTGCCTCCGGTTCAGGTTTTTTCCGATTTGTGGGACCATCAGCAAAACCTTCTTGCTGGATCTTAAAGATCTGGCTGGGCGGTAAAGGTAAGCTTTGAAGATAGGTAACTGGGACCTTTCCCTGTCAAGGATTTATGTGTCTAACAACAAATTTTGGAGATGATTCTTTTCCGGACTGGCAACCAGTCAAGTGAGCGTAAGAGAGGAGAGGATGCTGTCCCAGATAGATGATTGCAGCTGAGACGGGCGGCAGTATCCTGCACGACTTGAAGTTTAGATAGTAGCGTCTCATTTGAAGCCGCCAGTAGGGCATTGCTATAATCTAATCGACTTATGACCACTGCCTGTACCAACGTTTTCCTTAATGAAAATGGGAAAAAGGAAATAGCTCTCCTCAGCAGGCACATCATGTAGAAACAAGTACCAATTGTAGACAAGATCTGCTCCTTCATAGAGAGAGTTTGGTTCAATCAGACACCCCGGTTCTTGACTACTAGTTTGGGAAATGGAGCCGCACTGTGTTCCAAAGGCCACCATTCAGAGAACCAGAGTTATTGGGCCTTGCCAAATAACATAATCTCAGTTTTACTAGCGTTCAGATGAAGAGATTTTTCAGGCAACCAGTCTACAATTACTCTCATCCGGCTGAGAAACGTTCTTTAGCTTTGTCCAGATCTTCGTCGAAGTAGATTATCAGGTGTGTATCATCAGCATAATATAGATCCTTGAATCCAAAGTCTTTAATGATCTTGGCCAAGAGGACCACATAAATGTTAAAAAACATGGGGTAAGACATGAGCCTTGAGACACCCCCTTGTCCAAATTCATGGTGCAGGATTTATAGGGACCCAAAATGATAGTTTGGGTTCTGTTCGTAAGAAAATTCTCAAACCACTTTAGCGCTAGGTCTTGGATTCTGACCTCCTGGAGCCTTTGTAACAGCCTAAAATGAGACATAGGGGCATATAATGATCTTGGTCTTATAGCCTGCGACCTTAGCTTTAGGTCGGAGGCTTTACAACCGAGATCGTCAGTTTCACTTCTGACTGGCTGATTACAATATAGCCAGTCGTAAATGAAACCGTCCAGTCATTCCGGCTGGCGTCGGAACTGGCCCGTTATCCATATGGACAGCATTTTATGCCGTCCGTTTGACGATGCACGGTTTCCGGCAAGCTTTCCTTGCCAGGCTTTCCGACATGGAAAGCCTGTCGGAAAGCGTGTTTGGGGGCTCCTAAAAGGGCCCTTTGCCTTGCCGCCTCCGGTTGGGGGCAGAGGGGGCACTTATGTTGCCCCCTGTTAATCCCTATCCCTTGTGGCAGGCACCCTGAGGTGCCTGCCACGGGGTGCAGGGATTAACTCAATCTCCCATTTCTCTATGGGAGCTTCTATTTTGGCCGGTTTATGGCCGTAACACATGCTCCCATAGGGAAATGTGGGAATGCGACTGCACCATGTGCAGTGGCATCGTAATTTGGCGGCCGGGACTGCCGACCGGAGGTCGTCGGTTCTGTTTCTGCCACTGTGTCGGTCGGAGGGAACTCCGACTGACATCGTAATAAGCCCCATAGTGTTGAATGCTGCAGATAAGTCCAGCAGCACAAGCAAAGATGGAATAATGGCATTGAGGGAACTTCTAATATGGTCAGTAACCACTACCAAAGCGGTCTCAGTGCTGTGAAAAGGTCTGAAACCAGAATGGGACAGGCTCAGAAACATATTGTCCTCAAGGTAGGCCATCAATTGCTGATTTACCCGACCCTCCAACAGTTTACCCACTAAAGGAAACAAAGAGATTGGTCGGTATTTAGATAGATTCGTGGGTAACAGGTTAGCCTTCTTTTGAATCAGCATAACCTGAGCCACTTTCCAGGCCAAGGGAAACTTCCTGGTGTTAATAGATGGATTGTATAATGTCCATATAGCTGGGGCAAGCTGAGTCGATAGGGTGGCAGTAATCCTAGAAGGATAGATATCCTAAGGAGATCCAGATTTGGCTGTGGCCTGTACTTGCTGAATTGACTCCAATGAGAAATTTTTAAACATGCTTAAATATGTAGCCGTTAAATATTTCCATTGGATCTTGTTTCTGTTAATGGTATGCAGTTCACATCCATGGAAATTAAGTCATTCTTGACCAATGTAGGAACTAAACCCAAGAGGAGCAGTTTATATAATTCTCAAATGAATGGCCAAGCAGAAAGGGCGAACATAATGATCACTGAATGTGTCAGGGGAGCTTTGGTAGAAGGTGTGGATGTGAATGAGTAAGTAAATAAATTTTATTTCATGATTAATTAAAATCTTTACAGTTCCATCATGATACATACAGGCAACAGTCAATAAGTCCTTTAAAAACCACGAGATAGAAACTGTATTATTAAATCATTGGACTAAAATCAGGGGCCATTACTAAAACGTAGGACGTGCAGTTTTGTCTACCCTCTGACAGTCATCCAGTAGGTTTGATGAAATGTCTCATTACCTATGTATCAAACAAGCAGCATGTAGAAGGGGAGAAAGACGATTGAATCAATAGTGTACAGGTCCTAGCGTCAGGAGATCTGCCAGTGAAAGCAGCTACATTCGGTGCAAATAAGGGCAAGTGCGTTCCAAAGTGCAACGTGCAGTAAAACAAATCAATGCAGATATTTCCAAGTAGAGGTTTAAAATACAGCCAACATTGAAGGGACATTAATAATTGGCAGAAGCTAAGTCCTAATGTATGTTCCAAATTGCAAAGTGCCATGCAGTCAAGCCAGGTTGGACATTTCAGTAGAGCAAGATAAATTGCAGCCAACTTGAATAGGACAGTAAAACCTATAGGGGCAGGTGTCGGCCTTGCTGATGAAAGCAGTGCAGTCCTCTGGCCCGCCGGTTCGTTATTTGTGTTTGTGCATGTACGTACTTGATGCAGCCTGATGGAGTGTATGCAGGTGTGGACTGTTGTCCCTCAGTAGCCTTCTAGATGTTGCAAAGAACTTGCCAATTTGTGCTAACTCCTTTAGGACATCAGATGAAAAAATGTACGACATTGCCTCTTTGCATGTACTTATGCTATGCTGCAAGAATAGTGGCCTTAAGTAAGTTTCCCTTTCTGGAAGCTACGCTGAGCTGCAGCATACTAAGTGCTCTGCTGATTCTAGGATGTATGGGCACAACCTGCACTGTCTTTGCCCTGGTGATCTTCTTTTCCAGTGAGCCCTGTATTCCCATATGGGCAGTGCCAGGAGCCTGGTTAGCAAAATGTTCCCTAGGGCTTGTCTGCCCATGGCTGATCTCAGGTAAGGTTGACAGGGAACGTCTTTGTGGGATTTGTCATGCACCTTGGAGCCTGGGATGTGTCTAATTTCATTTATATCTTATTCCTTTGATAGGAGCTTCCCCTGTTTCTTTAAAGCCTTCCTCAAGTGCTGCAATGCTATGGCTGGATCGTTAAGGCATTCTGCGGCCAGGTTTAGTGTAGTTATAGCACTGATAAGATACCTTGAACTATCACACGCAGGGCTCCTTTCATAGAATCAGTATCTGCTCTGGCCACTTGATGATAGTATTTAATTAAATTCTTTTTGCACCCAGCGTCCATGTTGACCAGCCCGAACTCCAGTCGGATCAGTGTGCTGCCATTGGTGCCTTTGGGAGTACTACGCTTTAGGTGTTTCCTGATTCCAGAAGACTGTGCATCTCCTTCAGGCCTGGGGATTATGGAGATTGTGGAATCTATATGCTGAACTTGCATTGTAGTGTGCCAATACTTGATGTCCATATTGGATAAGACTTTTAGTTCTGTGGTATAAGGTCTAGGGGAACTGCTCTTGTTTCCTCAGGGGACTAAGGAACCTGACTGTTGATTACCTTGTGGGTTTGGCAATGTTTTCGCCTCTTGAACATTTAGGTCCCAGGAATTTATTTTTTTTGCTCCAGTTGGCGCTTGTCCATCTGAGTCCTAGATAATTATTGCCTTAACTGGAATAGGATCAGATAGACCAGCTTCTGCCTCATGGCTCTTCAAGGCTCCCATCTTGAGGTCTGTTTGTTTCTTGAAGAAGTTAAATGGTGCTAAAGGTGGCTGTTCGTTACCTGCTTTTCGGGTCTATTGACGTGTCATCTTTTGGCTTGTTGAGCTAGACTTAGCATTCTTCATGAGTTTACCAAAGCCTTGCGGCTTCTGTCTCCTTGCAGCGCTAGGAACTATAGACCTTATTTTTTCCAACCTCATTTTGAGTTTTTGAAATGTCTTACTCCTAAGCTTAAAACTTACCCCTGAACTCCTCACAGTTCCTCTCCACCTCAAGCCGCTGCTGATCTGTTACTGGAGAACAACCCCTATCAAAGATTTTGCGTAAGCAGTGCAGTAAATTGCAGGCCTCAGTTATGAGTGACTTGGAAGAACTTATATACAATGGTGGGCTCGAGCTCTTGTGTCTTTTGTGGCCTTTACGGTGTGGAACACTATAGTTTACAAGAGGTTGTTGTTGGAGGTAGTGCATTACTGGAGATAGTGCAGCAGGGACTCCATTAATAGACGGCCAAGCACCTGGATGAGGGTCTGCTAGAGGCTGTACGAGGGATGGCCTAGTTGCTGATGGACAACTATGGTTCACAGCTAGATGGGGTGGGTGGTAACACTAAAAGGATTTTAACGGGCTCAGCATGTCAGAACACCTGACTGGGTGCTCTGCTGCAAGCCACACTGGGCTGCCGGCCGACCTGGGCTAGGTAGGCAACGCACTTCCACCCTTCACTAGAGTCTGGCCCTTCTCCTCCTCCAATACCTCTACTCACCCCTTTGGTACTCACCGGAAGCTTCCGTGTTCAGGTGATTCCAGGCGTGAGCAGGGTCAGAGGAACAGGCCATGTGGTGTGCACCTGCACACTGACCCATGGGGGGAGGGCGAGCTTCCTCTGCCCTGGCCACAACATATGCATCAGGCCGCTTCCACAACCTCCTTGATCTCCGGGCCATTGTGGGTCCACCAGCTCCACCTGTGCCACTTCCGAGTCTGCAGGTAAGTAGCACTGCCACTACCAAGCCAGGAGGCTCCGCCTGCCCTACTCTACTCAGCTTAGAGTGTGGGAAGGCACGTGGTTCGGGTCGGGCCAGGCGCGAGGCACAGACTCCGAGCTCTGGAACCTGCTCCTCTTCTCGACCCCGCTGCTCGTTGTTCGCTGTTTGCTCATCTGCTTTGTTCTGCTCTAAGCAACAAACAACTAGGACATTGTTAACTTCTTCATGCTAAAACTCTTTAAGAGTCCAACCACAAGAGGGGTAACCTTTACCCAATCCTGAACTAATCTAATTGCTGCCCCTTGGGAGGATAAAGTAGAGGAAGCTATGCCTTTTAGAAATTCTACACATCCTTTGTAAAGTAACCACTTTTGAATGACCTCCAATGGTATTTGTAGAGAATTAAAGTCCTACTTAAGGTTATAAAGAAAAGTGTATACCCCTGGCGACATATGGGTGTGATGTATGGGGCTATAAGGACGTGAGGGATATCCAGGGGGTCGAGAATAAATTTATGCGCAGCCTCCTTGCTGCCCCCTTAGGTACCCCTGCCTTTATTTTGCATGAAGAGCTTGGATTGGGGTACATCTCTGATCACATCCCTGTTTAACCATTGGTACGTTGGTTAAGGATTTGGTTGAGTCACTCTACCACCCTGAACCAGATGGTATTAGTGGACTGTATTTCCCTTGATGGGGCGCCTCGTATCCTGTGGTTGAAATATATTAGGGAGCAAATGAGGGACCTGGGTTGTCCGGATATGTACAGCAAACCCAGACTGTTGGGACCGGCAGCCATCAGGGATGTCAAATTGAAGTTTTTGGCCAGGCAGCAGGTGACCAGGGAGGGCCTAGAATTACCTAAGCCCTCAGTGAGAAGGTATGTTACCATAAGTCTGACCACACAGTTACAGCCCTACCTGTCATTAGTTACCAATGTACAACATCGCTTTGTCTTAACAAGATTCCGGTTGAATCAGGTATCCTGGATTTTAGCCTTTCTTAAGGGATATTAAATGCCAGGTACCCTAAAGCCGTGCCCCTGTGACAGTTTTTCGGAATAGGATACTTTGCATTTTATTTTCTTCTGTGAATTCTATGCCCCCTTTTGTAAGAAATGTATTCTGCCACTATTGAGAGAGGCCAACTTTGTCCAAGTTAGGCCTGCATTATTATTTTTGCAAATGTTACCCTCCCCCGTGGTCTGCTTCGGTGTCGGAAGCTTTCTGTTAGGGGCCATGAGACTTATGAAGAAGATGTCCTTGAAGTAGCTATGTAACATCTTTTGAACATGGAAACTGTATTATATGCCTCTTTTAACATATTATATATGTATAATTAAGGGGATTTTTTATTAAGTACTCACTTTTATGCATCTTATTTTGTCGTATTTTTATCAATGTACTGATATCTGCTGTTTGACTTTTTAAAATGTGTCATCTGAATTAATTGCAGCACATGTAATATGTGTTTGATAGGTTCTCTGTAATGGACAAGTGTATTCTCTCTCAATGTATTAACCGTATTTTAAAGTTTTAATGTGTCTTAATTGTTTACTTTTATGGCTTTTACTGGCCGAATAAAGTACTTGTGATTGATTGATTGATATGTTGTTCAAACGCGAGTTTGCACAGGAGTTGGAATTATGAGTTGTGTGATAATTATCACACCCTAACAGTTTTCCCCTGATAAATTTCTGCAGATCAAACCTGCTGAAAAACTTCTGAAGAATAGGCCCGAAAATAAGTCAAGCATGCAGAATTCTGTGTCTTAAAACGCGATTCTGCATGTTATGCCTCATAGTGCTGTTGACCATTCGGAGTAAGAAGTAATTACCAACATGGTAAACACCTCTTCTTGAAGTGATGATATTTAGCATGGGTGGTAAATACCCCAGCCTATTTCAACAAAATTTCAATGTGTGCATAAGTGTTTGCTTCCCTTCTCTTTTGGTTTTCCTTTTTTGTATACAATGTTCTTACAAAAATCTCAACATAAAGTTAAAAAAAACATTTTTGAAACGTGTGGTTGGAAATTAACTCTAATCTAGTTTGTCTTCAAGCTTGCCATGTGGATTGATCATGACCATCCTCTACTGCTCGTCATCCTCAACAGGTGCCTCCTAGCCACCTGGTGATGCCCTCATGGAAAACTTCTGCAGTATACAACATACAACAGTTTGGCAAACTTTAGAACTTAGATCCCCTCCATGTGCATAGACAGCAGAAAAGACCCTTTAATAAGTAAATGATTGTCAGTTGCGTTTCTTTTTGAGTTAAGGTGTATTTTGCACATAGCCTCTGCTGGTGACTGAAACTGTCTTATTGCCATAGTATAACAGTAATCAAGTTCCCAGCTGTCACATATGTTATATCCTAATTCTGCTGCTATGAGGTTTTACGAAGGGCTCATGAGAAAACAATTGTGTGGGAGGGAGCTGACTGACACACTCGAAGTTAATCTAGTTAAACTAGAAGTGCTTACCTATAGAATAACACATGGCTAGATTGTGAAAATAGATTCTGATTTTTTTACCTATCACATTTGGAAATTTGAAGATGCTTTAAAAAGAGCCTTTGGTTTTTCGAATTAATTTAGTGTATATTCTATATTAAACGTTATTGATTTGCTTTATAAAATCCTAACAAATGGGTTTGAATGTTACAGAATACTGACCAAGAGAGAAAGGCTGTAAATCCACAGTTCATTGAAGGGAACCAGTTGGAAAACCTTTCATAAATATGTTATGTCATGACACACAGTGTACTACATTCTGACCTGCTACTTTTGCTACTGCCTATCTTCTGTATGTTCAGGGACTGCACAGAGCTGTTAAGACTAAACAGACACATCGCCAGTAGATCTGGTAGCCAATGGGGGCACAAATCATTACTAATCCAGCCAAAATGTTCTGAATCACAGGGTAGCTTGCTGCTTAATTATTAAAAAGGTCACTTTGGGAGTTCGGGGGTGCTCGAATTTTACGTATAAAGCAGTTCAATTAAAACCCATTAGTCCTCCAGTGAGTCCACTGAAAACATAAAAGAGCATGCAAGCAGATCACGCTCATATTGTTTCTATTTGAGGCCCTTTCAAATCCTAAGTATTTTAGCTTGCCTTGTCCTGTACAACTGACCCTTCCGAATCTAAGTCACCAAGTCAACCAGAATGAGAGTGAGAGGTATTATATGTATGAAGGCCATGTCCAGGGGGTACGAGACTCTGTTAAGAAGTATTAGTGCATGAGCGAACGAGTGATTGTGTGTGTGTGTTTGCGAGTGAGTGAAATATTCGGCCATAATAAGTGCTTGGTAAAAGTTACTTGCTCACGGATCATATTTTCGAAAATCTTGCAAAATAACACCCCCTCCATACATCCAGTCACTTGAGAAGCATCTAGGATGCTCTAACTTTACACTCACTAAAAATACCCTACAGCTCACAAATATATAGTAAGAAAATAGCAAGTATTGGGTGACACATTTTGTAATTACCTTCCTTAAAGAACATCTCCCTCATAGCGACGCGCCAAAGCAGCACAGCAATTCTTCTGGCTCATGATATTGTATATTACAACACCTTTTTTACCTGTGAGTGGCTGAAAACACTATGAACTGAAAATACCAGAATTCACTGGTGCTGGTTCGTAAAAACAGGGTCAAGTAAATGACTCTTTTCATGGGTAGGGCCGTGAACCATCTGGATTAACTGAATAGAAGCTAGGTCATGAAAAAAACCCTGCAGCTTAAGTAGAAGTGGGATCGATCCTCTGAGTGCATGTTAGGATGAAAAATTGGGTTTATTAATCACTAAGTCAGGGTCCGTCTGGGTAAATCGACCCAAGGGCCCCAGAGGCCCCAAAGTAAATGTGGGAGATAACAAGATGGCAAAAGTGCAACTTTCACAATCTAACAGCTGTAGGAGTTTGAATACGCACTTTAAAGAATCCTTGAGTATTATTGCGATCCCCCATCCTTTCTGTCCTCCATACCTTGGCGGCAGTAGCAGCTGCTACCGACCAGGGGAGTGTGGCGGGGGGGAATAGTTTTAAAAAATAGCACTTACCTCTTTACCGCTGGCCACCACCTCTTCTTTCTCCAGCCTCCTCTCGGCAGGAAGCACACAGCCTCCCAGAATCCCCTGACCAATCCCAACGCTGCCTTAGCAGTGTTGTGATTGGTCTGAGCGCCGTGGTTTGGCGCTCAGACAGGGGCTGGCAGACTGTGCATGTTCTCCACTCATACAGCCTGCATGGAAAACATGCAGAGTGTGCATGACGCTTTGGCCGCCCGAGAAGGCCGGCCAAAGCGTCATGCGCACTTTAGGTGCTGCCAGCACTCCTCCCTCTGTGACGCGGGGAGCCCAGCCCTGCCCGCCTGGCTTCCGCTGCAAGCTGAATACAAAAAACAAAATGATAATAACGAACGTTATAATCATTTTATTTTTTGTATTCAGCTTGTAGCTGAAGCAGTCGGGCGACGCTCCTCCGCCTAAGCGGAGGAGTCTCTACTGCTTGGTGGCAGATATAGCAGTCTGAGGGCAAAGCCTGGTGAATATCGGGCCTGGATTCATCATTGTTAGACCTGGCTTTTACAACGGGTTTATCCCCAGACTTTTTGCTTTGTTGCCTTCTGTTTCTGACCTGTTTTTGTTGGTTTCATGACTCTGGGCTCTTTATCACTGCTGATCAATGCTAAAGTGCAATATGCTCTCCCTGTGAATTGTATGTATGGATTGGTGTTTCCATAATTAGCTGATTTGATTTACTAGTCAGTCCCTAGTACAGTGCACTGTGTGTGCCCAGGGCCTGTAAATTAAATGCTGCTAGTGGGCCTGCAGCACTAGTTGTACCACCCACATAAGCAGGGTGTAACTGTAACTCAGGCCTGCCATTGCGGTGCCTGTGTGCAGTTCAATGCTGCCATGCCGAATTGCAAAGTGCACCCACTTGCCAGGCCCTAACCTTCCCTTTTCTTACATGTTAGTCACCCCTAAGGTAGGCCCAAGGTACCCCTGTGGGCAGGGTGCAGTGTATGTGAAAGGTAGGACATGCCCTGGTGTGTGTGGCATGTCCTGATAGTGAAATACTGCCAATTTCGTTTTTCACTATTGCAAGGCTATCTGTTCCCATAGAATAGAATGAGGAGTTTGCTTATAACATCTTATAAGCCTAACTACGCCTGGGAACAAGGTAGGAAAATAAAGTTTAGTATGCCTGAACTCAGAGTGCTAAAATACATCTTTTAGTGAGGGTGATTTTTACATTCTGTGTTTGAAAATACCACTTTTAGAAAGTAGGTATTTTCATGCTTAGCCATCCAATGTGCCTCTGCTAGGATGTGTATTGACTGTCTGGCTTTGGGGCTGGGGATGTGCAGTGGCTCCAGAGAGTCTGGATGAGTCAGCGCTAGGCTGAATAGGCCTGGTCTGCATTTGGAGTGGTGGGAGGAGTAGCACCTGCACCTGAATAGAGCTGTGCCTGCCTTCCACAATGATGGCTCCACCACCCTGTGGTGTGTCTGAAGCCAGGGTTCACACTGACAATGGAGGTTGTTGTTCACTTACAAAGTGTCCCCTAGAACTGGTTTGGACTGGGCTCAGAGCCAGGAGAGAACAAAGAGATTTACTGTATAAAAAGAGGGGCCCATACCCCAGACTTTTAGATCCCTTCTGAAGAACCGGAATAACCCACTCACTGGGTCTCGGCGGCGGGGGAATTGCCCAAGTCTTCCATACCCTTCATACGTAGTAAAAGGAGACACAGGAGCCTTCGTCTGCAGGAGGAACCCAGATTTATTCAAATAGCCTGGGCTATGGAACAGAGTCCCAAGCTCGTTAGAAACAAGACAGAGGAGGCTGCTGCTTTACTCCGCAGCTTACAAGCCTTTTATACTTTTTCATTCCAGTCTTTTGGCTGTTAGTCCATTGTTTAATCAGGGCAGTGTTTGCAGTTGATAACCAGATCCAGACGGTGTTTGTAGTTGGTGACCTGATCAAGGCTTGGTACTCAAATTATTGTTCACTCAGCTTGATCAAAGCACGGTCATTCAGGTCATTGTTATGATCAGCTTGATCAAAGCTCGGTCATTCAAACCATTGTCCAATCACCCTGATCAAGGCCCAGCAGTCAGACCATTGTCCAGATAACCTGATCACGGTGTCAAGGATGTTTACCAGGCAGGGAGCAGGAGATGGGAAACAAATCATTTACACAGGGCGTGAGTGTCTCATGGTTTTCTGTCGAACTGCAAAGAACAGGGGGTTGGGTGTGCGACAGTTCCTGGGCAGAAATGCAGGCTGCAAGATGGTTTTTGTCGTGTTAGTTAGAATTTCCTCAGGCATCAGCAGAAACGACCAGGTGGGTCGTGTGGAAGTGTTTGACACGAAATGGCAATGAAAAAACAATGGAGTCCTGGTACAAATGATACCGATCAGAAGAACACTTTTCCTCAGACCCTCCTTTTGCCATTGAGTGGCAAATACTTTAAGAAATGTCAATGTTCATAAGGCCATCGGTTTCTTGTTGGAGCATCATCATCATATTGGTGTTGTGAATGTTGGAGGGTGGAGGCTGGATGGTCTGGACACACATTGTACAGAGCACTGGCAGGCACTGAAAGCACAAACAGCAGGAGACCAGGACAGTTATTCCCAAGGCAAGGAAGATGAGGACCCTCCACCCCCACTGGGAAAGGAGGCCCCAGATCCAGCCTGTGAGGGACCAGTTGCCTTTATCCAGATGAATTTCGGAAGAAAGACGATGCAGACGTTGGATGGCATAGTACACTGAAGGTGCGTTGTCTGGGATGTACACGCAGCAGCTGGAGCCGATCAATTTACACACACCACCACGATCAGCAAGGAGGACGTCTAGGACCATGCGGTTCTGCAGTGTTATAAGGCGGTCCGCCTGTAGTTCTGCAGTGATGTTGGAGAGGGCACCAGCTGTTACTGTGATGGTGGCTTCAAGGACCCTGGTCAGTCCTCGTACAGCCCGACTGTTTGCCATGGGGCCCCAGAATGGAAGGAAACCTTTAAGGAAGTCCCCGGTTTCCTGGCCTGCTGTATCCTCGGCTGATATGACGCCCCTACGTGAGCGACGCAGAGTGACCTTCATCAACAGGTGGTAACTCCCATGGGTAGAATACGTTGGCGGAAGGAGGAAGGCCAGATAGCAGGTACCAGACCAGTTACGGGGGAGCCAAGTGTAGGCGGCAGTGCCACAGATAAAATAGGTGTTGGGGGATGCCACCAGCTTCGGAGGAGATGTAGAGTTTAAAGATTTTGTGATATTACAAGTACTGGTACCAACTTTCTTAGTCCCTAGGCCATGGATGCAGACACGGCCTTGCACATTTATGACATTCACAGTGTCTCATTCATCGGGCAGTATCCTTCTTGTGTGGAATCTGGAAAATGTTCGTAGAGTGGTTGAGTTGAATACTACCATCTCACCGAGTTCATCTGGTGATAGTAGCGATGTGGATGAGCTGGTCGGGCAAAAAGGAGCATTGTCATGGCCAGATCTGTTCCGCCAGAAGTCATCCTGAAATGTTCCAAGGGCAGAATTGGCAGTACCATTGACAGTGTAGGCCTCCTGTATCAACATCCACCATGCAAGACAAGACCCAGAGATGGAAAAGGGGTAGGGAAAGAATGGGACAGGGTGTATCATGGAATGCGGCATCAGTCCGCAAACCCAGCAGTTGGAAATGTTCATGATCAGCTGATGATGATGCAACATTTGGATGAAGGTGTTATTGAAGAATTCTGCACGGCGGGGTAACTCGTGGGCTGGTAGCGTGTAATACTGGTGCTCTGCAGGAGTTGGGGCAGGGGTTGGTGAGGTAACAGGATGGTAGATTAGTAACAGCCAACCAAGAATAGACAGGATGAGGGAGACAAACAGCGTCACCACGGTGGCCATGAAGCATTTACTATGTCGGAGACTGACATATTGTTTCTGGATTCGAGTATTTTGGACGGCAGCCATTGGGTAAGCCAGGGACCTCTAGTGGCTGTCTGTGATTGGTGGTTGCTTCACTGGGCGCAGGTGCCAAGAGCCCTATGGCGTACCTTAGTCTGACACACCAGCACTACTCTCGGCCGGGGAGATCACAGCCCTACAGCCTATAGGCACTTGGCGAAGTCAAAGGCAAGCCTTCCCTCGGGGGCGCAAGTTATATCGGTCGGAAGTAGGGTCAGTATGGTCGGGAAACAATTGTTCTGGACGTTGAGCAGAGTTAAGGGAGGGTTCCACCCTTCCTTTCAGTATGGTGTCACTCTCTGCTTCCGTAGATGTAAAATGCAGTCTGGCATCGCTGAATGGGACAAACGTCGGGACTGTTTCTGTTTCTGAGTCTCCTTGTCCTTCCCTCACCCACTGATCATAGGGGAGGGGCAGAGGCACACGCCTACAGTGGGACGAATGCACCCAATTCTTCCGACCTTCTACTTTCACGGCGGTGCGGGTGGCCAGCAACACCTGACGGGGCTGTGTCCAGCGGGGTTCGAGGCTCTTAGTCCGTTGAAAATTTCTTACTAAGACCCAATCACCAGGTTGGATAACGTGTCCTGGGCCCTCGCTTTTGTCAGGTATGGCCTCATGAACCTGGTGAGAAAGAGTACGAAAGGTATTAGTTAGACTGTACAGATAATCAGTTAATACAGGATATTCAACATCAGACAGTTTCTTAGGCCGCGGGACACCCCATACATTGGCAGGCCTCCCGAACACAATCTCATGGGGGATAGCCCTATCCTGGTGTGGGCTGTTGTTCTTGTAGACAATAGGGCCAAGGGCAGAGCATCAACCCAAGTGACACCTGTCTCGGCTACTATTTTGGCCATTTTAGTTTTTAGGATGCCATTGTACACCTCCACTAGACCTGCTGACTGGGGGTGGTTAGCTGCATGAAATTTTTGTTTTATACCCAATGCTGTACAGATATATTCCATAATTTGAGCCGTAAAGTGTGTCCCGTTGTCACTCCAGACCAAGCGGGGCAAACCGAATCGTGGGAGGTACTCTTTTAATAGCATTTTGGCGGTAGTGATAGCGGTGCAGTCTTTGACGGGGTAGGCCTCCACCCATCGGCTGAAGGTACAGACCACCACTAGGACATATTTTAAATTGTTACATCGGTCCATCTGGATGTAATCTATTTGGAGGACTTCAAAAGGGAAGGTAGGAGGAGAGAATCCTCCCTTAGGAGTAACTGTGCCTTTTCCTGGGTTATACATTAGGCAAATCATGCATGTTTTAACCAGCTTTTCAGCATATGTTGGTATCTTAGAGTTGTACCATGTAGGTTCCAACAGTTTACATATCCCTTTTGCACTAATGTGAGCAGGACCATGGGCCATCGTAACTACTGGTAGCACATGACTGTCAGGTAACATCCATTGTCTTTCCATAGTCGTGCGGACCCAGCAACCATCAATTCCCTCCTTTGCTAATTGCTCCTTCCACACCCGTAGTTCCTCAGGAGTAGTATGGGACTGAATATCGATCACACTCTGTACTGTGTTTTCAACCATGCCCTCGTCTGCCACCCACCTAGCGGGACCTCCTACATACATTCCTTCCCTTTTTCTAAGAGCTGTTTGTCTGGCCGTCTGGTCAGCCAGGGCATTGCCTTTCCCAACATCATCTGTCACTTTCTTATGGGCCTTACATTTTATAATGGCCACCTTTCTGGGGAGTGTCAGGGAGTCTAACAATCGGTGAATTAGGGGGCCATGTTGAATCCTGGTCCCATGGGAAGTAAGGAAATTCCTTTCTTTCCATAACCTTCCGAAGTTGTGGGCCACCCCGAAGGAATATTGGCTGTCAGTATAAATATTTACCGTCATCCCTTTGCTTAACTCACAGGCTCTAGTGAGGGCCACTAATTCTGCTGCTTGAGCAGAGCACTGCGGAATCTGAGCTGTTTCTACTACTTGTCCTAATGTCGTGAGGGCATAGGCGGCTGAGGTGTTACCATCTGGCCCTCTGAGACATGATCCGTCCACATATAGTGTACCTTCTGGTTCTGCTATCGGGGTATCCTGTAAGTCAACCCGTCCCTTCGTCTCCTCCTCTGTCCTTAATATGCAGTCATGTGGGTCTAAGCGGGCATCCTGAGTATCCAGTGGGAGTAATGTTGCGGGGTTCAGTACAGTGCATCTCTTGATGTTAATGTGGCTGGAAAAGAGTGTCAGTTCATATCCTGTGAGTCGTGCGCTAGTGAGGTACTGTGTCTTGGTGTTATTAAGGAGGGTATCTACAGAATGGGGGACCATCAGAGTCAGGGGAGTTCATGACGATCCCCGCACTCTGACGGACCATGAGGGCGGCCGCAGCGGTCGCCCGTAGGCATCCTGGGAGAGCCCTTGCAACAGGATCTAAGGTGGCTGAAAAATAGGCACATGGCCGATGGTGACCTCCGAACATCTGGGTCAAGACAGCGCATGCACAGCCGTCTGTCTCATGTACAAAAAGAAAAATTGCTTGCTATAATCAGGAGTACCGAGGACTGGAGCAGTACACAGAGCCCTCTTTAAATCTTGGAAGGCCTGCGCATGCTCTCTAGTCCATGGAAAGGAACTGTCTGATATGTCTTTAGTGGTGAGGGCAAGAAGAGGTTTGACCATGGCCGAAAAGTTGGAAATCCACTGTCTACAGTATGAGGTTAGGCCTATGAAGGCTCGCACCTGCTTTTGTGTTCGTGGGGCCGTCATAGCATTGATAATGGCTACACGATCAGCGGTGAGCTGCCTTCCCTCCTTCGAGAGGAGATGACCTAAATAGGTCACCTTCTCTTGACAAAACTGAAGCTTTTTTAAAGAGACTTTGTGATTATGGAGGGCAAGGTGGCGTAACAAACAGAGAGTAGCTTCTTTACATGATGGGGCAGAATTTGCAGCAATGAGGAGGTCATCTACATATTGTAATAGTGTGGAGTTATCAGGGAGTTCCAAGGAATCTAGTTGACTTTTGAGGGCTTGACTATAGATACTGGGGCTCTCGGTGAAACCTTGAGGGGCGCGGCAGAATCTAAAGCTTCGCCCACCAAGGGAGAAACCAAAAAATGTCTGCTGTCAGGATGTATAGGAATGCTGAAAAAGCATTCTTCAGGTCTATGACAGAAAAGTGCGTTGCGTCAGAAGGGACCATCGTTAAGAGGGCTGTATTGTCGGGGACAACAGGATATTGGGAGATTGTTATTTTGTTAAGGGCTCTCAGGTCAATCACGAATCTGTATATTTTAGGGCAGAGAGCATCTCCATTGGTCTTTTTAAGAACGGGAATAATGGGACTGTTACAGATATTGCCACGTGTTTCCTCCACTACGCCCTTGTCCATTAATTCAGATATTATTGTTAAAAGGGCCATTTCTCCTTCCGCGGGTAGTCGATACTGCCGGAGGCGGGGAGAAGTGCACCTGGCTGGATGCGTACCACATGAGGGGATATGTTGAGACACCCTACATCAGTGTCTGATGATGCCCAGAGGGAGGAAGGTAAAAACTGCAATTCTGGTGGGAGGGGACCAGACAGATACATATAGGAAGCTGCGGTGGGAGAAATTGTTAGGGATACACCTTGGGGACTACATGATATGGTCGCATACAGAGCTTTCAGTAAATCCATGCCTAACAAGTTTTCACTGCAACCTGTAGTAAGGACCAAGGGAGCGTCAACATGTGCAGGGCCAATATCGAGAGGGAGGGGTTCAGAGACAGGGCTCGTCACAGGTGTTCCTGCAAAACCCACAGAGACATTAATTTTGCCAGAAAGGGGTGCCTCCGGGACTGACAGACGTGCAATAGAAGACCTGGTGGCCCCAGTATCCAAAAGAAAATTCTGATCGTTCCCCACAACTGACATTTGAACATACGGGCCCCTTTGATCCACTGGAATTTGCACTCTGGTAATACCCCTTTCCTGGCTGTCCTATGCTTGGTAGGACCCTATCTCATCAACTTCGTCATAATCATCATTGTAATAAGTGCGTGTTGCTTCGTACCCATCAAACCTATTGGACAGGCGCGGCCGGACGGGAACGTGATCCCTGGGCCTACGTTCTTTATCCTGTGGATGGGGCGGGCCATGGTCCCTAGTCGGCCTTCCCTCCCTGGGAGCGCGAGGCCGAGTCTTCCCTGTTCGGATGTTTTCAGCTAACACGGGACACTCGTCTATCCAATGGCCGTACCCCTTACAATAAGCACACTGATCTGTTTGGAGGGCTCCCGTATGTTGAGGGCTGGAGGGGTAGACTGGCGAGCCCTCGGAGGGTGTTGGGGTTGAGGTCTGAAATTCCCGCGGGCATCGGGACCTCGGGGAGGGTAAGCCTGCTGCAGAAGTGCCTTAGTCTTAAGATTCCTAACCTTCTTACTTTCTTTGTCTCTATCTTCATTCTCCCTATTCTCATGATATTGTGCCATAGCCAAGATACCAGTCATAGTTTGGGCAGACCACGTACTTTCAACTTTCTTAAGCCTGGTGGAAATCTCAGGAAGCAAGTTGCTGACAAACTTATCGACAAACACTGGGCCAGAACCTGGGGTCCGGGGATCCAAACCACTATGTCCCTTGTATTCTGTCTCAAAACGGGTAAAGAAGTCAGCCACATTCTCATCTTTTCGCTGCCTACAGGCGTTTATTTTATCCCAGTTAATGACAGTTTCCGGCAAAAGTGTTTTCATAAACGTTATTATTTTACTGGGCAAAGTCAGGATGGCAGCTTCTGGTTTAGTCCCTCCTACCCTTGCTTCTTCCATAGCCTCTAGGTCAGCCCATTTACCTCCCAACGCCACTTCATGATCAGTATGTCGAATCTTGTCCCAAATTTCAGTGGGGACAACCGTACCAAAAAGTAAATCTATATCCTCAAGAACGAGAGTACCTGCAGATATAACCTGACCTAATTCTCTGTAAAAGGCAGCCGGATTCTTCCGGGGATCTGGTAATTGTTCTTTTAACTGCATTACTTCTGACCTTTTCCAAGGAACATGAACCCAAAGCCTGCGCCAGTGTGCCTCAACAGCCCCTCGGCCATTATTTTGGGCATCGGTAAGTGCGTTAACAAAGACAGGGGCCGCCTCTCTCATTGGCATAGCTGTTTCTAGAGGGGTGTTGGGAAAAGCGGTCGTATCACGGTAAGCCATTAAAGCAGACACAGCACCAAACATCCCCTCTCCCTGAACATCGCCTCTTCTTATTTGTGACCTAAGGTCCATTAATCCAGTGGGTATCTGCATAAGCGCATTCTCAAATTTTTGCATGACCAGCGTACACATGTATTCAGCCCAGGTGGTCTGTTCCATAATCGTCCACTGGGAAAAGGTGGACCATATGTCTTTAAAGGCATAAATATTCCCGTTCTTTATCCAACATTCACACTGTTGCTTCTGTAGGTCATTTTCTCGAAGGGACGAAAAGCTGACTGCAGAGCGCAAGGAGGCCAGTCAGGGGGAATTGAACATTTTATATAAATCCTGCTTAACTGTAGACCATGGGGAAGTAGGAAAAGGGCGGGTAGGGGTAAAGCCGCAGGGGTTGGGCGGATGGAGACTTGTTGTCATTCCCGCAGTGAGGACAGGGTTAGCGGGCGTGGTCGGTGTCATAGGAAAAATCGGGAGGGTTGGTGTGACAGGAAGAACAGTAGGAGGGGCAGTGGGGGCAGGAGTGGGCGGTGGCGGGGGGACATGTGGGGTGTGAGGCGTCAGGGCAGGGTACATTGGGGCATATGCAGGAGGGCTTTCTAGCATGGTATCAAGCAAGGAATCACCTTCTTCTCCCCCATCCATATGGCCCTTTCTTTTCTCCTCACGAACTGGATAGCATTTTTGTACCCGGGCCCCATGCTCCCTGTTGGCTATTTCTACCGATTTTGTCATTTGATTTTGTAAATTTACTCTGGCGTGGTCGGCCATTGACATGCGTTCCTGTTTTCTTTCTTGAGCCTTCTGCTTTCTAGCTCTCTGCTCTATCTCTTTCCTCCAAAATCGGACAGATTCAAACATAGACGGGCGCGTTTTTCTTTTCATTAATTGTTCCTCTAAGTTGGCGAGAAATTGGGAATTAAAGGAGCCATAAAGTGGCCACTGTAATTCCGCGTTACTTTGTTTCGTATATTTTACCCAGAATGAGGAAAACATTATGGCAGAAGGGCCATGTTTAACATACATCGTATGGCCAGGAGTCCCTTCTGGAGGAAGCGGACAAGCCGCCTCCAGCTGGGAGTCCTGCGTACACATACAACAACATAATTTCTTGAACTTACTACTGACTGGCATGCTTGTAAATAGGTAACAGACACCGGCGGGTTTTAAAATTCACCTCGCCTGCTTGGCTTTTGCAAAGGTCAATAACAGCAGAATCATACAGACTTGGTGGGTGATCAGTCCACCCTTACCTTACAGGGGTAGTTCTCTTCTGCAGACGTAGGGCTGTGTCCTGCTCCAGAAATTATTTGCTAGGGGACTCCAGCGAGGACGCGGTCATGTGGCCCAGACCGGGTGGGGAGGAACAGCGGGCGAGTCATTCGGCTTACCGGATTGCAAGAATCCCTCGGGTAGGGCGCCTCCGTCGGAGTCTCTCCGTGCACCTCCTCACATCCACCGGGCCTGACCTTCGTACTCGTGGAGTCCCTGTTCGGGCGCCTTTGAAGAACCGGAATAACCCACTCACTGGGTCTCGGCGGCGGGGGAATTGCCCAAGTCTTCCATACCCTTCATACATAGTAAAAGGAGACACAGGAGCCTTCATCTGCAGGAGGAACCCAGATTTATTCAAATAGCCCGGGCTATGGAACAGAGTCCCAAGCTCGTTAGAAACAAGACAGAGGAGGCTGCTGCTTTACTCCGCAGCTTACAAGCCTTTTATACTTTTTCATTCCAGTCTTTTGGCTGTTAGTCCATTGTTCAATCAGGGCAGTGTTTGCAGTTGATAACCAGATCCAGACGGTGTTTGTAGTTGGTGACCTGATCAAGGCTTGGTACTCAAATTATTGTTCACTCAGCTTGATCAAAGCACAGTCATTCAGGTCATTGTTCGATCAGCTTGATCAAAGCTCGGTCATTCAAACCATTGTCCAATCACCCTGATCAAGGCCCAGCAGTCAGACCATTGTCCAGATAACCTGATCACGGTGTCAAGGATGTTTACCAGGCAGGGAGCAGGAGATGGGAAACAAATCATTTACAGAGGGCGTGAGTGTCTCATGGTTTTCTGTCGAACTGCAAAGAACAGGGGGTTGGGTGTGCGACAGTTCCTGGGCAGAAATGCAGGCTGCAAGATGGTTTTTGTCGTGTTAGTTAGAATTTCCTCAGGCATCAGCAGAAACGACCAGGTGGGTCGTGTGGAAGTGTTTGACACGAAATGGCAATGAAAAAACAATGGAGTCCTGGTACAAATGATACCGATCAGAAGAACACTTTTCCTCACTTCTGGGAATCAAGAGGAACCTTTGCCAAGGAGAAGAGCCAGAGAAGCTGAGGAGGAATACTGCCCCTGTACTGTTTGCTGTCTGGGGTTGGCCTGCAGTGGCTACTTGCTGCCAAGGAAAGGAGAAAGGACTTTGCTGTTTGCTGTGTACCCTGCTTGAGTAAGATCTCCAAGGGCTTGAAACTGAGCTTGCCTCCTGTTCTGAAGTCTCAGGGACACAAAGACTTCACCACCAGGTCCCCTGAACTTCCTTGCTGGGAGTTCTGACCTGCTAAGAGGTGCCTGCTGTTGTTTTGGACCTCTGGAGGCTGTTTGCCGCTGGGAGCTGGGAAAAGTAAAGCAACTTCGAGAAGTGCGACGCATCCGCACCTGTTTCTGATGCATCGCTGAAGAAATCGTCGCAGCGCCTGCCCACGGCTCGAGAAATCGCCGCACATCGCATCGAGTGCACCGATCTCCGAAGTATGAGATCACCGCACTCATTCCGACGCAAGGCCTGCTGTGCGGCTGCAAGAACCCACGCATCGTCCCGGATTGTCGCATCGAGGCTCCAAGTGTGTCGCATCATTGGGGGACGCAGTAAGAAACCGACGCATCTACTCCCCAAGCAGTAAGAAACCGACAAATCACCTCCTCTCCGGAAAGGAACCGACACATCACCTCCCCTGCGCAGCAGTAAGGAACCAATTCATCACCTCCCCCGGAGCAAGGAACCAACGCATCACCTTCCCTGAGCATAAGGAACCAACGCATCACCTTTCCTGCGGCCCTTTTTGTTTGTGTGCGCGATGCCTCCACGGTATTTAGAGTGAAAAGTGTTGCATCTGCAATTGCTTTGAACTGAACTATTTCTACCATTTGAAAGTCATATTTTTAATACTGTATTGTGGATTTTTGTCGTTTTGGTCTTGTTTTGGTTCAGTTAAAGATTACTCATTTTTCTAAACTGGTGTGGTGTCCATTTGTAGTGTTTTCACTGTATTACTGTATGTGTTCACAAATGCTTTACACACTGCCTCTGAGATAAGCCTGTCTGCTCGGGCCAAGCTACCAAGTGGGTGAGCAGGGGTTATTTTAGCAGTGTATCCCCCTTACCCTGACTTGAAGCAAGGGTCCCTATTTGGACAAAGGTACCTACCTCTGCGAACTAGAGACCCCCATTTCTAACAATCATGGAGCCAGGTTTCTATCAAAAAAATTACACCAGGCTTTTCTTCCTCCAAAAGTGTAAAAATATCCTGTTTGTAACAGGGTAAGGATCTACAGTTGATGAGGTACCTCTTCCACTTGCGTGTGTCCACGATGCAGTTATCCAGTGACGGGATAACGGGAGGAATGCACGATCAAAAGTTACAGGTAAGTTCCCCATTGGCTGAGTGTAATAAATGCAGGCAATTAGCAGGATTAATTCCCCTGAGGGTGTGAAGCTGAGCATCCGACTATGTGAGAAACTCAGGTTTAGCATGAGCAGGGTTTGTGAGAAGGTGGCCTGGTATATGCTGTCCACTAATTAAAGTGGGCACCTTGTACCAGTCCACACGACCCTTATGATGTATGAGGTTAAAGATAACCTTTAGAAAGCTATCCTAGTGGTAGCTGTGGAGAGCAGCCTTCAGGCTTAATCTTGAAGGAATGTAAAGCACAATACCAGCGGGCTCCAGGGGGAGACCGAACCATATACTAAAAGAATGGTATAACAATCACGACTTGACCAGACACAAGGCATAGAGCACGTAGAATCGCTGGGACCCCAAGGAACCACCCAAGGCAGTGGCACAGGGCGCCCACGGAGGACGGGTGCAGTGAGGAAACACGACCACGTGCTCCGTGCAACTCTATGGGAAAGTCGCGGTTGTAAAGTTACAGTTTAAGGACACTTCTACGAGGACTTCGAGCAAACCCTTTGGAACATAAGAGGTTCTAGAGCCAACACACCAGTGAGTACCGAGGTACCCGTGTTACCTATCCCAGAGGAGCCGGGTGCATAGGGGTCAAGTGGTGTCGGAAACCTTCGTCGTTTTCAATGGAGAGTTGCAAAGAAGTACTGCTGCGAGGAAGGCGAAGAGTGTCCGGTGGAATCCAAGCCTGGATTCTAGGTGAGAGGAACCTGAAAGCAGAGGGGACAGAGTCTGGGTCACTTCAGGTGACCATGGGCTCAGTAGACGAATGCCCACCGATGTCGGGTGCTTCAGGTGTGAAGAAAGGATGCTTGACTCTGCAGCCACGAGGACCAGGAGATGTCGAGGATGACCAAGACCCGGAGGTGAGCTGTCCCATGAAGGATGTCGAGTGCTGAAGGGTCGGTGTCTGGCTGGAGCACCAACAAGCCTTGGCAAATGCAACCCACACAAGAAGGACAAACAGGTTACGGTGTAGACCAGCAAGGTCCAGGGGACTCTCCAAGCAATGGGGAGTCAGGGCACATCTGTAGCAACCAGGGAAGCCCAAGAACAAACAAGGTTACCCTTGCCAGGACCCACAGGCCAATGGACCAGGGATCGCGAGGAGACCTCAAGCGAATTTACAAAGCACCAGCCCACAGAGCCCTCAGTGAGTGGAGGCCGGATATCTTCAGTGCAAATGCTGCTCGGGGTCAGAACTACAAGGAGTCCAAAGCACAAGCTCAGGGATTGCCAACAAGCATATGTTCGTGCAAATGTACGCGGTGCACAGGGGTTCAGGTTGCATGGTCCCTACGAGGGATACTGGTCTCAGAATCACTGAGAGGTTAGATCAACCTCAGGGACCTTTGAGAACCCACCTCCTGTGTTTCTGAAATCTTCGGAGTCCGCAGGAGCTCTGGAGATGCAAGCCGGTGATGCAGCGGATACAATAAAAACTATTTTCCTCCTAGGTCACTTATCGATCATCCAGGGGCGACTTATATTTTCTCACATCCACATGACGATGGGGCCCATAACATCGCCTATCAAACACACACACACACACCTGGATTTCCTCTACACCTTTACGAAATCTATACTCCTAGGAGAAAAGAAAAAAACGAAATGAAAAATCATCATGATGTACCGCTGGAAGGAGCCGGGATACCTTATTACCTTAACCTATCACTTTCTTAGTTATTTCTTAAGATATTCCTGCTCATTGTTTGGTCGATGGATCATCTAGTAAGAAATCAGTTCATAGTGATTAAGACCAGCTAAATCACAATAACCAATTACCAATTTCACAATCATTTAGTAAATAACCACTGAGTCGTTTGATTTAAGAATCTCAAATTTTATATAATTTTAAAGGCATGGAAAAGAATTTAGACTTTTTATTCAATTATTCATTCATTATTAATTCAAATATTTATTAAGCAAAATCAATATTATTGCAGAAAGGAAATTTTGTCATGAAGAAAACCCTAATTACCTGCCTATCTTCCTAATTTAGCCTAATGATTTCTAACCTAAGTTTAAGATTTAAAAATAACCTGATTCTCATACTCAACTGGAAAAATAAGACAGCAACAGAAACTTCAGCTCGTCAGCATCAGCTACCGCCACCCGTCTCATCTAACAGTCTTTCAGCATCTCCCGCTCAGTAAAATGGATCGATCTGGAACACCAAGCACTGGAAGCCACCAACTCCAACACCAACTACCCCTCCCACTAAGAGTAGGCCTTCTTATACCCTAATTCTAACTTTGCTAACTAAATTGTTGCAACATTAATAACGTGCTTTTCTTTCATTGGTCCACTCATTTCATTTATTCATTTTTAATCAAGTTCTCCCGGATCCAGCTTGTTCTTTTGGAATGCATATGTTCATTTCCTTTCTCACAGTTCAAGACATGTTTCCATCCGCTTCGATCAGTACATTTGTAACTTCTTTCGATACATTCGAGAACTCTGCAGGCATTGTCCTTTCTCTTAAAACTGTTTCCCACGATTCTCTGCTGATCACCACGGCACACTATCAGTTCGATTAGGTCACATCAGCCTTGACCATTCTTGCATCCTAGCCTTTCAGCACCATCACGTGGTCAGTCTTTCTCCAACTTTTTCTCCCTTGTCATGCGTTTTCTCAGCGCATGCGTACTCTAATAAACGGCAGCCATTTTATATCGCCACTCGATTAGACTTAGAAGCACTATTTAGAAATAAACAAAACATAATTAAAATAGAGAAACATAGCCTTTTCGTTTCCCTCCCGTCATCTACGTACCCCAATTAGTTATTACCTAGCAGAAAGCAACATTTAAGCTGTTCCTTACTTACCATCACTATTGTTTTTGCAACGTCACGTTTATATTCTATGAAGCACAAATCATGCATTTATTATTTATTTAGTACGCAATTATTTTATGTTATAATTAGACACACAGACATTTGTAATTAGATTATTCGGCCCATATACTTGCGTGTTACCCTTCCCTCACATACATTGTTGATTAATACATTTAAACGAACATTTTTATTAATTATTTATAAAATTTGTTAGGGGTTAAAAATTTTTATTTTCTCTGCTCCATCAACTCCTCCCTTTGGTGATTTTTAAATCACCACATAAAACCCAAGTTATACTTCTTTTTCAGGCAGCATATATCTTTCATCCTTTTGCTTTTTTGTTAGTCATTTCATCTTGTCTTCTTGTTTCTTTATACATGCTTTCTTTCATTTTCTCTAATTCAATTTCACCCATTTTTCTCTCTCTCTCTTTCATTATTCTGTTATTTCTTTTTATCTTATTTTGTCTTACTTTTCTTTTTATACACGTTATTACAATTTTCAACACCATGGCTAACAATATTGCTACAGTTGCTATTATTATAACTTTCCCTATCATTAGTCTACTCATTCTTGTTAACCAATTTGCTACTGAAGAAAACCCTCTACCAAGTTTTCCCAGGACACTTTCAACCTCCAGTGGAACTAGTTCTTTGTGCAAATTTGTAATATTTGTAATTTACTTTTGTATATTTTCACTTTTATCAGGAATGTAAGTGCAACAATGTTGGACTTTCAGCATTCCACAAACTCCACCCACTTTTGCCAAAAGAATATCAAGGGCAAGCCGATTTTGCATCACCATAGCTCTCATGGCAACCATTTCGGTATTTACCATCAAGAACCCTCCTGCAGTATCTGTAGACAAACGATCTACTACTGTGGATAACTTCCGAATTTTAAATGCATTCAAAGATATTCCCACTGCTGGTATTAATGCTCCAAAAATATCACCTACAATTTCTGAAAAACTCTCCCTCTTTCTACGTGTAAAGCTATTAATCATCTTGTATGTTCCTTTTTCTTCTCTGTCCATATGAAAGATTTTTGGAAAGACCAGGCCTACATAACAAGTTCCATACCAATGGTCTGGTAACCTGTAATAAGCTCTATTCCCACAAATATAATAGATACCTGGAAATATTGGATCTTTTCCACCTTTGAATCCCCAACCTCCCAAAATTTGATAATTGTCATGGCAGATACTGGAACCTACAAAATAATTGTCATAGACTGTCTTATTTCTCCTAATACACAACTTTCCTGTTTGCGGCCAATCTAATGTCATTGCTGCATTTATCTTTTCCCTTCATGATTTTCTTCCTCAAACGTCCATAGATGTGTTCTTTTCTCTTTTATTGCTTCTCTTTGAAATTTCATTCTCCTTTCTTCAACCATTTCTAAAAATACCTTTTCTTCTTTCTTTAACTCACAGGTAAGGTTGTTTTTAGCTATTTCTTCTAATGTTAAAATTCTATGCTCTAAAAAGAATTCTCCTAAAACCTTTGCTTGTTTTACTTTGTTAAGTTCTGGAACTACAGGCACATTTGCAAAAATCTTATCTATATCAGTGTAATAAAACTCTAATCTACCTGTTTTATAAAATAAACTTGCTATGACACTACATGTTATTCCATAAGTTAGAGGTAGGTGATGATAAGTCACACCTTCTGATACTGATGCAGGCAACTGCATACAAACATAACAATCTCTCACATCCATTGTCTCTACATATTCGTACAACAATTTTGTAAAAACATTTTTGAAAAGTCTGTTACCGACTTATCCTTATGTAATTCTGCACTACATCTTAAAATAACTGGTTCTTTAATATTAGTTTCTTTTTCTGGTTTAGTATCATTCTTTGCTTCTATTACAGCTATACTAATAGGAATTGTGATTGCTAAAACTATCCATACTGTCATTAATAATCCTGTACAAAAGCAGCACATTTTACACCATCTTTTTACAAACTCACATTTATCTCTTCTATCTCTAGTATTCTCCATTTTTCTTTTATCTTTTGTTAAATCTCAGAAAATTGTGTCACTACACCTCAGAAATGACTTAGATGCCACTCTGCTTTCAAAAGTCTTTGCTTGGTACTTTCTTTTAATTCTTTTCAGAATTCTTTCGTTGTCACATCCGGGTGATTTGTCATATCCAGTAAAATTGTCACATCCGGCAGAAGTACTTTAAGTCTTCACTTCAGGTGTGTTGCATCTCACCTTTACCCATTCGGTTTCTTAATCTCGGGTTCTCGTGAGTGTTTCCTTCTTCTTTGTAATCAGTTAGGGCGATGTACAACCACTCAGGTGACTTGTATTTCGAATTCACTTTCTTTGTTCTTTTAGACTTTTGCAATCGTTTTCCACTTGGCTTTTCTTGTTCCTTTTGACTTGTTATTTCATTCACCTGTTCAGCACTTTTTCTCCTGTTCTGATTATTCTGTATCTCAATTTTCTTATATAGTTGCTGGGCCAATTGTCTCCTTTTCTTGGCCTTTTGGCTTCACCTTCTTTTTCTCCTCTTTCTGATTTCCAGTTTCTTTTCTTGATTCAGTTCTTGTTTTCTCTTCTTCTCCGCTTTCTTCAGTTTCTGTTTCAATTTTTTCACAATTGTCTCTTATTTTGAAACTTATGATCTCATCTTCTTTTACTGGTGGATCTGTTTTCTCCTTCTTGTGTTCCCTTATTACTGTCCCTCCTCGATGTTCTTCCGAATTGGTATTTATCTCACTCTCTGCTTCTAATTTTCCCTGTTCTTTTGTTTCACTATCTGTCCCTATTGCTCCTCAGGGTTCTTCTCGATTTTCTAACTTTTTATTGGTCTCTTTCCCTTCTTTGTCTATTAATATTACCTTTGAAGGATTTCCACCATAACTTGTACTTGGTTGCTCATTTAGATCATTTTCTTGTTCATTCTCTTCTCTAATTGGTTTAAATCCCCAAGTTCTCCTTCGAAATTCTTCACAGTTTTCAACTGAATCATCAGATCCTGAACTCGTGTCAGATATTTCCAGATGTCGACTTACAGGTCGATCTGCAAGTTCTGGAATTTCTGTAATTTTTCCTTCTTCTTCTTCTTCCTCTTCCTCTTTAGAGGTGCTTGCAGTTGGGGTTTCCAGATGTCGACTTTCAGGTCGATCTTCAAGTTCTGGCACCCTTTCTCTTATTCTTTCTGTCTCAGTCGCTGAACTCTTATCCCACACTTCCAGACGTCGACTCACATGTCGATCTGCAGGTTCTGGAACTCTGATTGTGTGGCTGGCATGGACCCAGTTTTTCACTCCTGCACACTTGACTGCAGTTGTTGTCACCAGGATTACCTGTCGTGGCTCGTCCCAGTGAAGAACTAGACAGTTTCTTCTCCTGTCTTGTGGCTCATGGCCTCCTGGCAGGTCTGGCTACGTCACCGCAGGCCTGGCTGCCATGATGACTCTTGCGCACGTTATTACTGGATGTTGTTCTGTCGCCCTCTGTTATTGCCAAGTTATTCTACCACAGTCTGCATATTCTGTTTCTCACCTTTTCTCCTATTCCCTTTTGGGCTCAGTCTGAACAACAGTTACAAGGTCGAATAACAACTCCCTGGTTCCTACTGATTTGGCCCGTCCCTCGCACCTAGACATAACACCATGTACAGCTGCCATTGAGAAAATAGTGTGCTTTTAATAATGCGATCGCTTGCTCTAAGATAGCACTTGGAGACGACCTTTCCAGAGAGAAGAGCTGTGATTGTTTGCTGATGTAGTTTTGCATCAAGAGACTGAGGTATGGGGGTTCGCTAGTCAAAGCCCAAAGGTCTTCTATTATTATAATAAACTGGCTTCCAGCACGGGGAGGGTGGTAATGTTAGTTAGACATATATCCACTGCTTTATGAGATGCTTTCCCGTTCGTATTCTATGGAGTAGTAACTATGCTGATTATATTGTTCTTATGTATTATGCTACTAGTACTGACACGTGTACTGTATCTTAGAGCACGTAAGTTGAAATAAACATTTTAACCTATACAGTGTCTCTTCATACGCATGTTGTGGACAGGTACGAATGTGACGGAAGAGTGTTCTTGCCTCTGCGAGTCCTGAGAGAGAGATACCGTGTTCTGGGTTGTCTAAGCATTGGTACATTAGTGCCAATGGGACGCTAAGGCTAGTTGGGTTGGGGTTTTGGGTGCTAAGGTTTATGGTTGGCTCACCGCTATATTCCAAGGTCCTATTATCCTGTGCATAGCTCTGTATGTGCAGGAACCCTATGACATGGCGCGACCAACGAATGGGGCAGCTTACTTGCGAGACGCTTGAGTAGTACTTGTGCTTGTCCACACAACCCTCACGTACGCTTCCGGAAGCGTGTGTGACGGCGATACCTCCTATATTGCAGATTTTGTAGGTTCTTTCAAGCTTGATGTTATTAAAAAGGTTTCTTAAATATAACCCTTTTGTGCTGCCTCGTGTAAGATTGTTGTCTCGACCCGTTAGTAATGGCGGGTATAGACATAGCGGCGCATAGCCGCACAGCACTCCGGGATCACTTACGGGTGTATGGAGTGCCAGACGCGGAGTTGACCTAGTCTTTGTGGTTCAGGCCGACCCGGCTTTCCACTTTGAAGTGTTCTACTCTTGGATCACTTTTCCAGCGGTGGATGCGAACGATGATCTGTTCCATACATATGAACCCACCGTTGTTCCTGCAGTCTATAGACCTTATACTAATCTTGAAGTACCGCTCACGGCTTGGCAACACCGTGTTTGGTTTAATGGCGCCCTCCCACAACCGAATACCACGGTTCGTTTAGGCCCCTTATCAATTGAGGGGGCCACTTGGCCTGTTTTGGCCGGGTACACACCACATCCGCGTTATATGACAATACCAGTCGCGGAACTACGCACTATGTATGCGGCCTTGGTGCAGGTGCATCGAGCTTTAATGCGATATGTTACAGGCAGCATCCATGGAGCCGCTCCTGGAGTGCCTGGCCAACCAGCTGCTGCAGGCGGAGTGACCATAAGTCCCGTCATGGTGAATTCTGTGATGGGCAAACGGCCACAAAATAAGGATGATTTTCCTTATTGGCTTGCAGAAAAGTTTGATCAGTTGGAGGCAGTTTTTCCACATACAACTCCTGTGGATAAACATCGTATTTTGACGATTAGTTTGCCAAAAGACTTAATTCCCGAGTTGACAGCATGTGACAACTGGGGTAGGGTATTCGCAGCAGTATATTCTAAATGTTTTGGTACTCCTTCCATGACAGTTCTCCCCTCTGTAATTAAAAAAGTACAGGATGAACACGGCCCTGAAGCGGCTGTGGAATTAGGGATGAGACTAGTGGGAGTGTTTGAAGTAGTAGCTGAACTGATCCTTGCGAATGTCAAGGGCGATGCAGTGAACTTTCAAGTAGCTAACGCTTTGGCTTTGGTCCCAGAATTGGACAAGCCTCGAGAATTACCGAAAATTATTACCCAGGCTTACAAAACTATTGGTAGAAACAGCCTGGGTAACAAGCCTTTTGCAAAACTGCAAACACAATCGCAACCACAACAGCAACAAACCAAATCTCAATCTGAGAAGGATGAGAAACCAGTCTTCACTAAAAAGAGCTGGAGGCTGAAAAAACAGGGTAAGCAACAGACAAAGCCGGGATCGCGAGGCGCATCCCCGGTTTCAATTTCTTCTGAACGTACTTATGATTTACGCGATAGAGCGAGAATTAAGTCACCGGATAGGTTTCAGATCCCTGATACGCGTTCTCCTCGTTCTTCACAGGCACAGACTTCGTCACAGGCCGGTGGAGGAGACCGCCAGGATAGAGGAAGGGCCCGTGAGGCCCCACAGGGACGTGACCAGCCTCGACAACAAGTCAGAGGAAAAGAAGAAGACGCTCAACGTTTTCGACCACAATTTCAGAAGAAGAAAGTTGCCGCTGTAACAGCGAAATATGCCACAGACGGTGAGAACGAGACTCCTGAATTGGACGTGGGCAGTAACCCTCCTAGACAGCGCCGCGGAAGTAACCATAGTGCGGGAGGCGCTACGTCCTCATATGGAGGCGACAGCAACTGAAACATTCATTACTGTTGAAACAGCAGACACCAGAGTGGCACCCCCTGACAGACTATTTAATATTGTCCTCCAAATTGAAGGTGATATACAGCGAGTAATTAAAGGTATTTTTGGGAAAATCTGACCTCTTCATATGATATTTTATTGGCAGAGGCGGATTGGCCACCCCCATTCGTACTTGCTGCGCGTAAAGGGAGGAGGTAATCCTTCCGAGCTTTTCTCGACATGTCCCAAGGGACAAAGCAGAGGCTCTTGCAGCAGAGTGGGCTGTGTCCCTGGCTCCAGCGTTATTCCGCAATCACGTGGGTTGGGACGAAGAATCTCCCCCATGAAATACCTTTGCGATCGTTGCCGCAGCCACAACCCCAATATCCCATAAAACGTGAAGCCAAAGGCCCAGTTTCCGAAATTCTGACACAGTTGGAATATCAGGGAGTAATTGAACCCTGTGTATCACCTATGAACAATCCCCTTTTCGCGGTTTCTAAACCCGATGGATCGTACCGTTTAGTATTGGATTACCGGCATTTGAACTCTCATTGTCGGACCTTTGCGGTGCAAAATACCCATAGTTCTGCGCTTGTAGACAGTCTTGTTCGTAAAAATACAAAACGACCCTTGACCTTTCAAATGGATTCTACACGCACAACTTAGCCCCGGAGAGTGGCCAATGGTGTGCCTTTACTTCCGGTGGTAAAATGTTCAAATTCAGGCGTCTTCCTATGGGCTACAAGAATAGTCCAGGCGTATTCGCCGCTCGTGTTGTCTCTTTGTTAGACGGCATCGATCCAGACGCCTGTTCGTATGTGGATGACATTTATCTGACAGACGATGAATTGTTTCCGCATCTGACCCGGGTGGACCGCATTATTCTTGAATTTGCGGTTCAGGGATACAAAATTAACTTTGCCAAATCCCATATTGCTGAATTTACCGTTTTGTTCTTGGGCTATGAGCTCAACAATGAAGGTAAGGGTTTAGCCCCCCATTTTCTGGAGAAATGTGCACTTCTGTGCCCTCCTACTAATCTGAAGAAACTTCAGTCATTGCTGGGCTTTCTAAACTTCGGACGTACATACATTCCCGAATACACCCAGCGTATCAAGCCACTGTATGCATTGATACAACCTACCTTTTCGAAGTCTTCTTGGCTTCCGGAGCATACCTCCATTCTGCAGTCTTTGCAGACAGACCTTCTTGAGTCTAAATACCTTTTGACGCGTGATAACCACACAAACTTGGTGATTAGAATCATTCCAGGGGCAGTGGGTTTCACGTATTTAACCTTTAATGAAGGTGATACAGTACCCATCATCTATACACCTCTGCAGAAATGCGGTTCTCATCTGTGGAGAAAGTGCTAACAGCAGTGCAAATGGCGATCCTGAAGGAGCGCGCACTGGCACAGGGAAAACGCATTCTGGTGGTAACACCCTATCCTGCCCTAGAGGCAGTGACGAAAGCAAGTGTTCCGAACTCTAAAGCTTTGCACCCCCGTTGGATTCAATGGGCAACATCTTTGACGTCTCCGGATGTCACTTTCATATTCGACTCTTCTCTTCAGACTCAGGAGTTTTTACAGTATGAATTCATTCATCCTCCTCCTTTGTCCTTATTGCCGCTTGAGGATTACGACTGTGTGATCTACACCGATGGCTCGGCACAACCGGCCACGGGGTCCAAGCATGCTTATTCAGCCGCATGTGCTATTGTTGCAGGTACGTTTGTGAACGGAAAGTTCAAATCCACTGTGGTGCATACACAGGCACTCGGGGACAGTACCGCACAATTGGCCGAGTTGCGTGCCTTGGTGCTTGCGCTTGAGTTCGTAAATCCTGATGTGACTACTTTAATAGTGTGCGATTCTTACTACTGTGTTCAATCATACAATGACAATCTGTTCTTTTGGTCGCAAAATGACTATAGAGACGCTAAAGGCAACACAATCAAGCATAAAATGCTTTGGGTTAGGGTGGCAGAATTACAAAGACGTCTGCCACTCACACAGGTGGTTCACACCCTAGGCCATCAGTGAGTGGGCGCACACGCTGTTGGTAACAGTCTGGCAGATGAAGCTGCCAGATCAGCAGTACTCACGTGTTCAGTAGCAGCGGTTACTAGATCCATGTCTAAAATAGACACTGATATCTTGGCAGCTATTGCTGCAACAAAAGAAGGAATTAATTACCCTAGAGGTTTCCCTTCTAAATATTCTTACCAGATAGGTCCCGATCAGGCTCCTTATGTAACAATACCTAACGTTGGGGTTCGGCTGATCCCCAACGCGGACCGCAGACTTTCCTTGATGGCAGCGGCACACGAAGGCATGGCTTCGGCGCACGCTGGTGTGTCTGCGACAATTTCCATTTTGCAGCAGCGTTACTGGTGGCGTGGTTTATACAAAGATACACGTACTTATGTGCTTTCCTGTGACGTTTGTCAACAGATTAAGCCTTCAACAGTCACAAGACCACCGCAGACCTCGCTTGCAATTTCGAACAGACCCTTTGGGTGTGTTTACTTGGATCACTGCGGTCCATTTTCATCAGACACTGCCTATAAATATACCTTAGTGGCAGTGGACTCGTGCACACGGTTCATCTGGGTCTGGCCACAACGGAGTGCTGACGCACGAAATGTCATTAGGGATTTGCGTGTCTTTGTGGGAATTTTTGCATGCGGCACCTTCCATTCTGACCAAGGTCCGGCGTTTGCCTCTAAGGCTTACAAGGACGCAATGGGCTCCTTAGGGGTGCGGGTGAAATTTTCGTCTCCGTATAGGCCTGAGGGCAACTCTATCGTTGAACGAATGACCCGTGACTTAAAGCAATCCTTGACAGCTAGAGTTATAGGTACTGGCAGGAACTGGCTGGCCCACTTGTATACTGTTCAGCGTGCACTTAATAATCTCCCTAGAAGGCCTCTGGGTGGGCGGACCCCTTACGAAATGCTCTTTGGCATACGAATGTTTGTGCCTGACCTTGATGGTCTAGACATGGCGGCGCAATCCGCCAAGTTCGATGTAGATAATCATTCTACTATGTTACAGGACTTACAAGAAGCCCGAGACAAACTAGCAATTGCACATTTACCTTCAGCCACAGACCCTGCTGTGCAGATTCCGGTTGCCGGCTGGCTTCCGCAGATTGGCGACCTGGTACGAGAGAAGGTGGAGAACAAAAAAGAATTCGGCCCCTCTTTTCGTGCACCGGTTCCAGTACTGGGCTTGAAGGGAACACGTACAGTCATCCTACCACCGCTTCCCGGTCGCAAGGAAAACAGATACATCTCAGTGGAAAATGTCAAGCTACAACATCAGGCCGATCCTAAATAGTGTCACACCAGCGGTCTCTTGTCCTGCCATTTATCTGACCAGCGTTCGAGGCACGCCTGCACGAACAATCACTGATGTTACCATGGAGATGGTTGATTTGCCTGAAAATATATTTGAACCCTCTGCATCACCCTGCATGGCCGAGGACGAATATACTTATCCCGCCACAGAGTCGGTGGCACACCAACCAACAACGCCACTGAGCCCGACACGTTATTCTTTTGATTCAGATTCCAACTCATCACAAGTTCCGTCCAAGTTTAGTCTTTATGTATCCTGGTTTAGAGACAATTTTTTGATTCCAACTTGGACATATATTTGGATGGTACTTTTCTTGGTTTTTTTGTTCATGTCCATTGGCTTTGTCACAGTGTTTTTCTACTCATCAATGGTCACTATTTACCTGAACGCTCTGCTGTGAACAGTGTTGCTGGAACTTTGGCTCCACATTCCTCTTCACACATCATGAAGCGTGACCACACATTTGTGAACATTTCAGCGTTTCCAGTTGCTGATGGCATCGTATGGGATGCGGTAAACTTTCAAATACATGGCCCGACAGAAATTATTAATGTACCAAATGTCCTTCGAGTCTCGATGGGTGATGTAGTAAAAGTAATATTCATTCTGATGATTGGGATGTGCATGCAGTTGAAGCATTGTTTGCTGATTTAAAATATTATGCCTCTTTTAATGCTGAAGACTTGTATATGAATTCTGCGAATTATGCCGATTTGTATTGCTACCAGCATTGGGGCAATCATTTTCTCCACAAACCAAGTGCACTACGCAGCCCTGTTACTTACACCCAATGGGAACACTGCCCAAACCCCATACCAGGTAGTTCCCAGACTCTTCGAAATAAATTCACCTATTTTACTGATTTTAATCGATCGAACCCTGGGTCCTATCATTTTAAATTAAAATCTCCATCGACTCAAAAAATAATGTTGACCCACACTAAATTGCTATATTCGGGTTCCTTTTTGAGCGCCTTGGCGGTGGGTGGTTATGAGTATTGGAAAGACACAGTGGATTTAAAATCAATTTGGGGTTCGAAGCCATGGCAGGTGCAGGGCACTGAGGCCCTGCACCGTGCTTGCCTTATCCCAGCCCAAATTCTATTTCTAAATGCTTCCATTTATCAGACCACGTGTTGGGGGTTGGCTACCGTTAAACAACTAAATGCGCCAACCATCCCATCCTTGTCGAGTCTTCCAAATGATAGTTTGCATTTTAATATGTCCCTTATGGCGTTACAGGCTCAGTTTCAGAACAATTCCTTTAACGTTTCTGCACTAATACAGTCACCCTGGTTGGCATGGCCCATATCATCTAATGCATGCCAACTTCGTTTTCATGGCACAGTTCCGGGTTACATACAGGACAAGCCTGATCCAAGATTTACTGAAACTCGTACTGTGACCACGTATTCGGTTGGTAAATTATGTAAACAATGGTTACAACATTCGTCCTTAGACTCTGTTAAGAACCATTTATCCCTCCTATCAGGCACTATTGACTTATCTGACTTTATCTTGGGACCTCGTGGTCCCCGACCGAAGAGATTCATTTATGAAGCGTATAATGAGCTCTGGAAGCTGTCACAAATGGAAGCTGCTTCCCGTCTTAGGGAAATAGACCAAGCAAATTTGGAAAAGGTGCTTGCTGTTGTTGACAATAGTATAAATACCCTGTCTTCCCGCATTTACACATTAAATAATATTGTATCCTCTGTTGTTGATATTGTACAAGATGATGTCTCTATGTTGTATCATGGTCAGAATCAGTTGCGTTCAGTGATGTAGTTTGCATGGACTTTGCAAACCCTTAAGTTGGGTAAAGTTCCTTGGAATTTGTTAAACACCACTGCCCTCTTTCTGCCTTTTAATTTGACTGACAAACAGCAGTTCATGTCCATGAAAGATGCATCGTACACTTTGTTACATATTGAAAAAGTGGATCCTTTACCATTCTCTGTAGCGGAACTAGATTCTGCGGTGTGGCTAGTTCATGGGGTTATAGCTTTACCTTTTTCCCTATTTGAATTCGGTTCGTGCATGAAACATTATCCTGTAGGCCGTTTCCAGCCTTTGGGTAGTGCTTTCCTGCATGAACTTTGGTCCTTGCGTTTCATGTATAAATGCCTTAGAGACGGCAAGGAGGTATTTCTCACGGGGGAGTCTTGTGATTCAACTGTGGGTCATTCGCTTATTTGTAAACATATTAAATTGCACGGGGCTTGTAGTGTTTCAGTTCCAAATCTTGCATGTGTGCTAAAGGGTATTCCTGCTCCTGCTATTTCTCCTACTTTTACTTTGCTTACCAACGGTAGCTATTTGCTTTTAAATAACGAAGACTGTTGTGGCCTACGGGCTGGCATTCCGTATATTGTTACAGTCTCACACAGAGTTGTCTGCTGCAAGAATGTGCTTTTTCCTCCCCCTCACAACATCGTTGATAGCTCTATTTGGCCTTCCATTCCTACCATGGAGGCAGATTTCAATAAGTTGAGCAGAATAAAGGCCCTATTATTGAATGAGGAGGTTATGCTCACATCCGCCCGGGAGACATTCATTCTCCAGGTGGCAAGCACCCACAGTGAAATACAGGCCCTTTTGAACACTGACCTCCCCCAACATTTTGGGGAGTTAATTCATCGTATTTTTAACGCATCAAACACTGAGGGTCTGGTGCACTTTTTTAAGGTTGTGGGGTCTGGCCTCGTGTCCACCTTTCAAACTATTTTCGGTGTGATACCGGCATTCATTCATTCTATTTTTTCTAGCGTCTTTGGTGGTTTCCCATTAATCCTCGCTTTGGCGGCCGGTGTCTTGCTGTTGGTCTGTTTTCTGCGCAATGGCTGCACTCCACTGGGCCCTTCTCGATCCCGAACGCCTCCAACTGCTCCGTGAGCGACTTCTGGTTGGCTTCGATGTTCTGCCCTTGGCAACTATCAGTGTGTCCTACACCCTTTCCTTTCGCTTTGCGTATTTCACTTGCGTGCAACCTGTGATGTCTTGCATCCGCTGTCCGTTTACATGGACCATGGATTATTGCCTCTCCAATTCGTCATTGTCAGTCCCGGATTTTGTTCGGTTGGTGGGTCCCTTAGAGGCCCATGAACGGGACTGTTCCGCTGCTGGCTTTATGATGCGTGCGGCTGCACTGGGGATTTTGGCACAATGGGATATCTGGGCGGCTGCTCAGGATCTCCTACAACAAAGTTATATTGAATATCACGCAAGCTGTCCCGCATTGCTTTTGGATGCTCCATACTCTGAAGAACATTCCTGCAGCTTTGACCTGTGGTACTGGATGGCGTCTACGTTTTTTGACGATTCCAATGATGTCCTTTTGGACGGTATAGCGTTTTTCGGCTCTTCCACATTTTTGGATTGATTGACTTGCCGTTACTTGTCAGTGGACCACCTCTATTCTGCTCAGGTGTTTGGAACTCTGTCTTCATTTTCGTCGTGGCCGATGGACTGTCCAGGGGAGGGTGTCTTGTGGCTCATGGCCTCCTGGCAGGTCTGGCTACGTCACCGCAGGCCTGGCTGCCATGATGACTCTTGCGCACGTTATTACTGGATGTTGTTCTGTCGCCCTCTGTTATTGCCAAGTTATTCTACCACAGTCTGCATATTCTGTTTCTCACCTTTTCTCCTATTCCATTTTGGGCTCAGTTTGAACAACAGTTACAAGGTCGAATAACAACTCCCTGGTTCCTACTGATTTGGCCCGTCCCTCGCACCTAGACATAACACCATGTACAGCTGCCATTGAGAAAAATAGTGTGCTTTTAATAATGCGATCGCTTGCTCTAAGATAGCACTTGGAGACGACCTTTCCAGAGAGAAGAGCTGTGATTGTTTGCTGATGTAGTTTTGCATCAAGAGACTGAGGTATGGGGGTTCGCTAGTCAAAGCCCAAAGGTCTTCTATTATTATAATAAACTGGCTTCCAGCACGGGGAGGGTGGTAATGTTAGTTAGACATATATCCACTGCTTTATGAGATGCTTTCCCCGTTCGTATTCTATGGAGTAGTAACTATGCTGATTATATTGTTCTTATGTATTATGCTACTAGTACTGACACGTGTACTGTATCTTAGAGCACGTAAGTTGAAATAAACATTTTAACCTATACAGTGTCTCTTCATACGCATGTTGTGGACAGGTACGAATGTGACGGAAGAGTGTTCTTGCCTCTGCGAGTCCTGAGAGAGAGATACCGTGTTCTGGGTTGTCTAAGCATTGGTACATTAGTGCCAATGGGACGCTAAGGCTAGTTGGGTTGGGGTTTTGGGTGCTAAGGTTTATGGTTGGCTCACCGCTATATTCCAAGGTCCTATTATCCTGTGCATAGCTCTGTATGTGCAGAAACCCTATGACACTCCTGTGGATTTTTATGCGGACCCAGTCTCCTGGATTCAAGTCGTGGGCTGGTTTTCTTTCAAGAGTGGTCGCATCCGGTCCAACCTGATGAAACACAGAACGTACCACATCAGCCAGTCCTTTGCAATAATCCAGTACTAGATCATCAGTTATAGTCAATAACTTGTTGACAGGTACTTGTGCTTGTCTCATTGCTCGTCCCATGATCACCTCATGAGGACTAAGTCCAGTTTATTTTTCAGGAATGCTTCTGATGGTCATTAGGACAAGGGGCAGTGCATCGGGCCATTTGAGTCCTGTAGCTTGACACATTTTTCCTAACCTGTTCTTAATTGTTCCATTAATTTGCTCTACTACCCCAGAAGCCTCTGGTCTGTATGCACAATGCAGTTTTTGTTTAATACTTAATGCTTCACAAATTAATTGAATCAACTCATTTTGAAAATGTGTTCCTCTATCTGTCTCAACCGTGACTGGAAAACCATACCTTGGAATGAACTCTCGCAGCATAAGTTTTGCTACCGTTATTCCATCATTCCTTCTAGTGGGGTATGCCTCCACCGAACGAGAAAACAAACAGACGACCACTAGAACATATTTTAGTCTGTTACAAGGGGGCATTTCGATGAAGTCTAATTGCATTCTAGTGAACGGACCTCCTTCTCGTCCTATTGTTCCTAGACTCACTATTGTCTTTCTTCCTGGATTAAACTGCTGACAAATAAGACATCTTTGACAAAGACTTTCAGCTATGGCTCTGAATTTTGGGTTATACCATGTTTGTCTAAAAAGTCTGATCATTGCATCTCTCCCAATATGAGCTTGTCCATGGTATATCCGTGCCATGTCTGCAATCATGCTATCAGGCATAACTGGTCTTTCATCTCTGTAAACCCACACACCATTGTTTTCTTCTCTTCTACACCCTGCTTTTATCCAGTAATCTTTTTCCTCATCATTTGCAACTTCCTGTAACTGTCTCACCTCATCCCATGTCTCGACAGTGTTAGTAAAAAGCAAAGGAGAAGAGATATGCTCCCTTTCGCGATTCTTATTCAGGGACACCATGTTTTCTGCACAATATTTGGCTATCTCGTCCGCGTAATTATTACCAACAGCTATGTAATCTTCATCTTTCTTATGTGCTTTGCATTTCACTACAGCTATCTGCCTAGGCAGCTGTATCGCCTCAAGCAGTTTCTTAACAAAATCTCCATTTCTGATAGGTGTTCCTGCAGACGTCAAGAAACCTCTTTGTGACCAAATCTGACCAAAATCATGCACTATACCGAAACCGTACTGGCTATCGGTCACAATCGTAACTCGTACATTTCTTCCCAACTTACATGCTTGAATCAAAGCAATCAGTTCTGCAACTTGGGCAGACCTTATTCCTTTCAGACAAGACGCTTCCATCACAGTTGCCACTGTGCACACTGCGTAAGCTGCGCTTAGAACTCCTTCTTTCGTTCTCAAGCATGAGCCATCCACAAACATGACATAATCTGATTCTTTTAAAGGCTCATCCTTTATGTCAGCTCTTGGTTTTGTGCAATATTCCAGCACATTCAGACAATCATGATCTACTTCATCTTGTTCAATTATACTCTCTTCATCTGGCAATGATGTCGAAGGATTCACATTCATACATCTATCTATGGTCACATTTTCTGCACTCAAGATTACTTTTTCATACTTAGTCAGCCGACTATGTGTCATGTACTGTGTTTTTGTTCTTGTCAAAAGAATCTCTACTGAATGGGGAACATATACTCTCAGTGGATACCCCATCACTATACCTTCACTTTGTTCCAGACTTACACAAGTAGCAGCAACAGCTTTCAGACATCCGGGCAACGCTTTTGCTATAGGATCTAAAACAGCTGAAAAATAAGCAATTGGTCTCTTCATTGTTCCATGTTTTTGTACCAGTACTGAAAATGCACATCCATCTCTTTCACTGCAGTACAATTCAAAATCCTTTTCATAGTCAGGCATTCCTAAAGCAGGGGCCTCACACAATTTCTTTTTCAACTCTTTAAGAAAGATTTCATTTCTTCGTCATTCAATTCAAAAGGGTCTTTTACATCCTTCTTGGTCAGTTTTTGTAATGGTTTAGCAATCAAGGAAAAACCACTTATCCATTGTCGGCAATATCCAACCATTCCCAGAAACATTCTTACCTCTCTTTGCGTCATTGGTGCTCTCATTCCTTGAATCCTTTTTATTCTTTCTGTCGTTATCTTTCGCACTCCTTTCTCAATTTTATGCCCTAAATATTGGACTTCTTTTTGACAAAACTGCAATTTCGAAGGGGACACTTTATGTCCTCTTTTCTCTAGATGGTTCAGTAAAGCAATTGTATCGCTTACACATGCTTCTTTGGTTTTCGATGCCACCAATAGGTCATCGATATACTGCACCATCACTGACTTTTCTGGCATTTTCAAATCTTCCAGGGACTTCTTTAAAATCTGATTAAAGATTGAGGGGCTTTCTGTATACCCCTGAGGAATTCGGCACCATGCCAAAATACGCTCTCCGAACCGGAACGCAAATAATGGCTGGCTATCTGGATGTAAAGGAATAGAGAAAAATGCGTGACACAAATCTATCACTGTGTACCACTCAGCTTCATGTGGAATTTGGTATAAAATTACTGCAGGGTTTGGCACTATTGGACAACAAGGTACAACTATTTTGTTGACCTTTCTCAAATCCTGTACTATTCTATATGTCCCGTTTGGCTTTTTCAGTCCCATAATAGGTGAATTACATGGACTGCTCATTATTTCTTTTAGAATTCCCTGTTCGATCATTTTATTTATTACAGGAGTTATTCCTTCAATTATTTCTGGAGTCAATTTATACTGTGGCGTATTTGGGTAAGTTGTTCCTTCTTTTACTGTTACTTTTACGGGATCTACTTCTTTCATCAATCCAATATCTTCTCCTGTAAAATCCCACACATTTTCTTTCACTGCATTTTTCAGTTCTTTTGGAAGTTTTTCTGCATCAAATGCAGGAAACAAACCATTCATTTCAGGTTCCTGATTCATCAATGTTACTTTATACAATACATCTTCATCTGGGGTCTGAAACCCAATTCCATCTGGCGTACAATAAATTGTGCAATTCATTTTGCACAAAAGGTCACGACCTAAAAGATTTACGGGACTACAATCGCACACTACGAATCTATGCATTTTGCTAAAAGAACCAATTTTTACTTCCACTAATTCAGTAAGTGGTGTTTTAATCTGCTGATTCGCTACTCCAACTACTTGGATGTATTCACCTGAGAGAGGAAGGTTTGGAATTTCCACTGATCTAACAGTAGAACGGGTAGCTCCAGTATCGACAAGGAATGTTACATTTGCACCATTCACTTCTCCATCCACAAAGGGACCAGACTGATCTACCTCTAGAGTTGCGCCAAGTACGCACTCTTTTCCCTCTCCTAGGCACCGTCAGAAACTTTCATCCGACTCATCCTCACTCTGTCGCAACCAATACTGAGAAATGTTAGCTGCTCGCGGCAACTGTGTTACCTGCTCTCCTCCGTAGAATCCTGTTTCTGTACTGTATCTTTGCTGGTTAACAGTGTTGGGAAGTGGTGGTTGTGGCACCTGACCTTGTTGAACAACTACCTCATTCTGCACCTGTGGAGTTAATGATTGATTTTCCGGATTAGGTTTAGGTGGGAACTTACACTTGTTTCTCCAATGCCCTAATTTTCCGCAATTATGACATGGCCATTTTTTCTTTGCCTCTTCTAGACTCATTTGACCTTTCCCTTTACCTATGTTAGGTCGGGATTTATTCTGTCCTGTTTCATTCCCACTATTATTATCCAATTGAGCTTGTTGCTTCTCTGCCACTTTCACCTGTGCCCACATTGCCTTCTCTTTCAATTTACGCTGTCTACTCTCAATATCATCACTACAATACTTAGCATACCTTAGTACCTCATCTACCGTGCCATTTTGCCAGTTAATCATATGTTGTTTAATCATTTCACTAATCTCTGGTTTCAGTCCAAACACAAATCTATATACGAAATGACTCATATCTTTTTCACTCAACTCCTCATATTTACTATACTGCTTGAAAACCAACAACAACCTCTCATAATAGGCATGTACAGACTCCTTACTTTCCTGTGCAGTTCTATCAATTTTTACCCAATCTGTTTCTTTAGGAGGAATCTTATTTTTCAAAAAGGTAATCACCTTATCGTACTTCCTCATCACCTCAGGACCTGGAGCTCCTGTCTTAGGATCTCTTGGATATTCTGTAGTTGGCCAGTCAACTGTAATTTTACACTCAGACCACAAATCAGTTGGCACCACTATGTCAAACAATCCATCTAAATCTATCCACAACACTTTTGAAACCTTCACAAACCTCTCCACTTGTCGGTACCATTCAACTGGTTTCTCTCTCAGCTTTGGGAACTCATTTGTAAATGACAGTATATCTTGTCTAGTCCAGGGAACATGCACATAACTACCACCTGGAGTTTCTCTCATAGGGTATTCTCTTGCAACAGGTTCTTTTTCAGTTATCATAAAAGCCAAAGAAGCTTTGTCTGCAGTTTTCTCATACTTTTTTGTCCATCTAACTTTCCATCTGTCCACATCACCCCATTTTCTCAGTAAAACAATTAACTCTTTTATCTGTGTCAGCCTTCCTGCTGTGTTCAAGTTTTCAATATCTTTCTCACAAACGTCTACTCTGTACGGTTTCTGCAATGTTTTCACTTTCGCAAAATCTACTCCAATTTCACTTGCTATCTCTTCTAGTTTGTCATGTAAATGTTTTGCTCTCCATGTAATAGTTTTGCACAGAAACATGATTTCATCATCCTGGTAATTTTTTAGCTTTTCTGTACCAATCGTCCCTAAAATTAATTCTTCCATGTCAATCTTTAACCTAATTACATCTAATGGTTTTTCTTCTGGTTCTTTTATTTTAAATGCCTTCATCCACTCATTTAATTCATCAGGAGTCGGACCTATAGGCGTATTATTTAGTTCTATCCAATTACCACTCTTTTCAGGGGTCACTGTTGCAGATTCTGTTACCATAGGCATTTTCCTACCATTACACTCATTCACTGTCAAATTTGTAGGTGGACTTGGTCTGTAGGTACTAGCCAAATTACTTGTACTTGCACTTGGTTCCATCCTTTCTTTTTCTCTCTGAAATTGTGAACTCATAGGAATCACTAAAGACCGTTCATCAATTTTCTGATTCTCAAAAACTGGTATTACTGGACCTATTGTTACGGGTACAGTCACAGCTTCCATGTTTTTCGTTAATTCCCTAATTTTCTCAGTCAGTTCTTTTGTTGTTCTTGCTAATTCAGTTGCATTGTCACTTTCTACTCCTTCATTTTGTGAAGTTCTTATTTGATCTTGTGACCTATTTATTTCAATTCTTTTTACCAGACTTTTATTTCGCAGTCTCTATTTGCGGCGCATTAGGTGTCACCACTGTAGAACTCTGCTGATACGGAGGGGGATTTCTATTTAGAATATCTTCCAGCAATTCATCATCCGTTTCACTCTCATGCATATATTTTTCCCTCTCCATATGTTTCTTTTTCTCAGTACGTTTTCTCTTAGTCTCTTCCTCAACTGTAAAAGCCGGAAACAAACCTCCTGTCATGTTAGCACATCTCCATCGTTTTATTCTATCCTCATGATTTACTCCCCACATTCTTCCAGGCATGAACTCATGATCCCTTAAACCTCTGAATCTCTCTCGCTCATACATCTCATCTTCCCATTCCGTCAACGCTTCAAACTGTGTCGGTCTAGGTCTAGGTTCTAGATTTGTCATTTTTTCTCTCAAATTTCGCAAAACCGCTACACTAAATGAACCATTCTCAGGGAAAGCTAATGCTCCATCATTCTTCGTATACTTTGCCCAATTTTCTAACCATATGCATGTATGATATCCATATTTCAGCATCATATGTGAAGCTGCTGATTTCGGCGGAGGAATTACTTGTCCCTCTCTAGTCACAACCTTTTTGTCTTTCTTAAAGAAATTCTTAATTTTTGTCGTCCATGACGTTCTCTCCCTTTCATACTCGTAATACGGCATGTTTTCGATTGGTTTTTCTCTTCAAACCAGCACTGTTCCGTGTACGGAACTTCAACCAATCACAGCGCGACTCACACCAACACACCAATCAGAACGATTCCCTTCGTCCGCGGACCAACCAATCCTAGCGCGGCACTTTTCTACGTCACTCCTGTCTTTGCGTTCACGTGACTAGCGCACTATCCAATCCTAGCGTGGCACTGTCGATATCACTCCTGCTCTTTTACCTCTCCTTTACAAAAATTATCGGCAATTTTCTTTTCACTGTTTCTTTGTTAGTTACAACAATTAAAACAATTCCATAGTCTGATTCGCTAAACCAAAGTGACAGCTTTGTCCTTTTACACAAGAATCCTGTATTTCCAGTAGGCAGCGCTTACCTCTACCCTACCACAGAATTATTAACTTTCGCCGATAAAGTAGCACTTCCCTCTACCTTACCCTTCTTTCAAACAAACAATAAACCCGTTTCTCTGGGGATAAGACACATGTGGAGACTATGCTCCTGAGAATTAAGGCCAGAGTTTCACAAGAAAACGTGATTTGCTATCTCAGTTACACACCTTTCGTACAGAAATCCCTAACATAACACAACCTGTGTTATTACCAAAAATTGAATTCAGACCATGTACCAAATTCCAAGTGACTTCTCTTGCCACACGTGTTCCACTTCCTACATCCCAGAAGCGTGAAAACTCACATATAACATAACGCGACTCAACATATAGTATTAGTCATCAAAATAATCAATAATCAATAATCACCAAACTAATCTATAGAAACCATAACTCTGCTACCAAGAAATCTGATGCAGCGGATACAATAAAAACTATTTTCCTCCTAGGTCACTTATCGGTCATCCAGGGGCGACTTATATTTTCTCACATCCACATGACGATGGGGCCCATAACATCGCCTATCAAACACACACACACACCTGGATTTCCTCTACACCTTTACGAAATCTATACTCCTAGGAGAAAAGAAAAAAACTAAATGAAAAATCATCATGATGTACCGCTGGAAGGAGCCGGGATACCTTATTACCTTAACCTATCGCTTTCTTAGTTATTTCTTAAGATATTCCTGCTCATTGTTTGGTCGATGGATCATCTAGTAAGAAATCAGTTCATAGTGATTAAGACCAGCTAAATCACAATAACCAATTACCAATTTCACAATCATTTAGTAAATAACCACTGAGTCGTTTGATTTAAGAATCTCAAATTTTATATAATTTTAAAGGCATGGAAAAGAATTTAGACTTTTTATTCAATTATTCATTCATTATTAATTCAAATATTTATTAAGCAAAATCAATATTATTGCAGAAAGGAAATTTTGTCATGAAGAAAACCCTAATTACCTGCCTATCTTCCTAATTTAGCCTAATGATTTCTAACCTAAGTTTAAGATTTAAAAATAACCTGATTCTCATACTCAACTGGAAAAATAAGACAGCAACAGAAACTTCAGCTCGTCAGCATCAGCTACCGCCACCCGTCTCATCTAACAGTCTTTCAGCATCTCCCGCTCAGTAAAATGGATCGATCTGGAACACCAAGCACTGGAAGCCACCAACTCCAACACCAACTACCCCTCCCACTAAGAGTAGGCCTTCTTATACCCTAATTCTAACTTTGCTAACTAAATTGTTGCAACATTAATAACGTGCTTTTCTTTCATTGGTCCACTCATTTCATTTATTCATTTTTAATCAAGTTCTCCCGGATCCAGCTTGTTCTTTTGGAATGCATTTGTTCATTTCCTTTCTCACAGTTCAAGACATGTTTCCATCCGCTTCGATCAGTACATTTGTAACTTCTTTCGATACATTCGAGAACTCTGCAGGCATTGTCCTTTCTCTTAAAACTGTTTCCCACGATTCTCTGCTGATCACCACGGCACACTATCAGTTCAATTAGGTCACATCAGCCTTGACCATTCTTGCATCCTAGCCTTTCAGCACCATCACGTGGTCAGTCTTTCTCCAACTTTTTCTCCCTTGTCATGCGTTTTCTCAGCGCATGCGTACTCTAATAAACGGCAGCCATTTTATATCGCCACTCGATTAGACTTAGAAGCACTATTTAGAAATAAACAAAACATAATTAAAATAGAGAAACATAGCCTTTTCGTTTCCCTCCCGTCATCTACGTACCCCAATTAGTTATTACCTAGCAGAAAGCAACATTTAAGCTGTTCCTTACTTACCATCACTATTGTTTTTGCAACGTCACGTTTATATTCTATGAAGCACAAATCATGCATTTATTATTTATTTAGTACGCAATTATTTTATGTTATAATTAGACACACAGACATTTGTAAATAGATTATTCGGCCCGTATACTTGCGTGTTACCCTTCCCTCACGTACATTGTTGATTAATACATTTAAACGAACATTTTCATTAATTATTTATAAAATTTGTTAGGGGTTAACATTTTTTATTTTCTCTGCTCCATCACCGGTCAGGTGCGCTTAGGTGCCTGCTACTGCAGGGGAGTAACTCCTTTACTCCAAGGGAGATTCTTCAGTCGTGCAATGATTGTGCAGGCAGTCGAAGTACTTGGTTTCTTCTTAGCAGAATCTTGTCCAGGTAAAATCTAAAGTCCTGTAGCCAGGTATCCCACTTTATACCCACAGGAAAGGGTTGGAAAGATTCTGGGGACCCTCCTAGGGGAGGGGCAGGACAGAGGGGTGGCTACACCCATGTCCTTTGTCCAGTTTTGCACCAGAGCAGGAGCCAATGGCTCCTAGAACTGGTTTGAGCTGGACTATGCACAGGGACACCAAATGTGCCCCCAGTGCAGACTTTCTGGCACTCTCAGAGTGCACCCACCCAGCCCCAATACACTAAACCCTGTCTGGGAGGTGGTCACACCTCCCTGTGACAGGATGCCTATTGTCATGCCTTCCTCTGCTCAAGCTTGGCACAGCAGCAGGAGAGCAGAATCGTGTCTGTGGCTGGCAGCGTCCATTTTGTGCTGCCCAGGTCGAGAAAGCTGGTACCGGGTAGACCGGTGACCTACAGTAGTGGTTCTAGAAGGGTGGAATCATACCTCCCACACCAGTTACTGGTGTGGAGGTATGATTCCAAGGTGTTTGACACCAAACACGACATGTTTCTAAGCAGCCGTTTTAAAGTTAGCATTTACCGCGAGGTTATAATGCAGCTTAACCTATATGTCTGGCTGCATCACTGACAACCCCAGAGAATGGTCTCTGAAGGCTGCAGAGGGGCTCTGCTCATGCAGGGGCACCCTCTCACGTAAAACCCCGCACCCTGCCTTCAGGATTGATAAGGCCTGCCATAGGGGTGACTGATAGGTTTTTAAGTGTAGTGATTTAGATAGATATAGTGAACCTATATCTAAGTAAGTGGTGCAAGCATCAGCTTACACAGGCTGCTGTAGCAGACCTGTGGTGTCATTTTGAATGGCCTCTCATGGGTGGCATAATACATGCTTCAGCCCATGGGAGGCCTCTGGGGCACCTATGCCCTGGGTACATGGTGTACCATATACTAGGGACTTCTAAGGGTACCCCAGTATCCAATCTGGAGTGTATCTAAAGTACATACATAGCAATTTAAGGGATAAAGCAGATAGACTGGGGTCCTGGATAGCAGGATCCCAGTCAGACTAGTCCAAAAACAGTGAGACATCAGCAAAAAGTGGGGGTAACCATAAGAAGCAGATCCTACTTTCCTACACAACCCCCCCCCCCAAACGCAAGGACATTAAACTAACCTTGACCAGTTGAGTCTTCATGTTCAAAGTGGAAATATCTGGAGAGTCCATCTGCATTGGCATGGTTACTCCCAGGTCTATGTTCCACTGTATAGTCCATCCCCTGTAGGGAAATGGACCACCTCAAGAGTTTGGGGTTTTCACCCTTCATCTGTTTTAGCCATAAGAGGGGATTATGGTCTGTCTGAACCATGAAGTGAGTGCCAAACAGGTATGGCCTCAGCTTCTTCAGAGCCCAAACCACAGCAAGGGCTTCCCTCTCAATAGCTGACCAACGTTTCTCTCTGGGGTCAGCCTTCTGCTTATGAAATCTACTGGCTGATCCTGACCCTCCTCATTCAGTTGTGATAACACAGCCCCTACCCCCAATTCAGATGCATCTGTTTGAACAATGAATTGCTTGGAATAATGAGGGCTTTGCAGAATGGGAGCAGTGCACATGGCCTGCTTCAGGTCATCAAATGCCTTTTGACAGCTAACTGTCCACTGAACTTTCTTAGGCATTTTTTTGAAGTTAAGTAATTCAAAGGGGTCACTATGGAGCCATATCCTTTGACAAACCTCCTGTAGTACCCAGTCAGGCCCAAGAAAGCTCTGACCTGAGTCTGGATAGTTGAAGCAACCCAATCCATGATGGTTTGGATTTTGCTCTGCAATGGTTGAACCTGGCCTCCACCCACAAGGTGGACCAGGTACACAACCTTACTCTGCCCTATCTGGCACTTGGTGGCCTTGATACTGAGGCCTGCCTTCTGCAGGGCCTCCAGAACATTTCTCAGGTGGACCAGGTGATCCTCCCAGGTGGAGCTAAAGACAGCAATATCATCAAGATAAGCTGCACTATAGGCTTCCAGACCTGTGAGAACTTTATTCACCAGCCTTTGAAATGTGGCAGGTGCATTCTTCAAGCCAAAAGGCTTCACCACAAATTGGTAGTGCCCACTAGGGGTTGAAAATGCTGTTTGTGGTTTAGCTTCCTCAGCTAATCTGATTTGCCAGTAACCAGCTGTCAGGTCAAATGTACTTAGGAATTTGGCAGAGGCCAAAGTGTCAATAAGTTCATCTGCCCTTGGAATTGGATGATACCAAAGGGGATGATGGACGGAGCGTTAGAGCAAATCAAACACTCACCCCCAGTCAACTGATCTGGGTTTAATCCATCATCATTCTTTAGCTCACTCCACCACCCCAGTTCAGATATGGCCATATGCAAATCAGTCTGACCCTGTGCCTCATGGGAACAGTCCAGCCCGAACTGCCAAGCCATGTCTTCCCTGGACCGGAAACAAGCATCCTGGGACCGGCTTCGGGTTCAAAACCCTCATCAGCCAGGCTATCTTGAATCCAGTGGTAAAGTGAGCAAGGGACCCACGTCTGGGCATACCCTGCCAACTTAGGGCGAACAAAGCGATACCAAAGGGGATGATGGACGGAGCGTTAGAGCAAATCAAACACTCACCCCCAGTCAACTGATCTGGGTCATCCCCTTTGGTATCGCTTGGAATTGGATGAGCATCAGTCCTAGTGACTTCATTGAGTCCCCTGTAGTCAACACAGAACCTCATCTCTCTCTTACCACCCTGGGTGTGAGGTTTTGGTACTAAGACTACTGGGCTAGCCCAAGGGCTATCTGAGGGCTCAATCACTCCCAGTTCCAACTTTTTCTGGACTTCAGTCCTGATACAGTTCCTGACATGATCAGGTTACCTGTAAATCTTATTTTTAACAGGCAGACTGTCACCTGTGTCCACCTCACGTGTACACCAGGTAGTCTGAATTGGAGTCAGTGAAAACATGTGTCTGTACTGATTGAGGACCTTCCTGCAATCAGACTGTTGCTGTTCAGTGAGGCTGCCTGCCAAGGCTACACCATCCACTGAACCATCATCAGGGTTCTGTGAGAGGAGGTCAGGGAGTGAATCACTCTCTTCCTCCTGTCCCTCATCAGTAGCCATGAGCAAGCCCATGTCTGCCCTGTCCACATATGGCTTGAGCCTGTTCACATGGAGCACCTTGTGGGGGCTCCTGGGAGTTCCAAGGTCCACCAGGTAGGTAACCTCTCCCTTCTGCTCAAGAATGGTATGGGGCCCACTCCACTTGTCTTGGAGAGCTGCTGGGGCCACAGGCTCCAACACCCATACCTTCTGTTCTAGCTGATACACAGTCAAAACAGCCTTTTGGTCATGCCAGGCCTTTTGCAATTCCTGGCTAGCTTCAAGGTTTTTGGATGCCTTCTTCATGTACTCAGCCATCCTGGAGCGGAGACCAAGTACATAGTCCACTATTTCCTGTTTAGGTGGTTTGAGAGGTAACTCCCATCCCTCCTTAACCAAACATAAGGGACCCCTAACTGGATGTCCAAAGAGAAGTTCAAAAGGGCTGTAGCCAACCCCCTTCTGAAGAACCTCTCAGTAGGCAAAGAGAAGGCAGGGCAAAAGGATATCCCATCTACGCCTGAGCTTGTCAGGGAGACCTTTTATCATGCCCTTGAGGGTTTTGTTGAATCTCTCAACTAACCCATTGCAGTGTGGGTGATAGGGTGTGGTGAATTTGTAATTCACTCCACACTCCTTCCACATAGCAGTAAGATAACCAGACATAAAGTTTGCACCTCTGTCTGATACTACCTCCTTAGGGAAACACACTCTGGAAAAGATTCCCAGGAGGGCCCTGGCCACAGCAGGAGCTGTGGTGGTCCTAAGGGTATTGCCTCTGGATACCTAGTGGCATGGTCCACCACCACTAGTATGAACCTGTGTCCAGATGCAGTTGGAGGATCCATGGGACCAACAATGTCAATCCCAACCCTCTCAAAGGGAACCCCCACCACAGGTAGTGGTATCAGGGGGGCCTTTGTAGTACCACCTGCCTTACCACTGGCTTAGCAAGTGATACAGGCGCGACAAAACTCATTTGTGTCTTCTGACATGTGAGGCCAGTGAAAGTGAGGGACAAGCCTGTCCCAGGTCTTGCTTTGGCCTAAGTGTCCAGCTAAGGGGATGTCATGTGCCAGTGTTAATAGGAAGCCTCTAAACTTCAGAGGTATAACCAACCTCCTGGTAGCACCAGGCTTGGGGTCTCTACCCTCTGAGTATAGAAGTCCATCATCCCAGTAGATCCTCTGGGACCCACTGGCACTCCCAGCAGCCTCAGCAGCAGCTTGCTGTCTGAGGAGTTCAAGAGAGGGGCAGTTCAGTTGCTCCTGGCTCAGCTCTGCCCTGGAAGGGCCCCCTGTCCCCAAGAACTCAACCTGGTCAGGTTCAAGTTCCTCTGAGACAGTTCCTTCACAGGGACTGAGATCATCTCCCTCAGTAGACTGATCCTTACTCTGAGGCAGGGGGGAAGACACTGCCTTACCCCTACTGCTCCTTCTCTTGGAAGGCACCTGGTCCATCACTTCAGGATCCAGCGCCTGTCCAGTGGAAGACATTTTTGCCTGTGACCTAGTCATGGCAAACACATCTGCAGGGATGCCCAACATTTCTGCATGTGTCCTGAGTTCCACTTCAGCCCAAGCTGAAGTCTCCAAATCATTGCCCAACAAGCATTCCACAGGGAGGTCTGAGCTAACCACAACCTTCTTAGGGCCAGTTACCCCTCCCCAGGTGAAATTCACAACTGCCAAGGAATGGTCTGTCCTGACATTGCTAGCATTGGTCACTTGGTACATCTCACCAAGTATGATCTGGTCAGGGCCCACAAGATCTTTTGTCACCATTGTGATACTTGCACCTGTGTCCCTGTATGCCATGGCCTCCTTACCATTGATCAAAGGCTGTTGTCTGTACTTGCCCAGGTTACTGGGACTTACAAATAAGGAGGCAATATCCATGCCTCCATCACAGACCAAAACAGCCTGAGTTGGAATTCTGACTAGGCCAGAACCCATCTCAGATCCCAAGGTTAACCCTACTATTCCCTTGTTCTGTGTACCACCACTTGAGACTGTGCTAGGGGGGACAGTTGCCGTAGGGGCAGTGGTGGTAGGAGTGTAATCCTTGGCCCTTGGACAATTGGCATCCTTTATCCAATGGGTCTTCTCTTTACAGATATGACACCAAGGTTTCCTTTTGCCTTTACCCTTGTTAGATTGTGACTCCCCCCCAGATGCAGGTTTTTGGGGGCCTTGTGAAGACTTCTGGTCTTTACCCTTCTCCCCAACCTTATCTGGAGTTTTAGCATCTTCCTTCTTTTGGTCACCACCTTGATTCTGAGTTTTCTGCTTCACCCTGGTCCTGACCCATTTGTCTGCCTTCTTACCCAATTCTTGGGGAGAGGTCAGATCAGAATCAACCAAGTACTGATGCAACAACTGGTTTTGGCAATTATTAAGGATCTGCTCCCTCATAATTAAATTGTACAATCCCTTAAAATCATTCACTTTACTGCCAAGTAACCAGCCTTCCAGAGCCTTAGTAGCACAATTTACAAAGTCTACCCAGTCCTGAATCTGTGTCTTCTGGGTGTCTCTGAACTTAATCCTGTATTGTTCAGTGGTTAAGCCAAACCCATCAATGAGAGCACTCTTCAGGACTGAATAATTGTCAGCATCCTCTTCTCTAACAGTGAGGAGCTTATCACTACCTTTGTCAGCAAAGGAGAGCCACAAGATAGCTGCCCACTGCTCCTGAGGGACCTTTGTACCTTACAGGCCCTCTCTAGTGCAGTTATCCATTTGTGGATGTCATCCCCACTCTGGTAGGGAGGGACTATCTTGTTCAGGTTCCTATGATCATGAGTATACTCCTTAACCCTAGGGACACTGTTGCTGCCACCATGGGACTCTAGTCCCAATCTCTTTGTTGCTCTCTGGAGCTCTAGGGATTCCCTGTCTAGGACCAACTGCTCCTTCTTGAGCCTAAGCTTGATTTTCTCAAGCTCCAGAAGTTGGCACTGTCTCTCATAAGATAGAGAAAACAAAAGGGGGTATTAATTAATCACAGGGTACGGAATGGCGCTATACCAAATTGCGTGTAGTCAATAACGTACAGTGAATGCGGTACTACAGGTGAGGGGGAAACCCCTAAACCCTCAATTCTGGACAAAGGTCCGTATATAAACAAAAGCAAGCCCCGTGCACACGCATATATGTGAAAAAATGGTACAGATAAGTAGTATGATCAGTAGGTATGAAAGACAATAGAATTCTTCTTGTTTGGTTGTTGATTTTAATGATGTGTTGTTTCTTGAACCAGCCAACACGTGTTTCGTCAATGGGGTGTGATACCCTTGACTTCTTCAGGGCTGTAGCGAAGTGTGATAAACCTTGGACCTTGCGACTGGTGATAATTCCAACCCAGTGGGACCTAAGGTATAGCTGCGGTGAAGAAAAACTCTTCTGATTGATAATCTTTGTATCTTATATGTAAGAAAATGCAGTATATTCTCAAAACCGGTATCTCTCTCATGTGATATTAAGCCACGTTTCTATATTGGCTACAAATGACTCGTGTATGCAAGAACAATTAAACACGGCACCATCCGCCGAAAATTGAAGCTCAGGCGAGTGCACCCTGCTCCTCTCGTGTGTCCGGGACCGCGTCTGAACCGGTTGTCGAGGGAGACGCAACCCGGAAGTGGGTTTAAAAAAAATTTGGACATAGAAAACAACTAGAGCGCTGAAACAGGGGTAAGACGAGTGGTGTCGCTGCATGATGAACGTGATTAGGCATGCGGTGTGTTTAGTCATTACGCATGCAATTCTACGTAAGGTTTGACCCGATCATCCCATAAGAGGAAAGTTTTTGGTTGAGTAAATAAAGGGCAAAGACAGATAAAAAGTATCTAGTAAAAAGCGTAATACGCTAATGCTGAAAAATGACTGACAGCGCTGATCTCTTGTGATAGTACATCATTAGTAAAATTGGAACTCGGATCGTAACACATGTTGTAACAACGGACGACTGGGTATAATCAAAAGATTATCTAGCGTATACAAGATATTGAAAAGTGACCAAGTTTTTTTAAATTTCATGAAAACGCCATGGTGATAAGTACAAATTTTGAGGTGGTCATCGACCTTAGTTTAACATCAAGGGAGGCAGTCTTACAAGATTGAACATAGGTTGCACAGGAATTATTTTGAAAGGCAACAGTCCTCAAATGGTAAATGTTCACAAGTTATATATACAAATTGTTAAAAAGCGAAAAATACATAGATCTTACTATTACTGTAAAGCATGTCGTGTGACCAGGATGACGTCACAGACGGAGGGAAAGAAACATTGTATGCGGGACAAATAGAATCATGAAGTGGTCCTGTCCATACAGTTCTGTATATAATAATAATTGTAGAACAATGTGCTTTCAAACTCCGAGGAAGTAGTGCATCTCTCGGTCACTATTGAGACCCTGCTCGTGAGATTTCAAACGCATTATCCAAAATGCCTCAGAACGTCTCAAACGTAGTTCTCTGTTACCCCCTCTGGGATTGTGTTCAGTCACGTCGATTCCATAGAAATGGAATTGTTTATGTGCACTCTGAGAGGGACATTCCCAAATATGTAATGCCATAGGGTATCTGGGGTCCTGTTGTTTGAGAGCTCGGACGTGCTCTCCTATCCTCTCCTTAAGGGTCCTGATAGTACTGCCCACGTATTTTCCGCCACACATACATTCAAGAACATAAACAACAAATTTTGTGTTACAGTTTATGTTGTGTCTGATGTCATAGGTCCTGTCGGGACTAGAGAAATCTTTCTTCCGGTCATATGCCCATCTGCAGACACCACAGGAGCCACACTTATAGAAGCCCAACGTCCGTGGTGTGAGCCATGTGTCCATGTTTTGTAATTTTGGATAGCTTTCGAGTCAGGGTAGGCTGCTACCGCGTGATACACACCATAGACATGGACAGGGACAAAATAGCTGAAGAGCTTTTTGAGAATCTAGCCAAGGGAAGCACCATCAGTATCAGCACGGGGGTGTCAACCCCCAACGTAGAGAAGGTCTCAGGGAGAAATTTCTTAGACTAGAAAGACTTAAAAAAAAGTGAAAATTCAAAGTGGTGGGACGGAGCCACACTGAAACATTATTTACGTTTAAATAGGGTTCCGAGGGGTTTGAGATCACAAATTTTCCCAACTTACGATGATCTATAAGAGGACCTCCTCCAACAATGGGAGGACACACTTACTACCAACTCACAAACATTGTTGGGTATTCTAATCGAGAATGCCGATAGAAAAGTTACTAAACTCCTGATAGAAATTACACAACTGGAGAAGTAGATCAGGGATTTAGACCTAAAAGATGCCACTGAGAAAAACTATGCTATACTGAATGAAATTCTAGCTAGACATCAGAATGACATCAAAGACAGAAAGGCCAGGAAACTAAAGCGCGATGAATATGACTATAATGAAGGGAGAGTCTTCACTTTTGCAAAAAAGTATGATCAATTGTTCCAAACAGGGCAGGAAACAACAAAAACCAATAGACAAAACACAATTTCAATATCCTCCAGTTCTACTTCTCTGAATGCACCTCTCACTAGCGACAGTGAGGCCGATAACGCTGGCACCTCTTCAGATAACAGGCAGGGCATTGCTTCCTCTTTTTTACGCGAGGTACAGAGAATACGGAAGGGAAACAGGACACAACCCAGACGCACAAATCCAGACATAAGACCCGTAGAGGAACGAGATCAGGGAAAAGAAGATTACAAAAAGAAACTCAGATCAGGGGACAACAGGAACTAGTTAACACTGTTGACAAAGGGGTGGAAGTCATAAATCTCTCATCCACAATACTTAGTGATGATATAATGTCTCTTCTTGAGAAAGGTTTGAGTTATAATCCTAAGGACGAGGGTGATGTTTGCAGAACTAAGATTGACATCTTTAGGTTTGTAAGAAATTTAAAACTAAAAACGTTTTTCAACACTAATCCTGCACCAAATAAAAGAAATGGGAATATCCCAACTGGCTTTCTATCCAATGCTCTGAGTATTCAAGATGTGCATGACACCCACCTACTCTTATCACTAACCGACACAGAGGATACACCACTCCGCATGGACACACTGTTACAGGAACTGGATGTACACATAGACTACACTATGAACAGTGGTTTAAAGTACAAATCTAAATGGACACCCACCTGAACAAGTGGTAACGCTATAGACATGTATCACAAACTAGTCCTAGAGGACATAGACAAATTTGATGACAGGAGAAGAAAGCAGAAAATAAGACACATTGACAATCTCCAATCTGGAGAGCGGATAGATCTTAAGAAACTGACCACTGACAATGACATAATCATCAGAGAGGCAGACAAGGGAGGCAATGTGGTGGTAATGGACAGGACACATTATAATCATGAGATTCTCACACAACTTCAGGATGTAACCTGTTATGAATGCCTCACCCATAATCCTATTGGTCCGTTAACCATCAAAATTAACAAATGTCTTGTCGAATGGCACAATGAGGGCCTCATTAATCTTGATGAATTCACATATTTGAAAGTTTTTAGACCTCATTATCCATGCATCTATACACTCCCCAAAGTACATAAGCACCTAGCTTTCCCCCCTGGTAGACCAATTGTGGCGGGAATAGGGGGTCCCACTGAGCGTTTAGCTGAATAGGTTGATCTTTTCCTTGGACCTCTAGTCCAAAATCTCCCATCATATATCAGGGATACAAAGCATTTACTTAGTATTCTGGCCGATTTTACATGGGAAGAGGGCATGACCCTGGTTACACTAGATGAAGTTTCACTCTACACCAGTATCAAACCAGACTTGGGTTTGAAGGCGATCCAACATTTCCTACACAAAAGATCAGCCTCTCAGTGGCAACATACAAATATGCTGCTGGCCATGATTAATTTGATTCTTGATAACAATGTTTTTCTTTTTGAGAGACAGTGGTACAAACAGAAAAGAGGTGTTGCCATGGGCTCTAAATTTTCACCCAGCTTCGCAAACCTCTTCATGGGCCGTTTGGAAGAAGATTGGATATGGGGTGTAGGAGGCAGCCATTTCAATGAATCAATCATATACTGGGGACGTTACATTGACGATTGTCTTTTGATATGGACAGGAACACAAGAGAAATTAGCTAACTTCTATACATACTTGAACTCAAATATATATGACATGCAGTTCACACATCAAATGAGCACACAGAGCATCACCTTTCTCGATATTGAAATCTACATCAGTCACAACACTTTGCAGACCCGCCTTTTCCGCAAAGACACCGCGTGCAACTCTATATTGCATGCTAACAGCGCCCATCCCCCTCACCAGATCTGCGCTATCCCCTTTGGTGAGTTTACCAGAGCTAAGCGTAATTGCAGTAGTGACCAGGATTTTGAAAATTGCCTATCAGCAATGAAATCAAGATTCAAACACAGGGGTTACACACATTGGAATCTTGCAAAGGCAGAAACCAGAATCAGGCATACACAACGGGAAGACACCATCCGTGATAAAGCGCAGAAGACAGAGAACACGACAGTAAGACATAACAGAATTTAATGATTTCAGTGGAGCACTTTCCAAGAGTCTTAATAAACATTGGAAATTGCTCACTAATGACACTACACTAGCGGAACAAATCAACAGAAGACCACAAATCACCTACAGGAGGGGCAGAACACTTAGAACAAGGTTAAGTCCAAGCTATCCGAAATTACAAAACATGGACACATGGCTCACACCACGGACGTTGGGCTTCTATAAGTGTGGCTCCTGTGGTGTCTGCAGATGGGCATCTGACCGGAAGAAAGATTTCTCTAGTCCCGACAGGACCTATGACATCAGACACAACATAAACTGTAACACAAAATTTGTTGTTTATGTTCTTGAATGCATGTGTGGCGGAAAATACGTGGGCAGTACTATCAGGACCCTTAAGGAGAGAATAGGAGAGCATGTCCGAGCTCTCAAACAACAGGACCCCAGATACCCTATGGCATTACATATTTGGGAATGTCCCTCTCAGAGTGCACATAAACAATTCCATTTCTATGGAATCGACGTGACTGAACACAATCCCAGAGGGGGTAACAGAGAACTACGTTTGAGACGTTCTGAGGCATTTTGGATAATGCGTTTGAAATCTCATGAGCAGGGTCTCAATAGTGACCGAGAGATGCACTACTTCCTCGGAAATTGAAAGCACATTGTTCTACAATTATTATTATATACAGAACTGTATGGACAGGACCACTTCATGATTCTATTTGTCCCGCTTACAATGTTTCTTTCCCTCCGTCTGTGACGTCATCCTGGTCACACGACATGCTTTACAGTAATAGTAAGATCTATGTATTTTTCGCTTTTAACATATTGTATATATAACTTGTGAATATTTAACATTTGAGCACTGTTGCCTTTCAAAATAATTCCTGTGCAACCTACGTTCAATCTTGTAAGACTGCCTCCCTTGATGTTAAACTAAGGTCGATGACCACCTCAAAATTTGTACTTATCACCATGGCGTTTTCATGAAATTTAAAAAAACTTGGTCACTTTTCAATATCTTGTATACGCTAGATAATCATTTTGATTATACCCAGTCGTCCGTTGTTACAACATGTGTTACGATCCGAGTTACAATTTTACTAATGATGTACTATCACAAGAGATCAGCGCTGTCACTCATTTTTCAGCATTAGCGTATTACGCTTTTTACTAGATACTTTTTATCTGTCTTTGCCCTTTATTTACTCAACCAAAAACTTTCATCTTATGGGATGATCGGGTCCAACCTTACGTAGAATTGCATGCGTAATGACTAAAGACACTGCATCCCTAATCACGTTCATCACGCAGCAACACCACTCGTCTTACCCCTGTTTCAGCGCTCTAGTTGTTTTCTATGTTCAAATTCTTTATAAACCCACTTCCGGGTCGCGTCTCCCTCGACAACCGGTTCAGAAGCGGTCCCGGACACACGAGAGGAGCAGGGTGCACTCGCCTGAGCTTCAATTTACGGCGGATGGTGCCGTGTTTAATTGTTCTTGCATAAACGAGTCATTTGTAGCCAATATAGACAGGTGGCTTAATATCACACGAGAGAGATACCGGTTTTGAGAATATACTGCATTTTCTTACATATAAGATACAAAGATTATCAATCAGAAGAGTTTTTCTTCACCGCAGCTACACCTTAGGACCCACTGGGTTGGAATTATCACCAGTCGCAAGGTCCAAGGTTTATCACACTTCGCTACAGCCCTGAAGAAGTCAAGGGTATCACACCCCATTGACGAAACACGTGTTGGCTGGTTCAAGAAACAACACATCATTAAAATCAACAACCAGACAAGAAGAATTCTATTGTCTTTCATACCTACTGATCATACTACTTGTCTGTACCGTTTTTCCACATATATGCGTGTGCACGGGGCTTGCTTTTGTTTATATATGGACCTTTGTCCAGAATTGATGGTTTAGGGGTTTCCCCCTCACCTGTAGCACCGCATTCACTGTACGTTGTTGACTACACGCAATTTGGTATAGCGCCATTCCGTACCCTGTGATTAATTAATACTAGGCCTGGGGGGTAAATTCTGCTCTGCTTGCGAAATTTGCGGAATTTTGGCAATTCCGCGTTCCGCGGAGAACGCCGAATTGCCGAAAATTCCGCGATCCGCTGCGTAGTGGAATTTTTTCCTTCTTCGCACTTTCAAAATGCGTGTTCGCGCGCGCGGGAGCGACTTACCGGGATCCCTGCATTTGCCGACGAGTTTTCCTATCCGTTTGCGTGTGCCACGAGATTTTGATAGCCGGCCGTGCGATCACGCGAGAGTGTGCGATCGCGAACACGTCATTCAGACGCGCCATCGGACATCCGCGTTCGCGAACAGGAAACACGCATCGCGAGCGGGCGGGACAAGTGAAACAAGATTGCCGCGCCAATTGGCGAACGCATGGGTAAGTTCGCGAGATATTTCCCCCCGAGCACGCAAATAGCGTCCCCGAACAGGAAAAACGCATCGCGAACGGGCGGAACAAGCAATTAAACGTGCTTGCGGAATTCTGCGGAGCTCGCGGAGATTTTTTACCGTTTCACGGAACTTTGCGTAACGCGACTACGCAAATTCCGCCCACCCCTAATTAATACCCCCTTTTGTTTTCTGTAAGACTTTCGAGTCAGGGTAGGCTGCTACCGCGTGATACACACCATAGACATGGACAGGGACAAAATAGCTGAAGAGCTTTTTGAGGATCTAGCCAAGGGAAGCACCATCAGTATCAGCACGGGGGGTGTCAACCCCCAACGTAGAGAAGGTCTCAGGGAGAAATTTCTTAGACTAGAAAGACTTAAAAAAAGTGAAAATTCGAAGTGGTGGGACGGAGCTACACTGAAACAATATTTACGTTTAAATAGGGTTCCGAGGGGTTTGAGATCACAAATTTTCCCAACTTACGATGATCTAGAAGAGGACCTCCTCCAACAATGGGAGGACACACTTACTACCAACTCACAAACATTGATGGGTATTCTAATCGAGAATGCCGATAGAAAAGTTACTAAACTCCAGATAGAAATTACACAACTGGAGAAGGAGATCAGGGATTGAGACCTAAAAGATGCCACTGAGAAAAACTATGCTATACTGAATGAAATTCTAGCTAGACATCAGAATGACATCAAAGACAGAAAGGCCAGGAAACTAAAGCGCGATGAATATGACTATAATGAAGGGAGAGTCTTCACTTTTGCAAAAAAATATGATCAATTGTTCCAAACAGGGCAGGAAACAACAAAAACCAATAGACAAAATACAATTTCGATATCCTCCAGTTCTACTTCTCTGAATGCACCTCTCACTAGCGACAGTGAGGCCGATAACGCTGGCACCTCTTCAGATAACAGGCAGGGCGTTGCTTCCTCTTTTTTACGCGAGGTACAGAGAATATGGAAGGGAAACAGGACACAAACCAGACGCACAAATCCAGACTTAAGACCCGTAGAGGAACGAGATCAGGGAAAAGAAGATTACAAAAAGAAACTCAGATCAGGGGACAACAGGAACTAGTTAACACTGTTGACAAAGGGGTGGAAGTCATAAATCTCTCATCCACAATACTTAGTGATGATATGATGTCTCTTCTTGAGAAAGGTTTGAGTTATAATCCTAAGGATGAGGGTGATGTTTGCAGAACTAAGATTGACCTCTTTAGGTTTGTAAGAAATGTAAAACTAAAAAAGTTTTTCATCACTAATCCTGCACCAAATAAAAGAAATGTGAATATCCCAACTGGCTTTCTATCCAATGCTCTGAGTATTCAAGATGTGCATGACACCAACCTACTCTTATCACTAACCGACACAGAGGATACACCACTCCGCATGGACACACTGTTACAGGAACTGGATGTACACATAGACTACACTATAAACAGTGGTTTAAAGTCCAAATCTAAATGAACACCCGCCTTAACAAGTGGTAACGCCATAGACATGTTTCACAAACTAGTCCTAGAGGACATAGACAAATTTGATGACAGGAGAAGAAAACAGATAATAAGACACATTGACAATCTCCAATCTGGAGAGCGGATAGCTCTTAAGAAACTGACCACTGACAATGACTGTGAGAAGTTGGCCTGGTATATGCTGTTCACTAATTAAAGTGGACACCTTGCACCAGAACAATTCGACTCTTATGGTTGGTAGGTTTAAGACAACCTTTATAGAAAGCTATCCTAGTGGTAGCTGTGGAGAGCAGCCTTCAGGCTAAGTCTTGGAGGAATGTAAAGCAGCTTGTTTTACCACACAATCTCTTGAATCACCAAATGAAAAGACACCACACAGGTATATATATCAAATATATATGTATTTATTAATAAACAACTCTCTACTAATCTCTTTATGAGATTAGAAGTCAGGAACATATGTACAAATCAAATATTATCAAAATAAGTTAGCACAATCAAATATCACAATCTTAGTTTGGCTAGACCTAGGTCTAGAGCAGTTAGAATCGAGGGACCCCCAAGAACCACCCCAGGTAGTTGTAGGAGACCCACAGGGGACGGACGCGGTGTCCTGGCACCGGTGCGAGTCCTGTACGAGTCTATGCGTACAGACGCGATTGAGATTTCAATGTTAAAGGTCCCTTGCGTGTTTGAGGCGAACACACCGATCGGTCCTTGTACGAGTCGAAGGACGCGGTTACAGATAGAGTTGCAAGGGAGATGGACGCGCTGTGTCTAACACAGACGCGAACCTTGTACGAGTCAGCGCACTGGAGATTTCAATGTTACAGGCCCCTTGTGTGTTCGAGGTGAACCCACCGATCGGACTCAGTACGAGTCGAAGGACACGGTTACAAATAGAGCTACAAGGGAGATGGACGCGATGTGTCTAACACAGACGCGAACCCTGTACGAGTCAGCGCAATTGTCGCACTTAGAAAATAAGAGTTTTAGGGCACTTCTAGGGTAGCCACAAGCAAGGCACTTACAGGGTAAGTAGTTCTAGGGCCCACACCCACGGGAGCACTGTAATGCTAAAGTTACCTCACCCAGGGGAGCCGGGTGCATAGGTGTCCTTTGGTGTCGGGTCGCGGCGTCGTTTTCAATGGGAGCCAGGGAAGACTTGCTGCTTGCGGCGACAGAAGAAGTGTCTGTTGGAATCCAAGCCTGGATTCGGAAGGAGGAAGACCTGAAAGCAGAGGGGACAGTGTTCAAGGGCACTTGGCAGTGACCCGGGGCAAGGAAGATGAATGCCCACCGTCATCGACAGATTCAGGTCGTTCACTGGTGTCTTGACTCTTCAACCACGAGGTCCAGGAGGCGTCGAGGATGGCCAGGAGCTGAATTCCGCGTGTCCCACAAAGTCTGCAGCTGACTGCAGTGTCGGCGACCCGATTGAAGCCAACAAGCCTTGGTAGCAGCAAGTCTTGTGGTGGAACGGAAAAGTCAATGGTGCAGACCAGCAAGGTCTGAGGAACTTACCCAGCAAGGGTGTGTCAGGGCAGGCCTGGAGCAACCAGGGGAGCCCTTTGGTGTCTTTGGAAAGTCTTCTGGGGACCCACAAGCCGGCTGGCAAGGGACCGCGAAGACGCCTCAGGAGGATTCACTCAACAGGGGCCCACGGTCACTCGGGACGGTGTAGGCCTCTGATTTTAGGAGGAATCTCTGCTGGAGGCTGGGACCACACGTGGTCCAAAGCACAAGTTCGTAGAATGTCGTGAAGGGGTTGCACTTGACAATAGTGCACGGTACCCAGGGTCTGTGGTTCCTCATTGCTCGTGGGGTCCACTTGCCTCAGCTTCACTGGGGACTCACGATGGCCTTGGAGAAGTCAGGAAATCCTCTTCCTGGGCTGCAGGGACTTCGGGCTCCGGCGAGATCGGCGTAGTTTGCGACCGTCATTGTCGTGTTTGGTGCCTGCCAAGCAGGGGAGTCACTCCTTGACTCCAAGGGAGATTCTTCAGTCTTCCAAAGGTAGTGGAACGTCGAAGGTCCGGGATTCTTCTTGTAGAGCGTCGTCCAGGGGTATCTAGTTTGGAATGCACAGGTTCCCCCTCTTATACTAAAAGAAAGGGAGGGACTAGCTCTATGACCCCACCTATGGGAGGGTCAGGGGAGTGGGTGGTTACACCTACTTCCCTTTGTCCAGTTTCACGCCAGAGCAGGGGCAGGTAGCCCCTGAGCCGGTTTGAACTGGGGTATGCACAGAGGAGCCTTCTGCTCCCCCAGTGCAGGACTTCAAAGCACTCTAAGAGTGCACCCACCCAGCCCCAATACACTAAACCCTGTCTGGGAGGTGGTCACACCCCTTGGGACAGGATATCTATTGTTGGGCTTCCTCCGCTGCGAGTGTTGGTCATCAGCAGGAGGGCAGCCCAGTGTCTGTGACTGGTGGCATCCATTTTGTGATGCCATGGCTCTGCAGGATTCTTCGTGTTTCCACAGTAGGTACATGTCTATCCCTCTAGAAGGGTGGAATGCTACCCCCACCGCCAGAACTGGCGGGGGGGTAGTATTCCAAGATGTTTGACACCAAACACGACATGTTTTGATGCAGCCATTCCAAAGTTAGCATTCTACCGCGAGGATATAATGCACTTAAGAGTATATGGTTTAACCGCATCCACAAACAGCCCCAGAGAATGGACTCTGAGAGCTGCAGAGGGGCCCTGCTCAGACAGAGGCACCCTCTCACATAGGAACCAAGCACCCTGCCCTCAGGATTGATAGGGCCTGCCTTAGGGGTGACTGATAGGTTTAAATGTGTGTGCAGGAGAGATATAGGAAACCTATATCTCAGTGAGGGGTGCTAGCACCACCTCACGCAGGCTGCAGTAGCAGGCCTGTGGTGTCAGATTTAGTCTGCTTCCCAGGGGTGGCATAATACATGCTTCAGCCCGTGATAGGCCTGTGAAGTACCTATGCCCTTGGTACCTAAGGTACCATATACTAGGGACTCATAAGGTACCACAGTATCCAATCACTAGTGCACCTAGAGTGCACTCCAAATCGTTTAGAGAGAACAGAGAGGCTGGGGCCCTGATTGGCAGGGTCCCAGCCGGACTATAGCCAGAAACCAGTGTAAACATCAGAAAAAAATTGGGGGCAACATAAGAGGCAGATCCTACTCTCCTACAATGACATAATCATCGGAGAGACTGACAAGGGAGGCAATGTGGTGGTAATGGACAGGACAGATTATAATCATGAGATTCTCACACAACTTCAGGATGTAACCTGTTATGAATGCCTCACCCATAATCCTATTGGTCCGTTAACCATCAAAATTAACAAATGTCTTGTCAAATGGCACAATGAGGGCCTCATTAATCTTGATGAATTCACATATTTGAAAGTTTTTAGACCTCAATATCCATGCATCTATACACTCCCCAAAGTACATAAGCACCTAGCTTTCCCCCCTGGTAGACCAATTGTGGCGGGAATAGGGGGTCCCACTGAGCGTTTAGCTGAATAGGTTGATATTTTCCTTGGACCTCTAGTCCAAAATCTCCCATCATATATCAGGGATACAAAGCATTTACTTAGTATTCTGGCCGATTTTACATGGGAAGAGGGCATGACCCTGGTTACACTAGATGAAGTTTCACTCTACACCAGTATCAAACCAGACTTGGGTTTGAAGGCGGTCCAACATTTCCTACACAAAAGATCAGCCTCTCAGTGGCAACATACAAATATGCTGCTGGCCATGATGAATTTGATTCTTGATAACAATGTTTTTCTTTTTGAGAGACAGTGGTACAAACAGAAAAGAGGTGTTGCCATGGGCTCTAAATTTTCACCCAGCTTTGCAAACCTCTTCATGGGCCGTTTGGAAAAAGATTGGCTATGGGGTGTAGGAGGCAGCCATTTCAATGAATCAATCATATACTGGGGACGTTACATTGACGATTGTCTTTTGATATGGACAGGAACACAAGAGAAATTAGCTAACTTCTATACATACTTGAACTATAATATATATGACATGCAGTTCACACATCAAATGAGCAAACAGAGCATCACCTTTCTCGATATTGAAATCTACATCAGTCACAACACTTTGCAGACCCGCCTTTTCCGCAAAGACACCGTGTGCAACTCTATATTGCATGCTAACAGCGCCCATCCCCCTCACCAGATCCGCGCTATCCCCTTTGGTGAGTTTACGAGAGCTAATTGTAATTGCAGTAGAATCCATGATTTTGAAAATTGCCTGTCAGCAATGAAATCAAGATTCAAACACAGGGGTTACACACATTGGAATCTTGCAAAAGCAGAAACCAGAATCAGGCATACACGACGGGAAGACACCATCCGTGATAAAGCGCAGAAGACAGAGAACACGACAGTAAAACTTATAACAGAATTTAATGATTTCAGTGGAGCACTTTCCAAGAGTCTTAATAAACATTGGAAATTGCTCACTAATGACACTACACTAGCGGAACACATCAACAGAAGACCACAAATCAACTACAGGAGGGGCAGAACACTTAGAACAAGGTTAAGTCCAAGCTATCCGAAATTACAAAACATGGACACATGGCTCACAACACGGACGTTGGGCCTCTATATGTGTGGCTCCTGTGGTGTCTGCAGATGGCCATCTGACCAGAAGAAAGATTTCTCTAGTCCCGACAGGACCTATGACATCAGACACAACATAAACTGTAACACAAAATTCGTTGTTTATGTTCTTGAATGCATGTGTGGCAGAATATACGTGGGCAGTACTATCAGGACCCATAAGGAGAGAATAGGAGAGCACGTCTGAGCTCTCAAACAACAGGACCACAGATACCCTATGGCATTACATATTTGGGAATGTCCCTCTCAGAGTGCACATAAACAATTCCATTTCCATGGAATCGACGTGGCTGAACACAATCCCAGAAGGGGTAACAGAGAACTACGTTTGAGATTTTGGATAATGCGTTTGAAATCTCACGAGCAGGGTCTCAATAGTGACCGAGAGATGCACTACTTCCTCAGAGATTGAAAGCACATTGTTCTACAATTATTATTATGTACAGAACTGTATCGACAGGACCACTTCATGATTCTATTTGTCCCGCATACAATGTTTCTTTCCCTCCGTCTGTGACGTCACCCTGGTCACACGACATGCTTTACAGTAATAGTAAGATCTATGTATTTTTCGCTTTTTAACATATTGTATATATAACTTGTGAACATTTAACATTTGAGGACTGTTGCCTTTCAAAATAATTCCTGTGCAACCTACGTTCAATCTTGTAAGACTGCCTCCCTTGATGTTAAACTAAGGTCGATGACCACCTCAAAATTTGTACTTATCACCATGGCGTTTTCATGAAATTTTAAAAAACGTGGTCACTTTTCAATATCTTGTATACGCTAGATAATCATTTTGATTATACCCAGTCGTCCGTTGTTACAACATGTGTTACGATCCGAGTTACAATTTTACTAATGATGTACTATCACAAGAGATCAGCGCTGTCACTCATTTTTCAGCATTAGCGTATTACGCTTTTTACTAGATACTTTTTATCTGTCTTTGCCCTTTATTTACTCAACCAAAAACTTTCATCTTATGGGATGATCGGGTCCAACCTTACGTAGAATTGCATGCGTAATGACTAAACACACCGCATGCCTAATCACGTTCATCATGCAGCGACACCACTCGTCTTAGCCCTGTTTCAGCGCTCTAGTTGTTTTCTATGTCCAAATTCTTTTTAAACCCACTTCCGGGTCGCGTCTCCCTCGACAACCGGTTCAGACGCGGTCCCGGACACACGAAAGGAGCAGGGTGTACTCGCCTGAGCTTCAATTTACGGCGGATGGTGCCGTGTTTAATTGTTCTTGCATACACGAGTCATTTGTAGCCAATATAGAAACGTGGCTTAATATCACACGAGAGAGATACCGGTTTTGAGAATATACTGCATTTTCTTACATATAAGATACAAAGATTATCAATCAGAAGAGTTTTTCTTCACCGCAGCTATACCTTAGGACCCACTGGGTTGGAATTATCACCAGTCGCAAGGTCCAAGGTTTATCACACTTCGCTACAGCCCTGAAGAAGTCAAGGGTATCACACCCCATTGACGAAACACGTGTTGGCTGGTTCAAGAAACAACACATCATTAAAATCAACAACCAAACAAGAAGAATTCTATTGTCTTTCATACCTACTGATCATACTACTTATCTGTACCGTTTTTCCACATATATGAGTGTGCATGGGGCTTGCTTTTGTCTCTCATAAGATGATTCCCTCTTATTTGATATGGAAGTCCCTACAGAAGTTCCTGAGTGCTGAGATTCTACAGAGGGAGATCTAGTTCTCCTAGGTAAACTCTGTACTCTTCCTGGTGGAGTAAAGAGAGGGCCACTGGGTCCTTCTCCTCCACCTGAAGGAAGCTCTATGTTGCCCAGGTAAGAATCATCTTGATTCTCCTGGCCAGGGTTTGAGTCCAGGTCAAAGAAGGTTTCACTTCCTGGCCTTTCCTCATTCCCTGCCCCACCCACTCTATCTACCTCATCAGACCCTGGGGTCTTCCTAAGGTCATCCAAGAGCAAAATCTCAATGAGAAGTTGGGTGTTTGCACCTCTCCCTGTCCTCAACTTCCTAGACACACACATGGCTTTCAATTCCTGGAATGTGAGGCCATTGTACCTAGTTAGCAGAGAGCCACTGGCTTCTCCTCTAGAAGACATACTAGAGTTATGTGATGTAGGCACCTACCTAACCTAGTGGAGACTAAACTCTCTTGAGTTGGAGAAAGGGTGTGCTAGACCCTTGACTTACCCAACTCCAAGTTCAGTAGAACTTACTTATTCAAATCTTGATGTATTATTTGTGCCTAATACTTATTGGTTTTCAGTTAATCACTCAATGAGATTTATCTGGTAAAACAATAGCAAGCTTGAATCCCAACCGCTGCACACCAATGTGAGAAGGTGGCCTGGTATATGCTGTCCACTAATTAAAGTGGGCACCTTGTACCAGTCCACACGACCCTTATGATGTATGAGGTCAAAGATAACCTTTAGAAAGCTATCCTAGTGGTAGCTGTGGAGAGCAGCCTTCAGGCTTAATCTTGAAGGAATGTAAAGCAGCTTGTTTTACCAGAGTATCACCTCCTGAGAGACTAAATGAAAGGAGAACCACATAGTAGTGATATAAAAATATGTATTTATTAATATAGCACTCTCTACTAATCTCTACATGAGATTAGAACACAAAGCACACAATACTGAATCAATAGAACATTCGTAAGTAGCACAATATACAGCGGGCTCCAGGGGGAGACCGAACCATATACTAAAAAAATGGTATAACAATCACGACTTGACCAGACACAGGGCCTAGAGCATGTAGAATCGCTGGGATCCCAAGGAACCACCCAAGGCAGTGACACAGGGCGCCCACGGAGGACGGGTGCAGTGAGGAAACACGACCACGTGCTCCGTGCAACTCTATGGGAAAGTCGCGGTTGTAAAGTTACAGTTTAAGGACACTTCTACGAGGACTTCGAGCAAACCCTTTGGAACATAAGAGGTTCTAGAGCCAACACACCAGTGAGTACCGAGGTACCCGTGTTACCTATCCCAGAGGAGCCGGGTGCATAGGGGTCAAGTGGTGTCGGAAACCTTCGTCGTTTTCAATGGAGAGTTGCGAAGAAGTACTGCTGCGAGGAAGGCGAAGAGTGTCCGGTAGAATCCAAGCCTGGATTCTAGGTGATAGGAACCTGAAAGCAGAGGGGACAGAGTCTGGGTCACTTCAGGTGACCAAGGGCTCGGTAGACGAATGCCCACCGATGTCGGGTGCTTCAGGTGTGAAGAAAGGATGCTTGACTCTGCAGCCACGAGGGCCAGGAGATGTGGAGGATGACCAGGACCCGGAGGTGAGCTGTCCCACAAAGGATGTTGAGTGCTGAGGGGTCGGTGTCTGGCTGAAGCACCAACAAGCCTTGGCAAATGCAACCCAAACAGGAAAGACAAACAGGTTACGGTGTGGACCAGCAAGGTCCAGGGGACTCTCCAAGCAATGGGGAGTCAGGGCATGTCTGGCGCAATCAGGGAAGCCCAAGAACAAACAAGGTGACCCTCGCCAGGACCCACAGGCCAACGGACCAGGGATTGCGAGGAGACCTCGAGAGAATTTACAAAGCACCAGCCCACAGAGCCCTCGGTGAGTGGAGGCCGGATAGCTTCAGTGCAAATGCTGCTCGGGGTCAGGACTACACGGAGTCTAAAGCACAAGCTAAGAGATTGCCAACAAGCATATGCTTGTGCAAATGTACGCGGTGCACAGGGGATCGGGTTGCACGGTCCCCACGAGGGATACTGGTCTCAGAATTGCTGAGAGGTCAGATCAACCTCAGGGACCTTCGGGAACCCACCTCCTGTGTTGCTGAAATCTTCGCAGTCTGCAGGAGCTCTGGAGATGCAAGCTGGTCAGATGCGCTTAGGTGCCTGCTACTGCAGGGAGTAACTCCTTTACTCCAAGGGAGATTCTTCAGTTGTGCAATCGTTGTGCAGGCAGTCGAAGTACTTGGTTTCTTCTTAGCAGAATATTGTCCAGGTAAAATCTAAAGTACTGTAGCCAGGTATCCCACTTTATACCCACGGGAAAGGGTTGGAAAGATTCTGAGGACCATCCTAGGGGAGGGGCAGGACAGAGGGGTGGCTACACGCATGTCCTTTCTCCAGTTTCGCTCCAGAGCAGGAGCCAATGGCTCCCAGAACTGGTTTGAGCTGGACTATGCACAGGGACACCAAATGTGCCCCCAGTGCAGACTTTCTGGCACTCTCAGAGCACTCTCAGAGCGCACCCACCCAGCCACAATATGTTATGTTATGTTATAAGGCGCAGCTACTCAAAAGAGTGTCCCGGCGCTAGTCTGAGACCGTAGGCAAGCTTCCTGAAAGTGGACATACGAGGAAGATTAGAGTTGTTGCTGGAACATCCATGTTTTCAGTTATATTCTAAAAGTCAGTAAATCAGGCGCCTGTCTGAGTGACTTCGGCAAAAGGTTCCAGACACGGGCAACCTGTACTTGGAAAGAGCGGCCGCCGCTACGAGTGCGGAAGAACTTAGGGACAACTAACCGCTGTTGGTGAGAGGATCTTAGAGTTCGTCCCGGAACATAGTGAAGAACTCTCTTCCTGATATAGTGGGCCCCCATTCCGTGTAAAGCCTTAAACGCCAAGACTAAGGCTTTGAAATGGATTCTATAACGGATAGGAAGCCAGTGCAAGGCAATCAGGTGGGGGGAGATCCGAGCTCTGGGTCCCAACCTGAGAACTGCCCTAGCCGCCGCATTTTGGACGACTTGGGGCTTGCTTAACAAAAACTCCGGGAGGCCCAAATACAGCACATTTACATAAGCCAGCCTAGAGGCGATGAGTGCTTGAACCACAGTCTTTCTGTGCGAGAGAGATAGCAAAGGGAGAAATTTTCTGAGCATTCTCAGAAGACCAAAACAGGATCCGGCCACTGTCTGAATTTGGGTTTTCATGGATAAAGAATCATCCAGTTTCACCCCCAAATTCTTGACTGCCCTAACTGATGACTGAGGGGGTGACATATCCGCAGGCCACCATTCTTTCCATTCGTCCTGAGAAGGAGATCCGAAAAAAATAATTTCTGATTTTTCGGGGTTGCAATTTAATTAATTTAGTCTGAGCCAGGAGAAGACTTTTCTGAGACAGATTTTTATCATCTCCCCGTCGAAGTCAATGGTCATTATTTGCTCTTCTCGCATGTGAACTGCAGCTGAGTATCATCAACATAGGAAATTATTGATGCGTCACATGCTTCAACCAAGGGGGCGAGAGGTGTCATATACAGATTGAACAATGTCGGGCTCAAGATTGAGCCCTCGGAACGCCCACTTTCAGGGGCGGAATGCGCATAGCGAAAGGGGGGGACCAAACCTCTTGGCTTCTGTCCTCTAGGAATGAGGAAAACCATTTCAACACCGTACCCCCAAGGCCGCACTCCCGCAATCTCAGCAGGAGACGGTCATGGGGCACAGTGTCAAATGCTGCAGATAGGTCCAAAAGGATTAGTACAGCTCTGCCTCCTTTATCGAGTTTCTCCTTTATAGACTCCGAGACTTCAAGCAGAGCAGTCTCTGTACTAAAATTGGATCGAAAGCCGGACTGGCTCGGATGGAGAAGTTTATTGGATGCTACATAGTTGGTGATTACTGTATTGACATATTTCTCTAAGGTTTTTGCAAAAAAAGGAAGGAGTGAAATAGGTCTGTAATTAGAAGCTACTAAAGGGTCAGCGGAGGGCTTTTTCAGCCAAGGGAGTATTTTAGCACACTTCCAGATAAAGGGGACCTGTCCATTTCTTAATGATGTATTTAGTACAGTGTTAACTTTCGTATTAATAATCTCGGCAGCGGATGCGAGTATCTTCGCGGGACATGCATCTGAGGGTGAACCTGACTTGAGTCCCTTCATTATCTTCAAGGATGTCTCAGGAAGAAGGGGAGGGAACTGTGTGAGGGATGGACCGCTGTCAGAACCATTGGGAGGTAGAAACACACTGTTTGTTTTCTCCACAGGGAGTGGCTCTGTAAATGAGATTTGGATGGCAGTAATTTTCTCATGAAAAAAGGTCGCTAACTGATTAGTCTACTCTAACGTAGGGATAAACTGTGTAGCCGCTGCACTAGGCGCAGTAAATTCTTTAACAATTTTAAAAATGTCCTTACTTTTATTATCGGAGGACTCGATTTTGGATGAGAAGAAAATCTTTTTCTCCTCACCAATTCTGTTGTGGTATACTTTTAAAGCTGTTTTATAGATTTCTTTGTTCTTGGAGCTGAAGTCTTTCCTCCAAGCTCTTTCCAGGCGCTTGCAGGCGCTTTTACATTGCCTAAGGGCTTCATTAAACCACGGGGAGGAATGTCTTGCGGCTTTATGGGAGCGCGAGATTTGAGGAGCGAGTGCCCAGGTACCTCTTTTCAACCAATTTTCTAAACTGTCAGCGTCACACTCTATGATGCCACTGAGGGAGAGAGGGTGTAGAGCAAGCTCGTTATTCAGGGCCTATGGGGTAATTCTATGGAAGGGTCTGGAAATGTGGGACTGTTTCTTCTCGTGAACTTGCAGACGTCTGGTCAATTTATCTGCCCTGAAGCCGATCAGATGATGGTCTGTCCATACTAAAGGGATAGGATCCTCCATATGAATTTCCACATTCGAGAAGATTTGATCAAGGATGTGGCCTTTATTATGGGTGGGACGGTACACATACGTGGAGAGATTCATGGATTCAAGAGATTCAAACAACAAGATGGTTTCCTGCGCTGCCAGGTTGTCCATATGAGTATTAAAATCCCCTAGCACCAAAAATGATTATATCTAGGGACTAACGGTGCTATAGAGTCACTAAGGGACTTAAGGAAGTTCCCTGCATGACCCGGTGGTCTATAAATAAGCACGCCGGCCAGTGATTGGTGGGGTGAAAGTATGCAGTGGAAACCTAGACATTCCGTCCCCCCTAGACATTCCGCCCCCAGATCTTCCATAGGGACTGAGGTACAGGGGTAATCTTTATTAGTAATAATCGCAACTCCGCCCCCCATGCCCCTGACGCGGTCCTTTCTCAAAATCTGGTATCCTGGAGGGATGGCAGTTGCAATAGTGGGGTTGGATGTTTCTGTAAGCCAAGTTTCAGTCAGAAACACAATGTCTGGCTTGGACTCTTGCCAGTACAATACACTAAACCCTGTCTGGGAGGTGGTCACACCTCCCTGTGACAGGATGCCTATTGTCATGCCTTCCTATGCTCGAGCTTGGCTCAGGAGCAGGAGCAGGAGAGCAGAATCGTGTCTGTGGCTGGCAGCGTCCATTTTGTGCTGCCCAGGTCGAGAAATCTGGTACCGGGTAGACCGGTGACCCACAGTAGTGGTTCTTGAAGGGTGGAATCATACCTCCCACACCAGTTACTGGTGTGGAGGTATGATTCCAAGGTGTTTGACACCAAACATGACATGTTTCTAAGCAGCCGTTTTAAAGTTAGCATATACCGCGAGGGTATAATGCAACTTAACCTATATGCCTGGCTGCATCACTGACAACCCCGGAGAATGGTCTCCGAAGGCTGCAGAGGGGCTCTGCTCATGCAGGGGCACCCTCTCACGTAAAACCCCGCACCGTGCCTTCAGGATTGATAAGGCCTGCCATAGGGGTGATTGATAGGTTTTTAAGTGTAGTGATTTAGATAGATATAGTGAACCTATATCTAAGTAAGTGGTGCAAGCACCAGCTTGCACAGGCTGCTGTAGCAGACCTGTGGCATCATTTTGAATGGCCTCTCATGGGTGGCATAATATATGCTTCAGCCCATGGGAGGCCTCTGGGGCACCTATGCCCTGGGTACATGGTGTACCATATACTAGGGACTTATAAGGGTACCACAGTATCCAATCTGGAGTGTACCTAAAGTACATACATAGCAATTTAAGGGAGAAAGCAGATAGACTGGGGTCCTGGATAGCAGGATCCCAGTCAGACTAGTCCAAAAACAGTGAGACATCAGCAAAAAGTGGGGGTAACCATAAGAAGCAGATCCTACTTTCCTACAGGGTTCCTGGCCCCTGGACCCATTAGGGCGCGGATGAGTGCAGACGGGCTTGCTTTAGGTGCACCATTGGCGCGCCAGTGGCACGACCATGCCCTGGGCTCCATTATATGCTGCAGGGAGGAATGAACTGCTACAGCGCCAAACAATAAGGTATCTGCCTGTGTCCGAGTCCCCTCTACTGCCAGCAGAGCGTTAAAACAGCGCTTCTCACCTAAAGTGCAGAGTGCACTTAGCAGCTAAGAAAAGATTGGCAGTGAAATACACGGTAAGAGCAGCGAGTTCCCAATATCTATTGAAACAGAAATACAATTTTTTTTTTTTTTAAAGTTCCCCCCACGGCGCACTGCAAATGTAGCAGTGGGATTCAAGGTTGAATTACAGTTGTCACAGTGAGATGGTGCTGGCATGCTGCCAGTCTGCTTCCTCGGCCCTCCTAGTGTTTGGCTACTCTGGGAGTTATTGACTGACCAGCAATGCATGTAACAGCATGCATTGGAGAGGTACTTGTACCTGACACACTACAAGCAGCACTTCAAGCACCCACAAATCCATCTGCTACTTTTTTTCTGAAGATGGTCAAGAACCCAGAAAATAAATGTGTTTAGAAATGCGAGTACTGGCTGTGCGAAAACTGAAGGCCAACACTTTTTTCTACTTATAAGTACTTAAAACACTATGAACTGCAAATACTAGAATGCAGTGGGGGGCCGAGTGCTGACATGCCCCCTCTTCTATTGTATTCTGTTGTTCAAACATATTTTGATGAATGAAAAACACAACGGAATCCCTGTTTTCTCTCATTACTCGAGGGTCTTCCCCAGCTATTTTTATGATTTAATTAAGCTGCCTATGTCAGTTGTGTCTATTGTAGTGGACTAGCCGTAATGTTTCGGTTAAAAGGGCCTTAAAGTAGAATGTCTGGGGACCACTGATGTTAAGGAATAATTCAAAGATCTGTTTAAAGCTACAAAATGAAGGTGGCTGTTAATTCAATGGGGAAGGTAATGGGATTCCTGTACTACAAGTTCAGTGCACAGGAAAGGGTCCTTGTAACAGAAATGATCCTTAAAGAGGTGGGTTTACTACTCCTTTCCGAATTGGAAGAAGGATGGTGCGAGTGTTGTGAAGAGGGATGCTGTTCTAAAGCCTCGGGCTCCAGAACAGGAACATTGAATCCAGATTATTTTTATCCTCTCCCCCTGAGCCAAGAGATGCTTTGGTTTCGAGTGCTGCATAAAGCACCCTTGAGCCCAAATCGTACAGAACAAAAGCTCGTTTATCCAGATATAAACAGACAATTCTACATAACATAGTGATAGAATCATAATGTAGCCGAATAACACATATTCCGATCTTATCTCTGACCCATAGCTCAGCTTCTCATATGTATTTACTGTCGTCTCGGAGGTGCCGTTGTATTTCTTTATTTTGTTTAAACACTCTCCGGTAAGAAATACCGGTTTTTGGTGTTTGCTATGTCGCTTTTCTCACACCTTCAATGTTCTCAAAAGAGCCGATTTTTCAATGCAACTCTCAGAGCCAGGTACTTCATTGTGCAAGTGATGCACATAGTGTAAATAATTAATTGACATTTTTGTGAAAGTTGTTTACTCCAGACAAGTAAATAGGGAAAAAAATAGAAATCCTCTGGGAAGAGCCCACACTTGTACATACATAACCAAAATCTAGCTTTTAAATATTTGTGCTGCGTGAATCTTTACGGCTCGTGAATATACATATATGTATTTCAGCCTTTTAAGGATCCTCGTTTACGTGTAAGGAAATAGGTATTTAAAATTAGGCATAGGACAACACAAATGCTTGTTGCCAGGTGTAAGAAAAAAGATACATTAAAAAAATACTCTATTTTGGCTAATGTGAACAACACAATGAAAGGAAACCGAATCGTACCGACAGAGGGCGACCTAGAGCTGAGAAAGGGGCGCCTTGAAATGTGCAGGGAAACGTCTGAGGCTTATCTCATCACTGTCCTTTCAGTTCCTTTTCTCGATATTCCTGCAGGCGCTAATGGTCTCAATAAGACCGTCAGAGGGCTCGAAGCCGTGATTAAGTGAGGCACATTTAGTAATGGACCCAAATCAAGGCTCTATCATTGACAAACACGTCTCGCCTCTCTTTCTCTGGTCCCAGGAAACGTCGGGTTCTTCGGCGCTGCTCTTCTTCAATCGAGAAGTTTGCAGCACGATAGCGCCATACAAATGTGACAATCAGCCGCCACTGGACTAGAATGCAATGTTTTCCCAATTCACTCACTGCAGCACAACTAAAGGCTGCTTTCTTCGTATTCCACACCTGCAGCCGCCATGACATTGTTCGTGTCATAAATGTTGAATGTGGCTGTTATCTTAGTTTGTATTGATTACACGTTAATTACGAATATACACTGCAACAGACATGAAACGCATTGCCCTTTCTTATTACACAAGCTTTCGTCACGTGCTCGCCTCCTGCAGAGGACATTAGTGGCGGGAATTGATGACACAGGAAGAATGCAACAATGCTCATTTACTTCCCCCCCTTCGCTCCTCAGATGGAGAACCGCGCGCCGTGCACGTGGGCGTCTGTCTATACCAATATGTGTTCTGCTCGAGAGAATGATAGGGTGGATGAGTCTGGAAAGAAAAGAGCAGTGCAATCGATGCATTCAAATACTTCGTTGAGCAGTTACACACCGAGAATGAAAAGGAGCCCAGAGCATTATTGGCGAAAGAAAACACAGCCATCAGGAGCAAGCTGAAGATTGCTGTATTTCTGTAAGTGGGAATGCTGGTGACACGACAGAGGGACCGAGAGGAAATCTTGCATTTTTTGATCCATCACAACCAGCAGGACGGATTGATGTAAGCTCCCATGAAACCAGAAAGGTTTACCCGCGACCCTTGCTTAAAAAAAAGCAACCTTTGAAAGGGCAAGCTGCTGGCGTGCTAAAGATCACCGCCAACTTCTGTAACTTCAGAGTACATTTATATGTGTTTCTGCAATGAAATTAGGTCTTTCTTTCAACAATTTGCTCTATTGCACTGCCTGTGGAACTGGCCTATAGGCCAATCTGGCAGTGCCAGAAGGGCTTGACTGACAGGTCTGTGAATGGGTTTTGTTTTGGCTTTTTGTGAGCCTGTTTTATGGTCTAGTGGGCCGATTTCTACTGTTGATTTTCCTGATATAACCACAACCAGCAAGTACAAACGCACGTCACCTTGCAAAACACTTAAACAGCAGGTCTTCACACGTTTAAAATCGTCCTGATTAGCAGACATGTTTTAACTATCTGATTCGCTAATGGGGCCACTTTTATGTTGATGCTCTGGACACTGTTCTTTCCCAGTCCCACCCTAATTGCTCTTGGCTGAGAACTTTAGTGCAACGCATTGTTTACTGTATTGAAACTTCTTTTGATTTTGTGTGGTAATGTCAAAATCCCTCTGCCTTATGTCAAAAATTACACTGTGAAGTGCGCTGCTCCCCGGAGACAGTCCAACCACAATATATTCCTGAAGTGTCTATGTTATGTGAGTCCCAGGTCAAACAGGATTACTTTAGAAGCCATCCCAGAGTCATTGGATGATCATCCAACTACATTAGAAGTCATTTTCACGTCATCAGACATCATCAAGCTCTTGAAGTCATCAGCAGAGTTTAGAAACTTGAGCCTGATGATTTCAGGATGACTTGAAAATTACCATTTGATTACTTCACAAGATAAGAATCTTCCAGATGATTGAGGATGATTTGAAAATTACCTTAGGATTACTTCTTAGGCTGAGATGGTTCCTGGTGACTTCAGGATGATTTAAAAATGACTATCTGATTACTTCAGAGGGGTTAACAAAATTACATTTTCTGTTCACTATTTTGGTTGCATTTGCATCAGGAATGCCTTTTGGCTGATTACTGAACAGTAAAAACTATTTAGCTACTACATGACATGCCTATAACTTTCAAATAAACAATGAGCTTCCGAAAAAGGTGTCAAAGGTAATTTGCAGTGTGATATTTTTACTGTTTTTAATACATTTAGGTAGATCAGGGTGAAAATAAAATGTATGAGTGCAGGCATACGTAAATTAACAGTGATAAAAGTTATTAAATCTAGATTATTTGGTTGTGTGTATTTCTTGAAATTCTTATTTTCCTTCCATTATAAAGTAATTTTCACTTGTTGTGGACTAGTTGAAGCAGAAAATGCCTTACAACATCACCCACCAGCTGGTGCATTGTTAGACCTGGCATCTTTTGGCGTGTTTCCCCTGTCTTTTTGCTTTCTGACCTGCTGTTTTGATGGTATGCTGGATATCGTTTTTGCTGGTTTAGTGTCTACACACTTTTTCACTGCTATTCAATGCTAAAGTGCAAGAGCTCCGACTGTAAAATTGTGTTATGATTGGTTTTCCATGATTGGCATATTTGATTTACTGCTAAGTCCCTAGAACAGTGCAATGTGTGCGCCCAGGGCCTGTAAATCAAATGCTACTAGTGGGCCTGAAGCACTGGTTGTGCCACCCACACCAGTAGCCTTTCAGATGTGTCTCAGACCTGCCACTTCAGTGTCTGCGTGCAGTTTTTACTGCTGTGTCAAATTGCCAAGTGCACCCACTTGCCAGGCCCTAACCTTCCCTCTTACTACATGTAAGGCACGCAGCTGCCTCTTCTAGCTGAGATAAACAAAGGGTGCATACAAAAGGAGGGCCTGCATCTCCCTCTCAAGAGCGCATCAATATTGAGGTACCGCTCTCACTGAAAGTTCTAATTAGGCCAACATTAGCTAAGCTCACAGGTTTGATTTTGTATGGTGCTCACTGCTCACACCCAAGACACAGAACATTCATGTGTAAATTGACACACTCATTGATAGATGTGCAATGCCGTCAGCATGACAGTTACCCACACCCATGCAAACAAAACCCAACACTAAACAAATACCGATGCATACACCACTAATCCGATTTACACCAGCCACAAACGTACTGCCACCGCAGCGCACAGACCAACAGATACAAAGGTATTGATAGATATAGACAACACATAGAGGCTCACACATGCAAACGACACACATATCTACCCGCATAAAATCACAAACACCACAAAGACTGGCAGCACACAGGTATGCACACATTTCCAGACCGATTGGATTGACAATTCTATAGACAAATGAATATTGAATTGGTGCTGGGAAGAGTCAGGCAGCATGTTCACTCAGTATTGGAAAAGAAGGCCCGTTCAATCCTTGGACTCTTATTACAAAAAACCCTTCTGGGAGAAGGCAGACCTCACTTTCCATGCCCATCCAAACCTTTTATTCTTTGCAGTAAAGCCTTGGCTATAACAAGGCAATGCACTGTCATGCTCATTCCATCTTTGGCCTCTCTGGTATCTGCATATATGCCCAACTTTGTCATTGTGTAATTCCTTTGTTTTTTCGATTGGCAAATCTCTCCATGTGCACTGCACAACATGGATCCAGACTTTTTTTTTTTGCAAACAGTTGTTATACAGCGTTAGTCGAATTGGGTCAAAGGAATTAAAGACTGCAGTTACTAGAGTGGACTGAACTGTTAAATGAAAATTCAGATCGTCAACATTATATTTAATGTATAGAGTGATATGTGGCATCCCGAGTTGCGCACTGCAGTTTGCACACATTACTGTACCAAGTATAATGTATGCTCCAAACTAATTTTGTTTTCCTTATTCTATAATTGTTTCCTGTTGATTTGTCAGTTGCTACATACAATTCGAGTATTTTCGTCTTCTTTAGTCTTCTTAACTTTGAAACTTTTTGTTTACGCTTCATGAGAGAAAGGGCATTTATGAGCTGCTGTTCAATGAACGTTCTAAAGCAGATGTATTTAAACATGTCACGAATTATAGAGAAACTGCGCCTTGTCACGGCTAGTAAGCATAAAATGCAGTAGTTCAGTGTGACGGCAAAAGCCTAAATCCTTAATATTTGGACTGCGGGTTGAAATGTAATTTCATTTCATTTAAGAAATCGTGCTCTCTTAGTTTTAGAGGCAGCACCCCGTGCAGTGCGTGTTCTCCGTGATGTGTGGCACTGTGAAGACTGCCTGTTGCAGTGTATGTCTTCATGTAATAATCACACATGCAAATGCAGCCTGGGAAGTTTCCACTCAAACCCCGGGAGCTGAGGATGATGAAACTGCATTCAGGGGTGAGTTGCCTCCGCTGCTCAGATTCTAGGGCAGGGTCTGGAAGGTCTCGAAGCCCCCTCACTCCCCTCCCCTCTGTGCCACATTGCATAGCTGGTGTTAATTTATGGACGTGAGAAGGATTAAGGGTTGAGACAGTTTTTCCATATATTTATATTTCCAGGACAACTGAGTCCATTACTCCTTCTGAGGTAAATAAAATGACAATGTGCTGTTGAAAGTTCAAAACCTTTCGAAAACAGCAGAATGTGTGACTTTTAATTAAACTGGCCACCACTGTTTGTCTGTCTTTTTGCTACATTCTCCGTTTCAATAAAGATTCTTGAATAATGGGCACTGGCTCCCTTCAACCAACCTTGTGACCTCTCCCCGCCTCTAGGTCGTTTAGGCCAATCAACAAGGGGATTGTCGTGGTCAATCCAGCAGGCAGGTTACGCGCCCTCTGGTCTTTGTTCCAGGTCATGTTGTTGAAACCGAGGGAAATGCAGAGGCTTCGAGCAGAGCGTTTTGGAGTTATCCTAAGGAAATCAATATACCTCCAGCTGTATCTGTTTTTGTTGAGATTAAATGGGGAAAAGTGCAGGATGTTAAACCGGCAGGAAGGGATTGCGTGTAGTGAGATTAGTAGGGTGAAACCGAGACGAACGAAGCATCCTCCCCATCCCCCAAGGTGAGAGATTTGAAACGTTTCCTATTTTTTAACCCCTTCCGTGCTCATGACGAGCTCAGCTCGTCATGCTGCGCGGTAGCGCTGTGCGCATGACGAGCTGAGCTCGTCACGACCCCACCCGCGATCGGAATGTCCAGCACACGAGCGGAATTCCGATCGCGGTCAAGGGGTTAAACAAGAGGGCACAGAGATACCTCTCGCTCTGAGCCATATCCGAATACATATGGTATCTTTCTATCCACAATCTACCCAGTTCTTTACCATCCACGTTTTTTTTAACTGAACAGTGCAAGTTCGACCCAAAGATATTGGAGCGCCTATAGCATCATTTATATTACACAAGATAGGTTAACTTTTTAGACTCATGGCAATTAAGTGATTTACCAAGAATCACAGGATATTGAGCGATGCTGGGACTCGAACCTGGTTCCTCAGTTCTAAAGTCTGCAGCCATAACACCACATCCTCTCCCCTTACGCTAGCGCTAATATATCCGTTTTCTACCCTAATCCATGCATTTCTCCACTATTTACATTAGCTCTCGGCATCCTGTACATCCTCACTTAACCTCTCCGCATTTGATCTTGACTCTTCTCATGTACCCTCCACTTGCTTTTCCAACTTCTATGCATGCTCTATCATCTGCACCCTACACGCTCACTACCTACGCTATCACATTTATTCTAAAAACGGTACTTCTGCTGTTTACTTGGGCTTTACCCTTCTTATGGGCTGTCCACTCACCACATGCAGTCTTGACGCTCCATATATGTTCTCCACTCTCCACTTACACACTCTACACTCTGAACATTCATTCACCACTGTGTAAATTCATCCTCTGTCCTACACAGCTGCTTTTCACCCCCACATGCACTTTTCATACAGTCTCCACACATTCTCTCCACTATCCACATACTCTTAAATTTTTCTCCATGATCAACACCACTGTACTCCACACTGTTAACATGTACATCACTTTCCAGCGAACGTCCACTGTTTACCATGTACATCACTTGCCACCCAGGTGTATTCTCTACACTCCACTTTTGTACCCCATCCTGCACTTGAAGTCTACACCCTGTTCATCTGCTCTTAAGCCTGCACATTTTTCTTTATCCATCATTTGCTCTCTCCATACTGTGCAGGATCTCAGTATCCTCTATCCACATCTGCTTTCCACCCTGTATATTTGTTACCCTTCTGCAGATGCATTCCCTGATATATTCTCTAAACCACCCAGATTCAGTCCACTTTCCACTCTGTACTCCAACTCCCCACATGCCCTCTGCACCCATCAATCTCAACCCTATACCTTCACTTTCCGTGGACCAATTCTCAACACTACTTCACCACATCTACGGTGCAGACTGTATATCCTTTCTCTCACCATGAACATCAGCACTCCATGGTCCACATCCACTCTCCATTTTTGCTGTCACACTGGGCATTTGCTATTCATTCTGTTCATCCTCTTTCCATTGTCTCCACTGCACATATACTCTCCCCCATCTAGATGCACTGTCCACCCATGCTCTCCACTATGTACATCGGCTTTCCACCCTCCACTCGAGATCCTTCCACTATTCTACACACTCCACGTACTCCTTCAACCTCCATGTGCACTCTCCACACAACAGAGCGAACCATCAACAATGCAGCAGTGGCAATGGTGTCCAGACGGGGTGAGGGGCATCTGCACCCTAATCATGGCACTGTTTCACTGCCTAAACAGGGCAGCAGGCCTTTTCCGTTTCTGCATTGAGAGCCATGGTACTCTAGCACATGCTCTGTCTGTTGCGAGACTTTTGTTAGCTTACAGTAGGCTTAGAGCCCGCTCTATTGCTTACCCTGGTTGCCTTCATTATCCCTCTTATTTATTTTCTTATGAGTCGGCTTCTGTAGGCTTTCTTTAAACTTTTTGTGCTTGTTCCTACCCTGGAGCATGGGCGTGTTACTCACATTTCAGACGCTACTTTTGTTTTGTTTTGTTGAAGCACCCTGAGAGTACCTGTGCTTTCCAGCTGTCTCTCTTTTGTACGTCTCTCCCTGCTGTATTCCTCTTTTTCACCCTCTCTCAGTTGCCGTTGTTGGTTCCTCCTCACCCACCTTCCCTTGCTCTTCTTGCTCCCCACCACCCCTTTGTCCATGCACTTCCCCATTCACTCCCTCCATTGTCCATTTGCTACCCAGAGCTCATTCCCCACCTTGAGTTGTCAGCTTACGGCCCCATCTCCTCCTTGCTTCTCTAGCCACGTCTGTCTACCCTCCGGGTGGGAGGGGCAGGGACAGCAAGCTGACAATGGAGAGTGGGCGAAAGGGACTGTGGCTGCAAGCTGATAGCGGAGGGTGGATGGGATGGGTTGGAGAAGCAAGCTGACAATGGGGGATGGGCATGTGGTCCGGGATAAGCACTCTAGAACTGCTAGCCCACCCTTCGTTGTCCCGGCAGTTCTCCATTTAGATTGTAAGCGTGCTTCCCCAGCCCTCCTGTCCACCTTCCATTGTCAGTGCTGCACCAGCCCCTCCCACCCACCCTTTGTTGTCCGCTTACTGCCGTAACCCCTCCCACCCACCCATTGTTGTCCGCTTACTGCCGTAACCCCTCGCACCCACCCTTTGTTGTCCGCTTACAGCCTGAGCCCCTCTCGCCCACCCTCCATTGTCAGCTTGCTGCCCTAGCCCTTCCTGCCCACCTTCAGTTTTTAGCTTGCTTCCCCAGAAACTCCTATCCACCCTCTGATATTAGCTTGCTTCCCTATATCTATGGTCAGCTTGCTGCCCCAGCCTCTCAGGCCCACTCTCTATTTTCAGCTTGCCACTCCATCACTTTCTGCCCAAACTTAATTGTCGTTTGCTGCTACTTACCCTTCTGCCCACACTCTGTTGTCCGTTTGCCTCTCAGCTGCTCCTGCCCACCCTCCATTGTCCGTGTGCTTCCAGAGCCCCTGCTGCCCGCCACATGTTGTTCACGTGCTTCTCAATTCTCTCGCATGTCCTCTTCCTCACCAGCATCCTTCTTAAGTGCGCTCCCTCCCTCCATGTTGCCTTGTCCCTTACAAACTCCACCGATAATTTTTTTAAATTCTATAAAAAGCACATTAGTGCTGGCCACGTCACAGCTCTTTTAAAAAATATATATATTTTAAGCCATGCAGCTGTACAGCAGGCTAAAAATAATTGTCAAAGCAATATCTGTCATTGGCGATACCTATTGGCTTTGCCAAAGGTTGTTTATGAAGTAAAGCACTGGCTGGATATTTGAGTTATTAAGAAGAATTGTTGAGTAATGAGTGTTTGACCCTCTGCACCTTTCTATCCTCTACATCCTCTGTCTGCTCTTTGTCCACTCTCAACATTTGCTCTCTACCTTGCACACCCTCTCCGAGCTCTCTCTATATAATGTCCAAGTCCGCCTCCACTTTCAACCATGTACATCTGATCTCCATTTCCACTCTCTGCACTCTATTCTCTCAATGCATTACATCCGCTTGTTACCCTCTACATTCTCTGAGTGTACACTATATCTGCCATCTACTTTTCACTCTACAAAAAGTCTTTGCCTACTACATCCACTCCCAACCCAACACATTCCTGCACATCCGCTCTTCACCATGAAAATCTGCTCTTCACCATGAAAATCTGCTCTCCATCCTGGACATGCGTCCTCTATAATAAACATGTGCTATCTGCTATATTTTTATATGGCCTTCATCTTCCACATGTACTCTCCACTGTACTTCCTTTCTCTGTACGCTTGTCTCCACCTTGTACATGTGATGTAAAGGCTATGTGTGTGTGTGTATGTGTGGGTGTGTATGTATATGTGTGTGTATATGTATATTCACTGAAAAAACCGTAGGTTTCAGACATGTTATAGTTAGGAATTAGCATTTAAAAAACCTTTGAAATTCACTGAAAAACCATAGGTTTCAGGCACGTTATAGTTAGAAATTTGCATTTAAAAACCTTAAAAATCACTGAAAAAACCATAAGGTTTTAGGGACAGTTATAGTTAGTTGGACATTGCACTCGTACAAAACCCGTGAAATTCCCCCGTTATAGTTAGTTCAGGTAACTATAACTCGCGCCCCGCAATGCACTGCTGATGATGTCACATATTACATCACTCATGACATGGTCAGTGACATCACTGATGACATCACTGATGACATCTCAAATGACATCACTGATGACATCATCCAGTGACTGTGTGTTTGTGTAAAGTTTAAATATGTTTAATATATATAGGGAAAGGCGTATTGAAGAATGAGTGGGTGTATAAGTGTCTGAATGGATGATTTAGTAGGTGCGTGACTGAGTCTATAAGTGAGTGATTAAACGTATCTTACTGGATGCATGGGTGAGTGACTAAACTGTGTGAATGTCTGTATCCGTCTGTCTGTTGTTGTGCAAGCAGCTGCATGGGTTTCTGACTAGCTAAATGAGTGTCTATATGGGTTATGGATTGGTTCTCTGAGTATCTGTATGGGTGCCTCAGTGTTTGTGTGGGTGGGGTGAGTGTGACTGTGCATAGATGTGTGAGTGGGTGATTCACTGGGTGCATGGTTTCAAGAGTGCGTCTGTGATGGACTGTATGGGTGGGTGATTGTGTGTATGGGTGTGTTAGTGATTGAATGTATATCTCAGTGGTACATGTGTGAGTAACTACATATGTGAAAGGCAGTATATATGTGTGTTGGAGTATATAAATGGCTATAAGTGAGAGTGTGTGATTGTGAGAGTGGCTATATGGATGAGTGTGTGCTTGCATCAGTGATTGCATAGGAGCGTAAGAATGTGCTAGTATTTTTATGAGTAAGTGAGCTGGTGTGTATAACTGTATAGGTGAGTAAATTGGAGTGTGATTAATTATTTGCATGACTGACTAGGTGTGTGAGTACCTCTATGGATGAGTTGCGTTGTGTGAGTGTTTATATAGGTGTATGAGTGCATATGATAGTCCTGTACTGAGTGACTGTAAGTATGAGTGACTGTACGGGTGAGTGAGTAGATGTGTGTGTGTGAGACCTAAGAATCAGTGAGTGGGTATGTACTTATTGGTATTGGAGTGTGTATGGTTTTGAGAATGGCAGTCTGTAATTTAGAGTGGGTGTTTCAAAACTTATATTAGGGTGTGAGAAGATGCATTAAATTCTCACATGGATGATGTCATCAGTGATGTCATCAGTGATGTCATTTGAGATGTCATCAGTGATGTCATCAGTGATGTCACTGACCATGTCATGAGTGATGTAATATGTGACGTCATCAGCAGTGCATTGCGGGGCGCGAGTTATAGTTACCTGAACTAACTATAACGGGGAATTTCACGGTTTTGTACGAGTGCAATGTCCAACTAACTATAACTGTCCCTAAAACCTTATGGTTTTTTCAGTGATTTTCTAAGGTTTTTAAAATGCAAATTTCTAACTATAACGTGCCTGAAACCTATGGTTTTTTCAGTGAATTTCAAAGGTTTTTTAAATGCTAATTTCTAACTATAACGTGTCTGAAACCTATGGTTTTTCAGTGAATTTCAAAGGTTTTTTAAATGCTAATTCCTAACTATAACATGTCTGAAACCTATGGTTTTTTCAGTGAATTTCAAAGGTTTTGTAAATGACAATTTTTAAATGTATTAATTGTTATATTTATTTTTTTCATACTGATTTACTACATTTTTAGAAACAATTTTTTTACATATTTTATTTTTTAAATTACATTGTAATTACATTATACATTACAAAAATACTTTCTCAGAATGAATTACTTTAGTTTAAATACTTTGCACATAGGCAATAGACTTTTAAGTACAGTAGTTACAGTTGTTGCAATGGGCAACACATTTTCAAACACAATGCAACATTCAGCTCAATGTGAATTTCTAGTTAAATGCAATTAGTTACTTTATGGATTACTTTTCTAACCACAGGACTGGATCCTAGATTCAGTCCTGGGACATCTCCTGTAAACAGTTGAGTAAAAGCGTTTTGGTTACATTAGTGATTTTTAAGGAATATTATTGTATTTTAAAAGTTGACACTTTGAAACTTTTTCTCATAGAATCACCAATGTTATCCTATGGAAGGAAATTCACTTAGCAGGTAAAAACTGTTATCGTTACTTTTTCTTACTCAGTGTTGGATCCTGGATCCAGCACTGGTGCATCTCCTGTAAACAGTTGAAAGAATGCGTTTAAGTCATACAGGCGATTTTTAAGGAATATTTGTAGTTTGTGAAAATCGACACTTTGAAACTTTTCTGCTGAAAACCAGACAATGGATTCCTATGGAAGAAAATATAAGTTACTGGTAAGTACGGTTAAAATTACTTTTCAGGGTCAGTGCTGGGCTAAAAGATGCAGCACTGAGGTCTCTCCTGATAACAGGTGAGTAAATCGGAATTCGTATTTCGGCTGATTTTAGAGGAATATTTTAAAGTTCCAAAACTCCACACTTAGAAGAATTTCCAAGTGAAACCAGTCAATGTTAGCCTATGGAAGGAAATTCAAGTTACTGGTAAGTACGGTTAAAATTACTTTTCAGGACCAGTACTGGGCTGAAAGATACAGCACTGAGGTCTCTCCTGATAACAGGTGAGTAAATCGAAATTTGTATTTCGGCTGATTTTAGAGGAATATTTGCATGTTTCAAAAATCAACACTTAGAAACTTTTTCAGCAAAAAGCAGGCAATGATATCCTATGGAAGGAAATTCAAGTTACTGGTAAGTACGGTTAAAATTACTTTTGAGGATCAGTACTGGGCTGAAAGATGCAGCACTGAGGTCTCTCCTGATAACAAGTGAGTAAATCGGAATTCGTATTTTGGCTGATTTTAGAGGAATATTTGCACAATGGTGAAGGTAGGGGCGGGGCCTGAGGTGACATCTGTGCAAACTGCGACCCGTGGCGTGTTTTAAGTTGGGGGATTAAGTCCCCTTGAATCATGAGGGTCCCTAGGGGCCAACTAGCCCACCAGGAACCTCCAGTATGCGACAGGGGCTGCGTTGCAGAGACGTGTAGAGAGGCCACACCCCTTTTACACCTCTCTGCAACGCAGCTCTGTGGCGCTTTCTGGCTGTACCTGTTGGGCTAGTTGGCCCCCAGGACCCTCAGGATTGAAGGGGATTTAATTCCCCATCTTAAAACGCGCCACGGGCCTGTTTGCACACATGTCAGCCTGAAGCCCCGCCCCTCCCTTCACCACTGTGCTAACGCGCCCGTGGCGCGTTTTTAAGTTGGGGATTAAGTCCCTTGAATCCTGAGGGTTCCTGGGGGCCAACTAGCCCACCATGTACCTCCAAAGCGCCACAGAGCTGCGTTGCAGAGAGGTGTATAAAGGGGCGTGGCCTCTGTACACCTCTCTGCAACGCAGCCTCTGGCGCATTCTGGAGGTTCCTGGTGGGCTAGTTGGCCTTAGGACCCCAGTATTCAGGGGAATTACTCCCCATCTGCAAGCGCGCCAGGGCGCGTTTGCAGAGTGGTGAAGGAAGGGGCGGGGCCTGCGGGCCGATCGTTTTTTTTCCTGAAGGGGGCTGTGTGGCCCCCTTCCTTTTTCTTATTTTTGGGCCCTGGGGACCCCATTCCCCAGGGCCTTACCTCCCTTTTTTTTTAATAAAAAAAAAAATTATTTCTGGGGAGGGGGCCGCGTGGCCCCCTCCAGGCCACTACTTGCCCCGGGGACCCCATCCCCCGGGGCCTGGCCTCTGGTTGGGGACTGTGGGGAGTCCCCAAACCCCCACAGTCCCGCCTCGGCTCCCCGTGTCCTACGGGAGCCGGCATTGCTTTTACACATGGGGAGCAGCTAACATGCTGCTCCCCGTGTGAAAAGCAATTGTCTTTGGATATTGGAGGCGAGAGCAGGTTTCCTGCTCTCTCTTCCAATATCCAAAGCAGTTTGCAATGACAGGACGGAGCCGCGAGGCTCCGTCCTGTCATTGCAAACAGCAGTGTCCCGAGGGTAGGCACCCCGGGACACTGCAGGAGCCGGCCCTGGGGGTGGCGGTCCCCAGGAGCCACCACAGGCTCCAGGAGGGGGCCGCGTGGCCCCTCCCCAAATCAGCAAAGCCCCGGGAGGTGGTGGTCCCGGGGCTACGGGGGTCCAAAACGGACCCCCATTTTAATTTGTTAGTGCCCGGGAGGTGGCGGTCCCGGGGCGTGTGGGGGCTCGAGCCCCCCACACAGAAAAAAAAAAAAAAAGAAGTCCCGGGGAGGTGGTGGTCCCCGGGGCTGCGGAGGGCTCAGAGCCCTCCCGCACCATTTTAAAGAAAGCCCCGGGGGTGGCAGTCCCCGGGGCTTGAGGAGGCCCTTAGAGGCCCCTCAAACATAAAATAAACACCCCCAGCATGCCCCCGGGACTTGGCCCACCCGGGGCAAATTAACTATCGAAGCGCGGGAGACTGCGCTTCGATTTTTTTTATCGGCAGGATCCGCGCACCCTGAGCGCATCCTGCCGATTTAAAAAAAAAATGCTTTTTTGCCCAGGGGTCCTTGTGGGACCCCCTGAGCAGACCTAGGGGTCAGGGTGTTTCTACCCTGCCCCCTTTGTGCGTTTTGCGCACTTTTTTACTGCCTTCTTGTTCCTCGGTTCTACCGAGGAACAAGATGGCTGCCAACACTTCCTGGTTTGGAGTGTTGACAGCCAATTAGCAGACAGCTCGTGATCGGGAGGGTGCGCGAATCCGACGCGGCCATAGATATATATGTACTTTTACTTTTGATTTTCTCAGCAACTACTGAACAGATTTACACCATTTAACAAAAAGGGTTCTTTCTGAACCAAGAACTACCTCTTTGCCAAATTTGGTGTAATTCCGTTCAGCAGTTCGGGCTGTAGCCGTGTCTAAAGTTTCCTATGGACAATTGATTTTTTGACTCTTATATTTTTAATTTCTCCGCAACTACTGAACGGATTTACACCATTTAACAAAAAGGGTTCTTTCTGAACCAAGAACTACCTCTTTGCCAAATTTGGTGTAATTCCGTTCAGCAGTTCGGGCTGCTAACCGTGTCTAAAGTTTCCTATGGGAAAATGAATGGGAAAACACGTTTTGGGACCCCCCTTTTTCTCGGCCCCCGCTTGACGAATCACCCTGAGACTTTCAGGGTAGGAGCGGACCGGAGCGGGCCATAAAGTTTGAAAATTTCGCGAAGATTCGTCAACCGACGCAAGAGTTATTTCAAATAGAATGTCGCGGATTTCCTATGGAAAATAGGTCCTAACTATAACTATCTACTGGCGACCGCCAGTAGATAATATATGTCTGTGTGTGTATATGTGTGTATATATATGTAGATGTGCATGTATGTATCTGTATATATGTGTGTGTATATATGCATGTGTCTGTATATATGCATGTGTGTGTGTACTTCCTTTCTCTGTACGCTTGTCTCCACCTTGTACATGTGATGTAAAGGCTGTGTGTGTGTGCACGTGTGTGTATATATGCGTGTGTGTGTATATATATATCTGTGTGTGTGTATATATATATGTACATGTGCATGTATCTGTATAAATGCATGTGTATATATGCGTGTGTGTGTATATATGCATGTGTGTGTGTGTATATATAAAATACCTGACTTAAAATAAAGCTATGATTCAGGTAGGCTCCTTGCCTTGTATTGAAATCACATTTGGTGGAAAGGAGTCCTATTAGTGTCAAGGGCGCCATTCTCATTGCTAATGATTCTGCAGTGAAGTTAGGGTTCCATATGGTGATTTTTCTTACATTAAAGGTCTGCTAACACCAAAGTATAAATAATTTTTTATACTGTACTTCCTTCTTTTAAGCGCTATATCTTACAGTTGTTACTATTACACTCTTTCATATTTCTCCATTTACCAGTCTCAGAAGGATGGTAGACTAAGTTTGCTCTACAACCTTATGCCACTCCACTTCACTCTACTCTCTGCCCTTCCACAACACTCTACGCTTCGCCTCTCTACTCCACTCAATAACACCACTTTGTGTCATCACTTGACACCACTACTCTATGACACCACCACTCTGCTACCACTGCTCTCAACGCCCCTCTACTCCCCACTCTAAGCCCATGGACTCCATGCCAATGTATTCTACGCCACTCTACTATATACCACTTCACTCTATGACAGTCTACTCTGCAACACTGCACTCTCTGCCACTGAACTATACGCCACTGCACTCTAAGCTGCACCACTATTTTACTCTATGCCGCTGCACTCTGACAAATGCAAAAACAACAGTTGATGGACAGAATGCAGAACAATGTCATACATTCACCCCAGTACAGAGATCTGGGCCTAAATCCATCGTTTTTTTGCTCACCATGCCATTCCAGTTTGAACCCAGCCATATGCAAATCAGTCTTGACCCTGTGCCTCATGGGAACAGTCCAGCCCGAACTGCCAAGCCAGGTCCTCCCTGGACTGGAAACAAGCATCCTAGGATCGGTTTCGGGGTTTCACCCCTCTTCAGCCAGGATAGCTTGATTCCAGTGGCATGGAGAGCACGGGACCCACGTCTGGGCATACCCGTCCCACTTGGGGTGACAAATGCAAAAACAACAGTTGATGGACAGAATGCAGAACAATGTCATACATTCACCCCAGTCAGAGATCTGGGCCTAAATCCATCGTTTTTTTGCTCACCATGCCATTCCAGTTTGAACCCAGCCATATGCAAATCAGTCTTGACCCTGTGCCTCATTAAGCGCTATATCTTACAGTTGTTACTATTACACTCTTTCATATTTCTCCATTTACCAGTCTCAGAAGGATGGTAGACTAAGTTTGCTCTACAACCTTATGCCACTCCACTTCACTCTACTCTCTGCCCTTCCACAACACTCTACGCTTCGCCACTCTACTCCACTCAATAACACCACTTTGTGTCACCACTTGACACCACTACTCTATGACACCACCACTCTGCTACCACTGCTCTCAACGCCCCTCTACTCCCCACTCTAAGCCCATGGACTCCATGCCAATGTATTCTATGCCACTCTACTATATACCACTTCACTCTATGACAGTCTACTCTGCAACACTGCACTCTCTGCCACTGAACTATACGCCACTGCACTCTAAGCTGCACCACTATTTTACTCTATGCCGCTGCACTCTGACACTCAGCTCTGCAAGACCGCAATATCTGCCACCAAACTCTATGCCATGCTACTCTGCACGACTGCACTCTGTCACTGCACCCTGCACCACTGCACTCTGCATCACTCCACACCACTCTAATCTATTCTGTACCATTGCACTCTACAGCACTCTACGTCACTGCACTCTGCTCCACTCTGCTCTACACCTCTGCAATCTACCCTGCACCACTCCACGCCACTCTTCTCTGAAACAATCTACTGTACACCACTGCAATCTACTCTGCACTCTACGTCACTCTACTCTGCGCCAATGCACTCTACACCACTTTACTCAACCAGTGCACTCTAAGCCAGTCTTCTCTGCACCACTGTGTTTTACACATCTTCAATCTAGGCTACTCAACTTACGACACTATAAGCTACGATACTCCACTCTGTGATGCTCTACTCCATTAAACTCTACTCGACTCTATGCCACTCCACTCTACAACACTACTCCATGCTATACCAACCTTCAACACCACTCAACAACGCCCTATGTAACCCCCTCCATGCCACTTTACTCCACTCTATTCTACAACACACTACTCCGCTCTACTCCACGCCACTCCACTCTGACACTCGATTGTACAACACTTTTCTCTACTCTGCCATTCCACTCTCCTACACTACTCCACATTATGCCACTCCACTCTACAGCAATCTACTCTACGCAACACTCAATGCCATAATTATTTTGGAGTGATACCAAAGGGGACGATGGACGGAGCGTTTGAGCTAATCAAACACTCACCCCCAGTCAACTGATCTGGGTTTAATCCATCATCATTCTTTAGCTCACTCCACCACCCCAGTTCAGACATGGCCATATGCAAATCAGTCTGACCCTGTGCCTCATGGGAACAGTCCAGCCCGAACTGCCAAGCCATAATTATTTTGGAGTAGCATGAACATATTCTGAGGCACTTGTAGGTAGGGCAGGGTGCATTTTATATGGCATGCTGAAATAGATTCCAAGCCAGGTGTGCCTTTTCCGGTTCCCTCTTCTGTTTTTGTGCACACGTAAAATAGTGAGAGGTTTTCATGTGTTTAGACAAGGAATCCACTCTTTTTGGTAGACTACCACTGAAGCAATTGGTGGTTTTTAGGTTTCACTTGTGCTGTGCTTGTGAAATCTCTTGTATTTAATATATCTTAAAAGTGGGCTCTTATCAGACCCCATGGCCGAATTACTGTGTTCTTCGCTCTTGTGTGGAACTTTTTTTTGTTAACTTCTCCTGACTGCACCCATTTGAGATACTTCTACAAAAGCTGTTCACACTGTTTATGCAAAACACACAAGATGATGGACGGAATGTTGCACATTGGCAAACATTCACCCCCAGTCACAGATCTGGGTTTAATCCATCGTTATTTTGCTTCACCACGCCACCCCAGTTCAGACATAGCCATATGCAAATCAGTCTTGACCCTGTGCCTCATGGGAACAGTCCAGACCGAACTGCCAAGCCATGTCTTCCTGGACCGGAATCAAGCATCCTAGGACCGGTTTCGGGCTTTCAGCCCTCATCAGCCAGGATAGCTTGACTCCAGTGACGTAGTGAGCACGGGACCCACGTCTGGGCATACCCTTCCCACTTAGGGCAAAATGCAAAACACACAAGATGATGGACGGAATGTTGCACATTGGCAAACATTCACCCCCAGTCACAGATCTGGGTTTAATCCATCGTTATTTTGCTTCACCACGCCACCCCAGTTCAGACATAGCCATATGCAAATCAGTCTTGACCCTGTGCCTCATGGGAACAGTCCAGACCGAACTGCCAAGCCATGTCTTCCCTGGACCGGAATCAAGCATCCATTGCTTCATTGTTAGGGTTACACTTGTAATTCTAGATATTGTGTCATAAATACAAAAAAAAATGAAAATATCTCCCTGGTCTTAATTGTCGTTCTCTCATACTCCTTATGGGCCCTGTGTTCTTTACTGTACCTGTGAATTTATGAATTTGTAGAGATTAACACATGTGTATATATATTTACACTATAGTTTTTCCTTTTCCCTTTTTTTGTTGTGGGTTTGGCTGATTATTTGAGACAGGGCCCATAAGGAGTATGAGAGAACGACAATTAAGACCAGGGAGATATTTTCATTTTTTATTGTATTTATGACACAATATCTAGAATTACAAGTGTAACCTAACAATGAAGCAATGTAGCAAGGACACTATGTCACTAGCAGATTTATACAGAGCCTGTGGGGAGATATACATCTATGATCATATCGGGGAAAAAAATGGAAGATAATAGAACGTGTATATGGCACTATGTCGAAAGCATAATGAGTCTTGAATACTTTATTACTATTATCTCCATACTTTCAGTATTGGAATAGGCACTATTACCATTGAGTAACACACTCAAATATGGCCGCTGTAATTAACACACAGTTACCTCCCTGCATAAGTCCGTTTTCCATGTTTATCGATTATGATATGAATGCGCGCCTGTCCCATAACTCAGTGTGTGAGCAAGCCTGCTGTGTCAGGCGAAACGCGTTACTGAGAATAAACCAACTGGTGGTGGAATATCCTTCTTGTGATCGCCTTATTTCTGAAAGTATAGGATTAATTGGTGAAGCCGGCATGCTCCGCCGGCAACAGCGATCTGCCTGCCTTGGGCGAGGGGAGACGGAAGGAGCGACTCGTCTGTGGATATATATATATATATATATATATATATATATATATATATATATATATATATTTATCACCAAATTCGAAGTATAACGCAGCACTCTCCTTGGGGTTTTAACTTTTCTTTATTAATCAAGCCATCTACTCCTTCACCAAAGCGTTTCAACCACACAGGTCTTGGTCACAGTGTATAGCGTTAGTCCATCTACGCTTTCAACTATTTGTACGAATTTCCCACTAAGCCATTTATGAAGCATTGTGGGATTGGTAGTTTTGTAAAATTAAATGAAAAACAAAACATAAATAAAGACAACATTTACAATTTTTCGAGTGGGATTGTCATTACACGGATGAGCACAGACAAGTAAACTCAGGAGAAATTACATTAAAACAAATGTTTGTCCAATTGGAAAGAATGCTGAGAAGAGAAATAACGAAAAGCTGGGAAGTGATTACACTTGAGAAATATATTGAATATGGAAGAGTTCCCAGAGGCCTTAGAAGTTTTACACTGCCAAATCATCCGGACACAAAAGCAGAAATGCTGGAAGAGTGGGGAAACAATAATATGCAGTGTTTGCACAATATGATGTTAATAATTGTGAAATACGCAAAAAAAGACATTGAGGAACTGCATAAAAGTGTGGCAGAATTGGAGGCACGTATCCTAGCATTAAAACAAGAGGATGAATCCAAAAAATTAAGAAAGGATGTGGAACGTAACTTAGACAAACATGAAAAGGAGGTAGAAGAGCGAAAAGAATGCAAATTCAGAAGAGATGAACATGATTATGAGTGGCGCAATACTAACCTTTGCAAAACGTTTTGATGCTCTAAAACAACAAATGAGCACAAACAAAAGGACACCACAAGAGTCCCCTAACACCACACAGAGTGAATCAGACACTGACTTCAGTGAAGGTGAGGGACAGGCAACATCCATTCATCATACTTCTTTTTTAGATGAAATGAAACTGCTATACTTAGACCAGAAAACACCAAGAGGAAGGGGGCGAGGACGTGGAACCGGACGTGGAAGAGGTAGGGGAAGAGGCCAGATGGCAACAAGAGAAAGCGACGAAAGACAAGAAGAGGCTCTGGAAAAAACAAAGGGCTACCACCTACGCAATCGGGTAACAAAGAAATAGAGGAGGAAGGAAGAATGGAACCCAATTTAATCATAAACCTGTCAAAACATGAACTAACGGGATGAACAAAGCCTCTTAAATAAAGGCCTCACTTTCTGCCCGGAAAAACACTATACTCATTTTGGTATTCACAGAAGGCACTTACTCATTGATGAGTAAGTGCCTTCTGTGAATACCAAAATGAGTAACTTACTCATTTAGAGTAACTTACTCATTTTGGTATTCACAGAAGGCACATACTCATCAATGAGTAAGTGCCTTCTGTGAATACCAAAATGAGTAAGTTACACAAAATGAGTAAGTTACACAAAATGAGTAAGTAAGTGCCTTCTGTGAATACCAAAATGAGTAAGTGCCTTCTGTGAATACCAAAATGGTAGTAAGTTTAGGATTTTGTCTTAAGTTAGTTCTGTGAATCGGGCCCATAGAGATTAAACCGGCGGACAAGGGGGGTAACATAGTGATCCTTGACAAAGAAGAATACATCTTGGAAGCTATGCAACAACTCAACAACATAACCAACTATATGAAATTAAAGAAAAACCCCATTAATGATTTGGTAATGGAATCAAACACCAAATTAAAAACGTGGCATGAAAGAGGACTGTTGAGTGATGAAGAAGTTTTGTATTTGAGGAATGACAATCCAACAATACCGACAATTTACTTCCTTCCGAAGGTCCATAAAACACTAATGAGACCCCCGGGAAGACCCATTACTTCCAGCTGTAGGTCGCTCTATGAAAATATCTCCTCATATGTGGACCATTTTTGGGCGCCAATAGTACCCACTTTGACCTCATATATCAAAGACACTGGGGACTTTTAAGAACCCTAATGGAAACTGAATGGCAAAGGGAATATCTGTTAGTAACCATAGATGAAGTATCACTTTATACATCGATAAGTCACAACGTTGGGATACAGGCAGTCACGTATTTCCTAAAACAAAAGCCCATAGAGGAACTACAACACACTCAGATGCTCACAGAAATGATCAAGCTATGTCTCAGGAACAATGTTTTTCTGTTCAACAAAACAAAAAGATGAGACAATAAGAATGGTTCTAACCTATAGCAAAGAAAGTTTCAAAATTCGCAGAATTTTGAATAAGTATTGGAATGTCCTAACCAAAGACCCGGATATTGGAAAACAACTGGAGAAACAAGCCCAAATAACATTTCGAAAAGCACCATCTTTGTCAGACAAATTGGTAAATAGTCACTTCGTACTGAGGAGACCAGAATCCTGGATACAAGGATTACAGAAGGGATTCAGTAAGTGCAGTAGCTGCAAAGCTTGCAAAATTGGCAAGAACAGGAAGACCATCACTGATCCACAGGGAAAGGCATTTGACATCAATGAAACCATCACCTGTAAAACAACGTATGCAGTATATCTTATTGAATGCACATGTGGAAAACGCTACATAGGTAGCACAATATGCCCCCTAAAAAAATGGATTCTGGAACACATCAGGGCAACTCAAAACAAGGATACTACGTACGCAGTGGCGAAACACATGATGACACATGAAGGAAAAACGTGGCTGTGATGGAGCAAGGATTCGAGAAAATGAAACTTGCTCGGAGAAATCCTCCATTAACTTTTACTAAACGTTAAAACTGTAGATAAGACAAAACTAATACACACCAGACACCGACACATGGGGAGAAAAGCTTACGCATGCTTAAACTAATGAAGAATAAAAAACAACACAACTAAAATCCGCTTTACTTTGCAAAAACGCTTTGCGCATGTGCAAATCTGAATTACGTAGAGATAACGTGACTAACTCGCTTTGAGAGGGAAAACTTCGCGCATGCGCAAGAAAAACTAACCCATGGTCTTGAGGTACTGCGTGCCCGGCATCTGCTTGCTTGAATTTAAAAGAAAGCTGCCGTTGTTAACGCTTTTGCCTAAGGAAAATAATAACAACATGGGATAGAGTAGAAGTGGGTGGTGAACAATGAGAATCATATGTCTAAGAAAATAACATCTGTTTATGATTCCTTTATTAATAGTGTGTATTCGGGCCTGCTAGAAGCTTGACAGAAAAAGAAAAAAGCGATGGATGACCAAGAGTTGCGCATGCTCAATGAGTCCATGATGTGACCCGGTGACCGAAAGAGCTGAATGACTGCCAAGAATCAATGACCGAAGACATGAGAAAAAGAAGACGTATCATTCGTCTATGTAGTCTGTATTGAATGAATTATTGCAAAATGGCAACAATATATGCATGAGCTAAAGGGGAAGGGCTAGTTAACAATAAATGTCTTAATAAAAATGAATATGTCAGCATGATGTGATGAAAACTCCCCTACCCCCGTCCAATCATATTCCGTATTTTAGTGAAATTTGCAACTCTTGAGGGTGGGACATGCAGAAATAAAGACTATAACTAGAGTAAGTTGAGTTAAGTTAGCAGATGGATCGCCATCGACGCTGAGAGAGAGAGAGACGAGTATGCTTCATCGGGAGAGAGCATCATAGAAGAGAGAGAGAGTGGCGAGAGCAGACTGGGAAGATTCAGATCCGAAATGACAGCCTGATTAGATTCGAAGATTTGCGGAAGAAGATCGAGGAGGGAGAGAGTGTAAGAGAGGGAATCGCCCTGGTGCGTCGGGTTTGTAGAAAAGTCTAGTAAGTATTGGTCCTGTCCTGATCCTGTCCTTTAGTCTTTGTCTCCTGATCCTAAGTCAGGGGACCTCCACCATTCCTTTGGCCATAGGGTTGGTTTTCCGGTCATTTCTTATTAGGTAAATGATATTCTATCTCAAATTTGCATATTTCTTTGCAAATGTACGTTAATATGTGCCTTTTGTCTCTACATCTATCCACTCTTATGCATTGATTTTTGTTGAATGAGGTTGTGTAATTGAATGTATGTTGCTAAATGAAATTTCTCTCTCCCATTGAAGAATGATGGAATTTGCACTGTGAATCTGTAGTGATGAGCGTTCAACTTTATGACTGAAAATTTAGATAAAGCTTATAAATCTTACTCAGAGTCTGTGGTCATTTCACTAAGAGCTGTGCATTAGTTAAGAAGTTGTTAATATCACCATCAACTAACTCAACTAATGGTCCATCGACCAGAGAAAGAGTGCTGATTCGTGAAGTTAGTTAGGCATTGAAATGTCAATTTAACCTGTTTTGTGGTTACAGGGACATAACTAATCAAAACTTAAGTGAATTATAAAACTTGACCCCCCCAGCGGAGCGTCCAGGGAGTGTGGATGAACATTTTCGGATAAATGTATATGGGCCCAGTGAAATATGCAGTTGTGAAATATTTTCAACCCTGGGAGCTTCCGCTGGATCAGTTTTTCTGGTAGCAGAGTTATGGTTATTATTGATTAGTTTGGTGATTATTGATTATTGATTTTAACTACATATTTAACACTAAGGGGCCGATTCCGATTCGGGCCGGAAATCACTCCGACCGAGCCGGACCCGGAGAGATTTCCGACCGAATCGGACCCGTGCAGCCCGACCGAACGAGTACGATGCGTCCGTATGCTATCGGACTCGATTCGGTCGGACTCCCATTGAAGTCAATGGGAGCCTGTTGTACGACGTGTACACGGGCTCCCATTGACTCAATGGGTGCGATGCGGACAAGGGCGCCCCCACAGCGTGTACGCGGCGAGCGATTCGCCCGTACACGCACAGGTAGGGGGACCCATGGGTCCCCCTGTGTGCGACTCGCGCGGCTACGCGTTCAGGGGGTCCGACACGGACCCCGAAGTACGGCTCCGACAGCTCTTCTGAGCCGGAGTGTGCGGCTCGGTCGGACTGCTCGCGGCGCGCATCGTACTCACCCGGCCGGGAAACGTCTCCATTGCGCGGTGCGAGTCGAGTCCGAGCGGAGTCGGTCGGTGCGGTTCGAGCCGGGAACGAGTCGGTCGGAGCGGTCGGGATGCCCGGACGAGTCGGTCGGCGATTTCGCATCGTACTCGCTCGTCCGGACCAGCGTACGGATCGGTCGGGAAACAGGGCTCCGAATCGGATCCGGTAAAGCCGAATCCGATTCGGAGCCCTACCGGCCGAGATCGGAATCGACCCCTAAGAGTTAGAGTCGCGTTTTATGTTGTCTGGAAGTACAGGTACAGAGATACCTGGGAATCCCGGGAATGGAATTTAGAAGAGTGTGGTAAGGAAATCACACTGCAGAAGGTTACTCGTCTGTCGTCATAATACCTAAAAGCTACGGAGGGCGGTAGGTGTTATATTAGGGACTATATCGTACAAAAGTAGAGTGTGAGTGTTAGCGAAGGGTCCACCTGTGAAACTTTGGCCTTACCCGAAGGAGGAGTATCCCTAGAGGAGTAATAGGTCCTCCCCGAGCTTAAGTGAAGGGTAAACAGTGGTTTTTACTCGCAGTGTAAGGAAGTACTTTCTCTTTGAAGCAAGTGAATAAACTATCTTTGGATTAGTGGGGCAGACAGAGTAGAGCTGTTTTTACGTCGTTACTAACAGAAAAATGTATTAAGAAAGTTTAGAAAATACATTGTTGTATTACCTTGTGAAGGGAGGGTCAGTAGCAGGAGTCATACTGACGTCACAAAGAGCCGCGCTGGTATTGGTCGAGACAGCGGGCGTGTAACAAGTGCAGATTGTAAAGGGAGGGTCAGTAGCAGGAGTAATACTGACGTCACAAAGAGCCGCGCTGGCATTGGTCAGACCAGTGGGTGTGTTGAAAGCTCTGATTGGTTGGTAGACAAGAACCGTGCTGGTATTGGTTGCGGAAGAGAATACGTAGTGAGCTCTGATTGGACTGTTGGTGTGAGTCGCGCTGGTATAGGACGAGTGTTGGCGAATAGGATACGTGAGAATACGGAAGAGTTTCTAAGTTTTGATTGCTGAAACCACTAGTTACAGGGATCGAAAGAATGAAGCTGATTAATAAAATCAAAAATTTCTTTAGAAAGGATAAGCGTGTAGTAACCAGAGAAGGAATTGTTATGCCACCCCCTAATACGCCTGCTTCCTTTATGATGTTGGAACGAGGATATCATACTTGTGTCTGGTTGGAAAATTGGGAAGAGAATACAAAAGGTGATGGTGTTTTAGCTTTTCCTGAACATGGTACGTTTAATGTAAGGATTCTTCAGAATTTGAGAAATCGGATGAATTCATTAGAACCAAGCCCTAGGTTAACGCAGTATGAAGCTTTGGAGGAATGGGAAGTTGAGGCATTTGAACGAGAGAAATACAGAGGAGGTAGAAGAATAGATAGAGGGTTTTTACCCAGATATCCGTTTGAAACTCGAGGGATCAGATGAAAAGATGGAGAAGAGCTGTAGTAACAGAAGGCTTGTATCCAGTGTTGGTGGCTGAGGATCAAGTAGGGAGTAAGTGTAAAGAAAAAGTGAAACACATAGGTATGACAGGAACAGGATGTGAAGAATCTGATGATGAGTTATTAGAAGACCTTTTAGTTAAAAGACCTCCACCTTATCAAGAAAATGCTAAGAGATACAACTCCAAGTGCACCAATGATGGGAACTCCATTAGTTCCACAAGTTTTATATGATCCAACAATCACCCGAGTATTACAGGAAAAAGAAAGGAATGAGTTAAATAAGACAAAAGAAGAGATAATTCAGAACATAAATCAGTTAGGTCTGAATGCTGAAGCTTTGACAGTACCAGTAACAATTGGTCCTGTTATTCCACTGTATGGTGATAAACGAGATACCCCGAGATTACAAATAGTGACAGTTCCACAGAATAATGCTAGGAAAGAGGCAGAAATGTTAGAAGATCAAACTAGTGAATGTGATTCGAATATCTCGATTACTAGATCTCCCTAATCTTGAAACGGTGACCGAGACCCCGAAGAGAATCACACCAGTAAATACAAGGAGAAAAGAACCGAATGTCACTTCAGTAGCAGGGAACTCTAAAGGATTTTCACCAGAAGACCTAGAGGAGTGGGCAAAAGGATTAGACAAGAAAAAACCCCAAACACCAAATATAGATGTAGGCAAGTTAAAAGTGGACTTAGAAGAAATGATAATTTGTACTATAAGCTCAGACAGATTAGGTTCATATGGAGATGATGAATTGTTGTTTTTGTGCAAAAGTATAACCTGGAGAGCAAAGAATCTTCATGAGAAGATAGAAGAAGTGGCTTCAGAATTTGGAATAGACGTAGAAAAGTCGAAAATATTACAAAAACCATATAGGGCAGAATTTACTGAGAAGAATTTAGAGAGTTTGAATGCGTCAGGAAGGAGATTGCAGATAAAAGAATTAATGTATATTTTGAAGAAATGGGGAGATGCAGACCGATGGAGAGGTAGATGGACAAGAAAAAGGGATGAGGCAGCTACAAAGGAGACATCTGCATTCCCATTAAGAGAGACAGAACAGGTTGAAAGAGTGTGTCCAATGAGAGAAGTTCCTGGTGGTGGATATTTTCATGTTCCTTGATCTAGACAGGATATTTTGTCTTTTACAAATGATTTCCCCAGATTAAGAGAGAAACCAATTGAATGGTATAAGCAGGTAGAGAGGTTTGTGAAAGTTTCAAAGGTATTGTTAAAGGATTTGGATGGTCTGTTTGACATAGTGGTACCAACTGATTTGTGGACAGAATGTAAAATTACTATTGATTGGCCAACTGAAGAGTATCCCAGAGATGCAAGGACAGGTGTGCCTTCAGATGAAGTGATGAAAAAGTATCAACATGTGATTACTTTCTTGAAAGGGAAAATTCCTCCAAAAGAGACAGATTGGATTAAAATAGATAGGACAACTCAAGAACCAAAAGAGTCAGGGCATACATATTATGAAAGGCTGTTGCAAGTATTCAAGCAGTATAGTGGATTTGAAAATATTGTTGACAAGGAAATGGGACATTTTGTGTACAGGTTTGTGTATGGATTGAGATCAGAAATTAGTCAGATGATTCAGCAGCATATGCTTTGCTGGCAGAGCAAGCCCATTGATGATATCTTGAAGTATGCGAAGTATTGTAGTGATGATATTGATGCAAAACACAAGAAACTGAAAGAAAAGATGATGTGGGCACAAGTGAAGCTAGCAGAACACCAAGAGGCACATTCTGGTTCTCAAAATGACAATCAGATGAACGATCAGAATCAGAATAGTCAAGGATCAAATGGAAATAAAGCAAAAGGACGAATGAGTAGAGAAGAAGCGAAAAAAAAGTTTCCTTGTCATGCGTGCGGAAAGCATGTACATTGGAAGAATGAGTGTAGAAATGTTCAACAGAGTAATGGGGTAAATCAAAATTTAAATCCACAGATGCAGAATGAGATGGTTGTGAATCAGCAGCAACAGGTAGTTACTCCGCAATTACAGGTGACACAAGCCCCTATGCCCAACCATGTGAATGCTCAGGTGCAGAGATACAGTGTGAACACCGGATTTCGTGGAGAGAGTGGTAAGAATACACAAACGATTCAACAATATTGGATGCAAAGTAATGAGAGTGATTCAGATGCTTCTCAATGACGGTGCCTGGGGGGGGAGGAAGAATGCGTGCTTGGCGCATCCTTGGCGGTAGATCAGTCAGGTCCATTTGTTGATGGAAAGGTGAAAGGTAATGACATCACTTTTCTAGTGGATACTGGTGCTACCCGCTCTACTGTAAGAGCAGCAGAAATTCCAAACCTACCCCTCTCGGGAGAAACTATACAAGTTGTAGGAGTCTCAAATAAGCAAATAAAAACCCCACTCACTAAACCAATAGAAGTGAATATTGGGAATTTCAAAGACATGCATCGATTTGTGGTATGTGATTCAAGTCCAGTGAATTTGTTAGGGAGAGATTTGTGGTGCAAGATGAACTGTACCATCTATTGTACACCTGATGGTATTGCTTTCCAAACACCCGATGAAGATATTGCTTTCAAAATGATGCTAGCAAAACAAGGAACAGAAGTGGATGAGATGTTTTCACTTCTTACTGAGAACGATTTGCCTGATGAGCTGAAAACCACAGTGAAATCAGATGTGTGGGATTTTACAGGAAAAGAAATTGGTCTGATGGCAAATGTAGACCCAATTAAAATAATGGTGAAAGAGGGTGCAATTTATCCTAACACACCTCAATACAAAATGAGCCCTGAAGTAAAAGCCGGAGTTGCTCCAGTAATTGATCAAATGATTGAACAAGGTATTTTGAGAGAGATAATGGGCAGTCCTTGCAACTCGCACATCATGGGCCTTAAAAAGCCTAGTGGCAAGTATAGGATAGTGCAAGATTTAAGGAAAATTAATAAGATAGTAGTACCCTGTTGTCCAGTAGTACCAAATCCAGCAGTGATCCTTTATCAGATACCTTGGGATGCACATTGGTACACGGTGATTGATTTGTGCCAAGCATTCTTTTCAATTCCTTTATATCAGGATAGCCAATATCTTTCTGCATTTTGGTTCGGAGACCGTGTTTTGGCATGGTGCCGAGTTCCTCAAGGGTACACAGAGAGTCCCTCAATTTTCAATCAGATCCTGAAAAAGTGTTTGGAAACATTGGTTATGCCAGGAAATTTGGTTTTAGTTCAGTACATTGATGACCTATTGGTGGCATCAAAGACACGAGAGGCTTGTGCTGCTGACACAATTGCCTTACTGAACCATTTGGCAGAAGGTGGACACAAGGTGTCACCAGAAAAATTACAGTTTTGCCAACAAGAAGTTCAATATTTGGGACACAAGATAGAAAAGGGAGTCAGGAAAGTGACACCAGAGAGAATAAAAGTGATTCGACAAATGAGTCTGCCTAAAACTAAGAAAGAAGTACGAATGTTTTTGGGAGTGATTGGATACTGTCGTCAGTGGATCAGTGGATTTTCTTTGCTTTTGAAGCCTTTATTAAAATTGACACGAAAAGATGTGACAGATCCGATTGAATGGGATGATGAAAGTGAGGATGCATTCATAAAACTGAGAGATTGTTTGTGTCAAGCACCAGCATTGGGAATGCCAGACTACACTAAAGAATTTGTTTTGTTCTGTTGTGAGAGAGAAGGATGTGCACTTTCAGTGTTAACCCAGAGACATGGATTGTCGCGGCGTCCAGTGGCATATTTTTCTGCCACACTGGATCCAGTGGCTGCGGCATTGCCTGGCTGCTTAAAAGCATTAGCTGCTACCTGTGTGCATCTGGAGCAGAGTGAATCGATTGTAATAAGACATCCCCTAAAGGTGTATGTCCCACATTCAGTCGAGATCCTTTTAACAAGGACTCGTACTCAGCACTTGACCCCTAGTTGGCTGACTAAGTATGAAAGAGTGATCTTGGGTGCTGAAAATGTAAGTGTGATAAGATGCACCACAGTAAATCCAGCAACCTTGCTGCCGGATCCATACTGTGAAGAAATAAAAGAAGAGGCTGATCATGATTGTTTGGATGTGACAGAAATGTGTACAAAGCCCAGACCGGACATCTTTGATGTTCCATTGGAAGAATCAGACTATGTATTGTTTGTTGATGGGTCATGCTTGCGAAAACAAAATGGAGAGCTGAGTTCTGCCTATGCTGTATGTACTGTATCTGCTATTCTAGAAGCATCCTGCCTAAAGGAGTCAAGTCTGCACAAATAGCCGAATTGATAGCTTTGACAAAAGATTGCAAAATTGGGAAAAAATTGAGAGTAACCATATTCACAGATAGTCAATATGGTTTTGGGGTTGGGCATGACTTTGGCCAATTATGGATGCAAAGGGGATTTCTGACTTCTTCAGGTTCTCCTATCAGGAATAGTAAAAATGTCAAAGAACTATTGGAAGCACTACAATTGCCAAAAGAAATTGCAGTGGTCAAATGTGCCGCACATAAGTCAGGAAATGATTATGTGACACAAGGCAAAAATATGCTGACCAAGTTGCACAATTTTGTGCTCGAAATACAATGTCTTTGAACAGAGGGTTGGAAAAAGAAGTTACCAATTGCCAACTAATGTTTTTCTCTGCTTTTGAAACATGGGATGAAGTTAGACAGTTACAGGATGAGGCAGATGTAAAAGAAAAAGAATTCTGGATCAACACAGGTTGCACAAGAAGAGCAGATGATGAAGTATGGCTGTGTCCAGATGGTAGACCGATAATGCCAGACAGTTTACTATCACAAATGGCAAGAGTATATCATGGAGCTACACACATTGGGAGGGATGCTATGATTAGGCACTTCTGGCAGACATGGTACAATCCCAAGTTTAGGCTCATTGCAGAGAGTCTCTGCCAGCGATGCTTGACATGTCAACAGCAGAACCCAGGTAGAAAAACGTTTGTCAGTTGGGGAAAAATCGGTAAGGCAGAGGGACCATTTACAAGACTGCAACTTGACTTCATAGAGCTGCCGCCATGCAATGGTCTGAAGTACATCATTGTCATTGTGTGTCTGTTTTCTCGATAGGTAGAAGCTTATCCCACTAGAAGGAATGACAGCCTCACAGTTGCTAAACTACTGTTGAGAGAACTCATTCCCAGATTCGGATTTCCAGTCACTTTGGAATCAGATAGAGGACCTCATTTTAACAATGAGTTAATTCGATTAATTTGTACAGCTTTCAAAGTTGAGCAGAAACTGCATTGTGCCTATCGACTAACCCTGGGCGTAGTTCGTGTAGTCGCGCTATGCGTAGCTACGCGAAGTGCACTTCGCACTACGCAAGCTACGCGTAGCTACGCGAACTGCGTAGTGCGGTAGGGAAAATGCTGTTTGCACTGATTGCACAGTGCTGGATGCTTGTCCGCACTGTGCAATAATTGCAAACGGCATCTTGCACAGTGCAAGCGGTCGTTTTCTGCCGCTCAAGTAGATTTGTACTCGAGCAGCAGTTTTCTCAACGCGGACTGGTAGTTTCTCATCGCGAGCGGTCGCGAACATACGCAACCACTCTCAATGAGAAACCTGACCTCCCTGCGTTGAGAATCTCACCGGGAGGTTTATTTTCCACGCTCGCGATCGGCAACTTGATGTTGCTGATCGCGAATGAGGAAAAAGTCTCGCCGGGATGTCATTTTGCTCGCTCGCGGTCGCCAACTTGACGTTGAGGACCGCGAGCAAGCAAAAAATGCCCGCTACGCTACGCGTTTTTGCACTGTGCTACGTGCAATACGCGTAACGCGTAGTTGCACAAACTACGTGAGCGTAGCGCAGTCCTACGCCCAGGGTTACTATCGACCAGAAGCCTCTGGAGTGGTTGAGCAGCTCAATGGCACAATAAAATCCAGGTTAGGGAAGATGTGCATCCACTTCACTGAAATGGCCTGATGCTTTGCCCATTGTATTGATGAGCCTTAGAAGCATCCCTGACAGAAGAACAGGCTTGAGTCCTCATGAAATTCTCATGGGAAGAGCAATGAGACAAGCATTTGTACCTGGAAACAAACTGATGAATATAACTGATGATCTAGTGTTGGACTATTGTAAAGTTCTAGCTGATCTGGTACGTTCTGTGTCTCACCAGGTTGGAGAAGATGCAACTGCAGCACAGCCGAATCAAGCTCATGATTTGTGTCCAGGAGACTGGGTTGTGGTAAAGAAGCACACAAGAAAATCGTGTTTAGAACCCAGGTGGAAAGGACCTCATCAAGTTATATTGGTCACGACGACAGCAGTGAAGTGTGCTGGCTTGCCAAACTGGATCAATGCCAGTCATACCAAAAGAGTCCCAAGTCCACCTGAACGACAAGAGCTGCAACTGGTAGAACAAAGAGAAGAACCAGAAGCTGAAAGTTGTGAAGTCGAAGAAGTCAGAGAAACAGACTCTGAAGAATGCATCGATGATGAACAACCAAGTTTAAGTCAAGTAGGGTGGGCACCAGTTACTGGGTCTGAAAAAGCTGTTGTAGAGGCCGAGGAAGAGCAAGATATTGAGAGACCAGAACAAATTGAAACAGAAGATCCAGATCAAGTTCAATCAAAAGAAGAAAAAGAAAGACTGACAGGTTCAGAACAAATTCGGTCAACGGAAGAAATTACTACAGGAAATTCAGATCAAGCTCAATTAGAATTAGAAAAAGAAGGATTTAAATATCAAGAACAAAATGAATCAAGAGAAAGATCAGAAAGTCCAGAACAAGCTCAGTTAAAAGAAAGAGAAAACAAAAGAACGTTAGAAATTGGCGAAGAAGGTGAAAAGGCAGTGCAAACAAAGAGGATCAGAAAAGGTAATCATTGGCCAAGTGGAGTAAAAGGACTTAGATATGTTTTGAGAAGAAGAAGAACAGGGAAAGAACTAGAACAAGTAAATGAAGTATCAAGTCAAACCGAACAAGAACATCCAAGAAGAAAATCTTTACAAACAACAAAAAGAGTGAGAGTTCCGAGCAGAAAATATAAGGCTCCTGAATGGACATATCATCCTTGAGGACTTTGAGAATCTTGATCTAAATGAAGAACAAGAAGGTGTTGCTATTGAAGGAATTGATGAAAGCAAATTGAGACCACCTTAAAGGGAAAAGACTTTGACACAAAGGGTGGAAATTGACAAATAAATAAAGAAAAGAATCAAAGAAACCAAAGAAGAAAAGAAAATAAAGATAAAGGGGAACAAAGACAGAAAGCTTTTGAAGTGTGGGATCACACAAAGATTTGTAAATTTTTTAATTTTTTAGAACATTTTAGAATTTAGAAGAAATAATTTAGATATTGGTCAATTTTAGAACACTAAAAATGGCAGAAACGAAAGTGACTGAACATTCGAAGTCTAGTTTAAAACGAAGATGTGTTAAATCTTGTTTGTGTAGTGTTTTTACACTAATGTTAATGTGGTTGTTGCTAACTGTTGTGATACCTATTTTGTTGGTAAATAGTAACAGAAATAACACTAATACAAGTGATCGAGTGAATGCAGTAACTAAAAGAACAACTACCGCTAATTTAGAGCAAATGGATGAGAGCATGTATCATCATGATAAATCAAATAGTGATTCGTCATTAAATGTATTTACTAAACTTCTTTACGAATATGTAGATACCATGGATGTGGGTGATTGTTATGTTTGCATGAAATTACCTTCGTCTGTCTCGGAGGGGGTGACATATCACCATCTTCCTTTAACATATGGTGTGTCATGTAGTGTTGTGTCCAGTTTGTTCTATGTAACAGGCAAGTTGCAGTATTATTATTCGAATATGGATTTAGTATTTTCAGAAATCCCTATTCGAAGAAACATGAACCCAGTGCTTAGTGCTAAAGATGCAGAATTCATGGGTGAGTTTTTCTTAACAACAAACCCAATAGACATAACATATGCTCATAAGAATAATCTAACCTGTATTTTGCGTGATGAAGAAAAGGATTTTCTAAATTTAGTAGAGGAGAGAAGGCAGGATTTTCAAAAGAAGGCTGTTGAACAGAAGTCACATGTACCTCCATGGCCTAATAAGGAAGGGGACTATAAGAAAGGCGAGACTCATGCTGCAATGTCCCTAGACTTGTCAAAATTGGGAAAATTCTGTCTGCATAGACTAAAAACTGACTATAACAACATTTTCCTTGTTTCTAGTGAATGTGAACATACCTTCCTAATAATGGGGGGATGGGGACTAAAAGGTGGAACTGATCCTGTTTTCCCAGGGATTCATTACGGGTGTGGTAAAAATGCCTATTATAGGTTGCCCACGCGATGGTATGGTAGTTGTTATGTTGGAATAGTATTTCCTAAGGTATATCACATTACTAAGAACAATGAAATGCATGTAGTAAGTCAAGGACTAAAACGAAGTAAAAGAACAAGCTTTTCAGAAATAGTAGGTGATATATTTGGTGCACTGATACCGACAGTTGGAGTCATACTGAATTCGCATAAAATACGAAAGTTGTCAACAATAGATCGTCTATCAACAGATACTGCTGGGGGATTCTATCTTAATGATTAATACCGAAATGTTTGCAATTAGATCTATGGTTTTGCAAAATCGACTTGCACTTGATATATTGTTGGCAAAAGAGGGCGGAGTCTGTGCAATGTTGAAAGTCCAACATTGCTGTACATATATTCCTGACAAAAGTAAAGGTATTGAGGGATATATTAAGAACATTACAAAGATTCATGAAGATTTGACCCAACTAGAGGTTGACGGTGTCTGGGAAAGACTTATTAAAAGTATTTCTGCTATAGGTACTTGGTTTTCAATTTTAGGGAATAGTCTATTAGGGAAGATCCTAATACCTGCAATTTCGATTGCAATAATAGCTTTGATGATGATGATGACATATAAATGTTGCAAGAGTAAAACAAAAGAAAGAATGTTAGCAGAAATAAAGAATAAGAGAATGGGAAGAAAGAGAAAAAGGGAAGAGCTTGAGTTAGAGGAAATGAAAGGAACTTTATATGATAAAATGAAAGAATTTGACATGAAAAAGAAACCAGAAGAATTAGTAGAAAGAGAGGAAGACACTAAAATTAAATGAATTAAAGTTGGCACTTGGTAATGATGGGTATTTTATGATGGCTCAAAAATGCCATCAGAGGGGGGATTGATGGAGCAAGGATTCGAGAAAATGAAACTTGCTCGGAGAAATCCTCCATTAACTTTTACTAATCGTTAAAACTGTAGATAAGATGAAACTAATATACACCAGACACCGACACATGGGGAGAAAAGCTTACGCATGCTTAAACTAATGAAGAATAAAAAACAACGCAACTAAAATCCGCTTTACTTTGCGAAAACGCTTTGCGCATGTGCAAATCTGAATTACGTAGAGATAACGTGACTAACTCGCTTTGAGAGGGAAGTCTTCGCGCATGCGCAAGAAAATCTAACACGTGGTCTTGAGGTACCGCGTGCCCGGCATCTGCTTGCTTGAATTTAAAAGAAAGCTGCTGTTGTTAACGCTTTTGCCTAAGGAAAATAATAACAACATGGTATAGAGTAGAAGTGGGTGGTGAACAGTGAGAATCATATGTCTAAGAAAATAACATCTGTTTATGATTCCTTTATTAATAGTGTGTATACAGGCCTGCTAGAAGCTTTACAGAAAAAGAAAATGGCGATGGATGACCAAGAGTTGCGCATGCTGAGTGAGTCCATGATGTGACCCGGTGACCGAAAGAGCTGAATGACTGCCAAGAATCAAGGACAGAAGGCATGAGAAAAAGAAGACATGTATCATTCGTCTATGTAGTCTGTATTGAATGAATTATTGCAAAATGGCAACAATATATGCATGGGAAGAGGACAATGTGAATAGCTAAAGGCGAAGGGCTAATTAACAATAAATGTCTTAATAAAAATGAATTGTCAGCATGATGTGATGAAAACTCCCCTACCCCCGTCCAATCATATTCCGTATTTTAGTGAAATTTGCAACTCTTTAGGGTGGAACATGTAGAAATAAAGACTATAACTAGAGTAAGTTGAGTTAAGTTAGCAGATCGATCGCCATCGATGCTGAGAGAGAGAGAGACGAGTATGCTGCATCGGGAGAGAGCATCATAGAAGAGAGAGAGAGAGGCGAGAGCAGACTGGGAAGATTCAGATCCGAAATGACAGCCTGATTAGATTCGAAGATTTGCGGAAGAAGATCGAGGAGGGAGAGAGTGTAAGAGAGGGAAACGCCCTGGTGTGTCGGGTTTGTAGAAAAGTCTAGTAAGTATTGGTCCTGTCCTGATTCTGTCCTTTAGTCTTTGTCTCCTGATCCTAAGTCAGGGGACCTCCACCATTCCTTTGTCCAGAGGGTTGGTTTTCCGGTCACTTCTTATTAGGTAAATGATATTCTATCTCAAATTTGCATATTTCTTTGCAAATGTACGTTAATATGTGCCTTTTGTCTCTACATCTATCCACTCTTATGCATTGATTTTTGTTGAATGAGGTTGTGTAATTGAATGTATGTTGCTAAATGAAATTTCTCTCTCCCATTGAAGAATGATGGAATTTGCACTGTGAATCTGTAGTGATGAGCGTTCAACTTTATGACTGAAAATTTAGATAAAACTTATAAATCTTACTCAGAGTCTGTGGTCATTTCACTAAGAGCTGTGCATTAGTTAAGAAGTTGTTAATATCACCATCAACTAACTCAACTAATGGTCCATCGACCAGAGGAAGAGTGTTGATTCGTGAAGATTAGTTAGGCATTGAAATGTCAATTTAACCTGTTTTGTGGTTACAGGGACATAACTAATCAAAACTTAAGTAAATTATAAAACTTGACCCCCCAGCGGAGCGTCCAGGGAATGTGGATGAACATTTTTGGATAAATGTATATGGGCCCAGTAAAATATGCAGTTTTGAAATATTTTCAACCCTGGGAGCGTCCGCTGGATCAGCTGGACATGACATATTCAGGACTCGCAGCAGTGCCAGCACACGAGAGAGGGGGCAATAGGACTTTGAAATTAAGACGCTTGGAATCACGACTCATCATCAGGCTCAAAACAAAAATCCCCATAGGACTGAATGGGGACGAGGAAATGTACATACATTTGTAAACTAAAAAGAACATATGCATTATCGCTCTCAAATTTAACATCATATAAACATCATTTGAGCTACTGTCTGCTTAAGGGATCAACAGAGGAAGTGACTGGTTGCAAATATGTAAAATGTGAGAAACTGGAAGAAACACAAAGAATGGCCTGGAGTATGGCTAAGCTAGTGCCACAAAGAAGAACCAACACAAGAGGGGCACTGAGCCGCAAAACAAGCATGAATAAAACACTTAGTTATAAACATAGCATCATATAAAATATGGATTGCGATCATGGCACTCAGCCGCGCAATCAACATGTGTGAGACAGACACCCAGTCATAAAAATGCTATGTTTTAGAGAAGTCATGCGGAGACAAGTGGATGTGTCATGAAGACACTCTGCCTGAATACACTGTGTTTGGAGAATTGAAACAGTTGTGGTACTCAATGAGCAGTATTCACATACATATAAGAACATGGCCGTACAAAATACAATGTTAACAAACTGTGTAATGACAATCCCACTCGAAAAATTGTTAAAATTTTGTCTTCATTTATGTTTTGTTTTTCATTTAATTTTACAAAACTACCAATCCCACAATGCTTCATAAATGGCTCAGTGGGAAATTGGTACAAATAGGTGAAAGCGTAGATGGACTAACACTATACACCATGACCAAGACCTGTGTGGTTGAAACGCGTAGGTGAAGGAGTAGATGGCTTGATTAATAAAGAAAAGTTAAAACCCCAAGGAGAGTGCTGCGTTATACTTCGAATTTGGTGATAAACATATCTCAAGGTGAAGTCCAGGCTTGCCGCAGGCACCAGCTGCTAAGAGCGCTCTTCGTGAGCTGGACATTGTTGATGGATTATAGCTATGACTAAATACCAAAAAGCGTGCCAGCACCAATATCATCAATTAATAAAAAAACTAAAAACAAATGACTCTTTTGTCATAAGAAATTCTGACAAAGGAGGCAATGTGGTGCTCTGGCCCAAGAAATTGTATATGGAGGAAGCGCTTGGACAATTAAATGATCGGACGTGCTACAAACTCAGTAACAAGTTAACAACCTTAACAGCACAAAACGAATTATTTAAAAGACTCGTGGCATGGAAAAGTGCGGGCTTGTTAAATCAAGATGAACATAAATTTTTAAAAATGATTTTCCGATCACGCCCGTAATTTATTTTATTCCCAAAATACATAAAAACATCAACAAACCTCCGGGAAGACCCATTATTTCCGCGAAAAAGAGTCTGTTGGAAAATGTATCTATATATATTGACTTTTTCTTACAAGAACATGTGAGAGCCTTACCTTCCTTTATACAAGACACTACAGATTTTTTGAAACAGATACATGAGTGTCAATGGTGTGATGATTATCTGTTGATAACTATAGATGTATTAAATTTGTACACCAGCATACACCACAGGGACGGCATTAGGGCGCTCAAACATTTCTTAGACAAACGAGCAATTCAGTTTTATAACCACAACAAAATGATCATTAATTTAACTGAATTTTGCCTGAACAACAACTATTTTCTCTTCCAAACCCAAATTTACCAGCAAATAAGAGGAGTGGCTATGGGGGCAAGCTTTTCTCCAAGTTATGCTTGCCTCCATATGGGGTGGTGGGAGGAAATGATTGTAAAGGGTTTATATGGCAACATATTCTCTAACCATGTGATTAAGTGGGTCAGATATATTGATGATTTGTTTTTGATCTGGCGAGGAAATAAAGAAAGTGCAGTAAATTTCATCACTAACCTCAACACTAACGATATTAATCTGCATCTCACGTACAACATCAGTGAACACTCTGTCTACTTCCTTGATGTGGAAGTATTTGTGATTAATAATAATCTTGAAACAAGATTATACCGTAAACCCACGGCAGGCAATACCCTACTGCATGCATCTAGTTGCCACCCAAAACATACAATACATAGCATCCCCTATGGGAAATGCTTCGGTGCGCAGATTATGCAGCAGAGAACAAGATCTTAATATAGCTCAGCAGGATTGCAAAATGCGTTTTTAGCTAGGGGTTACTCCAATCAAACAGTTGATGCAGCAATAAGAAAAACAAGAGAACTCTGTAGGAGGATTTACTATTCAAACCCTCGCAAATTGAATATACAAACAAACAAACCAATTACTGAATCCAACAACCCCAGACTTATACTAACATACAATACACAGAGAGAAGACATAAGTCGGGTCGTTAGGAAAAGCTGGCATATCATCCGCTGTGACCCCGTTATAGGTGAGATGTTCCCTAATAAACCAACTATAACGTATAGAAGAGCTCCATCAACTAGTGATTTTTGGTGAGCAGCAGCCCCGAAATAATCTTTAATAAAAATTGGTTATCGGGACAAAAAGGCTTTGTAAGATGCTCAATGTGTAAGGCCTGCAAATTGGGCGTGAATAAAACATCGTATGTCACACCCTTTAAACCTGAACCCACTAAGATTTCTAAACTTTTGACTTGTAAAACTGAATTTGCTATCTATGTGTTGGAGTGCTCTTGTGGACTTTGCTATATAGGCAGTACGAAACTGCAGGTCCACAAGAGAATTCTCCAACACATTAGAGCTATTACCAATTCAGTTCCTAGCTACCCAGTAGCACGCCATTTCAAAGAGGTCCATAGCAATCAAATACAGGAAATGAAGTATTTTGTGGTGGACTCGGTACCCCCACTCAGACGGGGTGGTAATAGGGAGGCTAACCTTAGGAAACTGGAAACTAAATATATTTTAGAGTTTGACAGCAAGAGTCCTAGGGGTCTTAATACGACTGAGGATTTGTATACATGGCTATGATTAGATAACACTAATATGAAGCCATACAATGCACCCAGATACGTTTTGAACAGATGCATCGCATAACTAACAACTTCCAAAAATAAGATGGTAATTTTATTTAAACCTCTTTATATCCCTGCTTTTTACAATTTTTCTACTATTTTAAACTCCTTTTAGTACACTTTAAACTGGTTTTTAAACAGTTTTAGCACTTAGGCAAAGCTAAGTACTTTTTTATATTTAATCGCTCACACGACCGAGTTGTTTTAACATATGCCTTCAACATGGAACAACATGGCCCACTTGGGCTACATTACTTTGTGGTACTTTGAATATGTACAATATAGGGATCTAATCTAATGATGACAAAAGTGTAAAGTGTATGGCTGTTAGGATCCCAGCCACTATACTTTAACACAAGGTCAAGTTCTAATTGGCGCAGTACATCCAGTATATTGTTTAATGGTACATACCATATTTATATTTATATATTTGTGCTTGTCCTTTTCTTTGTAAATTCTGGTTGTGTTTGATTTTAAAAAAACAACGGATTTTCAATATGAATTTGTTAACAACATGTATTTATACAGATACAATTCGATCATTGGACAATGTAACATTATGTTTTAATATGGTATTGCCACAAAAGTATTTTGAACGGTGTTGTATGGCAGGTGAAATGTAAAGAAGTACGATAGTCTGTCTTCATGGTCGTTTGATGCACTAGCACTTTAAAGGGGAGAGAATCTCGTAGTCATGTCATGTGATCAAGGGCTGCATAGCCCGAAACGCGTCATGGCGACATTTGCACTAAATAAATCTGCATTGCACTGAAAAACTGGAGTCCGTTTCCTTCTTGCGAGTTCCAGATTGAGGATCTCTCCACAGTTGGGAAAATCGTGTATATATATATATATATATATATATATATATATATATATATATATATATATATATATATATGTCCTAACATGAATTGAACGGAATCGTACAAAGATTTTAATGTAACTATGATTTATTTTAACACACTGCACTTTTCAATCTTAGCACTTGGTTAAATGTATAGTAATATAGCAATCATGAAGTGAATATCATTGGTAGTCAACCATTCGGAGGATGACTTTTAGAGGATTTATCCCGATATTAGGTACAGCAAAAATGATAATAACAAGAGAGTTGTGGTATTTAACCAATATCAAAATATATCAAGCTAAACTTATTTGTATTAAGCAGGTATTAAGTTATTTACATATATCGTTTATTTAATGAATTGATATTCACAAACATAAGATGTATAGATATGTTTTCTATGTCCATTAACACGTGTCAACTTGATTGCTTGCACTTGTCACTTTAAATTTTGCACTGACTCACCAAACCATGTCATGTGAACAAGGCTCGGACGAGCCGAAACGCGTAATGGCGATGGGAAAATAAAGACAGCCTAAATGCACCTACCATGGTCCGTGTCCGTTTGTGAAGCTACCTTCATCATGCAGCGGAGAGAAAATATATATATATATATATTATCTACTGGCGGTCGCCAGTAGATAGTTATAGTTAAAACCTATTATCCATAGGAAATCCGCAACATTCTATTTGAAATAACGTTGGCGCCGGTTGACGAATCTTCGCGAAAGTTTCCAACTTGTTGGGGCGCTCCGGTCCGCTCCTATCCTGAAAGTCTCGGGGTGATATGTCAAGCGGGGGCCGAGAAAAAGGGGGTCCCAAAACGCGTTTTCCCCATTCATTTTTCCATAGGAACCTTTAGTCGCAGCTACAGCCCGAACTGCTGAACGGAATTACACCAAATTTGGCAAAGAGGTAGCCCTTGGTTCAGTGTCATGCCTTTTGCTTAAATGGTGTAAATCCGTTCAGTAGTTCCTGAGAAAATCAAAAGTAAAGTCACATATATATCTGGGCGGAGCCTAACCACACATGTCATCGTGAGATCTGATTGGCTGTCAGCACTTCATCCTGGAATTGCTGGCAGCCATCTTGGGACCAATATAAATGATAGTACCTCATTGAAATGCATTGTAGTGAATAGAAGATTTTGAGGGTCACCAAAAGGAGAACTATAAAGGGTGATAACAGGCTTTAGTTACATTAGAATTTATTTGTTGATGGTACCATACTAATTTTAGGAATTGTGGTGTATTCTAAGGTGATTTTACCATGTGAAAAACCTTCTGCTGGGATATCATGAATCATGTTTGAGAGAACACTATTTTCACATGCTTGTCCCATGGAGGTTTGGAAGGTGCTCCAGAAGCTAAAATGAGAGCATATTTTCTGTAAATTCACATTATCTTTCTCAGTCATGTGAGAATGAAGTCTGACATTCTCAGTAAAACATGTACATCCAACAAGGGCAGAGACTGTCAGTTGATTCCTTTGTGTTCTACTGCAGCTTCCCAGAGTGTTCTAAAGAACAACTAGAGCGCTAACCGCCTTACTTATGACAAAAGTATGGCACACCTGAAGCCATCTTGATTGGAATAAACTGGTAACACTTAAAACATTTAATTTAAAAAGGAACAAGATGATGGGGTTCATTTTGTCATAGAAAGTATGGTTAGTGCTGTAGAAAGAAAAATTAGGACATATTTCAAGTGTGATCTCAAATATCTTCCTGTTATATTTCAACAGGAGCAGCCTGCCAGTTGATGCCTTTGTGTTCTACTGCAGCTTCCCAGAGTGTTCTAAAGAACAACTAGAGCGCTAACAGCCTTACTTATGACAAAAGTATGGCACACCTGAAGCCATCTTGATTGGAATAAACCGGTAACACTTAAAACATTTAATTTAAAAAGGAACAAAATGAGGGGTTCTTTTTGAAATAGAAATTATGGTTAGTGCTGCAGAAAGAAAAATTAGGGCATGTTTTAAGTGAGATCTCAAATCCTCTTCTATTTCATTAGAAAATTCTGACATGCAGACTGAAACAATCACTTTCAATACCAGTAGCAGACTACCAGTTAACTCCCTGGTGAGCAGTAGCTTTACTCCAGTGATCTAATGAGCAACTAGAGTGCTAACATTCTGATTTTATGGCAGATGTGAGACACATCTGAATGCCTTCTTGATGGAATCAAAGTAAAAACTGAAAGCATTTCCTACTGAGGAGACTGCAGTAAATGAAGAAATTAGGAAACTTCATAACAAAGAAGTCTTCCAAGATGGCCACCAGTGAAAAAAGAGCCCAAATGTAGCACAAATATTACCCAGATGTAGCCCACATATAGCCCAATGACAAAAGTGTGCAAAACACTTTTTATTTTTAGTTTTTGCAGTTTTATGTAGTGCAGACTGGTCAGGTATTGGAGCATTGCATCTTAAAACATGACCCCCTACACTACAAAAACACCACTGCACTACCTTAAACCCTAAAACACTACCCCCAGCACGACCCCCTACACTACCCAAACACCACTGCACTAACCTAAATCCTAAAACACTACCACCAGCACGACCCCTACACTACCCAAACACCACTGCACTACCCTAAAACATGACCCCTACACTACACAAACACCACTGCACTACCCTAAACCCTAAAACACTACCCCCAGCACGACCCCCTACACTACACAAGCACCACTGCACTACCCTAAACCCTAAAACACTACCCCCAGCACGACCCCCTACACTACACAAGCACCACTGCACTACCCTAAACCCTAAAACACTAACCCCAGCACGACCCCCTACACTACCCAAACACCACTGCACTAACCTAAATCCTAAAACACTACCCCCAGCACGACCCCCTACACTACCCAAACACCACTGCACTACCCTAAAACATGACCCCCTACACTACACAAACACCACTGCACTACCCTAAACCCTAAAACACTACCCCCAGCACGACCCCTACACTACACAAGCACCACTGCACTACCCTAAACCCTAAAACACTACCCCCAGCACGACCCCCTACACTGCCCGAACACCACTGCACTGCCCTAAACCCTGAAACATCACCCCCAGCATGACCCCCTACACTGCCCGAGCACCACTGCACTGCCCTAAACTCTGAAACACCAGCTCCAGCACGACCCCCTACACTGCCCGAACACCACTGCACTGCCCTAAACCCTGAAACACCAGCCCCAGCACGACCGCCTACACTGCCCGAACACCACTGCACTGCCCTAAACCCTGAAACACCAGCCCCAGCACGACCCCCTACACTGCCCGAACACCACTGCACTGCCCTAAACCGTGAAACACCAGCCTCAGCACGACCCCCTACACTGCCTGAACACCACTGCACTGCCCTGAACCCTGAAACACCAGCCCCAGCACAACACCCTACACTGCCCGAACACCACTGCACTGCCCTAAACCCTGAAACACCACCCCGTGCATGACCCCCTACACTGCCCGAACACCACTGCACTGCCCTAAACCCTGAAACACCACCCCCAGCGCGACCCCCTACACTGCCCGAACACCACTGCACTGCCCTAAACCCTGAAACACCACCCCCTGCACAACCCCTACACTGCTCGAACACTACTGCACTGCCCTAAACCCAGAAACACCATCCCCAGTACGACCCCTATACTGCACGAACACCACTGCACTGCCCTAAACCCTGAAACACTACCCCCAGCAAGACCCCCTGCACTGCCCGAACACCACTGCACTGCCCTAAACCCTGAAACATCACCCCCAGCAAGACCCCCTACACTGCTCGAACACCACTGCCCTAAACCCTGAAACACCACCCCCAGCAAGACCCCCTACACTGCCCAAACACCACTGCACTGCCCTAAACCCTGAAACACCAGCCCCAGCACGACCCCCGTACACTGCCTGAACACCACTGCACTGCCCTGAAACACCACCCCCTGCACGACCCCCTTCACTGCCCGAACACCACTGTACTGCCCTAAACCCTGAAACCCCACCCCCAGCATGACCCCTACACTGCCAGAACACCACTGCACTGCCCTAAACCCTGAAACACCACCCCCTGCACGACCCCTACACTGCCCGAACACCACTGCACTGTCCTAAACCCTGAAACACCACCCCCAGCACGACCCCTACACTGCCCGAACACCACTGCACTGCCCTAAACCCTGAAACACCAGCCTCAGCACAACCCCGTACACTGCCCGCACACCACTGCACTGCCCTAAACCCTGAAACACCAGCCCCAGCACGACCGCCTACACTGCCCGAAAACTACTGCACTGCCCTAAACCCTGAAACACCACCCCCAGCAAGACTACCTACACTGGCCGAACACCACTGCACCGCCCTAAACCCTGAAACACCACCCCTGCACGACCCCCTACACTGCCCAAACACTACTGCACTGCCCTAAACCCTGAAACACCACCCTCAGCACGACACCCTACACTGCCCGAACACCACTGCACTGCCCTAAACCCTGAAACACCACCCCAGCACGACCCCCTACACTGCCCGAACACCACTGCACTAAACCCTGAAACACCACCCCTGCACGACCCCCTACACTGCCGGAACACCACTGCACTGCCCTAAACCCTAAAACACCACCCCCAGCACGACCCCCTACACTGCCCTAACACCACTGCACTGCCCTAAACCCTGAAACATCACCCCCAGCACAACCCCTACACTGCCTGAGCACCATTGCTCTGCCCTAAACCCTGAAACACCAGCCCCAGCAAGACCCCTACACTGCCCGAACACCACTGCACTGCCCTAAACCCTGAAACACCAGCCCCAGCACGACCCCCTACACTGCCCGAACACCACTGCACTGCCCTAAACCCTGAAACACCAGCCCCAGCACCACCCCCTACAATGCCCGAACACCACTGCACTGCCCTAAACCCTGAAACACCACCCCTGCACCGCCCCCTACACTGCCCGAACACCACTGCACTGCCCTAAACCCTGAAACACCACCCCTGCACGACCCCCTACACTGCCCTAACACCACTGCACTGCCCTAACACCACTGCACTGCCCTAAACCCTGAAACACCACCCCTGCACCACCCCTACACCGCCCGAACACCACTGCACTGCCCTAAACCCTGAAACACCACCCCTTGCACCGCCCCCTACACTGCCCGAACACCACTGCACTGCCCTAAACCCTGAAACACCTCCCCCACACGACCTCCTACACTGCCCTAACACCACTGCACTGCCCTAACACCACTGCACTGCCCTAAACCCTGAAACACCACCCCTGCACCACCCCTACACCACCCGAACACCACTGCACTGCCCTAAACCCTGAAACACCACCCCCAGCATGACCCCCTTTACTGCTCGAACACCACTGCACTGCCCCAAACCCTGAGACACCACCCCCAGCATGACCCCCTACACTGCCCGAACACCACTGCCCTAAACCCTGAAACACCACCCCTGCACGACCCCCTACACTGCCCGAACACCACTGCACTGCCCTAAACCATGAAACACCACCCCTGCACGACCCCCTACACTGCCTGAACACCACTGCACTGCCCTAAACCCTGAAACACCACCCCCAGCACGACCCCCTACACTGCCCGAACACCACTGCACTGCCCTAAACCCTAAAACGCCACCCCCAGCACGACCCCCTACACTGCCCAAACACCACTGCACTGCCCTAAACCCTAGAACACTACCCCCAGCATGACCCCCTACACTACCCGAACACCACTGCACTACCCTAAACCCTAAAATACTCCCCCAGCATGACCCCCTACACTACCCGAACACGACTGCTCTGCCCTAAACCCTAAAACACTCCCCCAGCACGACCCCCTACACTACCCGAACACCACTGCACTGCCCTAAACCCTAAAACACTCCCCCAGCATGACCCCCTACACTACCTAAACACCACTGCACTGCCCTAAACCCTAAAACACTACCCCGCATGACCCCTACACTACCCAAATACCAATGCACTACCCTAATCCCTAAAACACTACCCCCGCACAACCCCTACACTACCCAAAGACCACTGCACTACCCTAAACTCTAAAACAATACCCCCGCACGACTCCCTACACTACCCAAAGACCACTGCACTACCCTAAACCCTAAAACACGACCTCCTACACTACACAAACACCACTGCACTACCCTAAACCCTAAAAACTACCCCAGCATGAACCCCTACACTACCCAAACACCACTGCACTACCCTAAACCATAAAACACTACCACCAGCAGTACCCCTACGCTACCCAAACACCACTGCACTACCCTAAACCCTAAAACACTACCCCCAGCAGTACCCCCTACACTACCCAAACACCATTGCACTACCCTAAACCCTAAAACACTACCCCCAGCAGTATCCCCTACACTACCCAAACACCACTGCACTACCCTAAACCCTAAAACCCTAAAACACTAACCCCAGCACGACCCCCTACACTACCCAAACACCACTGTACTACCCTAAACCCTATAACACTCCCCCAGCACGACTCCCTACACTACCCAAACACCACTGCACTACCCTAAACCCTAAATCTACCCCCAGCATGACCCCCTACACTACACAAACACCACTGCACTACCCTAAACCCTAAAACACTACCCCCAGCACGACCCTCTTCACTACCTAAACACAACTGCACAATTTGTTACAGGCGTTGCAACGCAGGCCTGTGGTGCTTACTGGAAGTACCTGGTGGGCTAGTTGGGCCCCAGGGACTCTCAGGATTCAAGGTGACCTAATCCCCAACTTAAAACGCGCCACGGGGCACGTTTGCACAGTGGTGAAGGGAGGGGCGGGGCCTCAGGTGACATGTGCGCAAACGCCCTGTGGTGCGTTTTAAGTTGGGGAGTTTATTCCCTTTGAATCCTGGGGGCCAACTAGCCCACCAGGTACCTTCAGTAAGCACAACAGAGTTGCGTTGCAGAGAGGTGAAAAAAGGTACGTGGCCTCGGAACGCCTCTCTGCAACTCAGCTCTGTGGTCCTAACTGTAGGTACCTGGGGGCTAGTTGGGCCCCAGGGACCCTCAGGATTCAAGGGGACTTAATCCCGCAACTTAAAACGCGCCACGGGGCGCGTTTGCACACATGTCACCTCAGGCCCCCTCCCTTCACCACTGTGCAAACGCGCACTGGCTCTGGTTAGTCAGAGTCAGTTACCACCAGTACCCGTCTGAAAAAGTTGTGGGCACAGGATGATTTTGCAACAAGGCCTCTTTCTGCTCCTCTGTTGGTTCTTTCTGCACATCTTTTGCTTCTTTCTGTGCGTTTTTTCTTCTTTCTTCACATGTCCTACCTCTGTTGGCATAGTTAGAAACTAGCATTTAAAAAACCTTTGAAATTCACTTAAAAATCATAGGTTTCAGGCACGTTATAGTTAGAAATTAGCATTTAAAAACCTTTGAAATTCACTGAAAAAAACCATAGGTTTCAGGCACGTTATAGTTAGAAATTAGCATTTAAAAAACCTTTGAAATTCACTGAAAAAACCATAGGTTTCAGGCACGTTATAGTTAGAAATTAGCATTTAAAAAACCTTTGAAATTCACTGAAAAAACCATAGGTTTCAGACATGTTATAGTTAGAAATTAGCATTTAAAAACCTTTGAAATTCACTGAAAAAACCATAGGTTTTAGGGACAGTTATAGTTAGTTGGACATTGCACTCGTACAAAACCCGTGAAATTCCCCTGTTATAGTTAGTTCAGCTAACTATAACTCGCGCCCGCAATGCACTGCTGATGACGTCACATATTACATCACTCATGACATGGTCAGTGACATCACTGATGACATCACTGATGACATCATCCATGTGATAATTTCATGCATCTTCTCACACCCTAATATAACTTTTGATACACCCACTCTAAATTACAGACTGCCATTCTCAAAACCATAGACACTCCAACACCAAAAACTAAATACCCACTCACTGATTCTTAGGTCTACACACACATCCACTCACTCACCTGTACAGTCACTCATACTTACAGTCACTCAGTACAGGACTATCATAACACATACCTATATAAACACTCACACACCGCCACTCATCCATAGAGGTACTCACACACCTAGTCAGTCATGCAAAAAATTAATCACACACCCATTTACTCACCTATACAGTTATACACACACCAGCTCACTTACTCATACAAATACTAGCACATTCTTACGCTCTTATACAATAACTGATACAAGCACACACGCATCCATACAGCCACTCTCACAATCACACACTCTCACTTATAGCCATTTAAATACTCTAACACACATATATACTGCCTTTTACATATGTAGTTACTCGCACATGTACCTCTGAGATATACATTCACTCACTAACACACCCATACACACACTCACCCACCCAAGCAGTCCATCACAGATGCACTCTTGAAATCATGCACCCAGTGAATCACCCACTCACACATCTATGTATAGAGTCACACACACCCCACCCACACAAACACTCAGGCAGCCATACAGATACTCAGAGAACCAATCAATAACCCATATAGACACTCATGTAGCTATTCGCAAATCCATGCATCCACTTACACACCAACAAACAGACGGATACAGACATTCACACAGTTTAGTCACTAACCCATGCATTCAGTAAGATACGTTTAATCACTCACTTGTAGAGTCAGTCACTCACGTACTAAATCATCCATTCAGACACTTATACACCCACTCATTCTTCAATACGCCTTTCCCTATATATATTAAACATATTTAAACTTTACAGAAACACACAGTCACTGGATGATGTCATCAGTGATGTCATCAGTGATGTCATTTGAGATGTCATCAGTGATGTCATCAGTGATGTCATCAGTGATGTCACTGACCATGTCATGAGTGATGTAATATGTGACGTCATCAGCAGTGCATTGCGGGCGCGAGTTATAGTTAGCTGAACTAACTATAACAGGGGAATTTCACGGGTTTTGTACGAGTGCAATGTCCAACTAACTATAACTGTCCCTAAAACCTATGGTTTTTTCAGTGAATATATATATATATATATATATATATATATATATATATATTACCTAGTTAGGACCTTGTTTCTATTCAAAAAGCATTTCTTCTTTTGCCAATATCTCTGGCGCCGTTTGACGAATCTTCGCAAAACTTCCAAAACTAATGGGGCGCTTAGGTCAGCTCCTGTCTTGAAAGTTTCGGGGTTATTCGTCAAGCGGGGGCCGAGAAAAAAGGGGGGCCCAAAACGTGTTTTCTCTATGTTAATTTCCATAGGAAACGTTTGTCGCGGCTACAGCCCGAACTGCTGAACGGAATTACACCAAATTTGGCAGAAAGGTAGCTCTTGGTCCAGTGTCCACTCTTTGCTTTAAATGGTGTAAATCCGTTCATTAGTTGTTTCAAATATTAAAGGAAAAAGAAATTTATATATCTGGGCGGAGCCTAACCACACATATCATCGTGAGATCTGATTGGCTGTCAGCACTTCATCCAAGAAGTGTTGGCAGCCATCTTGGGACCAATATACATGATAGCACCCCATTAAAATGCATTGTAGTGAATGGAAGGTTTTGAGGGTCACCAAAAGGAGAATGTATAAAGGGTGATAACAGACTTTAGTTACATTATAAATCATTTGTTGATGGTACCATACTAATTTTAGGAATTGTGGTGTGTTCTAAGTTGATTTTACCCTGTGAAAAAGCCTTCTGCTGGGATATCATGAATCATGTTTGAGAGAAAACTATTTTCTCATGCTTTTCCCATAGAGGTTTGGAAGGTGCTCTAGAAGCTAAAATGAGAGCATATTTTCTGTAAATTCACATTATCTTTCTCAGTCATGTGAGAATGAAGTCTGACATTCTCAGTAAAACATGTACATCCAACAAGATCAAAGACTGTCAGTTGATTTCTTTGTGTTCTACTGCAGCTTCCCAGAGCATTCTAAAGAACAACTAGAGCGCTAACAGTCTTACTTATGACAAAAGTATGGCACACCTGAAGCCATCTTGATTGGAATAAACTGGTAACACTTAAAACATTTCATTTAAAAGGGGGGGGTTCATTTTGCCATAGAAATTATGATTAGTGCTGCAGAAAGAAACATTAGGGCACATTTTGAGTGACTTCTCAAATCCTCTTCTATTTCATTAAAAAAGTCTGACATGCAGACTGAAACATGCACTTTCAATACCAGCAGCAGACTTCCACATAACTCCCTGGTGAGCAGTAGCTTTACTACAGTGATCTAATGAACAACTAGAGTGCTAACATTCTGAATTTATGGCAAATGTGTGACACATCTGAATGCCTTCTTGATGGAATCAAAGTAAAAAACTGAAAGGATTTCCTACTGAGGAGACTGCAGTAAATGAGGAAATTAGGAAACTTCATAACAAATAAGTCTCTCAAGATGGCCACCAGAGAAAAAAGAGCCCAAATGTAGCACAAATATCACCCAGATGTAGCCCACGTATAGCCCAATGACAGAAGTGTGAAAAACTATTTTTACTTTTTGGTTTTGTGCAGTTTTATATAGTGCAGACTGGTCAGGTATTGGATCGTTGCATCTTACTTGGACCCCTTATTGCGTATTTTGCACGAAGTACTTGAGATTGATCTTGCGAAACATTGAACTTTACTATTCTGTTAAACTGAAGTTGCTCTGAGCCGGGCTTGTAACATCCGTTTTTACCTACTGGATTTAATTAATTCTCATTGTATTGTATTAAAGAAAGAGGATTTACTGTTTTTATGTACACTTTTATGATCTATGTTTCTAAATCAGACCGAATAAAGTTTATTGAATTGAATTGAAGTCTCCCAAGATGGCCACCAGAGAAAAAGGAGCCCAAATGTAGCACAAATATCACTCAGATGTAGCCCACGGATTGCCCAATGACAGAAGTGTGGAAAACACTTTTTATTTTTAGTTTTTTTGCAGTTTTATATAGTGCAGATTGGACAGGTATTGGAGTGCTTTACATGAGCATTGGTTACATCACACAAGCACAAATTCATTTTGGTTGTAGGCATGGGGAGATTAAGTGATTTGTCCAGAATCACAGAATGTCGAGCTGAAGCAGAAACTCCAACCTGGTTCCCCAGTTGCAAAGTCTGCAGCTCTGGAAGTAACACCACATCCTCTCCCCTAAGTGCAACATTTAATCAAATGGTCAACTGGATAAAAAAACATAAAGATAACAAAGAATGTAAAAGTGCTTTGTCGCTAATTAAGAACTCAGAAAATATGTCCTCATTTTACTTTTTTAGAGCACTAACCATAATTTCGATGCAAATAAGACCCTCTCATTTCTATAATTTCTAAAGGAAATGCTTTAGGTATTACAGTTTTGATTATATCAAGATGACGTCAGGCGTGCCACACTTTTGTAATAAATATAGAATGTTAGCAATCTAGTTGTTCATTAGGATACTGTTGAGAGGCAGAGGTCAGGGGCACGGACTTGGAAAATTGAAGGCAGGTAGGAGGGTGTAGTGGCAACAATGTGACCACACTGGGCAGGCAGGAAGGGCAGTGGCAGCAGAACAGACTATGGAGGGCAGTAGAAAGGGGGGCAGGGGCACCAAACCAACAATGCAGGACAGGCAAGAGAGGCTGAGCAATATAATAGACCATTGTGGGCAGAAGGAAGAGGCAGTTGTAGTACAACCATACATGCCAACAGACCCGATTCAGCCAGGAAACGCCCAATGTTTTTAAGCCCAAATGGGCTTTATTTTATCTGTCTCCTGTCTACAATCTCCTCTTTTTCAATGTAAGTCAATGGGGAAAATCCATTCCCCAGTTTTTTTCAAAAGCTCCCTCTTACCAAGTTCAAAATGTTAGCAAGTATGGTACATTGGATCATGGAAGGCAGGAGGAATTGGGATAGGGACATGGACTCGGATAACAGAGGACAGGAGGGACATGGACAGGTGCACCAAACTGACCTTACAGGGCAGGCATCAGGGTTTGCAGCAGCACAATACACCACACAGGGCATGCGGGTCGGCAGTGCAGCCCAATAATCCATGGAAAGCAATAGAGAGGGGACAGGGCCATGCACATGGGCAACAGAGAACAGAGGGGAAGAGGCAATGGCAGCAAGCTGACCATAATGGACAGACAGGGGAGAAAGCTGCAGCATAACGGACCATAAAGGGCAGGAGGGAGGGATCAGGGGCATTACCATGGAACAGACAAGCCAAGAGGGAGGGAATAGGGGTCTGCACATGGAAAACAGAGGGCAGGGGGAAAGGGGGCAGGAGCAGCAAGCTGACCATGGAGGTCAGGCAGGATGGGCACTAGAAGCACAACACACCATGGAGGGCAACAGTGAGACTATAATGGCATACACACAGACCATAGAGGGAAGGTGGGGGGGTCAGGGGCAGCTAGCTGACCACACAGGGAATGTGGGAGGGGCCGTGGCAGCACAGAAGACCATGCTTGGCAAGTGAGAGGGTTAGTGGCAGCACAATGGCCATGATGGGCAAGAAGGAGGGGGCAGGGGCATGCACAAAGGACCATGGAGGATAGAAGGGAGGGGTAGGAGCTGGGCACAGAGAAGATAGTTCAGGGGAAGGGGCCTCACAACAGACCACGCGGGGCAGGAAGGAGGAGCAGTTGCAGCACAACAGACCAGGGAGGGCAGAAGGGTGTGGCAGTAAAATGGACCATGGAGGACAGGAGGAAGGGAATAGGGGCATGGAACGTGGACAGGCAGGGTGGAGGTGGCAGGGACAGGTTACAGTCATCTGACAATGCTAGGCAGGTGGGAGGGGAGTGGCAGCTCAACAGAACACTCAGAGTAGATAGGAGGGGCAGGTCCATGGAGGGCAAAAAGGATGGAGCAGGGGCATGCACACAGACATCGGAGGGCAGGGGGAGGAGAGTAGGGGCAGCAAGCTAAGCACAGAGGCTAAGCAGGAGGTCATTGATGGGGCATAGAATTGGGCAATGGAGGGCAGGAGGAGTGGACTGGGACATCATGCTAAATAAAGGGCAGTGACAGCGCATCAGACCATGCATGGCAGGAGGGAGGAGGCTAGTGCATGGATTCAGACAACAGAGGATAGGGAGGAAGTGGATGGGGCAGCAAGCTAACTGTTGAGAGAAGGCAAGAAGGCCAGTGGCAGAACAACGGCCACAAAGGGCTGTAATGAGGGACCAGGGGCATGGACTTGGACAATGGATGGCAAGGACGAGGGGAGGCAGGAGCAGCAAGCTTAGGTGGGGGCAGCACAATGCAGACCCTGCTTCCAACCCCCCAGCATTCATTGTGATAGGCATCTTACTTAACGTTAAAAAAACCTAGAAATTCACAGAAAAAACACAAAGATTACAGGGACGTTATAGTTAGACTCAGATTTCACTCGTACAAAACCAGTGAAATTCAGCAGTTATAGTTACCTGAGCTAACTATAACTGATGCCCCGCAATGCACTGCTTATGACCTCAGACATTACATCATTCATGACATGGTCAGTGACATCACTCATGACATCTCAAATGAGCTGTGAATGAAATGGAACTATAATCGCTAGAACTTTATTTAGGGATAGTATGTGTATATTAACACCCCTTGTTTTTCTTTTCTTTCGTGTAAGAACCATTATAATACGCAACGTGCCCAGATCAATATGGCCAATACCCTTTCACTTTAAAGTAATGTGTAGTTCATTGTTTATGATGATGTTTTCAATCGTAAGTATTATGAACAAGTCACGTTGACGAACATACAGGGACGGCGGTCACGGGGCAAGATATGCTGAAATGACTTTGTGTGCATATTGCACACTTGTTTTCTTTTCTCTATTGTATGAATATCTGAATTTTCGCATCGTGACCAGGCTAATATAGCCGGCAGATTTTTCGATTAATGTAATATGTGGTCCTTTGTTAATGTTGGCAACTGGAGGCATTTGTACATTTAAATAAAGAAGCTACAATGACGTCTTGTAACGTTATCAAGGTTCGGACGAGCCGAAATGCGTGGATCTCGTCCTTTGCAGATTAAATACTTCCAAACTACAACTTGAGTGCTGATTCCTTCCTTGTAAGTGTGAGAGGAGATTGAATACATATATATAAAATTCACTGGAAAAACACAGGTTTCAGGGACGTTATAGTTAGAAATTAGCATTTAAAAAACCTTAGATATTCACTGAAAAAACCACAGGTTTTAGAGACGTTATGGTTAGTCTGACATTTCACTCGTACAAAACCAGAGAAACTCAGCCATTATAGTTAGCTGAGCTAACTATAACTCACGCCCGCAATGCATTGCTGATGATGTCACATTTTACATCACTTATGACATGGTCAGTGACATAACTGATGACATCACTGATGACATCTCAAATGACATCACTGATTACATCATCCAGTGACTGTGAGTGTTTTAAAAAGTTTAAGAATGTGATATATATATGATGATTCAGTCACTGTGTGACTGACTGTATAAGTTAGTGATTATACATGTCTGGGTGAATGTATGGGCGAGTGACTAATCTGTGTGAATGTCTGTATCAGTCTGTCAGTTGGTGTGTAAGTGGCTGCATGGGTTGGTGAATAGGTACATGAGTGTCTATATGGGTTATTGATTGGTTGTCTGAGCACCTTTATGGGTGCCTGAGTGTCTGTGTGTTGTGTGACTACCTGCATGGATGTGTGAGTGGGTGATTCACTGGGTGTTTGGGTTCATGAGTGCGTCTGCGAGGGGCTGTATGGGAGAGTGAGTGTGCATATGGCTGTGTTGGTGAGTGAATGGATGTCTCAGTGGTATATGTGTGAGTAACTGCATATGTGAATGGCAGTATATGTGAGTGTTGGAGTATGTAAGTGACTATATGTGAGAGTGAGTAATTGTGAGTAATTGTGAGAGTGGATGTATGGATGAGTGTGTGCTTGTGTCAGTGATTGTATAAGAGAGTAAGTATGTGTTAGTATCTGTATGAATAAGTGAGGTGGTTTGTGTATAACTGTATAGGTGAGTAAATGGCATTGTGATTGACTCTTTGGGTGACTGACTAGGTGTGTGAGTAACTCTATGGGTGAGTGGCGGTGTGTGAGTATCTGTATGGGTGTATGAGTACATATAATAGTGGCTGTATTGATGAGTGACTGCATGTATGAGTGACTGTATGGGTGAGTGAGTGGATGTGCGTAGACCTATGAATCAGTGAGTGGGTATGTACTAACTGGTATTGGTGTGTCTATGGTTTCGAGAATGGTAGTCTGTATTTTAGAGTGGGTGTATGAAAGGTTATATTAGGGTGTGAGTAGGTGCATCAGAGATTAAGTGGATGATGTAATCAGTGATCTCATTTAAGATGTCATCAGTTATGTCATCAGTGATGTCACTGACCATGTCATGAGTGATGTAATATGTGATGTCATCAGCAGTGCATTGCGGGGCATGAGTTGTAGTTAGCTCAGCTCAGCTAACTATAACGGCTGAGTTTCTATGGTTTTGTACGAGTAAAATGTCAGACTAACTATAACGTCCCTGAAACCTGTGGTTTTTTCAGTGAATATATATATATATACATATTAAATGAGGGAGTATGCACACCACAGCACGTTTACCTTTCGTGAAAAGCCTTTGAAAAAGATGGTTATCGAAACGCGTCAGGCATCACGCTAGGCTGCTTTATCATACTGGCTACACGAACAATGTCCATACCTGACATCAAGGCTGGTAACCTTTGCCGTTCTCTCGAGTGCTGCTCAAGTAGGATTACCGTGTGTTTTGCATCAATAGACGGCGGTCCGGCCGTCGAGCAAGCACCACCCAGGATGAAGGGGGCCGTTAGGTCTGGACACACCGGCCTCAATGCGGAGGAGCGATGCAGGATTAAGGACTGGTTTTAGTGGCTGGGGTCCATTCAGGACTTTATCGTTAGCAGTGATTGTGCGTTTTTATTAAGGAAGGTGTAAATAAATATGCACTACAACCCCCATAATGCCTTCAGCACTGTCTCATTGGAGCTGCCCCAAACAGGGGCGAGTCATTGTGGCTATTTTAAATGAGGGAGTATGCACACTGCAGCACGTTTACCTTTCGTGAAAAGCCTTTGAAAAAGATGGTTATCGAAACGCGTCAGGCATCACGCTAGGCTGCTTTATCATACTGGCTACACGAACAATGTCCATACCTGACATCAAGGCTGGTAACCTTCGCCGTTCTCTCGAGTGCTGCTCAAGTAGGATTACCGTGTGTTTTGCATCAATAGACGGCGGTCCGGCTGTCGAGCAAGCACCACCCCAGGATGAAGGGGGCCGTGAGGTCTGGACACACCGGCCTCAAAGCGGAGGAGCGACGCAGGATTAAGGACTGGTTTTAGTGGCTGGGGTCCATTCAGGACTTTATCTTTAGCAGTGATTGTGCGTTTTTATTAAGGAAGGTGTAAAGTAATATGCACTACAACCCCCATAATGCCTTCAGCACTGTCTCATTGGAGCAGCGCCAAACAGGGGCGTGTCATTGTGGCTATTATAAATGAGGGAGTATGCACACCGCAGCACGTTTGCCTTTCCTGAAAAGCCTTTAAAAAAGATGGTTATCGAAACGCGTCAGGCATCACGCTAGGCTGCTTTATCATACTGGCTACACGAACAATGTCAATACCTGACATCAAGGCTGGTAACCTTCGCCGTTCTCTTGAGTGCTGCTCAAGTAGGATTACTGTGTGTTTTGCATATATATATATATATATATATATATATATATATATATATATATATATATATATATATATATATATATATATATATATATATATATATATATATCTATCTCAAACCACAAATATGCACGCTCTCAGAAACAAGGAACTCCGTAGTAATAATCCACAAGTTGTTTATTCACAACGCGTTTCAGGGCAGAACCCCTTGATCACGTGAAACGTGCACACGTAAAGGGTGACTGATAAAGCATTCAATACAGTCATAGACATAATCGTAGGACTACTGCGTATCTTGTTCCCTGCAAATAAATGGCAGACATGTTGGAACGGATGAAATGCAAACATGAGAACACAATCATCATGTAAAACGTGTAGTTATACCCACGCTGTTCCGGGCTATGCAGAAATGCAATAAAGCAATGAGTGAACATGTACAAATACTGAATTACTGGCAGTCTGTAACTCAAGGTATTATAAACATTATCTCCAAATAAAGGAATTAAATATGCAATATATTGGTACAAAATAAACATTATAAACATTCCTTGATTAGGTAGGTGCCCTGGTGAGACAGAATGCACGACAGGGGTAACGTGTCCGCAAAGTCTGACTACAAGATGACGGGCGTGCATATTTGTGGTTTTCGATATTGACATTACCGGCTTGCTCCGCCTGTGAGCACGCCACTTCTCACGGGTCCATTGAAGTCGGAAGGAGCGTCTTTTGTGATATATATATATATATATATATATATATATATCCATCCACAAACATTGCCCTGAGGCAAGGACGCACTCGACAGCTGGATGCTAATCAAAAGCCTTTATTTCAGAAAACCGGTATTTCAACTCCGATGGTTTTGTATCCTTACGCGTTTCAGAGCTCATGGGCTCCTTCGTCAGAGGATGACAGCAGCTCAAACTGAAGTGCTCAAATGGCGCCATTACTGCATGCAAATTATTTATGCTGCCCACGTGGGCCTCTCAGGTGAGTTCAAAGTTCAGGCATGCTGGAACCTGTAGTTTCCTACCTTGAGCAAACATTTTCCCCAGTGAGTTTCAGTTCGTTTTCCAGTGTCTTTGTCTTTTAAATGAAATGCCTCAGTGGGCTCCGGAATAAAATCACAGTGTTCATGTCTTAATCACAGCTGCGCCTGAAGGTCAGAAACTTCCAAACCTGTTGGGCCCCATATCAAAATCCATGGTGATGCGTCCTTCACGGCCAGGCTACCGTGTACAAATCCATCCACAAACATTGCCCTGAGGCAAGGACGCACTCGACAGCTGGATGCTAATCAAAAGCCTTTATTTCAGAAAACCGGTATTTCAACTCCGATGGTTTAGTATCCTTACGCGTTTCAGAGCTCATGGGCTCCTTCGTCAGAGGATGACAGCAGCTCAAACTGAAGTGCTCAAATGGCGCCATTACTGCATGCAAATTATTTATGCTGCCCATTTATTTATGGAGCTGAAATGCCGGTTTTGGTCAATAAAGGCTTTTTGCAAAAGCACTCAACTGCAAAGGGCATCCTTGCTTCAGGGCGATTTATTGTGGATTTGCACTCGGCAGCCTGGCCGAGAAGGATGCCCCACCATGGAGTTAAATATGGGGCCAAAGAGGTTCGAACTTTCTGACCTTCAGGCGCAGCTGAGCACGTAAGAAGAAACTGGTGATTTCATTCCAGCCCACTTGGGTATTTTATCTGTTTAAAAGAAAGGACACTGAATTCGAACTGAACCCACATGGATAATATTTTCGCAGGTATTGAACTACGGGTTCCAGCATGCTTTAATGATGACTCACCTGACAGGCCCACGTGGGCAGTACAAATGCATGCAGTTAATGGCGCCCCAGCGAGTACGTCAGTTTGAACAGTGTCATCCTCTGATGAAGGAGCCTTTGGGCTCTGAAACGCGTTAGGAACTTGCACTTTTGGAGCTGAAATGCCGGTTTTGGTCAATAAAGGCTTTTTGCAAAAGCACTCAACTGCGAAGGGCATCCTTGCTTCAGGGCGATTTATTGTGGATTTGTACTCGGCAGCCTGGCCGAGAAGGATGCCCCACCATGGAGTTAAATATGGGGCCAAAGAGGTTCGAACTTTCTGACCTTCAGGCGCAGCTGAGCACGTAAGAAGAAACTGGTGATTTCATTCCAGCCCACTTGGGTATTTTATCTGTTTAAAAGAAAGGACACTGAATTCGAACTGAACCCACATGGATAATATTTTCGCAGGTATTGAACTACGGGTTCCAGCATGCTTTAATGATGACTCACCTGACAGGCCCACGTGGGCAGTACAAATGCATGCAGTTAATGGCGCCCCAGCGAGTACGTCAGTTTGAACAGTGTCATCCTCTGATGAAGGAGCCTTTGGGCTCTGAAACGCGTTAGGAACTTGCACTTTTGGAGCTGAAATGCCGGTTTTGGTCAATAAAGGCTTTTTGCAAAAGCACTCAACTGCGAAGGGCATCCTTGCTTCAGGGCGATTTATTGTGGATTTGTACTCGGAAGCCTGGCCGAGAAGGATGCCCCACCATGGAGTTAAATATGGGGCCAAAGAGGTGCGAACTTTCTGACCTTCAGGCGCAGATGAGCACTTAAGAAGAAACTGGTGATTTCATTCCAGCCCACTTGGGTATTTTATCTGTTTAAAAGAAAGGACACTGAATTCGAACTGAACCCACATGGATAATATTTTCGCAGGTATTGAACTACGGGTTCCAGCATGCTTTAATGATGACTCACCTGACAGGCCCACGTGGGCAGTACAAATGCATGCAGTTAATGGCGCCCCAGCGAGTACGTCAGTTTGAACAGTGTCATCCTCTGATAAAGGAGCCTTTGGGCTCTGAAACGCGTTAGGAACTTGCACTTGTGGAGCTGAAATGCCGGTTTTGGTCAATAAAGGCTTTTTGCAAAAGCACTCAACTGCGAAGGGCATCCTTGCTTCAGGGCGATTTATTGTGGATTTGTACCCGGCAGCCTGGCCGAGAAGGATGCCCCACCATGGAGTTAAATATGGGGCCAAAGAGGTTCGAACTTTCTGACCTTCAGGCGCAGCTGAGCACGTAAGAAGAAACTGGTGATTTCATTCCAGCCCACTTGGGTATTTTATCTGTTTAAAAGAAAGGACACTGAATTCGAACTGAACCCACATGGATAATATTTTCGCAGGTATTGAACTACGGGTTCCAGCATGCTTTAATGATGACTCAACTGACAGGCCCACGTGGGCAGTACAAATGCATGCAGTTAATGGCGCCCCAGCGAGTACGTCAGTTTGAACAGTGTCATCCTCTGATGAAGGAGCCTTTGGGCTCTGAAACGCGTTAGGAACTTGCACTTTTGGAGCTGAAATGCCGGTTTTGGTCAATAAAGGCTTTTTGCAAAAGCACTCAACTGCGAAGGGCATCCTTGCTTCAGGGCGATTTATTGTGGATATATATATATATATATACATATATATATATATACAGCTATTTCCATAGAGCTCATTCCCATCGAATGCACCTCTAACACACCTGAGTGGACTCCAAACCAGTTATTACACTTGGATTAAAGGAACTCAGGTTCCCCTTTAATCTCCGGATACCTCCCTAGATGTCATAGTCAATGTCACAGACCACTCTTTAGAAGGTAGGCTTTCGAATGCATGTCGTTTCTGTTCTCACACTTTCTCCCACACCCATGCATAAGCACAGTTACATGCCTATGGTAGTCTTGGCTAAACATGCACAACACCAAAGCATTTTCCCCATAGTCCACAATAGACTCACACACTTCCTAGTTGCTCAAAAACTAGCATTTAAGGCTGGTACATCCTACCCCTCACCTTTATGTGCTTCAAATTCAAAATTAGGTACATCAAAAATCCTATATGAGTACAACTCTGGTCATCAACGACAATATCATTCACTCCCCGCATTCAGGGTTGGATGAGGATTTCAGGCAGATTGGCAGTTTGGCACTGCCAGATGGACCATATTGAAGGGGCAAGCGTGTGAGCTGGTGTTTTTGGTATCACAAATAATGGCCCACGCCTGGCTCTTTCAAGCTGACCCATCTGTCAGTGCCAGACTTCCCAAAACCCCACTACAATACTACCCGCATGAGCCACATGAGAAACACCCCTCTTCAATTCAGAGCACTTCTAAGGAATAGTATGTTACACATCCGTATATATGCATTTCAGTGTCTCGTCGTGGGGTATGAAGAGCCATATAAATGCTTTCAAAATGCAATAAAGTACAATACAATTCGAGGAAGCTCAGGGAGGTGTTCAGGACTTGGTTTCGGTTCTATAACGGATTTCTAGAAGTTTTCCTGAAAATCTGTCAGATAATTTGTATAGTGTAGTTCCTATTTCCCTAATAGGCTCTGCGCATTGGAATAATATACCCTATAGGTTTGACATAGGACTGAGGTGAGTATGTCCCTATCGAGTATATTCACCCCTTCGCTGCTAGGCCTTTTCCCCCCCTGTGCTAAGCCTTTTTTTGGCTATTTGGGGTAGTTCGCGCTTAGGCCCCTGTAACCTTTTGACCACATAAGGTATCCACGCCAAATTTGCGTCCTTTTCTTCCAACATGCTGGGGATTCTAAAGGTACCCAGGGTTTGTGGATTCCCCTGGATGGGACCCAGAAATTAGCCAAAATACAGCTACATTTTGTTTTTGGGGAAAAATGTGAAAAAAGTGCTGCAAATGAAAGCGTCTGGGCTTTTCCCTGCAAATGGTATCAAAAAAGGGTTTGTGGGGCTGAAATCACCATTTTACCAGCTTTTAGGGAGTGACAGACTTTTATCTGAAAACCAACATTGTTTACACAGTTTTGGCATTTTTCTGGGACATAGCCTATTTTTGCTATTTTTTGTGCTTTCAACCTCCTTCCAGTTAATGGTAGAAATGAGTATGAAAGCAATAATGGATCCTGGAAAGCTATACATTTTAGAAAAGTAGATAAAATACTGAATTCAGCAAGGGGTCATTTGTGTAAATCCATCAAGGTTTCTTTATAGAAACTGATGGAGCAGAGAAAATAAAAATGTAAACCCCTAACAAATTTTATAAATAATTAATAAAATGTTCGTTTAAATGTATTAATCAACAATGTATGTGAGGGAAGGGTAACACGCAAGTATATATGCTGAATAATCTATTAACGAATGTCTGTGTGTCTAATTATAACATAAAATAATTGCGTACTAAATAAATAATAAATGCATGATTTGTGCTTCATAGAATATAAACGTGTCGTTGCAAAAACAATAGTGATGGTAAGTAAGGAACAGCTTAAATGTTGCTTTCTGCTAGGTAATAACTAATTGGGGTATGTAGATGACGGGAGGGAAACGAAAAGGCTATGTTTCTCTATTTTAATTATGTTTTGTTTATTTTTAAATAGTGCTTCTAAGTCTAATCGAGTGGCGATATAAAATGGCTGCCGGTTATTAGAGTGCGCATGTGCTGGGAAAACGCGTGACAAGGGAGAAAAAGTTGGAGAAAGGCTAACCACGTGATGATGCTGAGAGGCTAGGATGCAAGAATGGTCAAGGCTGATGTGACCTAATTGAACTGATAGTGTGCCGTGGTGATCAGCAAAGAGTCGTGGGAAACCGTTTTAAGAGAAAGGACAATGCCTGCAGAGTTCTCGAATGTATCGAAAGAAGTTACAAATGTACTGATCGAAGCGGATGGAAACATGTCTTGAACTGTGAGAAAGGAAATGAACATATACATTCCAAAAGAACAAGCTGGATCCGGGAGAACTTGATTAAGAATGAATAGATGAAATGAGTGAACCAATGAAAGAAAAGCGCGTTATTAAAGTTGCAACAATTTAGTTAGCAAAGTTAGAATTAGGGTATAAGAAGGCCTACTCTTAGTGGAAGGGGTAGTCGCAGTCAGAGTCGGTGTTGGAGTTGGTGGTTTCCAGTGCTTGGTGTTCCAGATCGATCCATTTTACTGAGCGGGAGATGCTGAAAGACTGTTAGATGAGACGGGTTGCGGTAGCTGATGCTGACGAGCTGAAGTTTCTGTTGCTGTCTTATTTTTCCAGTTGAGTATGAGAATCAGGTTATTTTTAATTCTTAAACTTAGGTTAGAAATCATTAGGCTAAATTAGGAAGATAGGCAGGTAATTAGGGTTTTGCTTCATGACAAAATTTCCTTTCTGCAATAAAATTGATTTTGCTTAATAAATATTTGAATTAATAATGAATGAATAATTGAATAAAAAGTCTAAATTCTTTCTCATGTCTTTAAAATTATATAAAAATTAAGATTCTTAAATCAAACGACTCAGTGGTTATTTTACTACATGATTGTGAAACTGGTAATTGGTTATTGTGATTTAGCTGGTCTTAATCACTATAAACTGATTTCTTAATTCTTACTAGATGATCTATCGACAAAACAATGAGCAGGAATATCTTAAGAAATAACCAAGAAAGCGATAGGTTAAGGTAATAAGGTATCCCGGCTCCTTCCAGCGGTACATGAATGATGTTTTTCATTTAGTTCTCCTATTTCTCCTAGGAGTATAGAATTTCGTAAAGGTGTAAAGGAAATCCAGGTGTGTGTGTGTGTGTGTGATAGGCGATGTTATGGGCCCCATCGTCATGTGGATGTGAGAAAATATAAGTCGCCCCTGGATGGCCGATAAGTGACCTAGGAGGAAAATAGTTTTTATTGTACGCGCTGCATCAGATTTCTTGGTAGCAGAGTTATGGTTTCTATAGATTAGTTTAGTGATTATTGATTACTTTTGATGACTAATACTATATGTTGAGTCGCGTTATGTTATATGTGAGTTTTCACGCTTCTGGGATGTAGGAAGTGGAACACGTGTGGCAAGAGAAGTCACATGGAATTTGGTACATGGTCTGAATTCAAATTTTGGTAATAACACAGGTTGTGTTATGTTAGGGATTTCTGTACGAAAGGTGTGTAACTGAGATAGCAAATCACGTTTTCTTGTGAAACTCTGGCCTTAATTCTCAGGAGCATAGTCTCCACATGTGTCGTATCCCCAGAGATACGGGTTAATTGTTTGCTTGAAAGAAGGGTAAGGTAGAGGGAAGTGCTACTTTATCGGCGAAAGTTAATAATTCTGTGGTAGGGTAGAGGTAAGCGCTGCCTACTGGAAATACAGGATTCTTGTGTAGAAGGACAAAGCTGTCACTTTGGTTTAGCGAATCAGACTATGGAATTGTTTTAATTGTTGTAACTAACGAAGAAACAGTGAAAAGAAAAATTGCCGATAATTTTTGTAAAGGAGGGGTAAAAGAGCAGGAGTGACATCGACAGTGCCGCGCTAGGATTGGATAGTGCGCTAGTCACGTGAATACAGAGTCAAGAGTGACGTAGAAAAGTGCCGCGCTAGGATTGGTTGGTCCGCGGACGAAGGGAATCGTTCTGATTGGTGTGTTGGTGTGAGTCGCGCTGTGATTGGTTGAAGTTCCGTACACGGAACAGTGCTGGTTTGAAGAGAAAAATCAATCGAAAACATGCCGTATTACGAGTATGAAAGGGAGAGAACGTCATGGACGACAAAAATTAAGAATTTCTTTAAGAAAGACAAAAAGGTTGTGACTAGAGAGGGACAAGTAATTCCTCCGCCGAAATCAGCAGCTTCACATATGATGCTGAAATATGGATATCATACATGCATATGGTTAGAAAATTGGGCAAAGTATACGAAGAATGATGGTGCATTAGCTTTCCCTGAGAATGGTTCATTTAGTGTAGCGGTTTTGCGAAATTTGAGAGAAAAGATGACAAATTTAGAACCTAGACCGACACAGTTTGAAGCATTGACGGAATGGGAAGATGAGATGTATGAACGAGAGAGATTCAGAGGTTTAAGGGATCATGAGTTTATGCCTGGAAGAATGTGGGGAATAAATCATGAGGATAGAATAAAACGATGGAGATGTGCTAACATGACAGGAGGTTTGTTTCCGGCTTTTACAGTTGAGGAAGAGACTAAGAGAAAACGTACTGAGAAAAAGAAACATATGGAGAGGGAAAAATATATGCATGAGAGTGAAATGGATGATGAATTGCTGGAAGATATTCTAAATAGAAATCCCCCTCCGTATCAGCAGAGTTCTACAGTGGTGACACCAAATGCGCCGCAAATAGAGACTGTGCGAAATAAAAGTCCGGTAAAAAGAATTGAAATAAATAGGTCACAAGATCAAATAAGAACTTCACAAAATGAAGGAGTAGAAAGTGACAATGCAACTGAATTAGCCAGAACAACAAAAGAACTGACTGAGAAAATTAGGGAGTTAACGAAAAACATGGAAGCTGTGACTGTACCTGTAACAATAGGTCCAGTAATACCAGTTTTTGAGAATCAGAAAATTGATGAACGGTCTTTAGTGATTCCTATGAGTTCACAATTTCAGAGAGAAAAAGAAAGGATTGAACCAAGTGCAAGTACAAGTAATTTGGCTAGTACCTACAGACCAAGTCCACCTACAAATTTGACTGTGAATGAGTGTAATGGTAGGAAAATGCATATGGTAACAGAATCTGCAACAGAGACTCCTGAAAAGAGTGGTAATTGGATAGAACTAAATAATACACCCATAGGTCCGACTCCTGATGAGTTAAATGAATGGATGAAGGCATTTAAAATAAAAGAACCAGAAGAAAAACCATTAGATGTAATTAGGTTAAAGATTGACATGGAAGAATTAATTTTAGGGACGATTGGTACAGAAAAGCTAAAAAATTACCAGGATGATGAAATCATGTTTCTATGCAAAAGTATTACATGGAGAGCAAAAAATTTACATGATAAACTAGAAGAGATAGCAATTGAAATTGGAGTAGATTTTGCGAAAGTGAAAACATTGTAGAAACCGTACAGAGTAGACTTTTGTGAGAAAGATATTGAAAACTTGAACACAGCAGGAAGGCTGACACAGATAAAAGAGTTAATTGTTTTACTGAGAAAATGGGGTGATGTGGACAGATGGAAAGTTAGATGGACAAAAAAGAATGAGAAAACTGCAGACAAAGCTTCTTTGGCTTTTATGATAACTGAAAAAGAACCTGTTGCAAGAGAATACCCTATGAGAGAAACTCCAGGTGGTAGTTATGTGCATGTTCCCTGGACTAGACAGGATATACTGTCATTTACAAATGAATTCCCGAAGCTGAGAGAGAAACCAGTTGAATGGTACCGACAAGTGGAGAGGTTTGTGAAGGCTTCAAAAGTGTTGTGGATAGATTTAGATGGATTGTTTGACATAGTGGTGCCGACTGATTTGTGGTCTGAGTGTAAAATTACAGTTGACTGGCCAACTACAGAATATCCAAGAGATCCTAAGACAGGAGCTCCAGGTCCTGAGGTGATGAGGAAGTACGATAAGGTGATTACCTTTTTGAAAAATAAGATTCCTCCTAAAGAAACAGATTGGGTAAAAATCGATAGAACTACACAGGAAAGTAAGGAGTCTGTACATGCCTATTACGAAAGGTTGTTGTTGGTCTTCAAGCAGTATAGTGGATATGAGGAGTTGAGTGAAAAAGATATGAGTCATTTCGTATACAGATTTGTGTTTGGGCTGAAACCAGAGATTAGTGAAATGATTAAACAACATATGATTAACTGGCAAAATGGCACGGTAGATGAGGTACTGAGGTATGCTAAGTATTGTAGTGATGATATTGAGAGTAGACAGCGTAAATTGAAAGAGAAGGCAATGTGGGCACAGGTGAAAGTGGCAGAAAAGCAAGAAGCTCAATTGGACAATAATAGTGGGAATGAAACAGGACAGAATAAATCGCGACCTAACATAGGTAAAGGGAAAGGTCAAGTGAGTCTAGAGGAGGCAAAGAAGAAATGGCCCTGTCATAATTGCGGAAAATTAGGGCATTGGAGAAACGAGTGTAAGTTCCCACCTAAACCTAATCCGGAAAATCAATCATTAACTCCACAGGTGCAGAATGAGGTAGTTGTTCAACAAGGTCAGGTGCCACAACCACTACTTCCCAACACTGTTAACCAGCAAAGATACAGTACAGAAACAGGATTCTACGGAGGAGAGCAGGTAACACAGTTGCCGCGACCAGCTAACATTTCTCAGTATTGGTTGCGACAGAGTGAGGATGAGGCGGATGAAAGTTTCTGACGGTGCCTAGGAGAGGGAAAAGAGTGCGTACTTGGCGCAACTCTAGAGGTAGATCAGTCTGGTCCCTTTGTGGATGGAGAAGTGAATGGTGCAAATGTAACATTCCTTGTCGATACTGGAGCTACCCGTTCTACTGTTAGATCAGTGGAAATTCCAAACCTTCCTCTCTCAGGTGAATACATCCAAGTAGTAGGAGTAGCAAATCAGCAGATTAAAACACCACTTACTGAATTAGTGGAAGTAAAAATTGGTTCTTTTAGCAAAATGCATAGATTCGTAGTGTGCGATTGTAGTCCTGTAAATCTCTTAGGTCGTGACCTTTTGTGCAAAATGAATTGCACAATTTATTGTACGCCAGATGGAATTGGATTTCAGACCCCAGATGAAGATGTATTGTATAAAGTAACATTGATGAATCAGGAACCTGAAATGAATGGTTTGTTTCCTGCATTTGATGCAGAAAAACTTCCAAAAGAACTGAAAAATGCAGTGAAAGAAAATGTGTGGGATTTTACAGGAGAAGATATTGGATTGATGAAAGAAGTAGATCCCGTAAAAGTAACAGTAAAAGAAGGAACAACTTACCCAAATACGCCACAGTATAAATTGACTCCAGAAATAATTGAAGGAATAACTCCTGTAATAAATAAAATGATCGAACAGGGAATTCTAAAAGAAATAATGAGCAGTCCATGTAATTCACCTATTATGGGACTGAAAAAGCCAAACGGAACATATAGAATAGTACAGGATTTAAGAAAGATCAACAAAATAGTTGTGCCTTGTTGTCCAATATTGCCAAACCCTGCAGTAATTCTATACCAAATTCCACACGAAGCTGAGTGGTACACAGTGATAGATTTGTGTCACGCATTTTCTCTATTCCTTTACATCCAGATAGCCAGCCATTATTTGCGTTCCGGTTCGGAGAGCGTATTTTGGCATGGTGCCGAATTCCTCAGGGGTATACAGAAAGCCCCTCAATCTTTAATCAGATTTTAAAGAAGTCCCTGGAAGATTTGAAAATGCCAGAAAAGTCAGTGATGGTGCAGTATATCGATGACCTGTTGGTGGCATCGAAAACAAAAGAAGCATGTATAAGCGATACAATTGCTTTACTGAACCATCTAGAGAAAAGAGGACATAAAGTGTCCCCTTCGAAATTGCAATTTTGTCAAAAGAAGTCCAATATTTAGGGCATAAAATTGAGAAAGGAGTGCGAAAGATAGCGACAGAAAGAGTAAAAATGATTCAAGGGATGAGAGCACCAATGACGCAAAGAGAGGTAAGAATGTTTCTGGGAATGGTTGGATATTGCCGACAATGGATACGTGGTTTTTCTTTGATTGCTAAACCATTACAAAAACTGACCAAGAAGGATGTAAAAGACCCTTTTGAATTAAATGACAAAGAAATGAAATCTTTCAAAGAGTTGAAAAAGAAGTTGTGTGAGGCCCCTGCTTTAGGAATGCCTGACTATGAAAAGGATTTTGAATTGTACTGCAGTGAAAGAGATGGATGTGCATTTTCAGTACTGGTGCAAAAACATGGAACAATGATGAGACCAATTGCTTATTTTTCAGCTGTTTTAGATCCTATAGCAAAAGCATTGCCTGGATGTCTGAAAGCTGTTGCTGCTACTTGTGTAAGTCTGGAACAAAGTGAAGGTATAGTGATGGGGTATCCACTGAGAGTATATGTTCCCCATTCAGTAGAGATTCTTTTGACAAGAACAAAAACACAGTACATGACACATAGTCGGCTGACTAAGTACGAAAAAGTAATCTTGAGTGCAGAAAATGTGACCATAGATAGATGTATGAATGTGAATCCTTCGACATCATTGCCAGATGAAGAGAGTATAATTGAACAAGATGAAGTAGATCATGATTGTCTGAATGTGCTGGAATATTGCACAAAACCAAGAGCTGACATAAAGGATGAGCCTTTAAAAGAATCAGATTATGTCATGTTTGTAGATGGCTCATGCTTGAGAACGAAAGAAGGAGTTCTAAGCGCAGCTTACGCAGTGTGCACAGTGGCAACTGTGATGGAAGCGTCTTGTCTGAAAGGAATAAGGTCTGCCCAAGTTGCAGAACTGATTGCTTTGATTCAAGCATGTAAGTTGGGAAGAAATGTACGAGTTACGATTGTGACCGATAGCCAGTATGGTTTCGGTATTGTGCATGATTTTGGTCAGATTTGGTCACAAAGAGGTTTCTTGACGTCTGCAGGAACACCTATCAGAAATGGAGATTTTGTTAAGAAACTGCTTGAGGCGATACAGCTGCCTAAGCAGATAGCTGTAGTGAAATGAAAAGCACATAAGAAAAATGAAGATTACATAGCTGTTGGTAATAACTATGCGGATGAGATAGCCAAATATTGTGCAGAGAACATGGTATCCCTAAACAAGAATCGCGAAAGGGAGCATATCTCTTCTCCTTTGCTTTTTACTAACACTGTCGAGATATGGGATGAAGTGAGACAGTTACAGGAAGCTGCAAATGATGAGGAAAAAGATTACTGGATAAAAGCAGGATGTAGAAGACAAGAAAACAATGGTGTGTGGGTTTACAGAGATGAAAGACCAGTTATGCCTGATAGCATGATTGCAGACATGGCACGGATGTACCATGGACAAGCTCATATTGGGAGAGATGCAATGATCAGACTTTTTAGACAAACATGGTATAACCCAAAATTCAGAGCCATAGCTGAAAGTCTTTGTCAAAGATGTCTTATTTGTCAACAGTTTAATCCAGGAAGAAAGACAATAGTGAGTCTAGGAACAATAGGACGAGAAGGAGGTCCGTTCACTAGAATGCAATTAGACTTCATCGAAATGCCCCTTTGTAACAGACTAAAATATGTTCTAGTGGTCGTCTGTTTGTTTTCTCGTTGGGTGGAGGCATACCCCATTAGAAGGAATGATGGAATAACGGTAGCAAAACTTATGCTGCGAGAGTTCATTCCAAGGTATGGTTTTCCAGTCACGGTTGAGACGGATAGAGGAAGACATTTTCAAAATGAGTTGATTCAATTAATTTGTGAAGCATTGAGTATTAAACAAAAACTGCATTGTGCATACAGACCAGAGGCTTCTGGGGTAGTAGAGCAAATTAATGGAACAATTAAGAATAGGTTAGGAAAAATGTGTCAAGCTACAGGACTAAAATGGCCCGATGCACTGCCCCTTGTCCTGATGACCATCAGAAGCATTCCTGAAAAGAAAACTGGACTTAGTCCTCATGAGGTGATCATGGGACGAGCAATGAGACAAGCACAAGTACCTGTCAACAAGTTATTGACTATAACTGATGATCTAGTACTGGATTATTGCAAAGGACTGGCTGATGTGGTGCGTTCTGTGTTTCATCAGGTTGGACCGGATGCGACCACTCTTGAAAGAAAACCAGCCCACGACTTGAATCCAGGAGACTGGGTCCGCATAAAAATCCACAGGAGAAGAAACTGTCTAGTTCCTCGCTGGGACGAGCCACGACAGGTAATCCTAGTGACAACAACTGAAGTCAAGTGTGCAGGAGTGAAAAATTGGGTCCATGCCAGCCACACAATTAGAGTTCAAGAACCTGCAGATCGACATGTGAGTCGACGTCTGGAAGTGTGGGATAAGAGTTCAGCGACTGGGACAGAAAGAATAAGAGAAAGGGTGCCAGAACTTGAAGATCGACCTGAAAGTCGACATCTGGAAACCCCAACTGCAAGCACCTCTAAAGAGGAAGAGGAAAAAGAAGAAGAAGAAGAAGGAAAAATTACAGAAATTCCAGAACTTGAAGATCGACCTGTAAGTCGACATCTGGAAATATCTGACACGAGTTCAGGATCTGATGATTCAGTTGAAAACTGTGAAGAATTTCGAAGGAGAACTTGGGGATTTAAACCAATTAGAGAAGAGAATGAACAAGAAAATGATCTAAATGAGCAACCAAGTACAAGTTATGGTGGAAATCCTTCAAAAGTAATATTAATAGACAAAGTAGGGAAAGAGACAAATAAAAAGTTAGAAAATCGAGAAGAACCCCGAGGAGCAATAGGGACAGATAGTGAAACAAAAGAACAGGGAAAATTAGAAGCAGAGAGTGAGGAAAATACCAATTCGGAAGAACATCGAGGAGGGACAGTAATAAGGGAACACAAGAAGGAGAAGACAGATCCACCAGTAAGAGAGGATGAGATCATAAGTTTCAAAATAAGAGACAATAGTGAAAAAGTTGAAACAGAATCTGAAGCAAGCGGAGAAGAAGAGAAAACAAGAACTGAATCAAGAAAAAGAAACTGGAAATCAGAAAGAGGAGAAAAAGAAGGTGAAGCCAAAAGGCCAAGAAAAGGAGACAATTGGCCCAGCAACTATATAAGAAAATTGAGATACAGAATAATCAGAACAGGAGAAAAAAGTGCTGAACAGGTGAATGAAATAACAAGTCAAAAGGAACAAGAAAAGCCGAGTGGAAAACGATTGCAAAAGTCTAAAAGAACAAAGAAAGTGAATTCGAAATACAAGTCACCTGAGTGGTTGTACATCGCTCTAACGGATTACAAAGAAGAAGGAAACACTCACGAGAACCCGAGACTAAGAAACCGAATGGGTAAAGGTGAGATGCAACAAACCTGAAGTGAAGACTTAAAGTGCTTCTGCCGGATGTGACAATTTTACTGGATATGACAAATCACCGGATGTGACAACGAAAGAATTCTGGAAAGAATTAAAAGAAAGTACCAAGCAAAGACTTTTGAAAGCAGAGTGGCATCTAAGTCATTTCTGAGGTGTAGTGACACAATTTTTCTGAGAATTAACAAAAGATAAAAGCAAAATGGAGAATACTAGAGATAGAAGGGATAAATGTGAGTTTGTAAAAAGATGGTGTAAAATGTGCTGCTTTTGTACAGGATTATTAATGACAGTATGGATAGTTTTAGCAATCACAATTCCTATTAGTATAGCTGTAATAGAAGCAAAGAATGATACTAAACCAGAAAAAGAAACTAATATTAAAGAACCAGTTATTTTAAGAAGTACTGCAGAATTACATAAGGACAAGTCAGTAACAGACTTTTCTAAAAATGTTTTTACAAAATTGTTGTACGAATATGTAGAGACAATGGATGTGAGAGATTGTTATGTTTGTATGCAGTTGCCTGCATCAGTGTCAGAAGGTGTGACTTATCATCACCTACCTCTAACTTATGGAATAACCTGTAGTGTCATAGCAAGTTTGTTTTATAAAACAGGTAGATTAGAGTTTTATTACACTGATATAGATAAGATTTTTGCAAATGTTCCTGTAGTTCCAGAACTTAACAAAGTAAAACAAGCAAAGGTTTTAGGAGAATTCTTTGTAGAGCATAACATTTTAACATTAGAAGAAATAGCTAAAAACAACTTTACCTGTGAGTTAAAGAAAGAAGAAAAGGTATTTTTAGAAATGGTTGAAGAAAGGAGAATGAAATTTCAAAGAGAAGCAATAAAAGAGAAAGGAACACGTCTATGGACGTTTGAGGAAGAAAATCATGAAGGGAAAAAGATAAATGCAGCAATGACATTAGATTGTCCGCAAACAGGAAAGTTGTGTATTAGGAGAAATAAGACAGTCTATGACAATTATTTTGTAGGTTCCAGTATTTGCCATGACAATTATCAAATTTTGGGAGGTTGGGGATTCAAAGGTGGAAAAGATCCAATATTTCCAGGTATCTATTATATTTGTGGGAATAGAGCTTATTACAGGTTACCGGACCATTGGTATGGAACTTGTTATGTAGGCCTGGTCTTTCCAAAAATCTTTCATATGGACAGAGAAGAAAAAGGAACATACAAGATGATTAATAGCTTTACACGTAGAAAGAGGGAAAGTTTTTCAGAAATTGTAGGTGATATTTTTGGAGCATTAATACCAGCAGTGGGAATATCTTTGAATGCATTTAAAATTCGGAAGTTATCCACAGTAGTAGATCGTTTGTCTACAGATACTGCGGGAGGGTTCTTGATGGTAAATACCGAAATGGTTGCCATGAGAGCTATGGTGATGCAAAATCGGCTTGCCCTGGATATTCTTTTGGCAAAAGAGGGTGGAGTTTGTGGAATGCTGAAAGTCCAACATTGTTGCACTTACATTCCTGATAAAAGTGAAAATATACAAAAGTATATTACAAATATTACAAATTTCACAAAGAACTAGTTCCACTGGAGGTTGAAAGTGTCCTGGGAAAACTTGGTAGAGGGTTTTCTTCAGTAGCAAATTGGCTAACAAGAATGAGTAGACTAATGATAGGGAAAGTTATAATAATAGCAACTGTAGCAATATTGTTAGCCATGGTGTTGAAAATTGTAATAACGTGTATAAAAAGAAAAGTAAGACAAAATAAGATAAAAAGAAATAACAGAATAATGAAAGAAAGAGAGAGAGAAATGGGTGAAATTGAGTTAGAGAAAATGAAAGAAAGCATGTATAAAGAGACAAGAAGACAAGATGAAATGGAAACCACATGTATAACTAACAAAAAGCAAAAGGATGAAAGACATATGCTGCCTGAAAAAGAAGTATAACTTGGGTTTTATGTGGTGATTTAAAAATCACCAAAGGGGGGAGTTGATGGAGCAGAGAAAATAAAAAATGTAAACCCCTAACAAATTTGATAAATAATTAATAAAATGTTCGTTTAAATGTATTAATCAACAATGTATGTGAGGGAAGGGTAACACGCAAGTATATATGCTGAATAATCTATTAACGAATGTCTGTGTGTCTAATTATAACATAAAATAATTGCGTACTAAATAAATAATAAATGCATGATTTGTGCTTCATAGAATATAAACGTGTCGTTGCAAAAACAATAGTGATGGTAAGTAAGGAACAGCTTAAATGTTGCTTTCTGCTAGGTAATAACTAATTGGGGTACGTAGATGACGGGAGGGAAACGAAAAGGCTATGTTTCTCTATTTTAATTATGTTTTGTTTATTTTTAAATAGTGCTTCTAAGTCTAATCGAGTGGCGATATAAAATGGCTGCCGGTTATTAGAGTGCGCATGTGCTGGGAAAACGCGTGACAAGGGAGAAAAAGTTGGAGAAAGGCTAACCACGTGATGATGCTGAGAGGCTAGGATGCAAGAATGGTCAAGGCTGATGTGACCTAATTGAACTGATAGTGTGCCGTGGTGATCAGCAAAGAGTCGTGGGAAACCGTTTTAAGAGAAAGGACAATGCCTGCAGAGTTCTCGAATGTATCGAAAGAAGTTACAAATATACTGATCGAAGCGGATGGAAACATGTCTTGAACTGTGAGAAAGGAAATGAACATATACATTCCAAAAGAACAAGCTGGATCCGGGAGAACTTGATTAAGAATGAATAGATGAAATGAGTGAACCAATGAAAGAAAAGCGCGTTATTAATGTTGCAACAATTTAGTTAGCAAAGTTAGAATTAGGGTATAAGAAGGCCTACTCTTAGTGGGAGGGGTAGTCGCAGTCAGAGTCGGTGTTGGAGTTGGTGGTTTCCAGTGCTTGGTGTTCCAGATCGATCCATTTTACTGAGCGGGAGATGCTGAAAGACTGTTAGATGAGACGGGTTGCGGTAGCTGATGCTGACGAGCTGAAGTTTCTGTTGCTGTCTTATTTTTCCAGTTGAGTATGAGAATCAGGTTATTTTTAATTCTTAAACTTAGGTTAGAAATCATTAGGCTAAATTAGGAAGATAGGCAGGTAATTAGGGTTTTGCTTCATGACAAAATTTCCTTTCTGCAATAAAATTGATTTTGCTTAATAAATATTTGAATTAATAATGAATGAATAATTGAATAAAAAGTCTAAATTCTTTCTCATGCCTTTAAAATTATATAAAAATTAAGATTCTTAAATCAAACGACTCAGTGGTTATTTTACTAAATGATTGTGAAACTGGTAATTTGTTATTGTGATTTAGCTGGTCTTAATCACTATAAACTGATTTCTTACTAGATGATCTATCGACAAAACAATGAGCAGGAATATCTTAAGAAATAACCAAGAAAGCGATAGGTTAAGGTAATAAGGTATCCCGGCTCCTTCCAGCGGTACATAAATGATGTTTTTCATTTAGTTCTCCTATTTCTCCTAGGAGTATAGAATTTCGTAAAGGTGTAAAGGAAATCCAGGTGTGTGTGTGTGTGTGTGTGATAGGTGATGTTATGGGCCCCATCGTCATGTGGATGTGAGAAAATATAAGTTGCCCCTGGATGGCCGATAAGTGACCTAGGAGGAAAATAGTTTTTATTGTACGCGCTGCATCAAAACTAACAGTTAAATATAGGAAAAATTGAAAATTAGTTGAAAAAAACAGCCTTTTGTGTCAACGTTTTCACCTGTAACTTCTTCTAATTATGACAGCTCTTTGAAAGCAATATACCGTTACATCCACTGGACCTTACTGGTTGTGGGGATATATAGGACTTGTAGGTTCACCAAGAACCTGACGAACCCAGAGCCAAAAACTGAGCAGCGTCTTGCAATGGTTTTATATTATGTACCGGGTATATAGCAATTATTCTGGGAAAATGTATACATGCAAAATTCGGTATGAAAGACTCCTATGTATTTCTGAAATGGGAACAAAATATAGAGTTTAGAAACAGTATATATTTGCACATTTCCGAAATTGGGAATACTCATACTAGCATGAGAATTATCGGTCATTTTTCAAAATGACTTCTTTTTTACACATTGTCTTTCATTTGGAAGGCAGAAATGCATCAAAAGTCAATAGGTTATAACAGTTGCTTTGCAAATCTGAATTACCCTAAGTCTCCCGATAAAAATGGTACCTCACTTGTGTGGGTAGGCATAGTGCCCACGACAGGAAACGGCTCAAAACCCAACGTGAACACACCACGGGGCATATTAGCAAGACCCACGTTAAAATTATCGCAGTTTTAGCAGCAGGAAACTGCCGCTAAAACGGCGATAATGGGCTTGCTAATATGCGTTATGGAATTCCAATAGAAGCCCAGGTTAGATGTCCTGCACATCTAACATGGGCTTCTATTGGAATTCTATAACGCATATTAGCAAGCCCATTATCGCCGTTTAGCGGCAGTTTCCTGCCGCTAAACGGCGATATCTTAACGTGGGTCTTGCTAATATGCCCCACATTTCACAATGAAAAATTACCCTTTTTTTGCAAAGTGCCTAGCTGTAGTTTTTGAACCCTAGCTCTGCCGGCACCTAGGGAAACCTAGCAAACCTATACATTTTTGAAAACTAGACACCCAGGGGAATCCAGGATGGGGTGACTTGACTGGTTCCCACCAAGTTCTGTTACCCAGAATCCCTTGCAAACCTAAACAATTGTCAAAAACCCCACATTTTCATCACATTTCTGTGGTGGAAAGTTCTGGAATCTCCATGGATCCACAAATTTCCACCCACCCCGCGTTCCCCAAAGTCTTCTGAGAAAAATGGTACTTCACTTGTGTGGGTAGGCCTAGTGCCCGCGACAGGAAACGGCGCAAAACGCAACGTGGACACACCCCAATTTCACTGTGAAAAATTACCCTTTTTTGGCAAAGTGCCTAGCTGTAGTTTTTTAACCCTAGCTCTGCCTGCACCAAGGGAAACCTAGCAAACCTATACATTTTTGAAAACTAGACACCTAGGGGAATCCAGGATGGGGTGACTCGACTGCCTCTCACCAGGTTCTGTTACCCAGAATACATTGCAAACCTAAAAAATTGTAAAAAAAACCCACATTTTCCTCACATTTCTGTGGTGAAAAGTTCTGGAATCTGCGTGGATCCACAAATTTCCACCCACCCCGCGTTCCCCAAAGTCCTACGAGAAAAATTGTACCTCACTTGTGTGGGTCGGCCTAGTGCCCGCAGCAGGAAACGGCGCAAAACGCAACGTGGACACACCTCAATTTCGCAGTGAAAAATGACCCTTTTTTGGCAAAAAGTGCCTAGCTGTAGTTTTTGAACCCTAGCTCTGCCGGCACCTAGGGAAACCTAGCAAACCTATACATTTTTGAAAACTAGACACCCAGGGGAATCCAGGATGGGGTGACTTGACTGCCTCTCACCAGGTTCTGTTACCCAGAATCCCTTGCAAACCTAAACAATTGTCAAAAAAACCACATTTTCCTCACATTTCTGTGGTGGAAAGTTCTGGAATCTGCGTGGATCCACAAATTTCCACCCACCCCGAGTTCCCCAAAGTCTTCCAAGAAAAATGGTACCTCACTTGTGTGGGTCGGCCTAGTGCCCGCAACAGGAAACGGCACAAAACGCAACGTGGACACACCTCAATTTCGCAGTGACAAATGACCCTTTTTTGGCAAAGTGCCTAGCTGTAGTTTTTGAACCCTAACTCTGCCGGCACCTAGTGAAACCTAGCAAACCTATACATTTTTTAAAACTAGACACCCAGGAAATCCAGGATGGGGTAACTTGACTGCCTCTCACCAGCTTCTGTTACCCAGAATCCCTTCCAAACCTAAAAAATTGTCAAAAAAAACACATTTTCCTCACATTTCTGTGGTGGAAAGTTCTGGAATCTGCGTGGATCCACAAATTTCCACCCACCCCGCGTTCCCCAAAGTCTTCCGAGGAAAATGGTACCTCACTTGTGTGGGTCGGCCTAGTACCCGCAACAGGAAATGGCACAAAACGCAACGTGGACACACCACAATTTCGCAGTGAAAAATGACCCTTTTTTGGCAAAGTCCCTATCTGTAGTTTTTGAACCCTAGCTCTGCCGGCACCTAGGGAAATCTAGCAAACCTATACATTTTTGAAAACTAGACACCCAGGGAAATCCAGGATGGGGTGACTTGACTGCCTCTCACCAGGTTCTGTTACCCAGAATCCCTTGCAAACCTAAAAAATTGTCAAAAAAAACACATTTTCCTCACATTTCTGTGGTGGAAAGTTTTGGAATCTGCGTGGATACACAAATTTCCACCCACCCCACGTTCCCCAAAGTCTTCCGAGAAAAATGGTACCTCACTTGTGTGGGTCGGCCTAGTGCCCGTAACAGGAAATGGCGCAAAACAAAACGTGGACACACCTCAATTTCGCAGTGACAAATGACCCTTTTTTGGCAAAGTGCCTAGCTGTAGTTTTTGAACCCTAGCTCTGCCGGCACCTAGGGAAACCTAGCAAACCTATACATGTTTGAAAACTAGACACCCAGGGGAATCTAGGATGGGGTGACTTGACTGCCTCTCACCAGGTTCTGTTACCCAGAATCCCTTGCAAACCTAAAAAAGTGTCAAAAAACCCACATTTTCCTCACATTTCTGTGGTGGAAAGTTCTGGAATCTGCGTGGATCCACAAATTTCCACCCACCCCGCGTTCCCCAAAGTCTTCCGAGAAAAATGGTCCCTCACTTGTGTGGGTAGGCCTAGTGCCCGTGACAGGAAACGGTGCAAAACGCAGCGTGGACACACCTCAATTTCACTGTGAAAAATGACCCTTTTTTGGCAAAGTGCCTAGCTGTAGTTTTTGAACCCTAGCTCTGCCGGCACCTAGGGAAACCTAGCAAACCTATACATTTTTGAAAACTAGACACCCAGGGAAATCCAGGATGGGGGGACTTGACTGCCTCTCACCAGGTTCTGTTACCCAGAATCCCTTGCAAACCTAAAAAATTGTCAAAAAACCACATTTTCCTCACATTTCTGTGGTGGAAAGTTCTGGAATCTGCGTGGATCCACAAATTTCCACCCACCCCGCGTTCCCCAAAGTCTTCCGAGAAAAATGGTACCTCACTTGTGTTGGTCGGCCTAGTGCCCGCAACAGGAAACGGCGCAAAACGCAACGTGGTCACACCTCAATTTCGCAGTGAAAAATGACCCTTTTTTGGCAAAGTGCCTAGCTGTAGTTTGTGAACCCTAGCTCTGCCGGCACCTAGAGAAACCTAGCAAACGTATACATTTTTGAAAACTAGACACCCAGGGGAATCCAGGATGGGGTGACTTGACTGCCTCTCACCAGATTCTGTTAACCAGAATCCCTTGCAAACCTAAAACATTGTCTAAAAAAACACATTTTCCTCACATTTCTGTGGTGGAAAGTTCTGGAATCTGCGTGGATCCACAAATTTCCACCCACCCCGCGTTCCCCAAAGTTTTACGAGAAAAATGGTACCTCACCTGTGTGGGTCGGCCTAGTGCCCGCAACAGGAAACAGCGCAAAACGCAACGTGGACACACCTCAATTTCGCAGTGAAAAATGACCCTTTTTTGGCAAAGTGCCTAGCTGTAGTTTTTGAACCCTAGCTCTGCCGGCACCTAGGGAAACCTAGCAAACCTATACATTTTTGAAAACTAGACACCCAGGGAAATCCAGGATGGGGTGACTTGACTGCGTCTTACCAGGTTCTGTTACCCAGAATCCCTTGCAAACCTAACAAATTGTCAAAAAAACCACATTTTCCTCACATTTCTGTGGTGGAAAGTTCTGGAATCTGCGTGGATACACACATTTCCACCCACCCCACGTTCCCCAAAGTCTTCCGAGAAAAATGGTACCTCACTTGTGTGGGTAGGCCTAGTGCCCGCCACAGGAAACGGCGCAAAACGCAACATGGACACACCTCAATTTCACTGTGAAAAATGACCCTTTTTTGGCAAAGTGCCTAGCTGTAGTTTTTGAACCCTATCTCTGCCGGCACCTAGGGAAACCTAGCAAACCTATACATTTTTAAAAACTATACACCCAGGGAAATCCAGGATGGGGTGACTTGACTGCCTCTCACCAGGTTCTGTTACCCAGAATCCCTTGCAAACCTAAAAAAGTGTCAAAAAAACCACATTTTCCTCACATTTCTGTGGTGGAAAGTTCTGGAATCTGCGTGGATCCACAAATTTCCACCCACCCCGCGTTTCCCCAGGTCTCCCGATGAAAATGGTACCTCACTCCTGTGGGTGGGTCAAGGACCCGCGACAGGCAAGGGCCCAAAACCTATTGAGGCGACATCAAAATTACCTATCACAAACCAACCTGGTTTTGCAAGGGGGGTCCAATGAGTTTTTGGCCTGGGGCTCGGCGGCCATCTAGGGAAACCTACCAAACCCACACATTTCTGGAAACTAGACACCCGGGAGAGTTCAGCGAGGTATGGCTTGCGTGGGTCCCCAACATTCTCCTACCCAGAATCCCCTGCTAACCTCAAATTTAGCTGAAAAAAATCACTTTTTTCTCAAATTTCTGTGTGGGAAAGTTTTGGAATCTGCGTGGATCCACAAATTTCCTCCCACCCAGCGTTCCCCCAGGTCTCCCAATAAAAATGGTACCTCACTTGCATGGGTGGGTCAAGGACCCGCGACAGGCAAGGGTCCAAAACCTATTGAGGCGACATCAAAATTACCTATCACAAACCAACCTGGTTTTGCAAGGAGTCCCATGAGTTTTGGCCCGGGGCTTGGCAGCCATCTAGGAAACCTACCAAACCCACACATTTCTGGAAACTAGACACCCGGGGAGTCCAGTGAGGTATGGCTTGCGTGGGTCCCCCAACATCCTCCTACCCAGAATCCCCTGCAAACCTCAAATTTTGCTGAAAAAAATCACTTTTTTCTCAAATTTCTGTGTGGGAAGGTTCTGGAATCTGTGTGGATCCACAAATTTCCTCCCACCCAGCGTTCCCCCAGGTCTCTCGATTAAAATGGTACCTCACTTGTGTGGGTAGGCATAGTGGCTGCAACAGGAAATGGCCCAAATCGTACTGTGGAGACTTCAAAATTACCTATAGTAAAACTACCTGGTTTTGGGGTGGGGCACCTGAGATTTTGGCCCCGGGCTCGGCGGCCATCTTGGGAAAGTACCAAACCCAAACATTTCTGAAACTAGACACCTGGGGGAGTCCAATAAGGTATGGCTTGCGTGGATCCCCCAACGTTTTCCTACCCAGAATGCCATGCAAACCTCAAATTTAGCTGAAAACCCCCCAATTTTCCACATATTTTTGGGTGGAATCACCGTGCCGGCACAAATGTCCTACCCCACAGTGTTCCCCTGAGTGTCCCGAGTAAAATGATACCTCACATGTGTGGGTGGGACAAGGGCATGTGACTGGGAAGAGCCCAAAACATGGGGAATAAGGGTATAGCACCGAGAATTCTAAGTGCTACATTTTTAAAAAAAATACGTTTTTAGCCAATTCTGCATTGGACAGCCACCAAAGTGAGGTATCATTTTACTCGGGACACTCAGGGGAACGCTGTGGGTAGGACATTTGTGCCGGCACGGTGATTCCACACAAAAATATGTGGAAAATGTGTTTTTTTCAGCTAAATTTGAGGTTTGCATGGCATTCTGGGTAGGAAAACGTTGGGGGATCCACGCAAGCCATACCTCATTGGACTCCCACAGGTGTCTAGTTTTCAGAAATGTTTGGGTTTGGTACTTTCCCAAGATGGCCGCCGAACCCGGGGCCAAAATCTCAGGTGCCCCCCCCAAAACCAGGTAGTTTTGCTATAGGTAATTTTGAAGTCTCCACAGTACGATTTGGGCCATTTCCTGTTGCAGCCACTATGCCTACCCACACAAGTGAGGTACCATTTTAATCAGGAGACCTGGGGGAACGTGGGTGGGAGAAAATTTGTGGATCCACGCAGATTCCAGAACTTTCCCACACAGAAATTTGAGAAAAAAGTGATTTTTTCCAGCCAAATTTGAGGTTTGCAGGGGATTCTGGGTAGGAGAATGTTGGGGGACCCATGCAAGCCATACCTCGCTGGACTACCCCGGGTGTCTAGTTTCTAGAAATGTGTGGGTTTGGTAGGTTTCCCTAGATGGCTGCCAAGCCCCGGACTAAAAACTCATGGGACCCCCCTTGCAAAACCAGGCTGGTTTGTGATAGGTAATTTTGATGTCGTCTCAATAGGTTTTGGACCCTTGCCTGTCGCGGGTCCTTGACCCACCCACGCAAGTGAGGTACCATTTTTATCGGGAGACCTGGGGGAATGCTGGGTAGGAGGAAATTTGTGGATCCACGTAGATTCCAGAACTTTCCCACACAGAAATTTGAGAAAAAAGTAATTTTTTCAGCGAAATTTGAGGTAGGAGAATGTTGGGGGACCCACGCAAGCCATACCTCGCTGAACTTCCCCGGGTGTCTAGTTTCCAGAAATGTGTGGGTTTGGTAGGTTTCTCTAGATGGCCACCGAGCCCCGGGCCAAAAACTCATGGGACCCCCCTTGCAAAACCAGGTTGGTTTGTGATAGGTAATTTTGATGTCGCCTCAATAGGTTTTGGGCCCTTGCCTGTCGCGGGTCCTTGACCCACCAACGCAAGTGAGATAACATTTGTATCGGGAGACCTGGGGGAACGATGGGTGGGAGGAAATTTGTGGATCCAAGCAGATTCCAGAACTTTCCCACACAGAAATGTGAGAAAAAATGTTTTTTTCAGCAAAATTTGAGGTTAGCAGGGGATTCTGGGTAGGAGAATGTTGGGGGACCCACGCAAGCCATACCTCGCTGAACTCCCCTGGGTGTCTAGTTTCCAGAAATGTGTGGGTTTGGTAGGTTTCCCTAGATGGCCGCCGAGCCCCGGGCCAAAAACTCATGGGACCCCCTTGCAAAACCAGGTTGGTTTGTGATAGGTAATTTTGATGTCGCCTCAATAGGTTTTGGGCCCTTGCCTGTTGCGGGTCCTTGACACACCCACGCAAGTGAGGTACCATTTATATCAGGAGACCTGGGGGAACGCTGGGTGGGAGGAAATTTGTGGATCCAAGCAGATTCCAGAACTTTCCCACACAGAAATGTGAGAAAAAATGTTTTTTTCAGCAAAATTTGAGGTTAGCAGGGGATTCTGGGTAGGAGAATGTTGGGGGACCCACGCAAGCCATACCTCACTGAACTCCCCTGGGTGTCTAGTTTCCAGAAATGTCTGGGTTTGGTAGGTTTCCCTAGATGGCCGCTGAGCCCCGGGCCAAAAACGCATGGGACCCCCCTTGCAAAACCAGGTTGGTTTGTGATAGGTAATTTTGATGTCGCATCAATAGGTTTTGGGCCCTTCCCTGCCGCGGGAACTTGGCCCACCCATACAAGTGTGGTACCATTTCTATTGGGATACTTGGAGAAATGCTGGTGGGTTGGAAATTTGTTGTTACTTTCTGTAGTGTGAAAATTTGAGCACAATAATGCAAGGAAAATGTCACAGTCACATTTTGAGGTTTGCAGGACATTGTGGGTAAGATAACTTGTTGGGATCCACAAGAGAGACATCACCATGTACTCCCATGGGTGTTTAGTTTACGACAAAAACTACAGTTGTTAGGTTATTCTTAGATGAAATGTACACCTTGGCAGAGAGACAAAACAGACAAAGATTACTGCACAGCCATCTATTCCTCAAGCACACACACATACTGGTTGGATTTGGCACGAGGGCGAGTGATGGTTCAGTATATAACATTTTATTAACAAGAGATTTCACAAAAATAAAATGCACTGTCAATAATTGAAAGGACAGAAAACTGAACCAGTGACTCGCAGCTCGTGAGCTGTAAAGCCACGTCAAGGCACCAACCGCTTTACAGGCCATTCACACACCTTTCATACATGATACACACAAGACCATTCACACCATCAGGCACAAAACCAACACATTACAACATTCACAAAAAAGGACAAGTTACACCCTGCTTGACATAAACAGAAAAGACAGATTTTTATGCACAACCATATATTCCTCAAGCACACATACATACTGGTTGGATTTGGCACGAGGGTGAGTGATGGTTCAGTATATACAGTTGTATTAACCAGAGATTTCACAAAAATGAAATGCACTGTTAATTGAAAGGACGAGAAACTGAACCATTGACTCACAGCTCGTGAGCTGGAAAGCCACGACAAGGCACCGACCTCTTTACAGGCTATTCATACACCTTTTGTATGTGTGACACATACAAAACCATTCACAACGCCAGCCGGGGGCCCAGCACATTACAACACTCACATCAGCAGACAGCGCCATTCAAGGGCCCATCACTTTCACACACCCACATTCCTGACACAGCAACCACACCAGCTCACGGATTGCGTTGAGTCGCGTTTGGCTAGCAGTGTGTAGAGTGAACAGCAGCTAGTCACTACTCACACACCGCCAGCCAAGCGCCAGTCCACGTACACCGCCAGCCGAGCGCCAGTCCACGCACACCGCCAGCCAAGCGCCAGTCCTCACACACCGCCAGCCAAGCGCCAGTCCACACACACCGCCAGCCAAGCGCCAGTCCACGCACACCACCAGCCAAGCGCCAGTCCACGCACACCGCCAGCCAAGCGCCAGTCCACGCACACCGCCAGCCAAGCACCAGTCCAAACACACCGCCAGCCAAGCACCAGTACAAACACACCGCCAGCCAAGCGCCAGTCCACGCACACCGCCAGCCAAGTGCCAATCCAAACACACTGCCAGCCAAGTGCCAGTCCACACACACCGCCAGCCAAGCACCAGTCCACACACACCGCCAGCCAAGTGCCAGTCCATGCACACCGCCAGCCAAGCGCCAGTCCACGCACACCGCCAGCCATTTCCCAGTCCACGCACACCGCCAGCCAAGCGCCAGTCCACGCACACCGCCAGCCAAGCGCCAGTCCAAACACACCGCCAGCCAAGCACCAGTACAAACACACCGCCAGCCAAGCGCCAGTCCACGCACACTGCCAGCCAAGCACCAATCCAAACACACCGCCAGCCAAGCGCCAGACCACGCACTCCGCCAGACAAGCGCCACTCCACGCACACCGCCATCACATTTAGGATTTTTTTTATATAAATAAGAAAACACAAACAAATTGCAAATAGATACAAATCTACTAACACAAAATCTGAAACTAAATACACTACACAAATGCCAACCTTGAAACTGAACAAAAAATATTAAACAATAGAGGCCAGGCAGTTCACTTTACCACTCATGGATGCTCCCAAAAATTATTTTGTGTGTGGTACATTCTAAAACAAGCAGGCACACACAGCCCAGGGTTAGAAGGACACTCGAGGCAATACATACGAGTCTCCTTCCGCGTACCTCTTCGCCAACAGACTCTACATCTCCTACTGGGAAAGTCTTTTGAGGGTGTGGGAGGAATGTGATCAGGAAAGTGGCAATCTTTCAATCTAGCAACATCCTCCACCACTCCAACTCTAGGAACACTTGCCTGTTCCACTAAAACAAGGCTGCCTATTACAGACTCCTGAAACTTAGCAAAAGTCATCTTTGACTCAGGACAAGAATCCTGGAATACAACAAAAGCATTAAAGGTTGCCAAGTGGAAAAGATGGATAGCCAACTTCTTATACCAAATGTAAGCCTTACGAAGAGCAGCGTAAGGTTCCAACCTCTGATCTACTCTGTCAACAACACCACCCATGTGCCTATTATAGTCTAAAATGCACACAGGTTTGCGCACTTCAGCAACCTGACCCCAAACAGTCACAGGTGAAGTGCTTTCATCATGGATGGTAGACAGCATGTAGACATCTCTCCTGTCTGAAAACTTCACAGCTAGAAGCTCCTCGCAACGCACTGCACTGTCCCCGCACAAGCTTTTGACAAACAAGTTCTTTTGGGAAACCTTTACGGTTAGAGCGGATTGTGCCACAAGCAACAGTGTCCACTTTGGCCAATTCCCTGAACAACCGCACACCAGTGTAGAAGTTATCTACATATAAATGGTGGCCTTTGTTAAAAGTCCTCTACCAAGTTCCCACACAATTTTCTCAGTCACTCCAAAAGTGGACCGACAACCAGGGGGGTTAATCCTGGATTCCTTACCGGTGTACACCCTGAAATTAGAGACATATCCAGTCCTACTGTCACACAGCATATACAGCTTAATTCCATAGCGTGCCCTCTTACTAGGAATGTATTGCCTAAAAACCAAGCGGCCCTTGAACAACACCAAAGATTCATCCACTGCTATTTCTTTCCCTGGAGCATAGATCTCAGAAAATCGATCAACAAAATGATCAATGACAGGCCGAATCTTAAAAAGACGGTCACAATCAGGGTGATCTCGTGCCAACGCTAAACCATTATCGACAAAATGCATCATCCGAAGCAGAAGCAAATACCTATCACGACTCATGACTGCCGGAAATATAGCTGTTGCCATCAAGGGACTAGTAGACCAATATGAAGACATTGATGGCTTCCTTAGCAAGCCCATCAAAAAGGTTAAACCCAAGAACTTCTTCATCTCTTCCAGATTTGTGGGAGTCCACAGGATAGCTCTAGAGTGGGGCTTAAGGCTGGCACTGTTGTCCCTCAAAAGCTGTTCGGCATACAAATTAGTCTGCTCAACAATCTCTGCCAAAAATACATCGTCCATAAACAACTGAAAAAAATTTATTGGTAAAAAGTTTTCAGTATTCACTCTACACCCTGGAACACCAGTAAAGTCTGGCAATGCCGGCTGCACCATGCCTGGGGCAACCCAGAGGTCAGCACTTTCATCTGGAAGCCTTGCAGCCCCAGGCTGCAGCCCAGATGCCTCTTGCTGCACTATACCAACGGGAAGCCTTGCAGCCCCAGGCTGCAGCCCAGATGCCTCTTGCCGCACTACCGGCACATCAATGTCCTCCTCTAACACAGGCACTTCATCCGCACTAAGAGTAGCTTCATCCGCACTGAGAGTAGCTTCATCATCCGATGATTCCATGTGGAGAGAAAACTCACTGCCTGAATCTTCCCCTGCCTCCTCTGCCTCAGATGCAGAGTCAGTCTCTGAACCATGGTCAGAGGAAGACTCAAAAAGTATACCAACAACCTGCTGAGCAGTAATCCTGCGGCTAGCCATTATCCTTACTAAGAAAGGAGACTGCACAAACAAGTCAACAACAACCAACACTGTGTAAAATAAGTAAAAAAATGTGTGCCTTTATCACAAAGATCTATATACTCAAAAACTATACGATTCACTTACAAGAGACAGCTACACTCACCAGCACCTACTCTGCAGAGACACAGCAAAAACCAACGATATCCCACTAGAAATAAAAAAACAAAACCAATTACTCACAAGACAACAAAATACACATCAAGCACAAATGCAAAAAGTTTTTGACACTCAAAAACAGAAGCCAAACATACTGGTATTATTACACGATTTGCAAAAAACACATTCATGCAGAGAAATGAAACTCATTTACATTGTACAAAAAAGTCTCTTACCAAACACATGCAACTACACAAACAGCAGAACCACCAGTAACAAAACCGCAACCTGCAACAGTTTAAAGAGCAAAAGCCTTGAACTAGAACAAAAAGGGAGAAATAAAGCATTACAATTGCAATTCACAAGAAATAAAACAATTCACATTATAACACGCTATGTCACTACCCAAATGGGGGCAGAAAGGCCAAATAAACGGGCAGATCTGACTCCCAGGGGAGCAGAATACACATAAAAAATATATGTCCCCTGGAAGCGACCAATTTATTTATTTTTAAATCCCTGGCTCTAGTGGGCTTTTCTGCCCCCCGGGCCAGAAACGCCAAAAAATATAGGTGATCTGTCCCCAGGAGGGGCAGAAAAGTCTTAAAAATTATTTAGGCCCATAAGGAAGCGACCCTTGCCCAAGGGGTCACTTCCATTTAAAATTTAAAACACCCCCTGGTGTCTAGTGGGGTTTTCTGACCCCCCTGGGGGCAGAAAGGCCAAATAAATAAACCGATCTGCCCCCGGGTGGGCAGAATATACTTTAAAAAAAAATATGGTCCCTGGAAGCGACCCTTGCCCAAGGGGTCGCTTCCAATTTAAAAAAATCTAATTCCCTGGCTCTAGTGGGCTTTTCTGCCCCCCCTGGGGCCAGAAACGCCAAACAATTCAGGCTATCTGTCCCCAGGGGGGGCAGAATATAATTTTTAAATAAATTTGGCCACTGGAAGCGACCCTTGCCCAAAAAATAAACAAATTCCCTGGTGTCTAGTGGGGGCAGAAAGCCAAATAAAAAAACAGATCTGCCCCCAGAGGGGGCAGAATATACTTTAAAAATAATTTGGGCCCCTGGAAGTGACCCTTGCCCAAGGGGTCGCTTCCGATTTAAAAAAAAAAAAACAATTCCCTGGCTCTAGTGGGCTTTACTGCCCCCCCTGGGTCCAGAAACGGCCAAAAATCAGCCGATCTGTCCCCAGGGGGGGCAGAAAAGTCTGAAATTATTTTTCCCCCTTAGGAAGCGACCCTTGCCCAAGGGGTCGCTTCCTTTCCATCCAAAAACGAATCCCTGGTGTCTAGTGGGGCATTCCTGGTGCACGATCGCGACGCTGTGCGCGATCGTGCACCAGGAATGCCCTGCATTGAGACATCAGGGGAGAGGAAACACTGTTTCCTCTCCCCCGATGCCTCAAGGCGTCCAGATCAGGCCCCACCGGAGACCAAAACCTACCTCCTCCTCTTGGATGTGCTGGAAACAAATGGTTTCCAGCGCGTCCAGCGCTTCCTGATGACGTCGGCGCGCGCTATGCGCGCGGACGTCATGGGAAAGTGTGGGGGGGTCGGGGGTGGCAGCGGAAACTCTTCTGCTGCCATCCCCCTCTGTGGGGGCAAGATGGTTACCCCAGGGGGGGAGCGCCAGCGCTTCCCCCAGGGGCTGGGCTCTACCACGAGCGGTTCCGTCATGAGCACAGCCCAACCGATGCTCATGACGGATCCACTCCGTCATGAGCATCAAAGGGGTTAAACTTAATTACTTTGTGCCAGCTAACTCAGAGGCCACTAGAAACTCCTTGTAAACAAGAAGGGAGTAGTTTCTGGCAACCGCATAAACATGACAACTTTGTTTCCCTTTAGAATCGTAACACTCTCAGAATCGTGGAAACAATAGATAACAGTTTCACTCAGCTAATCGTGCATGCTTAGTTTCTTCAGAGTTACACAGAAAGAATAGACGGGCATTTCAATAAAAAGGATTTATTGAACAATCTTGTTTCTCATGTAAGAGATATGAGCTGTTATGATCACAAGACAGTATGCAAGATATATAATGTACAGCGTAAGCAGTAGAAAGAAATAATACTGCGCTAGCATTATCTTTTAGCTATGATACATATATTCACATACATAAATAACATGAGCTAAAAATGCGAGTACTCATATGATGCTTCTCTAAGCTAGTTCTACCCTAGTGTATGTAACCTAGTCTAGGTGTAGGGCAAGGTAAGAAGTAGGTGAAGTATTCTATAGTATGGTATACTAAGAGTCTGGTATGCCAACAGTCCCTCTAGGTTCTAGTCAGCTCCATACCTTGAGAATGAGAGAGGTGGGAATCTCCTTCCGGATCTCGAACTCTAACACCCCGCGAAGGGAGTCAGAACACTGGGAGCTGGATTCTCTGCGAGCAGGGATGACAGCGTTTCTTCTCAGTGCGTCAGGCCGGGATACGGGCCCCTCTGAAGTCGAGGTCTCCTCTAACTTGCTTGGGCAAGGGAAGGTATATTTGTACCTGGTAGGTGCCTTGGAATGTTAGCATTGACGTGAAGTCGGACAGAGGAACATTGACTGCCGACCAGACGAGACTAATAGGACTGTGTCCCCAGAGACACAACCATCAGGTACTTATCATGGTAGCCTTAAAAGCATAACACTTGTGCGTCGACAGCAGGAACTTGGAACATAGACGTACGTAATTGGGCCAAATGCATGCCCTCAAGTTCGAACGCCTTTTCCAATGATCCCAGACCAAAGGCTCTTCATTGCCTCTGTGTTCCTGCGTCTCCTTCACATCACCATTTGCCCTGAAGAAGTTCATTTTATGTATGAACGAAACGCGTTGGCTGGAATCTGTATATTTTGATATTGAAAATAAAGGATTGATTACCACTTAACAAATTGAACATTTGGATTTATTGAATAAAACTCTTTGGTAGTGCACCGCTCCACCACTTTCACCCTTAAGGAATAGTAGTTCATGCATAATAGATGAGTTCTTGGAGAAATCAATAATCCTGTGCTGGGCTTAGGGTTTGGTTTCTAAGAACTCGTTGTGATGTTAGGGTGGACGGATGTCGGTGACCATGCCTGTATTTGGAGTGCATGGCTAATGCCTAAATAAGGACTGGGATCTTATGCCTATATAAGGGCAATGCGAATTGTGCCTATATAAGGACATGTTTCAGGAAAACCTATCTACGGACACCTAAAGCGGAATACAACACCCACTCCACTTTCAAATGAACGATAATACTAAATGCTAAACATTAAACTTGAGTACCACATATTGCTAAAAACATTTCTAAAAGCATATTAAAAGAACTGTTGTTAAAACATGTAATGCAATAGGTACTGTACATTTTACAGCATTTTTTTCATTCTAGGCATATATTTAGAAATAAATGCAACATGAATGAATAAACAGAAATATATACATATGATGAAATGGTTGACAATTTTTCAAAAATCAAATCCATTGCATATCATGGTACTAAATGAAATTTTAGTCAAATGAACTTTTAGTCAAATAAGGTGACATTGTGTCCCTGGAAGTATTCAATGAAGTCCGTTTTATATGAATAGTTCTCCTGTAAGCAGATTGAGTTGCCATGTATTTTCAAAAAATAAAGAAAAAGAAAAAGTTCAATTTTAGGAAGAGTTCCAAGTTTTGAAAATATGAAGGCCAAATTCATTGCGTCCCTGGTACACTGTGAGCCGAATCAAAGTCAGTGTATGGGTCTGGTGTAAACATGAAATAATCTATTTCTGTAGCCAAAATATCGTCTACCGATGTTGGTGACATTTGGAACACCTCGTTCAGAAGGTTAATTGCACAGAGATGAGAAGCATCGCCTTCAGCATAAGATGCCGCAGCAATGTTCGCGTCCGTTGTTACCTGTGTGCCTGTTGATCCATCTCGTACCTCAGCAGCAGCAGGAAGCGTCTGTGAGATCTCAAGGAATGCCGTCATCAGGATTGGTAGCCTCTGGGGACAACACAGAGCATGGGCCGTTACCGGGTCCAGCAGAGTATCGATATCCGTTGGCATGACTGATGGGAGTGTTAGACAGGTGTCTAGCACGCATTCTTCACCGCAAAGCAGGCAGCGTAGAACAGGTAAGATGCAATCTTGCCAGATTGGTCTAAATGATAGGAACCATGTTGTATTAAGTTCCCGTAGACGAGGCATGCCCAAAAGCTGCACTATGCGCTCACGGCACTTCCGTTCTAGGAGAGCATTCTCCACATCGCTCGGAGTGACGTCGGTGGATAGGGTTGCCATAGCGCAATAGTAGGAACAGGAACAGGATTCCTGCAACAAGTGCTAGAATTAATGGCACACCACCAAACACCGAATGTGCGAAGTTTGGGATGATTCCGAGGACTGCCTGGAAGGGTGCTAACAGTCCTGAACAGATGGTCTTAAATACATGTACAATCCCGCTCGTATCAGACATGTTTAAGATACGTCCCATCATTTCTACGAAATGTATAGGGAAGTTTGTACGAATTAAAGCTTGTATCTCAGCCGAAGTCCTTGCAATTTGTAAATCATAGATTTCTTTGGCCGAGGTCAAAGGCACGGTCTGTTGCAAAAGCATGGCTTTCATTCTGCTTAAAGTATCAAAACATATAAAAGAAACATTCAATGAAGGCCATAGAGGCGACTCCCTGACTGTGTCTATTGGGGGGAACAATACTTGCATACAACAAGTAACCCTGGAGTCGACCGTTACCAGATATTGGATGCCTTGTCAACATGCCACAGCAACTCTGATCATTCACCATGAGGTAACTCCTGTTAGAAAGTTGGCCAAACATTGGATTAATCACAGTAGCCGGTGTACCCTGCTGGTGGCAGGACAAGTTTGCCACAGAACCATTACAAGCCCGTGTAAAGAAATGTCCTGACATATGAGTGAACCGCGTAATGCCTTTTCACAGTTTGTACCGCTTAGAAACACTTCACGATCCCCACTCCAACATCTGTATTCGTAAGGTAAATCCCAGGATGTCTTAATGTATTCTTTACCCAACCTTTCATATTTGCCTGCTTGCATTTGTTTGAGGCAATACTGAAACTGAAAAGTTGTGACAGGCAGAGTGATTTTGCCATGGATAAGCCATTCTGTAGCTGGTTTTTCTGCTACCGTAAATGGTAATTTTTCCAGTTTTTCAATGCTCAGCACTGTATACTTTGCTCCCCTTTGTGCCAGTTCGATCTGTTTATCTGTTAGATATTCTGCAAACAGAGACGACATGTTGATAAAACGCCAAGGCACATAGCCCGCACGCAAAGATTGCAGCGTCCAGCCTAATAACATAATAGAACGTAACTGTGATTGGCCTTGTTGTAACATGGCTAAATGTTGTTCCAGTATGTCAATAGCAGAGGATACAATGTTGACCAATGAATAAATTCTGGATGACAAAGTTGTTAAGCCATTGTCGACCACAGAGAGAGTTTTCTCTAAGTTAATACGATCAAGTTCACATATTCGTTCTGCGGCCTCTGCCTGTGAAACCTTCTACACTTCATTATAAGCAGCATAAATGCCGGCATATATGAAATGTTTTTGACGCAGTTTTCTTGGTCCTAGCAAGAATTCCCTAAGGTCTGAGTCTTCTTTAAGTAAAGATAAGTATTGTTTCACATCCTCAAGTGTAGATTTTTGTAGCCAGTCGAGGCACAATTTTCCTACACTGTATGTTGTTACTATCCCCGGATGTTGTCGTTGAACATATCATGGGTTTGGCCTATGGATAGTAAAGCCCTGTCTTCTATTCAGGAATCTTTCTTGACAGATGTTTGTGTCTGTGGGCCAGAGTAACCATTTTTTCCAATCAGGATCTGTTCTGTTGGTTTGTAGTATTGTGTCTACTGTGACCGCTCCCTGTGTAGTGCTATTACTTGCAGGTGTTGGTACAGAAGGTGTTTTCATGTCTTTGATCTTAGCTAAACCAAGGCAAGACGTTTGTTGCATAGTGTCATTCAAAAACATTATTTGCTGAGGGATGATAAATGCTCTAAACAAAGCTTCTATCCCCTGTACTTGCCAATCTTTAGAACCCCAGACAGATTATGTGTCTTTCCAAAAGTCAAATCCATGTCTAGACAGTTGGGTAATAAAGGCTGCCGAGTAAATCTGTTTTGTATTAGTTAACATGATTTTCTGTCCTGTTTTGTTTACATTTTTATAGTAAATGTTTCTGGATCAGATGTATTGAACCCTGAAAAATAGGGAAACTTTTTAGCAAACATTTTTGAACTACCTTTTGGTGGTGTAGGACAATGTTCCCATTGGTTAAACATAAACACATTTCTAGGTGTTGCAGATTTATGCAAGAAATGATGACCATAGTGGTTGTAACAATATAGCTGTTCGTAGTCTGATGAGCCCTCTAAGTATTCATTGTTAGAGAATGCAGCAGACCTTTCTAGATCAGACATCATATTATTTACAGTCTCAAAGTCCCAATCATTAGAATAGGTACTGGAGGAAATAAAATCACTTAATGAAATTTTAAATAAATGTGGAATGTTCAAAAGTTCCGTCGGGCCGAATATATCGAAATCAGTTTTGTCCCACACTATACCATCCTGTATAGGTACGGCTGTGATGTTCACTGCCGACAAGTCTCTAGCTTCGCGATGGGATGATTTGTGTGGTTTCAAAAGTAAGTTCACATTTTTACTTTCTGTGTCCATAAGCACGCTGATAGTCATAACCAAAGCTAGCCAAAGCAGAAAGAAAAATATTCCAGAAATAATCCATAGTTCAATCCATGGTGAAACCAGATAAGTCTCTTTCAGGAAATGAAAAAGGTCTTGTACTTGCTGTTTGAAAGTTTTTGATGCTGGCGTCATTTCAGGTTCACTCGGATCCTCAGAAAACGTATCAAAGTTAATGAAATAGCCAGAAGCAGTTCTGTCAATTGTTGGAATTGCATCAGCATTTGTTGAAATCGCTGGAACCATTTGATCACTTGTTACGTTGGTGTAGACAGGTGTATCTGGACGAACTGTTACTTGAGTTTCAAGAGGGATGAGTTCCATAGCATTGTCGCTTAGTCCTTCATCTGCTACTGCTGAATTCTTGATAGTTATGAGTCTTTCAGTCTGAACCTCTTGGATAGTAGCGAGAGGAGTGTGTCTGCTACTAGGTCGGAGTCCACGAGGCCTACTATTTAGTATTGGCCACATACTGTGGTTTGATGAGGTCAATTGACACAAATCTTTTCTCCTTTTTTCCAGTAAGGGGCGGCAGAAGTACTGTTCTTGTTCCGTGGACGGCTAGGACAGGTACTGGTTGTCTGTAAGAAGGTCCAAATTCCTTCTTGTCCGCAATCTTCTCTCTGACTAGATCCCCAACTTTTGGGATCCAGACAGGCCTTGCTGGGACTGCCAGTTTTTCCCCAGTGGTGGTTGGCTTCAGGAACACGCTGCTTTGTTTCGATCTTAGTTCATTTAGATCCTGTAAAACAGCCAAACGATCTTTGATATCAAAGGGTTTATTTTCCACCACTGTGCCTTTACATTCGAGATCAGGAACCCACATTCGTGTCCCAAATAGGACCTCATATGGTGTGACCCCCCTAGAGAACTTCTTGGCAAATTATTTAATGAGCGTTGGACCCCATAAAGATGTTTGACCCACCCATCACCCCAACCTAATACTCTAGCTGTTATAGACTGCTTTATGTCCCGGTTTTTCCTTTCCACAACAGAATTTCCCTCAGGATGAAACGGAGAGGAGTACCGCAATGCAACGCCCAAACTGGCCATGGCTTTTTTGTAAGCTCGAGAGCTAAACGCAGGGCTCTGGTCAGAATGTAGTGTGCCAATTGCGTATGTGCCGATAAAGACTCGCAAATCTTTTATAACAGTTCGAGCGTCAGCCGAGCGCTGAGGCCATATCCATAGGAACCTTGACTTAGTATTTGTGGGATTGCATTTGTCCATAAGGACGCCCGCGCATAGATAGTCTAATGCTGTCTAACAATGGTGTCTGTACTGGGCAGGCTACTTCGTAATCTGGTGTCTGATGGCGTTCTGCCTCACGCTGTATATTGCAGTCTATGCATTCATTGATGAAGATGTGAATCTGTGTATTCATTCCAGGCCACCAGTACATCTCTTTTAATGTTAATATTGTTTTAGAGATCCCTTGATGTGACAGACCCTCCCCCAGATGTGCTTCATAAATCAAAGCTGCTCTACGTTCCATGTTTGGAATTACCCTATCCCCCACTCCAGGGATTCGAGCAAAAGGAACGTTGTTTGCATCAATTACATAAGAGTACTTGAGTGGAAATTTCTTTGGTAACGCTGCACCACTGCCTTTGCTTGAAGCATTGACAGCCAACAATATCTCACTGTCTATTCTCGTTTTTGAACGAGTGATCGCAGCTACGGAAGCTGTCTGAACAGCCCCCTTTGTGACTTCATCAGCCAATGAATTCCCTGCAACGTGAACGCCATCACGTTGATGACTCAGCGTGTGTATTACGTGAGCCTTTGGTAGTTCGTTTTTCAACTGAACTACTTGTTCCCAAAGCGTTTTATGCTTTATTGTGCCACCTTTTGCATCTTTGAACCCGTTTTCAAGCCAATTCTGTATATATTCATTATACGACTGAACACAGTAAAAAGAATCGCACACTATGAGTGTGGGGAATTCGCGATCTGTACTTTCAAGTGCCAGTTTGAATGCTTGTAGTTCAGCTCGCTGAGCTGTACAATCTCCTAGAGATTGAGTTTTAGTGACCATTGGTCTGAAGTTACCATCTTGCAAGCGACCTTTAACGATTGCGCATGCTGCACTGTAAGCTTGCTTACTCCCTGTAGCGGGTGTTGTATTGCATGTATTTATGCGTGTTTGTAAGTGATTTGTTGCTAACATGTTAGCTTGGAGTGAACGTAAGATTTCTGTATGTTCTTGTGTCCAATGTTTTATTGAAAAATCAGGTTTGATTAATTCGTAGAGAGGTTTAACCCCTTCTGCGTAATTTAGAATGTAAGTTCTTCCAAAATTTAGGAAACCCAAGATGAATTGTACATTTTTCAGCGTTTTTGGAGGTTGGAGCAGCGCGCACTTTTCTAAAAAGTTGGCTGCCAGGCTCTTGCCTTCACTTGAAAGCTCATATCCTAGGAAAAGGACATTGAGATGGGCAATTCTGGATTTTTAAAGTTGAATTTATAGCCCTCAGAGGCGAAGCCCAATATAATGGTACTCACCCTGTTCAAGTGCCTATCTAGGTCATCGTCTGTCAGATAGATGTCATCGACATATGACAATGCCTCATTATCATAAATTTGTAGTAACTCTGTTACTCTTGCTGAGAATAACCCCAGGCTGTTTTTGAACCCTTGTGGGAGTCTACAAAATTGACAGTGGGTCCCCATTATTGAGAAAGCTGTTAAGTACCTGCTTTCAGGTGCTATGTTTTGACAAAAGAAACCATTTGAAATGTCCAATGTGGTTTTATATTTTTTACGCACAATATTATTCATTAATGCTGTACTATGTGCATTTTGCACTACAAATGTTTTTGAACAAGTGTTCAAGTGTCTGTAATCTAAAACTAGACGATATGTATTGTCTGGTTTGGATACAGGAAACAAAGGATTGTTCATTGAGGAGGTGCATGTTTCAATCACCCCTTGGTATTCAAGTTGATCTAAGATCTCCCTGACCTGTTTTTTAGCTTCTTGCTTTATTGGGTACTGCCTTTGTGCAGTAGGTTCATTTTTAGATGTATTTTATGGTGAGGTGAGTCCTCAACCCATCCTACATGATTTTTATATAATGCTGGGGCCTGGGCAACTGCCCATTTCCTGGCATAGGTATATTTTAGGTGAATTGGAATATGGTTGGAGAAGGCAGGCATAATGATGTCCTCACCATGTGGGCACTCCCTGACAAAGTGTGGTGGCCAGTCTTTTTCTGCTAGAAGTATATCATAACCCCTTGAAAGTTTCTCCCAAAAGAGTATTTTCTTGGTATGTCTCCCTCCATTCGGAGTGTTATTTCATATAACGTTTGTGGAGTACTAACCCTGGTGTCTACAGTCTCTACTGTGATGTACTCATTCATGTCCACTGTCTCCAGAAGTTCCTTCAGGTTCTGGCGAGCTATTGTGACTTCTGCTGCACTGTCCAGCATTGTTTGAGCCCATTCTCCGTTCTTGAGCTGTGTTCTCAGTATTCTCGGCATGTCTGATCTTCAGACCTGCTACCTTCTTTTTGTGAATTGAGGTTTTGATTTATTTTTCTGAACGTGTTTGTCGTCTTTGGATTTCACGCGTTCTTCTCTATGTTCTGACCGTCCTCTTCTTTCCGATGTCTGTGACGATATCTGAAAGGTACGAGAGGAACGTGTATCAGTATTTTGATACCTGTCAGGTTTTCTTAAATTATCCCTATTCCTGAGGTTATACCTCCTTTCAGAGGGCTCCTTTTGAGGAGACCTACCTCGGGATTGAGAACGTGTCTCGTTTGAATTTTGTTTATTAGTTTCCCACTTCTTTTTAGAAGATGTAGGAGTTTTTTAATAGAGTCCTTCTCAGGACTTTCAGATAGTTTTGGCTTCAATGGTTTTCCACCCAAACTATCTCTGCCTAATTCTGCATAAGATTGTTCTATTATTCTGGGTAGTTCATGTTGATGTTCTGTTACATCAAATTCCCTTAAGCGTTGGAGGATCGCCACTGATGCTGCCTCCCCTTTAATATTAGATAATATTATTGTTGAGACCTGGTCGACGTTTTTCAGTAATTTCATACCTAAATTCAGAGCAGGTTCTGCCCCGTATTCGTTTTGAATTTGTTTCAGGACATCTGGTATTACTGCAATTGACGGAACACCATGAGTTTTAGTATAGATGGTAGCAAAGACTGAGCCCCAAGTGGTGCAGTCTTCCAGTTGTGGTGTGATCCCCATTGGTAAACAGATTGTTAGGATTCTGTGTTTCTCATAAGGGCTAGTATTTGGAAATACTGCTTCGATTTGAGTAATTTTTTGAGCTATCCAGAATGGAATTTGCTCACGTTTTGTGGGCATTTTACCCATGACTGCGTGTAAAGTCTGTGGAGTAAATTTTAGTGTATTCCCCTGTTGAGGGGTTTGATTTGGAATGGTCATTAGTGGTTGGACTGTGAAAGTCCGCATGACATATTGGACTAATTGTCTGTAAATTTGTATTAACTCTTGTAGTTGAGTAAGTAATTCCTCGACATCGATGTCAGGATGAGGTGTGTAGCCGGCTAGAATTGGCCATGTTGCTCCTGGTCTTCCTAGTGGACCGAGCCTGGTAATGTTTTTGTGATGTTTTAGGGCGCCTTTAAACCAGAGATGATGCTCCTGGTATGTGAGTGGAATTTCAATATCCTCGAAAGGAATATATTCCTCTGGTGGTTCATCTTCTTTAAAGAAGTGAAACACTCTTGTTACTGGATTTGATTCTGGGAATACTATCCATGAATAGAATACCTCTGTCTGAAAGGATTCGTGTGCCTCTATCACGAAAACTGCTCTACCACCTCTTGGTGATAGGCCGTGTTTTCTAAGTTTTAGAGTGATGGCTCTCCTTGAGTATGGAGGGACGTTTATAACACCCTCATCGGCTTCATTTAAACCGGTAAAGTTAAAAGCTGTTACACCGTTCTCGGTGCCATTGTCCCCGTGTTCGGACATTTGTTTTTTGAAAAATTTAGTACAAGTTTCAAGGAAACAAAAGATAAGGTGCACAATATTTTGGAACACTGTATCCTTCAACGTTGAACAAACCAAGCAGCTAATCTATAGGTTTTTTTCCTATTTAGCTTTGGCGGATATTTAACCCTACCCACTCCAGACGTCTTATGGAGTATGTGAGTAGGGGTCTCTGAGAGAAAAGCACGACTGAGTTACTCAGTATCTAGCATTAAATTAGTGCCTTACCAAACCGCTGGGCACATGTAGTGTAGTTCCTATTTCTCTAATAGGCTCTGCGCATTGGAATAATATACCCTATAGGTTTGACACAGGACTGAGGTCAGTATGTCCCTATCGAGTATATTAAACTTAATTACTTTGTGCCAGCTAACTCAGAGGCCACTAGAAACTCCTTGTAAACAAGAAGGGAGTAGTTTCTGGCAACCGCATAAACATGACAACTTTGTTTCCCTTTAGAATCGGAACACTCTCAGAATCGTGGAAACAATAGATAACAGTTTCACTCAGCTAATCGTGCTTGCTTAGTTTCTTCAGAGTTACACAGAAAGAATAGACGGGCGTTTCAATAAAAAGGATTTATTGAACAGTCTTGTTTCTCGTGTAAGAGATATGAGCTGTTATGATCACAAGACAGTGTGCAAGATATATAATGTACAGCGTAAGCAGTAGAAAGAAATAATACTGCGCTAGCATTATCTTTTAGCTATGATACATATATTCACATACATAAATAACATGAGCTAAAAATGCGAGTACTCATATGATGCTTCTCTAAGCTAGTTCTACCCCAGTGTACGTAACCTAGTCTAGGTGTAGGGCAAGGTAAGCAGTAGGTGAAGTATTCTATAGTATGGTATACTAAGAGTCTGGTATGCCAACAGTCCCTCTAGGTTCTAGTCAGCTCCATACCTTGAGAATGAGAGAGGTGGGAATCTCCTTCCGGATCTCGAACTCTAACACCCCGCGAAGGGAGTCAGAACACTGGGAGCTGGATTCTCTGTGAGCAGGGATGACAGCGTTTCTTCTCAGTGCGTCAGGCCGGGATATGGGCTCCTCTGAAGGCGAGGTCTCCTCTAACTTGCTGCGGCAAGGGAAGGTATATTTATACCTGGTACGTGCCTTAGAATGTTAGCATTGACGTGAAGTCGGACAGAGGAAGACGTCAGGAATGAACCCTTAAGGAATAGTGGTTCATGCATAATGGATGAGTTCTTGGAGAAATCAATAATCCTGTGCTGGGCTTAGGGTTTGGTTTCTAAGAACTCGTTGTGACGTTAGGGTGGACGGATGTCGGTGACCATGCCTGTATTTGGAGTGCATGGCTAATGCCTAAATAAAGACTGGGATCTTATGCCTATATAAGGGCAATGCGAATTGTGTCTATATAAGGACATGTTTCAGGAAAACCTATCTACGGACACCTAAAGCGGAATACAACACTCCCACACCCATGCATAAGCACAGTTACATGCCTATGGTAGTCTTGGCTAAACATTCACAACACCAAAGCATTTTCCCCATAGTCCACAATATACTCACACACTTCCTAGATGCTCAAAAACTAGCATTTAAGGCTGGTACATCCTACCCCTCACTTTTATTTGCTTCAAATTCAAAATTAGGTACATCAAAAATCCTATATGAGTACAACTCTGGTCGTCAACGACAATATCATTCACTCCCCGCATTCAGGGTTGGATGGGGATTTCAGGAAGATTGGCAGTTTGGCACTGCCAGATGGACCATATTGAAGGGGCAAGCGTGTGAGCTGGTGTTTATGGTATCACAAATAATGGCCCACGCCTGGCTCTTTCAAGCTGACCCATCTGTCAGTGCCAGACTTCCCAAAACCCCACTACAATACTACCCGCATGAGCCACATGAGAAACACCCCCTCTTCCATTCAGAGCACTTCTAAGGAATAGTATGTTACACATCCGTATATATGCATTTCAGTGCCTCGTCGTGGGGTATGAAGAGCCATATAAATGCTTTCAAAATGCAATAAAGAACAATACAATTCGAGGAAGCTCAGGGAGGTGTTCAGGACTTGGTTTCGGTTCTATCACGGATTTCTAGAGGTTTTCCTGAAAATCTGTCAGATAATTTGCCTCTCTTGACAGAGCTTTTCTCCAGTTTTTCTGTAACAGGGCTATAGATGCTCTTTGCTGGAGGGTGGATGCGATGTTATTGTCATTGTTGGCATACCTAAAGCAAGAAGTATCTAAGACCAGGAGGGAGCTGAGATAAAATATGGCATCCAGCATTGGACCTGCATGTTGGTATCTGTGAAGGGGTTTCCCTCATGTTAACAACTCCCTTCAGGGTTTTGCTGCCTCAGTGTCTAGTACACAATATTCAGTTGTCTGCGAGGGCATAGAACGGGTAGAAAACATCCAGAGGGTTTTACGTCAACACGCCTTTAAGGCTTGGGCCGCTTGAATCCCATTTGTTGCTCACAATCACACCCTGCAGGCTTTGGACCAGGGTTTTCAGAGAGAAATCTCAGTATCAACAGTAAGCTGAGAACTGAACTACCAAGCAGAGGATGCAGCTTCTAAATATCTCACGGATACTGACCTTTAAGGCAAGATTTTGACCTCAGTGATATCACTGGAAGTGACATCACAGAAGGTGACTTTATATGACTTGTCCACTTTGGGCCATGAACTGCGGCTCTACCCATTTTAGATTTTTATTTCTGCATTCGGCCACAGGGGCCTGTGTGCACAGCATGTGCGTTTACATATGCATACATATTTAAAGTAGGAGAAACTAAAAATAGCAAATATATCAAAGACCGCTCTACTCATTTGGACCCAGTACTGACCCTGTGAGCCAGACATTGTAACACTTCCTGCCCCCTGGAACTATCACTGTAGAAACAACTACTTTTATACAGAAACTTGTCTGCACCATCAATTATAAAATCTGTATTATTTCAGTCATATTTCATTTTAAACTCCGAGTAGAAAAAAACAATTAGTTGAAAATATAAAAAAATAAGAGGTAATGCAAAAAGAAAAAAAGAAAGCAGAAGCTGACAATAGAATGTTTATTAGATGTCAAAGATTGACAGTCATCCTTTTCACATCTCTACAGGATAATCATATGTTAGAGGGCTTGTACTGCTTTAATATGCTAGAGGAAAGGATATATCTCGATCTAAAAGTGGAACAAGCAGTACATCACTTCATTGCACAAAACATTACTGCATTTATTATTATTGAGAGTCACATTATTATTTTTTTAGCAGATTATCAGAATTTGTTATGGGTGATTTAATATGCAGGATTTACATACAAATAATAATCAGAGACAAATCATGGACCAGCTCTAATGACAGTGCTACTGTATGTAGAACGTTCAAATTATCCCATGTCGAGCGTGACTAGCTCATCTAAGCATGCTTTTCACTTAGGATTCTGGTACCTGTAGTCCTGCATTTATAGTGGGACATGGAGCTCCAAATTTCCGAGTGTAAATTAGGACAAGATATGGCACGGGAGCCGAGGGATATGGAACAACATGACAGCTCTGCTAGATTCACCACTACACAATTGATTATTTTGGGAAACCTAGTGTGGGAAATTAGGTTACTGCTTGAGAGGGTTGAAACCCAGTGGCGGCTGGTGACATTTGAAAGTGGTGGGCGTAAAATGATTGTTGTACTTCACTGTGGCAAGCGAGCGTAGCGAGCGAGCCCTACCAACCTACGGAGGGTTCGGGGGGGTTGTCCCCTCGAGAAAATTTTGAAAAAAGAGTGGACAAATGGTGCATTTTCAAGCAAATTTGAGAAAGCAGGAAGTTTAATAAAGCAATTGTGAAAGTGCAGTTATTACATTAATAAAGAGATGTCATTTAACAACATAGGTAGCTGCTTATTCAGTATAACCAAGGTCATGCCGCCCGCTGCTCCAAGCATACGTGCCCGTTTCTAAAACTAAAATGCTGTAAAATATGTGTGTGACGTGCAGCCTCACATGCAGTCATTTGCACCCTGTACTATCTGTGTAATGTGCTTAGTGCAGCAATACAGATATAAATACATAAGGAAGTCAGCCACACAGACTGAAAATTGTTCCCTTATAAGCTATATGTATCATGTGATTGATTGGGGTAAGCAAGGTTCAGAGCTAACAGTGCACTATTTGTAACCTGATTAGCGTAGGGAGCCTGGGATGTCCCAGCACGTTATCGCAGTCCTTGGAGAAGGCTGGAAAGAGATCTGTCCCCTGGGGGCAGGAAGAGCACTGTGCAGGGCTGAACCGAGCAACCACTACAATACATTATCAACACAGCGAGCAGACACAGCGCTGCAAGCATCGGGAAAAAAACCACACAGCTCTGTCTGGGAAATTTCTCTCCATAAAATCTGCTTTGCACAAGTCATTTAAAGAAAAAGGGAAAAACGAATTTTCATTTAAAGGAACGGAAAAACATTTGCAATTCATTTGGTTCGGAGCCCAGACCGAACAGTTATGTCCAGGTGGGGTGATGAGTCCAACTTAACTGGAGCGACCCCTGACCTTGACTGGTAGGTCGCTCCCCCACCACACAGCTCCGTCTGTGTGCCCTGCTGCTGCCCCTGATTGTGCTCGTTTTTCCTTTCTGTGCCCCTTGCTGCCCCTGATTGTGCTCGTTTTTTCCTTTCTGTGCCCCCTTGCTGCCCCTGATTGTGCTCGTTTTTTCCTTTCTGTGCCCCCTTGCTGCCCCTGATTGTGCTCGTTTTTCCTTTCTGTGCCCCCTTGCTGCCCCTGATTGTGCTCGTTTTTTCCTTTCTGTGCCCCCTTGCTGCCCGATTGTGATCGTTTTTCCTTTCTGTGCCCCCTTGCTGCCCCTGATTGTGATTGTTTTTTCCTTTCTGTGCCCCCTTGCTGCCCCTGATTGTGATCGTTTTTTTCCTTTCTGTGCCCCCTTGCTGCCCCTGATTGTGATCGTTTTTCCTTTCTGTGCCCCCTTGCTGCCCCTGATTGTGATCGTTTTTCCTTTCTGTGCCCCCTTGCTGCCCCTGATTGTGATCGTTTTTCCTTTCTGTGCCCCCTTGCTGCCCCTGATTGTGATCGTTTTTCCTTTCTGTGCCCCCTTGCTGCCCCTGATTGTGATCGTTTTTTCCTTTCTGTGCCCCCTTGCTGCCCCTGATTGTGATCGTTTTTTCCTTTCTGTGCCCCCTTGCTGCCCCTGATTGTGCTCGTTTTTCCTTTCTGTGCCCCCTTGCTGCCCCTGATTGTGCTCGTTTTTCCTTTCTGTGCCCCCTTGCTGCCCCTGATTGTGATCGTTTTTTCCTTTCTGTGCCCCCTTGCTGCCCCTGATTGTGATCGTTTTTCCTTTCTGTGCCCCCTTGCTGCCCCTGATTGTGATCGTTTTTTTCCTTTCTGTGCCCCCTTGCTGCCCCTGATTGTGATCGTTTTTCCTTTCTGTGCCCCCTTGCTGCCCCTGATTGTGATCGTTTTTTCCTTTCTGTGCCTGTTTCCCGCCGCTGCGCCTGCGGCCCCGCCCCTCACTGCCCATTCGCTGCCCCATTCCCTGCTCCTCCCTCCCACCTCCCCATTTATGGCGGCCGCTACGCGGCCGCGCCGCTGGCGCGCCGAAGGCGGGCCTAAGGCAAGCCCGTCTGCGCCCGTCCGCGCCGTGGCCGCGCCCAGCGCCAGACCCCTGGTCCGGGCATCCCCGCGCCCGCCACATCAACAGACGCCGATACGACGCCAGCACCCTCCACGCACTCAACCCCGGAAAAGATCACGCCTGCTACCAGGCCACCCCGAAGCGCACCCAAGGGCCCTTCACCTGCCGGAACTGCAGCTTCGCCAGCACCCGCCCCGCCAAACCACCGCCCAGGAAAGAACCAAACTACCTCAGATGCATCCTCCTCAACACCCGCTCCGCCCGCAAACACGCCATCCAACTCTGGGACCTTCTCGACTCAACCTCCCCAGACGTCGCATTCCTGACGGAGACCTGGCTGAATCCCGCTTCATCCCCCGACATCGCCATTGCCATCCCGGACGGATACAAGATCACCCGCAGGGACCGCACCAACGGAGTCGGAGGAGGCATCGCCATCGTCCACAGGAACACCCTCAGAGTCTCAACCAACACCGACGACACCCTCAGCACCGCCGAACACATGCACTTCCAGATCCACACCGATCCCAACACCACCCTCAGAGGAACCCTCATCTACAGACCCCCCGGACCCCGACCACAGTTCAGCGATTCCATCGCTGACTTCGTCAGCACACACGCCATCGCCTCCACGGACTACATCCTCCTCGGGGACCTGAACTTCCACCTCGAGAACAACAAGGACACCAACTCCACCACCCTGATCGACAACCTCGCCACCCTCGGACTCAGACAGCTCGTGACTACACCCACCCACGCCGCCGGCCACACGCTAGACTCCATCTTTTCCACAACCCCACACGTCTCCTTCAACCACACCTCCGAACCCCACTGGACTGACCACCACTGCATCCACTTCACCTACAGGAAGCCCACCACGCACCACCGCACCGAACAAATGCCTCGCCGCTGCTGGAGCAGAGTCACGGAAGTCCAGCTAACCACAACCCTCACCCTGAGCCCACCCGCCGAACCCTCCGACCCCGACACCGCCGCCCGCAACCTCAGACAGTGGATCGACGACTGCGCCAACACCCTCGCCCCGCTCAAGAATCCGCCCAACAGCCACACCAGCAAGAAAGCCACCTGGTTCACCGAAGACCTCCAGGCCTCCAAACGAACATGCCGAAAACTGGAGAAGATCTGGCTCCACGAACGGACAGCGGACAGCTACGCCGCCCACAAGAGCGCCACCCGCAATCACCATCACCTCATAAGATCCGCCAAAGGGCCTCACTCAAAGACCGCCTAGACAACAACGCACACAACAGCAAAGAGCTCTTCAACATCGTGAAGGAACTCTCCAACCCCAGCTCCAACACCAACGACATCCAGCCGTCGCAAGACCTGTGCGACTCACTGGCCACCTCCTTCCACCGCAAAATCGCCGACATCCACGACAGCTTCAACACCACAACCGCCCCGGCAACCACCGAGACCACTGCCCCCACAACCACCAACCGCCTGCTCTCCTGGACCAACATCAACGACGAGGACACCAGCGAGATCATGAACACCATCCACTCCGGTTCACCGCTAAACCCGTGCCCTCACCACATCTTCAACAAAGCCAGTACAGCCATCGCGCCCCATCTCCGGAAAATAATCAACATCTCCTTCGAGACAGCAACCTTCCCGGAAAGCTGGAAGCACGCCAAGATCACCGCCTTACTCAAGAAACCCAAGGCAGACCCCAAGGACCTCAAGAACTTCCGACCCATCTCTCTGCTCCCGTTCCCCGCGAAGGTCACCGAGAAAATCGTCAACAAACAACTGACCCGCTACCTCGAGGAGAACAACATCCTGGACCCCTCCCAGTCCGGCTTCCGCAGCAACCACAGCACCGAAACCGCCCTCATCGCCGCCACCGATGACATCAGGACCCTGCTAGACAACGGAGAAACAGCAGCCCTCATCCTCCTGGACCTATCAGCCGCCTTCGACACGGTCTGCCACCACACACTACGAACACGCCTTCATGACGCCGGGATCCAAGAGAAGGCCCTGGACTGGACCACATCCTTCCTTTCCGGCAGAACACAAAGCGTCCGCCTCGCCCCCTTCCGATCCAAGGCCACCAAGATCATCTGCGGCGTACCCCAAGGCTCCTCCCTCAGCCCAACGCTGTTCAACATCTACATGGCACCCCTCGCCCACGTTGCCCGACAGCACAACCTCAACATCATCTCCTACGCCGACGACACCCAGCTGATCCTCTCCCTCACCAAAGACCCTCACACCGCCAAAGCCCACCTCCACGAAGGAATGAAGGCCGTCGCCGAATGGATGAGGACCAGCCGCCTGAAGCTGAACTCGGACAAGACGGAGGTCCTCATCCTTGGTTCCAACCCTTCAGCCTGGGACGACTCCTGGTGGCCAACATCACTGGGAACAGCCCCGCCACCCACCGACCACGTACGCAACCTAGGGGTCATCCTCGACCCCACCCTCTCCATGACTAAGCAGGTCAACGCCGTTTCCTCATCCTGCTTCAACATCCTCCGAATGCTCCGCAGGATCTTCAAGTGGATCCCCACCGAAACAAGAAAAACAGTCACCCAGGCCCTCGTCACCAGCAGGCTGGACTACGGAAACGCCCTCTACGCCGGAACGACGGCTAAGCTCCTGAGACGCCTGCAACGCATCCAGAACGCCTCTGCACGTCTTATCCTCGACATCCCCCGACGCAGCCACATCACACCCCACCTGAGAGACCTGCACTGGCTCCCTGTCAACAAGAGGATAACCTTCAAGCTCCTCACCCACGCACACAAAGCACTCCACAACTCCGGACCAGCCTACCTCAACAGACGACTCAGCTTCTACACCCCCACCCGCCAGCTCCGCTCGACCAGCCTCGCCCTCGCCACAGTCCCCCGCATCCGGAAAACGACCGCCGGCGGCAGATCCTTCTCCCACCTCGCCGCCAAGACCTGGAACACCCTCCCCACCAACCTCCGACAGACCCAAGACCTACTGGCCTTCAGAAGACTCCTCAAGACCTGGCTCTTCGATCAGTAGCAGCACCACCCCCCTCTTCCCCCAGCGCCTTGAGACCCTCGCGGGTATGTAGTGCGCTTTATAAGTGACATGATTGATTGATTGATTGATTGATTGAAGTGATCCGCGAAGGTGTGCGTGGCCCGTGCTGGGCTTGGTAAAATTACCTCACCCGGAGGGTTTTAGACTAGAGACAGCAGACACATACTTGTGCTGTGATTTGCCAGAAGGCCTGCTGTTGAAATGAAAGGCTCCCTATTCTTCTGTTAAGCGGTTCTATAAAATAGAACAGACAGACAGCCCCGGGCACCAAGCTTTGTTTTACCTTTCAAATGCAGACAATGGCAGGTACAATACTGGCTAGGCACCTCGTGTGCCCACTCTTCACTAGATGTTCGGAATTACTAGTGGCACGCATTTTCTGTAAGAAATGCGGGCCAACAGGGACACAGAATAGTTTCATTACTAAAAAAAAAACCTTTCCGTTAAAACACAGTAAAAATACAGCAATGGATAACATTTTGACTTCCAGCTGCACTAGTCCAGAGAAGTCCAACTATCAGTGCCATTCACTTTGGGGCTCTGTTTGGAAAGAGGATAGTCCCTTCATAGAGAAAGAAAAACTCTAGAGTCACGACAGAACCCGGAGCCATGAGATGAGCAGCCACTTCTGAGTATATGTTTAGTTATGGAAATAAATCATATTCTGTAAAATACAAGCGAAATAAATAGCAAACCAGAATAACAAGCCCCACGTCTGAGTACAGAAAGGAATGATTCGTGAACCAACACAAGCGTACATGGAAACATGAAAAGCAATGGCACCATCTCTACATTTAACGTGGTAATACATACAAACTGCTATGAAGAACTGGCGTTTGCATGATTTACCACATTAAAGGCAGACCTTTTGGCTTTTCCAAAGCTTTTTTTGCCGCTAGCACAATCCGAATTTTAAGAGTGAAGCCAAGCAAAACAGTGCTGGGGAATTAATCAATGGTGTTCTTCGAAGTAACCTAGTATTAAATCACAGTATACCTTTTCCGTTTCACCTACTTACATGTAAACAAGAAAGAAGAGGTGATTCAGACATACACAGGGAGAATAAAGAGCCAGATTTTCAGTTCATGCCAAAGTGTAACCGGCATGACCACTTTATAGTAAATGCAACAGTCTCTCTCTTTGCAGCGTTATCACGGAGCTGGCAGGCAGCTTGTGCAGGAGGGCCAGTGTGAGAGGAAAGGAGCGAGTGAACAGCAAGGGGAGGGGAGTCGTAATCTTCGGACAGCCGCAGGAACGTGGGAGGAAGAAGAGAGTGTGAAAAGGGAGATGTGAGGCTACAATGAAAGAAACTTTTAAAAAAAATCAATAATAATACGAACTCCTGAAACAACAAAACTTGCCTGCTCATTACAGCCTATGAGACAAGGCCTGGGTCTGACCACGAGTTGGTTTCTGGCTGCTCTGAAACGAACCCACGTGTGACACGCTGGAGCTTCAAAGGGGGAAGCAGCCATCTCGAGTCTGCGCAGACTCGAATTCTCGGCTTCCAGTCTGTTTGCAGCCTCTACCCCACTCTTTCCCAACTCGTCACAGTGACTAGTTGGGAAAGGGCGGGGTGACCAATTCTCCACTCCCTGATTGACGTGAAGCCCCGGCGCTACAGGGCTTCACTGTAAAACACCCAAGGCTGATTTTATCTCCACGGCATCAGGGGGTGGAGACTGGTCCGCAAGTCTATGCTTTTGCCGAGCTGATGACATCACAAGCCCCAGGGCAGTGAGATTGTCAGCCCAGCAAATGCTGTAGACTTTGCCACTCAGCGTCAGCCTCACTGCAGACTGCGTCATCGCACAGTGAGTAGCAGGCAGTGTGTGCTGCACCCCGGCCCTGAAAAAAGTCAGAAACTAATGATGCATGTTTGGGCTGTGTGTGTTCACTGTGTCTGTAACACAAAACAGTAAAACACAACACTTTGCTTTTTGACCAGTGCCAGCTAAAGTAAAGGGGCGGAGCCCCGACACCCTCAACGAGAAACCGCCCCTGTTGAAATCCTACTCAAGCACTAACCACAATTCTTGTCAGGGTGACACAAGCAAACCCCAATTTAACCTGTGCTTAACCCTCTGCTAACTTAGCACAAAGCAGTCAGGGTTAACATAGAGGCAATGTGTAAAGTATTTATGCAGCACTTCAAACAGTATTAGAGTGACAACACAACACAAGAAAAATCCCACACCAATTTAGAAAAATAGAGTAAATTTAAATAAATTATTTGACACTAAAACGATAATAATCCAATTAGTAGAATAGCAGCTATGATTTTTTTAAAGATTAAGGTAAAAAATAGCTCCTAAAAGATCCACATGGGCCATCTAGTCACGCAAGTCTCTGAGAAGGTAGACGTTCACTGGGGTAAGACTGCAGGCGGTGTCCGAGGAAGAGCCGTCATCGTTGGGGTTCCGGTAGATGTAGTCATGGTGAATATTTCTACTTTCGGACTTAGGGCCTTATTATGAGTTTGGACTGCCGAACTCATGGTGGCGGTCTGACTGCTGCTACACTGCGGGCCCACCCAGAGTATTACCAGTGTGGCTGTCAGACCACCACAAGACCGTTGCGACCGCCACGATCAAGGATCCCACGAGGGTCTTGCAGTGGTCAGAAGCAGAAATATGCTTGCGGTGCCGCTGCGGCACCGCAGAGCATGTTACAAGTTGCCTCACCGCCATGAATAGGGTGGCAGAGACGCAACAAAGGGGGCCCTCACAGGGTCCTCTTGTGCCTCATGGGCCTGGGGGTGCATATAGGGGGGGGCATCTGTAGCGCCCCCCTCGATTTGCACCCCCAGTTCCTGAACGGTGTGGCATGCATGCCACACAGTTCAGTAAGGACCAAGCGGTGCCCTGAGAGTGGCAGTCTGCATGTTAGGCTCTTCTATGAGCCTAACAGACCTCCGCTATCAGACCGCTGCAGGACCGCCCACCAGACCAGGAATAAACTTCTGATCTGGCGCGCAGTAGCATCATGGGTTTGGTGGCTCGTTTTTGCTGGTTTGTGTACTCTGAACACTTTACCACTGCTGATCAGTGCTAAAGTGCAAGTTCTCCTTGTGTAAATTGTGATTCAGATTGGTTATCCATGATTGGCATATTTGATTTACTAGTAAGTCCCTAGTAAAGTGCACCAAGGCCTATAAATCAAATGATCCTAGTGGTCCTGCAGCACTGGTTGTGCCACCCACATGAGTAGCCCTGTTAACGTGTCTCAGGCTTGCTATTGCATTGTTTGTGAGTGTAGTTTTTAACTGCCATGTCGACCTGGAAAGTGCACCCACTTGCCAGGCCCTAACCCTCTTTTTTTTCAACATGTAAGGCACCCCTAAGGCAGGTCCAAGGTACCTCCATGGGCAAGGCAAAGCGTACGCGAAAGGTGGGACGTGTGTTAGTGTGTTTTACATGTCCAGATAGTGAAATACAGCCAACTTCGTTTTTCACTTTTGCAAGGCCTGTCTCTCCCATAGGTTATCATTGAAGCTGCCGTCTAACATTTTACATGTTTACTTTTAAATTGGGAAGAGATAGAGATGTGGAGTTTGGGTTCCCTGAACTCAGAATTTAAAGATACATCTTTTAGTGAAGTTGTTTTTTAAATTGTGTGTTTGAAAATGTCACTTTTAGAAAGTGGGCATTTTCTTGTTTAACCATCCTGTGCCTCTGCCTGCCTGTGGAATCAATGTCTGGTTTAAACTGACAGGGGCCTGTGTGTGCATTTACTCTAGACAGTCACACAAAGGGAGCTGAGGTGTTTCCTGCATATCCTGATGGCCCATCACCAGCCTAATTGGTCTTCCTGAGCTAGATTGGTGGGAGGATTGTCACTGACACCTGAATAGGGCAGTGCCTGTCCTCTCACAATGCTGTCTCCACCCTGGAGTGTATCTGGAGGCAAGGCAGGGCAAACCAGGAACTTGTGAACAACAAAGACTTTCTTTTGTAGTATGCCTACTTCAAAGGCCAAAAGCGGTATAAGTATTGGACGTAAAACCCCAGACTTTTAGAACACTTCTGGATTAAGAGGACCCTGCCAAGAAGAAGAGCTGAAGAGCTGTCAGGAGTACTACCCTTTTGCTATGTGTTGCTTTGCTGGGTTGCCCTGCAGTTGCTGCTTCTGTCTGTGGGCAGTGGAAAAGACTGGGCTTTAACTTTGCGGTATCCTGCTTAAGAAGATTCTCCAAGGACTTGAAGTAGAGCATGCTTTCTGTTAAGAAGTCTCAGGGACACAAACACTTAATCTGCAGCATCCTTGAACTCCACTGGTGGGAGTTCTGACCTGCCTTGTAGTGCCAATTCCAGTTTTGAGTCATCAGAGGTTGTTCCTCCTCAAAAAAGCATCAAGAAACCATCAAAATAAACGCACCACCCTTCCAGCGCCCTGTACACACAAATTACGCAAGACGAAGGTTTGGAGGCAATTGAAGTCTTTTTGGAAACAAGACCCCACTCCCACAGAGTTCCAACTAAGTTTATACTCAAGCTCGCTACCATAGCATTGAAAAGGAACTATTTCAAATTTGAAGATTCATTTTTTCTCCAGATAAAGGGGACCGCTATGAGATGTCCCTTTACGCCAAAGATGGCTGTTCTCTTCATGGCAGTGTTCGAAAAGAAATTTATTGACAACAACAATCCATTTTCCAGCCATATTGTTTAATGGCTGAGATATAGTGATGACATCTGGTGTCTATGGAAGGGCACTGAAGACCAACTTACAGCATTCCATGATTGGCTGAATAATAGGAGCCCTGACATACAATTCAGTATGACAAAGAATAAAACTTGCTTGACATTTCTTGATGTTGAAGTGAGAATGTCCAATGACACATTACTCACAACTTTACACAGAAAACCTACTGACAAAAATAATGCCCTACACTACAAAAGCTTCCATCTAAGGAACCTAAGGGATAACCTCCCCTACGGGCACTTTTTGAGGATTCGAAGGAAAATGCACCAGGAAAGAGGATTATTTTCTTCATGCAGATTTTCTACGAGAAAAACTAAAAGAACGAGGTTACACACACAAGCTTTTGAAACATTCTATGAAACGGGCCTGGCTTACACCATGGGAGAACTTACTAGTTAAGAACTAGAAGGAACCATTGAATAAACTGGTCTGCGAGTCAACTTTGTGCCCCCAAACAAGCAACTTCAGGAAAATAATTCGCAGTAACAGGCATCTAATTAAGAACTTGGAATGTGGGTTTGACCTCCCACTATTTGCCATGAATAAAAATGTCAGCATCGGGTCACAAATAGTAAGAGCATGTTCCAACCAGAAAACCAAAACAGGAGACCTTTTGTCAAGATGGAACCTGAAACTAGTGCAGGGCCACCATAAATGCGGTAACTGCATTGCATGCGACCAGACAATTGAAGGTAGATCATTTACGGATAGAAATATCTGATGGAAACTGTTAGAAATGGGGTTTCTGGGTGGCTAGGGTATGCACCTAAGCCAGGCAGAACCCACGACTCTAGTCAGGGCAAGGGAGTTACACACTCAAGATAACCCCTGCTCACCCCCTTAGTAGCTTGGCAGAGCAGTCAGGCTTATCCCAGAGGCAATGTGTAAAGCGTTTGCACAACACACACACACACCAGCGACACACTAGGCACACCACAAAAGAGAATGCACACAAAGATATATATCAAAAATATCCTTTGTATTATATAAACATAACACACATTAGACCATTAATCACTGCATAGCATGTAAAACACATTAGACCACATAACATAAATCGCTGCACCACTAGGCACTTGTCATAAGGATGCACAAAAGGTCATAAATCACTTTACCATGACACACTTTACATCATCACGTGCACCTTATGTCACTTTTGAAATGATCAGCTCTTGTTATCTGGTTACTCCCCATAGTGGCACCATCCTGGTTCATCAATACCCCTTCAGGGGACACAGCGTCTCTGCGCTTCTTCTTGGAGGTTGCACGGAATCCTAACAAAAGCCTGAGCAGGATCGGAACCTCCATTGAGGATCACCACCCGACCTGCTCTTTCTCTTAAGGCACCTTCTCCGGTGCCCTCAAGGGTATGTACAAGGGCCACTGCCCACTCTCAGCCCCCAGGCGCAAAAGAACCCTGAGCACACTGCTGCAGCACTGTACTGCTGCGGCCGGTTGTCTGGCCACTGACCCCTTAAGTACAGCGAGTGCCACCACTATGGCTATGCCCCAACTGAGTCTGCGCAGCTGCCTGCATTTACAAGGAGGGGCAGCGGCCGCAATGGCAATCCCGCTCACCCGTAGTCCAGGCGACTTGAAGTCTTCGGACCCCCCGCAGGGTCTAACAGCACGGCTTCGGGAGCTTCCTTCCTTCCTGTGACACCAGCACAGTGAGGGGAAGCGCGACCGCTCCTCCAGCTAGAGTGCGTCCTCGCTATCCTACGGCTCCACACGGCATCCTGCTGGGCGGGGCAGCGTCCGTTCCCTCTCCACCTGGGGCCTCACAATGCAGCCCAGAGCAACGGTGCCTCATGCCCTGCCCCCAGCTGTGATGGGGTGATCGGCCCAGCAATCTGGCCGGGAAGTTGCAGACAGCGCTCTGTTAGGTTTCCCCACACACGGAGCACCAGGGGTTTCCTGATATCAGAGCGCTCAACACTCGCTTTCTTTTTCCTCTGGAAGGCGGCCCACCCACAACCAGGCTCAGCCTCTGCCTGGCATCAGGCCGCTTCCTCACTCAGCTTCTCACCATGGTGGGACCTGCCCACAACCAGGCTCGGGAAGCACGTCTGGCTTCCGGTTCGCGGCTTGGCTGTTCTTGCCGCGTTTCTCAGTAAGAGCCCACTTCTCGGCTCAGGGGAGAAATTGCGAAGTGCCCACCAAGCGCTTCTATGGTGGCACAAGTTTAAAATGACAATTAAAGCACTCACCACGTGCTTAATTTCAGAGGGCACATTCAATAAGCGCTCAGCCTGTCTCCCACCTGAAGACACCAACAGGGAGCAGGCAGCGCTCTTCACCAGAAATCCACAAGGGCAGAGCTGGGCACAGGCAGGCCATCATGCAGGGCCTCCCAGCAGAGGGCAGCCCCTCCAACCCCCTCAAGCAGCAACTGGGTCCCACGGTGGTTCCTCCTGGCAGAGTGCTCTTCAATTCCAAGCCTGTTCAGTTCAAACAGGCTCAGAAACATGGGGTCACATCTCCAGTACTCATAGGGCACTTGTCTTTGTTCTCCCCTTGGCACAGGCTCTGAGCCCAGTCCAAACCAGTTCTGGGGGCACTTTGCAAGTGCACAACAACCTCCATTGTAAGTGTAAGCCCTGGCCCCAGACACACCACAGGGGGCGGAGTCATCATTGTGGAAGGCAGGCACAGTCCTATTCAGGTGCAGGTGCTACTCCTCCCACCACTCCAAAGGCAGACCAGGCCTATTCAGCCTAGCGCTGACTCAACCAGACTCTCTGGAGCCACTGCACCTCCCCAGCCCCTGTCACTTCAAGGCCAGAGAGTCAATACACAACAGGCAGGGACAAAGACACATAGCACACAGAAATGCCTACTTCTAAAAGTGCCATTTCTAAAAAAGTGATAATAAATCCGCGAACACCAATGCGCAGCATTTATCACCACTATTCCAAACATACCAAACTTGATCACGCTACCCCTCTCATGTCAGGAATTACCACTGAAGCACATATCAGGGAATCCCCAATGCATCCCTATGAGAGGGCAGCCTCACAGCAGTGAGAAACCAAATAGGCTGTTTGTCACTACCAGGACATGCCACACAGTTAAGGCACATGTCCTACCTTTTACCTACACAGCACCCTGGCCATAGGGCTAGCTAGGGCCTACCTTATGGGTGACTGATATGTAGTAAAAAGAGAGTCACAGACGTGGCAACCACTTTATGTGCCACGTCACAGCGGCAGGAAACTGCGAGCGCAGGCCCTGCAGTGGCAGAGGCCTGAGACAGGTTTGAAAGGCTACTTTGGTGGGTGGCTCAAGCAGCCCTGCAAGCCCACCAGTAGCATTTAATTTACTGGCCCTGGGTATATGAGATACCACTGTACAAGGGACTGACGGGAAAATTAAATATGCCAAACAGGTGTAGACCAATATTACCAAGTTTACCATAGAGAGCACATGCACTTTAGCACTAATCAGCAGTGATAAAGTGCCCAGAGACCTAAAACCACCAACAACAGGTCGGAAAAAATACAGGAGGAAGGCAAAAAGTTCTTGGATGACCCTGCAAAAATGGGCCAAGTCCAACAGAAATGTAGGGGCACAGTGCAACTCGCAAAAAAAGGCTGTTTGCGATCGCAAAATAGCCCTAAGCAATGCATCAACCAAAATTGCAGAATATCTTACATATTCGCAATTATAGCGATTCTGTATTAGCGAATTGCTATTTGGGAATCGCAAAGGTATGCATGAAAATTCGCAAATTGCGAATAGGTGGGGAATTGCAAATTTGCACTTGCAAAATACTGCAAAATCAAATCAGGTGGTAACCAGGTGAAAACAATCAAATCATGTGGGAAACATTGGCAGAGTATTTAAACAGGCCCAGAAGGCCTCAGAATGTTTCACAATGGCAGCGTTCTATGAAATGGTGAGGAGGATGAGGCTACGAGCAGCAGCAGCACAAAGAAGAAGGAGGATACAGGAGCTCATTTTTAGAGTGTGCGTTACTTTGTTGGGGCAGACAGAGGATGAGATCTATGACAAGTATAGGTTAAGTGCAGACATGATCTATGATCTGATTGCTGAATTAGATCCCCTAATGCAGCTTCAGACTCACAGGACACATGCCATCCCCACTCATGTGCAGGACCTATGTTCCCTGCACCTCCTAGCGTCAGGTAGCTTCCAGGGTGTAGTAGCTGCAGCTGGAGGTGTTGGGTAGTTCCTATAGTACCCCTGCAGGACCTGCGCGTTTGGATAACATAAACTGTGGGCTTGGTGTTAGACTGGCTCTGTGCACCCCCACCGCGTATGTTAGCCGGATTTGCATTAGCTAGCTCACAGTGCCACTAGAATCTCCTCTTATCGGGGAGAGATTAGTTCCTGGCAACCTTAGATCATGACAACCCTGATTCCTCAGAATCGTGGAAACAATGTACTACTTTTCGCTCAGTCACTCGTGCTTACTTATTCGGTTTGTCTCAGAGAGTTACACAGAATAAACAGTCTGGGCGTTTCAATAAGTACTTATTGAACAGTTGTTATTCTAGTGTAAAATATATGTGCTGCAGCAATCAGCAGACAATAGCAGAGATATATTATCAGCAGTACGATAAAAGTGAAGGGATAGAACAGTTCTACCATATTGCAATAATCATGAATACATACATGAATATAAAAAGCATTATGAAAGTGCTCGTACTCCTATGTTGCCTAACTAGATGTACCTGAGTGTACCTAGCATATGTGTAGGTCTAAAAGCCTAAGAGCCAAGAATCCTTCTAGGATTTAGTCCAACCCCCATACCTGAAAAGAGAGAGCGTGGGACACCGTCCTGGTCTCAAGTTGGACACCCCGCAAGGGCTGTGTTAGACCGCTGTCAGCTGGAGCGACTGCATGCAGGAGCCTCAGCGTCTCTGGTCAGTGTGTCAGCATGGAAGTCTCGGTTCCCTCTATCTTACCATGGCAAGATGTGGTGTATTTATACCCTAAAGTGTCTCGTCCCTCAGTATGGTTTGTATTGGTCTTTGTTAGACATGAGGAAGACGTCAGGGGTGAACTTTGTACATACATATTATGCGGGAGATGTAGCTGGTGAATGCTCATGCATAATTTATGAGTACATTGTAGGCCTGTGTTCGAGAAAGACCTTGCAGTGTTCTAACCACAGACTAGATAACGTTCATCCCTCAGAGTTCGTTGTGTACTGTAGGGAACTAATGTAGGTGAAAGATCATACCTATATTAGAGCATAGAAGATCATGACTATAATAGGGCATAAGCGATCATGACCATAATAGGGCATCTACAAGTATGACCATAATAGGGCATATGCGAATATGACCATATACGGCATATAAGAACGCGTCTATATTAGAGCCTCTATACGAAACGTAGCACCCACTCCTCTTTCAAATTGGATGACAATGACCATACTTAAAATATGGACAATTTAAAATTCTTTCTTAAAAACAGCTAAAAACATGGTTTTAAAAGGACAATAAAAATGTTTAAAAATGTTAAAAATCAGCTATTCTTTAGTTGCCACTTGAAAAAGTCAATTCTGTCTCACTCATAGAAGTTGCATTACTACAAGCAGAAGAAAGCCACTCTTTCTCAAGTGAAAGTGTCAATTTAGGAAATGTTTCAAATTTAGTTCGTTTATTTATGAAACGAAGTGGAGAAGCCAATTCTTTCCCAGGACGCAATGAGCCAATTCAAGATTAAGTGTCCTGGCTTGGAGATACAGCATAATCGGTGTTAGCTACTGCAGACGACAAATCCAACGCCTCACAGAGAACGTCAATCGCACATAGATGGAATTCAGCACTGCCAACAGTCGGTGCTGCGGCAGCTTGTGAGGCAGTTGTTACCTGAGTGCCTGTGGAGGAGCCACCTAACCCAGCCGGAGCAAACGGCACCTGTGGATTCTCAAGGAATGCATTCATCAGAATTGGAAGACGCTGGGGACAACGCAGAGCATGGGCCTTTAGGGGGTCCAGCACAGCATCCATGTCCGGAGGCGTATCTGACGGAAACGTTAGACAGAGATCCAATGTGCATTCTTCTCCGCAAAACAGGCATCGAAGAACAGGTAAGATGCAGTCTACCCAGACTGGTCTAAACGATAGAAACCAAGAGGCGTTCAGTTCTCTTAGGCAAGGTATTCCCAGAAGCTGTACCATGCATTCACGGTACTTCCGCTCCATGAGTACGTTCGCCATTTCCTCGGAAATTGGGCCGTCCATTGCGTAGTAGTAAGATTACAATCTGGACTCCTGCAATTAGGAACAGGATAAGTGGGAGACCTCCAAACACGCTTCCCAGTACGGAGTGAATAAAGTTTGGGATTACTCCGAGGACTGTCTGAAAGGTGCTTAATAGTCCTGACCCTATGATCTTAAATAGATGTACAATACCGCTCATATCAGACATGTTAAAGATACGACCCACCATTTCTGCGAAATGAAAGGGGCAGTTTGTACGTATAAGCGCCTGTATCTCAGTCGAGGTCCTTGCAACTTGAAGTTCAAAGGTTTCTCGAGCGGAGGTTAAGGGCACGGGTTGCTGTAAAAGCATGGCTTTCAGTCTGCTCAAAGTATCAAATTGTATGAAGGAAACATTCAATGAAGGCCATAACGGCGCCTCCCTGACTGTGTTCAATGGCAGAAACAATACTTGCTTACAGCAAGTAACCCTGGAGTTAACAGTGACCAGATAGGCGACACCTGGAAGCATCCCACAGCAACCTTGATCGTTTAGCATCAAGTAACTCCCATTCAAGAGCAGCTGGAAAACCGGCGTGATCATGGCCGCTGGGGTCCCTGACATGTGACAAGATAGATTTGCTACCGAACCACCACATGCTCCATGTACAGAAATATCCTGACACATGAGAGAACCGCTTAAAGCGTTCTTGCAGTTTGTACCACTCAGATACACTTCTCGATCCCCATTCCGGCATCGATATCTATATGGTAACTCCCAAGTTTCCTTAATGTACCCCTTACCCATTTTTTCCTATTTGCCTGCCTGCCTTTGCTCAAGGCAATATTGAAACTGAAACATAGTGGCCGGCAGAGTGATTTGACCATGAATAAGCCATTCAGTTGATGGTAATTCGGCTAAGGGGGATGGTAACCTTTCCAGTTTCTCAATACGCAGCATTGTATATTTGGCTCCCCTTTGTGCCATTAGTTAGATTGTATTCTGAAAACAGAGATGTGGTGTTTATGAAATGCCAGGGTACATAGCCTGCACGCAGAGATTGCAGCGTCCAGCTTAACATCATAATAGAACGTAATTGGGATTGCCCGTGTTGTAACAAGGCCAGAACTTGTTCTAATATGTAGATTGCGGAAGACACAATGTTGCCTAAGGAGTAAATCCCGGAGGTCAAAGTTGTTAACCCATTATCCACTACAGATAATGCCTTCTCTAGGTTAATACGGTCTATTTCCCGTATTCTTTCTGCGGCCTCCTGTTGGGATATTTTCCAGTTTTCATTATAGTAGGCATAAATGCCAGCATATATGAAACGTTTCTGACGTGTTTTCCTTGGGTCTAGTAGGAAATCCCTAAGGTCTACATCAGGTGTGAGTAAGGTCAAGTGATGTTTTACTTCTGTGAGTGTTGAGGTCTCTAGCCAATCAAGGCACAACTTCCCAACACTATAGGATGTCACTACCCCTGGGTATTGTCTTTGTACATAGCGTGTGTCTGGCCTATTGATACTACACCCCTCGTTTATACCTAGGAATCTCTGTTGACATGTGTTTGTGTCAATGGGCCAAATCGGCCATTCTGTCCAATTAGGATCTGTACTGTTGTACTCGAAAATGTCATCTAATCCTACCCCATGTGTAGTTGAATTCTGTCCCCCACCCATCTGTGATGGTGCTGGAAACCCCAGTGTGTTTATTTCCTTGTTCTTGGCTAGTCCAAGACAGGGTGTCTGTTGCACAGTGTCATTTAGAAATATCATCTGCTGTGGAATGAGGCATGCTCTAAAAAGCGCTTCTGTTCCCTGGACCTGCCAGTCCCTAGAACCCCAGATTGATTTTGAATCTATAGTGTCCTTCCATAGGTTGAAACCCTGTGTAGACAACTGGGCCATAAAGGAAGCAGAGTAAATCTGTTTGGTGTTAGTCAACATAATTTTCTGTGCTGATGTTGTTGCCACTTTGTAATAAAATGACTTCGGGTCAGATGTATTAAACCCTGGAAAGTATGTGAATTTCTGTGCAAAAGTTTGCAAACTACGGGGCATATTAGCAAGACCGGCAATAAAATTATCGCCGCTTTAGCGGCAGGAAACTGCCGCTAAAACGGCGATAATGGGCTTGCTAATATGCGTTATAGAATTCAATAGAAGCCCAGGTTAGATGTGTAGGACATCTAACCTGGGCTTCTATTGAATTCTATAACGCATATTAGCAAGCCCATTATCGCCGTTTTAGCGGCAGTTTCCTGTCGCTAAAGCGGCGATAATTTATCGCCGGTCTTGCTAATATGCCCCTACCTTTGGAGGTGTTGGGCAGTGCTCCCACTGGTGGGATTCAAATACATTTCTAGGTGTCATGGTATTGTGCAAGAAATGGTGACCCATAATGTTGGTAACAGTACAATGTATCATAGTCTGAAGTACCTTCTAACATTTCATTGTTCGGAAATGCTGCAGTTTTTTCTAAATCAGACATCATATTGTTCACAGTTTCAGTATCCCAATCATCAGAAAATGTACTGGTGGTAATGATATCACTTAAAGACATTTTAAATACATGTTTAAGCTTTAAAAGTTCAGTCGGACCGAATATATCATAATCAATCTTGTCCCATACTATACCATCCGGTATAGGAACTGCTGTGATGTTCACTGAACGATACCAAAGGGGATGATGGACGGAGCGTTTGAGCTAATCAAACACTCACCCCCAGTCAACTGATCTGGGTTTAATCCATCATCATTCTTTAGCTCACTCCACCACCCCAGTTCAGACATGGCCATATGCAAATCAGTCTGACCCTGTGCCTCATGGGAACAGTCCAGCCCGAACTGCCTAGCCATGTCTTCCCTGGACCGGAAACAAGCATCCTGGGACCGGTTTCTGGCTATTCAGCCGTCATCAACCAGGCTAGCTTGAATCCAGTGGCAAAGTGAGCAAGGGACCCACGTCTGGGCATACCCTGCCAACTTAGGGCGAACAAAGCGATACCAAAGGAGATGATGGACGGAGCGTTTGAGCTAATCAAACACTCACCCCCAGTCAACTGATCTGGGTTTAATCCATCATCATTCTTTAGCTCACTCCACCACCCCAGTTCAGACATGGCCATATGCAAATCAGTCTGACCCTGTGCCTCATGGGAACAGTCCAGCCCGAACTGCCTAGCCATGTCTTCCCTGGACCGGAAACAAGCATCCTGGGACCGGTTTCTGGCTATTCAGCCGTCATCAACCAGGCTAGCTTGAATCCAGTGGCAAAGTGAGCAAGGGACCCACGTCTGGGCATACCCTGCCAACTTAGGGCGAACAAAGCAATACCAAAGGGGATGATGGACGGAGCGTTTGAGCTAATCAAACACTCACCCCCAGTCAACTGATCTGGGTTTAATCCATCATCATTCTTTAGCTCACTCCACCACCCCAGTTCAGACATGGCCATATGCAAATCAGTCTGACCCTGTGCCTCATGGGAACAGTCCAGCCCGAACTGCCTAGCCATGTCTTCCCTGGACCGGAAACAAGCATCCTGGGACCGGTTTCTGGCTATTCAGCCGTCATCAACCAGGCTAGCTTGAATCCAGTGGCAAAGTGAGCAAGGGACCCACGTCTGGGCATACCCTGCCAACTTAGGGCGAACAAAGCGATACCAAAGGGGATGATGGACGGAGCGTTTGAGCTAATCAAACACTCACCCCCAGTCAACTGATCTGGGTTTAATCCATCATCATTCTTTAGCTCACTCCACCACCCCAGTTCAGACATGGCCATATGCAAATCAGTCTGACCCTGTGCCTCATGGGAACAGTCCAGCCCGAACTGCCTAGCCATGTCTTCCCTGGACCGGAAACAAGCATCCTGGGACCGGTTTCTGGCTATTCAGCCGTCATCAACCAGGCTAGCTTGAATCCAGTGGCAAAGTGAGCAAAGGACCCACGTCTGGGCATACCCTGCCAACTTAGGGCGAACAAAGCGATACCAAAGGGGATGATGGACGGAGCGTTTGAGCTAATCAAACACTCACCCCCAGTCAACTGATCTGGGTTTAATCCATCATCATTCTTTAGCTCACTCAACCACCCCAGTTCAGACATGGTCATATGCAAATCAGTCTGACCCTGTGCCTCATGGGAACAGTCCAGCCCGAACTACCTAGCCATGTCTTCCCTGGACCAGAAACAAGCATCCTGGGACCGGTTTCTGGCTATTCAGCCGTCATCAACCAGGCTAGCTTGAATCCAGTGGCAAAGTGAGCAAGGGACCCACGTCTGGGCATACCCTGCCAACTTAGGGCGAACAAAGCGATACCAAAGGGGATGATGGACGGAGCGTTTGAGCTAATCAAACACTCACCCCCAGTCAACTGATCTGGGTTTAATCCATCATCATTCTTTAGCTCACTCCACCACCCCAGTTCAGACATGGCCATATGCAAATCAGTCTGACCCTGTGCCTCATGGGAACAGTCCAGCCCGAACTGCCTAGCCATGTCTTCCCTGGACTGGAAACAAGCATCCTGGGACCGGTTTCTGGCTATTCAGCCGTCATCAACCAGGCTAGCTTGAATCCAGTGGCAAAGTGAGCAAGGGACCCACGTCTGGGCATACCCTGCCAACTTAGGGCGAACAAAGCGATACCAAAGGGGATGATGGACGGAGCGTTTGAGCTAATCAAACACTCACCCCCAGTCAACTGATCTGGGTTTAATCCATCATCATTCTTTAGCTCACTCCACCACCCCAGTTCAGACATGGCCATATGCAAATCAGTCTGACCCTGTGCCTCATGGGAACAGTCCAGCCCGAACTGCCTAGCCATGTCTTCCCTGGACCGGAAACAAGCATCCTGGGACCGGTTTCTGGCTATTCAGCCGTCATCAACCAGGCTAGCTTGACTCCAGTGGCAAAGTGAGCAAGGGACCCACGTCTGGGCATACCCTGCCAACTTAGGGCGAACAAAGCGATACCAAAGGGGATGATGGACGGAGCGTTTGAGCTAATCAAACACTCACCCCCAGTCAACTGATCTGGGTTTAATCCATCATCATTCTTTAGCTCACTCCACCACCCCAGTTCAGACATGGCCATATGCAAATCAGTCTGACCCTGTGCCTCATGGGAACAGTCCAGCCCGAACTGCCTAGCCATGTCTTCCCTGGACCGGAAACAAGCATCCTGGGACCGGTTTCTGGCTATTCAGCCGTCATCAACCAGGCTAGCTTGAATCCAGTGGCAAAGTGAGCAAGGGACCCACGTCTGGGCATACCCTGCCAACTTAGGGCGAACAAAGCAATACCAAAGGGGATGATGGACGGAGCGTTTGAGCTAATCAAACACTCACCCCCAGTCAACTGATCTGGGTTTAATCCATCATCATTCTTTAGCTCACTCCACCACCCCAGTTCAGACATGGCCATATGCAAATCAGTCTGACCCTGTGCCTCATGGGAACAGTCCAGCCCGAACTGCCTAGCCATGTCTTCCCTGGACCGGAAACAAGCATTCTGGGACCGTTTTCTGGCTATTCAGCCGTCATCAACCAGGCTAGCTTGAATCCAGTGGCAAAGTGAGCAAGGGACCCACGTCTGGGCATTCCCTGCCAACTTAGGGCGAACAAAGCGATACCAAAGGGGATGATGGACGGAGCGTTTGAGCTAATCAAACACTCACCCCCAGTCAACTGATCTGGGTTTAATCCATCATCATTCTTTAGCTCACTCCACCACCCCATGGAACAGGGTCAAGACTGATTTGCATATGGCTGGGTCCAAACTGGGGTGGTGTGGTGAGCAAAAGAATGATGGATTTAACCCAGATCCTTGTGTCTGGGGGTGAATGTTTGCATTGTCCAGCATTCCGTCCATCAATTGTTTCTTTTGCATTTGTCGCCCTAAGTGGGAAGGGTATGCCCAGACGTGGGTCCCGTGCTCACTACACCACTGGATTCAAGCTAGCCTGGCTGAAGAAGGGTGATGCCCTGAAACCGGTCCTAGGATGCTTGTTTCCTGTCCAGGGAGGACCTGGCTTGGCAGTTCGGGCTGGACTGTTCCCACAAGGAACAGGGTCAAGACTGATTTGCATATGGCTGGGTCCAAACTGGGGTGGTGTGGTGAGCAAAAGAATGATGGATTTAACCCAGATCCTTGTGACTGGGGGTGAATGTTTGCATTGTCCAGCATTCCGTCCATCAATTGTTTCTTTTGTGATGTTCACTGAAGACAAGTCTCTTGGTTCACGATGTGAAGACTGGTGTGGTTTTAAAATCAAATTGACTCTTTGGGCTGTAGAGCTCTGCTGGAGGTATCGTCCATGAATAAGCATACTAAAAGTTATTATTAAGCCTAGCCAGAAAATAAAAAATAAAATCCCAGTGATATACCATAGTTCAATCCAAGGTGACACCAGGTAAGTCTTTCTAAAAAAGTTCAAAAAGTCAGTGAGTTTCTGTTTGAGTGATTTTTTGGCTGGCGTAGTTTCCGGCTGGCTTGGATCCAGTGAAAACGTATCAAAGTTCATGAAATAGCCAGAAGCAGTTCGATCAATTGTTGGAATTGCATCGGGATTTGTTGAAATTGGATTTTGCTCTTGCCGAGGCATGTTGATGTAGATGTCTGTAGTCGGTCTGATTGCAACTTGGTTGTTAAGTTGATTTTCTTCTTGTTGAAGTGGAACGAGTTCAATAGCATTGTTGCCTAGTCCTTCATTCCGTACAGGTGGCTCTTCAAACGTGATGAGTCTTTATGTTTGGACTTCTTGGATTGTAGCGAGAGGAGGGCGTCTGCTACTGTGGAGTCCACGTGGCCTACTGTTTAGTATCTGCCACATAGTGTGGTTTGATTAAGTCGATTGAGACAAATCTTCTCTCCTTTTTTCCGGCAAGAGGTGGCAGAAGTACAATTCTTGTGCCTTGGATTGCTAGGACCGGTACAGCTGTTCTGTAGGATGGTCCGAATTCTTTCTTGTCTGCAATCTTTTCTCTGACCAGATCCCCGACTTTTGGGATCCAGACAGGTCTAGCCGTTACTGCCTTGACTTCCTCAGTGGCGGTCTGTTTTAAGTGGACGTTGCTTTGTTGTGTCCTGGATTCATTTAGATCCTGTAAAACAGCCAAACGATCATGGATATCAAATGGTTTCTCATCCGCCACTGTGCCTTCACAATCAAGATCAGGTACCCACATTCTTGTCCCAAATAGGACCTCGTAAGGAGTGACACTCCCTAGAGAGCTTCTTGGCTGATTGTTTATTGCTCGTTGGACCCCATAAAGGTGATCGACCCATCTACCGCCTTTGCCTAATACCGTAGCTGTTAAAGATTACTTTAAGTCCCGGTTTTTCCTCTCCACAACAGAATTTTCCTCAGGATGGTACGGAGAGGAGTACCGCAATGCTACACCCATTCCTTCCATGGCCTCTTTGTAAGCCCGAGAGCTAAACGCCGGGCCACGGTCAGAATGTAACGTGCCAACTGCGTATGTGCCGATAAGGACTCGCAAATCTTTTATAACAGTTCGAGTGTCAGCACAGCGCTGAGGCCAAACCCATAGGAATCTAGAGCAGGAATCCACTGCAACCATGATATATTTCTTGGCCCCATCAGATTGTAGGGGTCCGCAGTGGTCCAAATACACACATACGAGAGGTTTGTCTTATTTTATTAATGGTGTCTGCGCTGGGCGTGTTACGGTGGAGCCCTTCATCTGCTGACAGATGTCGCACTTTAAGACATAGGGGGCCGATTCCGATCTCGGCCGGTAGGGCTCCGAATCGGACTCGACATTACCAGATCCGATTCGGAGCCCTGTTTCCCGACCGAGTCGGACGTGCATCCGGGCGAGCGAGTACGATGCGAACGTACGCGAAATCGCCGACCGACTCGTTCGCGGGACCCAACCGCTCCGACCGACTCGCACGGACACGACTCGCACCGCGCAACGGAGACGTTCCCCAGCCGGGTAAGTACGATGCGCGCCGCGAGCAGTCCGACCGACTCGCACCGTCCGGCTCGAAAGAGCAGTCGGAGCCACACTTTGGGGGTCCGTGTCGGACCCCTCTGTACGCACACAGGGAGGACTCCTGTGCGTGTACGGCGCGAACCGCTTCGACGCGTACCCGCTGTAGGGGGCGCCCTTGTTCGCCTCGCACCCATTGAGTCAATGGGAGCCCGCGTACGCGTTGTACGACCGGCTCCCATTGACTTCAATGGGAGTCCGACCGAATCGAGTCCGATAGCATGCGAACGCATCGTACTCGTTCGGTCGGATTGCTAGGGTCCGATTCGGTTGGAAATCTCTCCGGGTTCGGCTCGGTCGGAGAGATTTCCGACCTGAATCGGAATCGACCCCATAGTCTTTGGTCTGCTTTGTTAACCCTGGCCACCAGTAGCGCTGTTTCAGTAAAGAAATAGTCGCTGTGACGCCTGTATGTGCAGAACCCAAACCCTCGTGTGCTGCTAGAATTAAGCCTTGCCTACGATCCATATTTGGTATTACTCTATCCCCCACTCCAGGAATCTGAGCATATGGAATGTTTTGTGCATCTAACTTGTAGGAGTACTTGAGTGGAAATTTTTTAGGTACTGCTGTGCTGCCTTTGTGTGGCGCATTGACAGCTACTAAAATCTCGCCAACTATTCTCGTTTTTGAACGAGTGATTGCATCTACGGACGCTGTGCATACAGCCCCCTTTGCGGCTTCATCAGCCAATGAATTCCCTTCAACGTGAACGCAATCACGCTGATGACTCAGTGTATGTATCACGTGAGCCCTTGCTAGTTCGTTTCTCAACTCCACTACCTGTTCCCATAGCATTTTATGCTTAATTGTGCCACCTTTCCCGTCTTTAAACCCGTTTTGTTCCCAATTATGTAAATATTCATTGTACGACTGTACACAGTAAAAGGAATCACACACAATTAGTGTGGGGAATTCGTGTTCCGTATTTACAAGTGCCAGTATCAGTGCTTTTAATTCTGCCAACTGAGCCGTGCAGTTTCCTAGAGATTGCGTTTTAGTGCTACTGGGATGGAACTTTCCATCGCGCATGCGACCTTTAACGATTGCACACGCCACGCTGTAAGCTTGCTTACTCCCTATGGCTGGTTGAGCAGATCCGTTAGTGTAAATAATGTATTCATACTGATCTAGAGGCAAAATCTCATTTGGTAGAGGATATTCTTGTTCGTATTGCAGAAATGCTTGTGTTTTTAAACTTGGATCAAATCTGTATTCAACATCTGTTGCAGTAAGAGAATTAGCCCATTGTATCCATCTGGGATGTAAGGCTTTCGCATTTGGAATGCTAGCCTTGGTAACAGCCTCTAAGGCTGGTGCTGGGGTCAAGACTATTATGCGCTTTCCCTGAGCCAGAGCTCTTTCTCTTGCTACAGCGGTCTGCACTGCTGTCAGGATTTTTTCTGTTGAAGTGAAACGCATCTCTGCGTTTGTGTACAGGTGTGATTTGTAAGCGATTGGTACCGTTTCGCCATCATTTAAAGTTAAATATGTGTACCCGCATTGACCCGCTATTACTCGGATCACTAAGTTGCTTACGTTTACGCGTGTCTGTAAATGTTTCGAAGCTAACATGTCTTCCTGTAGTGAACGTAGGATGTTTGTATGTTCCTGTGTCCATTGTCTGACTGAAAAATCAGGTTTTATTAAGTCGTAGAAAGGTTTTACTCTTTCTGCGTAATCCAAAATGTATGTTCGACCAAAAGTTAGGAATCCCAGAATTGTTTGTAAATTCTTTAATGGTTTGAGGTTGGAACAGCGCACACTTTTCTAAAAAAGTTAGCGGCTAGGCTTTTTCCATCGCTTGACAGCTCATACCCTAAAAATAGGACATTGAGATGGGCGATTTTTGTTTTTTTGAAATTACACTTATAGCCCTCAGAGGCGAGTCCCATAATAAGGGTGCTCACCCTGGTCAAGTGCCTCGGTAAGTCATCGTCCGTCAGATAAATATCATCTACATAGGACAATGCTTCTTCATCCAAATTTTGGAGTAACTCTGTTACCCTTGCTGAAAACAACCCCGGGCTATTCTTATACCCTTGGGGGAGTCGACAAAATTGCTGTTGGGACCCTAGTGCTGAGAATGCGGTCAGATACCTGCTTTCAGGCGCTATATTTTGGCAGAAAAATCCATTTGAGATATCAAGTGTTGTTTTGTATTTTTGTCGCACAATGTTATTCATTAATGCGGCACTGTGTGCATTTTGAACTGCAAATGTCTTTGTGCAGGTGTTTAAATGTCTGTAATCTAAAACTAGACGATATGTGTTGTCAGGTTTTGATACGGGGAACAAAGGATTGTTCATTGGTGAGGTGCAATTTTCTATCACACCCTGGTATTCTAGTTGATCTAGGATCTCCCTGACTTGTTTTTTAGCTTCCTGCTTTATAGGATATTGCCTTTGGGCATTTGGGGAGACTTTTAACGGGATCACGTGGTGGGTTGAATCCTCATCCCAACCAACATGATTTTTGTACAATGCTGGAGCTAGGGCAACAGCCCACTCCTACGCATATGCATGTTTTAAATGTATGGGAACGAGGTCGGAAAATGCTGGAAAAATTACCTTTTCTCCCTTTGGGCACTCCATGACGAATGCTGGCGGCCAGTCTTGCTCTGCTAATAGGATGTCATATCCAGATGACAAATTTTCCCAAAATAGACCTTTAGCTTTCCTGGGCTTGTCCCCCTCCATCCGGAGTGTTATCTCATGTAACGTATGTGGGACACTTACCCGAGTATCAGGTGTTTCCACCGTGATGTACTCACTCAACTCCGCTGTCACCAGAAATTCCTTCAGGTTCTGGCGAGCTATCGTTACTTTTGCCGCGCTGTCTAGCATCGTCAGAGCCCATTCCCCGTTCAGAAGCTGTGTCCTCAGAATTCTGGGCATGTCTGATCTTGAGACCTGCTACCTTCTTCTTTTTGAACTGAGGTTTCTGTTTTTGTTTATCTTCTTTTATAGGTGCGTAGTCCTCAGCGCGATGCGTGTCTCTGGACTTTGTACGCTCCTCTTGTCTGTGTTCTGACCGTCCTTCCCTCTCGGAGTTTCTTGACGAACCCTGAAAGGAACGAGAGGAACGTGTATCAGTATCCTGATACCTGTCAGGTTTTTTAACATTATCCCTATTCCTGAGGTTATACCTCCTTTCAGAGGGCTCCTGTTGAGGAGACCTGCCTCGGGATTGAGATCTGTTGTCTTTAGACTTTTGTTGTTTTTTATTTTCCCACTTCTTTTTGGAGGAAGTAGGTGTCTGCTTTGTAGTGTCCTTTTCAGGACTGCCCACCAGTTGTGGTTTTAGTGCTTTCCCACCTAGACTGTCTCTGCCTAGTTCTGCATATGCAGTTTCAATTATTTTGGGTAGTTCGTGTTGTTGATCTATTGGACCAAACTCCCTTAGGCGTTGGCGGATCGCCACTGAAGCTGCTTCCCCCTTAATGTTAGCTAGTATTATGGCAGATATCTGATTAAAGTTGTTTAGTAACTTCATCCCTAAGTTTAGGGCAGGCTCTGCTCCGTACTCATTTTGTATCTGTCTCAATACGTCAGGTACTACTGCTAAGGACGGGATACCATGTGTTCTGGTATATATGGCAGCAAAGACTGAACCCCAAGAGGTGCAATCCTCTACTTGTGCTGTGATCCCCATGGGCAAGCAGATTATTAGAATTCTGTGTTTATCATAGGTGGTAGTATTCGGGAATACTGCCTCAAGCTGAGTTATTTTCTGAGCTATCCAGAATGGTATTTGTTCGCGTTTTGCGGGCATTTTGCCCATTACCGCGTGTAATGTTTGAGGAGTAATTTTAGTTGCTGTACCCTGGAATTGGGTCCCATTCGTTGCAACTGTTGTTGGTTGAACTGTGAGAGTCCTCATGACGAATTGTGTCAGGTTTCTGTAGATTTTAATTAAATATCTGTGTTGTATGAGTAATTCTGGCTGTGGCATTGTGCCGATGTCAGGATGAGGTGTGTAAGCCGCTAGTATTGGCCATGTGGCCCCGTCTCCTCCGAGCGGGCCAAGTCTTACTCTTGCTCTTAAGTGGGGTAGGGCGCCTTTAAACCAGTATAAGTGTTTCTGGTACATGAGTGGAATCTCTATGTCATCGAATGGACAGTATTCCTCTGGTGCATCTCCTTCTATGTAGTAGTGAAATGTCTTTGTTACAGCATCTGCTGCTGGGAATGTAACCCATGAATAGAATACCTCTGTTTTATTTGATTCGTGTGCCTCAATCACGAGAGCTACTACGCCATCCCTTGGTGGTAAACCATTTTTCAATAGTTTCATGATGAGCGTATGTCTGAATTTAGGTGCAATTTCAATTCTATTTTTGGGTGGTTCTCCGGCTGAGAGATGCAGATCTACTCTTTCTTCATCGCTCTGAGTCATTTTTGAAAAGAAAAACTTTTCCAAGAGAACTTAGTTAAAGGTTTTATGCACAATTTAGGAACTAAATGTCCTTCAAGCTTGATTAACCAACAGCCGATAAATAGGATATCTCGCCTACTCAGCTGTGGCGGAGTTTGTGCCCACCCACTCCAGACGTCTCTGGCATTTTGTGAGTAGGTTTCTCTGAGAATAGCACGACTGAACTACTCAGATTCTACTGTTAAATAAGTACCCAAGCAACGTTTGCGGTGCCATGTCGTGTAGTTCCTATAGTACCCCTGCAGGACCTGCGCGTTTGGATAACATAAACTGTGGGCTTGGTGTTAGACTGGCTCTGTGCACCCCCACCGCCTATGTTAGCCGGATTTGCATTAGCTAGCTCACAGTGCCACTAGAATCTCCTCTTATCGGGGAGAGATTAGTTACTGGCAACCTTAGATCAGGACAACCCTGATTCCTCAGAATCGTGGAAACAATGTACTACTTTTCGCTCAGTCACTCGTGCTTACTTATTCGGTTTGTCTCAGAGAGTTGCACAGAATAAACAGTCTGGGCGTTTCAATAAGTATTTATTGAACAGTTGTTATTCTAGTGTAAAATATATGTGCTGCAGCAATCAGCAGACAGTAGCAGAGATATATTATCAGCAGTACGATAAAAGTGAAGGGATAGAACAGTTCTACCATATTGCAATAATCATGAATACATACATGAATATAAAAAGCATTATGAAAGTGCTCGTACTCCTATGATGCCTAACTAGATGTACCTGAGTGTACCTAGCATATGTGTAGGTCTAAAAGCCTAAGAGCCAAGAATCCTTCTAGGATTTAGTCGAACCCCCATACCTGAAAAGAGAGTGTGTGGGACACCGTCCTGGTCTCGAGTTGGACACCCCGCAAGGGCTGTGTTAGACCGCTGTCAGCTGGAGCAACTGCATGCAGGAGCCTCAGCGTCTCTGGTCAGTGTGTCAGCATGGAAGTCTCAGTTCCCTCTATCTTGCCATGGCAAGATGTGGTGTATTTATACCGTAAAGTGTCTCGTCCCTCAGTATGGTTTGTATTAGTCTTTGTTAGACATGAGGAAGACATCAGAGGTGAACTTTGTACATATATATTATGCAGGAGATGTAGCTGGTGAATGCTCATGCATAATTTATGAGTACATTGTAGGCCTGTGTTCGAGAAAGACCTTGCAGTGTTCTAACCTCAGATTAGATAACGTTCATCCCTCAGCGTTCGTTGTGTACTGTAGGGAACTAATGTAGGTGAAAGCTCATGCCTATATTAGGGCATAGAAGATCATGACTATAATAGGGCAAAGACGATCATGACCATAATAGGGCATCTACGAGTATGACCATAATAGGGCATATGCGAATATGACCATATACGGCATATATGAACGCGTCTATATTAGAGCCTCTATACGAAACGTAACAGAGGGGTGTCACAATGTGCCCTATCGCGCTTTTTCAATTCTTTCATTGGCGCCATGTTGAGCAGGATACACCACCCCATTAGCTTCCCATCAACCCCACAGGAATTGCAGCAAACAAAATTAGCCTTCTTTCAGGTAGCCCAATTTCCCCACGTAATTGGTTGCATTGATGGTACGCATGTAGCCATTTGTCCCCCCTCAGTGAATGAGTACATTTATAGGAACAGAAAATCTTACCATTCACTGAATATCCAAGTCATCTGCAATTCCAGAAACATCATAACTGACATAGTTGCTCAATTCCCTGGCAGCACACATGACTCATACATATTCAGACACAGTGGCATACACACTTGTCTCCTTGGGGGTGAATTTGGCCAAGGATGCCTGCTTCAATCAATCAATCAGGGGTTTGTTAAAGCGCGACTACTCACCCGTAAGGGTCTCAAGTCGCTAGGGGTGGTGGGGGGTTGCAGGTTCCATTCCATCAAGGAGGGGGTCTGTCGAAGAGCCAGGTTTTGAGGTTTCTTGCGAAGATGCGGAGCAATGTTGTCTGTCTGAGGTGGAGCGGAAGGACGTTCCATGCTTTGGCCGCGAGGAAGGAGAAGGAGCAGCCTCCCGATCTGGTCTTTCTGGTGCGGGGGACCACGGCGTAGGAGAGCTGCGCTGATCGTAGGGTCCTATGGGGTGCGTGGAATTTGAGTCGGCTGTTCAGGTATGCTGGCCCGGTGCTGTGGAGGGCCTTGTGTGCATGGGTGAGCATCTTGAAGGTGATTCTCGCCTCGACGGGGAGCCAGTGGAGTGTGCGCAGGTGCTGGGAGATGTGGCAGTGTTTTGGCAGGTTGAGGACCAGTCTTGCAGTGGCGTTCTGGATGTTCTGTAGCTTGCGGGTGAGGTTTTTGTTTATTCCGGCGTAGAGTGCGTTGCCGTAGTCGAGTCTGCTGGTGACCAGGGCGTGAGTGACGGTCTTTCGGTGTTCGAGGGGGATCCATTTGAAGGTCTTACGAAGGAGGCGGAGGGTGTGGAAGCAGGAAGACGAGACGGAGTTGATCTGGTGGTCCATTTTGAGCTCGGAGTCCAGGATGATTCCCAGGTTGTGTGCGTGGTCCGTGGGGGTTAGCGGGTTTCCGAGGGCGGGGGGCCACCAGGTGTCGCTCCAGGCATCTGGGTTTGGGCCCATGATGAGTACTTCTATTTTGTTGGTGTTTAGTTGTAGGCAGCTGTTTTTCATCCATTTGGCGACGGCTTCCATGCCTTCTCGAAAGTTGCGTCTGGCGGTGTTGGGCTCGTTGGATAGGGAGAGGATGAGTTGGGTGTCGTCTGCGTATGACACGATGTTGAGTCAGTAGGTTCTGATGATGGGGGCGAGTGGAGCCATGTAGACGTTGAAGAGCGTCGGGCTGAGGGAGGAGCTCTGGGGGACTCCGCAGGTGGTAGGTGTGGGGTCCGAGAGGAAAGGGGGGAGTCTGACCCGCTGCGTCCTGCCGGAGAGGAAGGAGCGGATCCAGTCGAGGGCCTTGTCCTGGATTCCTGCGTCATAGAGTCTGCGTATTAGGGTGCGGTGGGAGACTGTGTTGAATGCCGCTGATAGGTCGAGGAGGATGAGGGCTACTGTTTCTCCTTTGTCCAGTAGGGTGCGGATGTCGTCTGTTGCGGCGAGGAGGGCGGTTTCCGTACTGTGGTTTTTTCTGAAGCCGGATTGGGAGGAGTCGAGGATGTTGTGTTCTTCAATGAATGTGGCGAGTTGGCTGTTGATGGCTTTCTCGATGACTTTCGCTGGGAACGGGAGCAGGGAGATGGGTCTGTAGTTTTTGAGGTCGGTGGGGTCCGCTGAGGGTTTCTTTAGGAGGGGGTTGACCTCAGCGTGTTTCCAGTCGTCGGGTAACGAGGCAGTCGCCAGGGAGCGGTTGATGGTGTGGCGGAGCATGGGTGCGATGGTGTCGGCAGCTCTGTTGAAGATGTGGTGGGGCAGGGGTCCGTGGGGGCCCCTGAGTGGATTGACTTCATTGTCTTCAGTGTGTCTTCAGTGGTGAGGGCTGTCCAGTCGTCAATCGCTGGTTTCCGGGTGTCGGGGGTGGTTGGTGAGGGTTCAGTGTGTTGGTTGTCTTCGTCGAAGTTGTCGTAGATGCTCTTGATTTTGTGGTGGAAAAAGGTGCTGAGTAAACATATGTTATAATGTCTTGCATACTCTGGGCAAATGGTGATACATAGCAGTGAGTAATCTGTTGCTTACTACCCTGTTGGTGACAGCGCATACGCTGTGAGCTCCTACATCCTGACGCCATACCTCAACCCAAGTACCCCAAGTGAGCAGCGTTAGTGCACTGCTCATCTCCACCCGCAACGTCATAGAGCACACCTTTGGGCTACTAAAAAGTAGGTTCCGCAGCCTCCACAAGACTGGCGGGGCATTGCAGTACCGACCGGATACCTGCTGCAAAATTGTGGCCACTTGTGCCATGTTGCACTACATTGCAACTAGGAGAGGCATACCCCTGGAACTGTCTGACAGCGAGCCTGAGGAAGACAACCAGCCAGGACAACCACCACAAGCAGCAGCTGGGGCGAGCTTAGCAGAGGGGAGACAGAGACGTGCAGAAATAACACAGCATTATTTTTAAGGTGGGTAATGATGAGACAAGACACTGCATGGTTTAACTGTAGTTGATGTTTTTTATAAAGGAACGGTGGAAGTGTTAATGCACACATACCGGGTGCAAACTAGCATTGTGACTGTCAAAATTAGACAACATGACATTGGCATGGAACTTGTATGTCAGCCCAGACAAATGACATGATACTGTTTGCCTCACCAGATTGGAGTTTGTCTCTCAACGCCACACTACCTTTTGCGGCCACGCACTCCCAAATGCCTTTCTATGGGCTCTGTCACATCCCTTGTGGAGCCTTCTGATGCAGTGGTGCTCCTAGTATTGCACCTCCTGCATGTGGTCACTGGTGTTGAGAGACTACTGAGGCTGGAGGCCTCCTCACTCTCCCCTCCACCCAGTACATTGCTGCCCCCAAATGAAGCAGTCTGTAATTGCTCCACAGCATTGGTGACCTGTATGAGTCCCCTGGCCACATCCCCACAGCAATGGGTCATTTCCACCTGCATGCCCACCACACGACGGGACAGCAGAGCTGTGTTGGTGCTCAGGCAGTTGATGGCTCTAGTGTAGCCATGTAAGCGCCCTAAGAATTGATGATGCCTTTTGCGTTGGGACACCTGGTCTTCCTGCATCACCTTGCATAGCTCATGTATGGCTTAATTTGTCTGTCTATGTCCTTCCACCACTGCTGTAGTGAGCTCCTTCATGCTGTCCCTCATGTCTGCCATGTGTGTAGCTATTGTACCAAGTTGTGCCTGCATTAAACGCATGTTCTTGCATTGCAGGCGCTGCACCCTCGACATTTGGCTCTCCAGCCCACCCTAGACATTGGGACTATCATCTTCTGCAGCTCCCATCTGTGCCCTTGACCTGCGCCTCCGGTTGTGGACATTGCTGCGCTGCACCTGTAATTGGGGTCTTGGTGTGGGGGTATGCCCAGCCTGGGATGTCTGTGGGTCAGGTTGGCTCTCCTCCTCTTCTACTTCAACGGCAGGTAGTGGTGCCACTGTGGTCCTGCGTCTTGTGGGTGCAGGTTTTGGGGTTGCTGGGGCCACATGTGTCTCCTCTCCTGACTGTGCCTGGGTCTCCAGGGTGTCATGGCCTTCACATTCCTCTGACTCCTGCGCAGCTGCATCTGTGATGTTAAACAGTGCAAGTTTAGTTTTGTTTTTTGGACATGTAAGTCACATTGTGCATGGTTTTGTTTCATTGAATTAGATAATAACACACAGTGTCTAGATGTTTCACTTGCTTGTTGTACTTGTAAGCAACAATTATGTTTTGCTCCCTACTTGCCTTTCCTATTGGAGTTGCTGTCTGCTAATACCATAATGCATTCGTGTGTAGCAAGTAAAATGTGCATTGGAGTATGATTTGGAACACTAAGCCTGATCTGACTTGAGGGGTTGTTTGTTAGATTTAGTATTGAATGGTCATTTGCATGCATCTTACCTTGTGAAGTACTGGCCGGTGCAGAGGTGTCTATCTCCGTCACTCCAACTACAGCTTCAGGCTGAAGTGTTGACTCCACAAGGTCCTCCAGGGGTGCATTTGCAGTTTGGGTCAGAGGTCATCCTCCAGTCTTCTTGGCCTCCGCAAGCCTGGCAGCAACCCTTTCCTTGGCACGGCTCCGCAGGTCATACCAGCGTTTACGCAGAACTTCCATCGTGTGCTGTGTGACCCCCACTGCGATTTTCTCTGGATTGTATTCCAAGCCAGATTTTGCGTTTCTCTGACTCAGGGACCTGGATTGACTGCTTCCCAAAGACTTTATCATGCCTCCTCACAACTTCCTTAATGAGGACTTCAAGCTCCTTCTCGCTGAACTTCAGCTTCCTCTTGCGCTGTGCTGACTTCTCCTCAGGTGTTCCTGAAGCCATGTTGATGTCCTTGCACAGGTTTAAAGCTTCCAAAATGGTTCCGTCTGCTGTGCTCCTGCAGTCTGCCTCCTCCTCTGTCTCTCTCAGTGCACAGGTTTCAGCATGGGCTGCATCACTTCCTGGTTGTGAAGTCATCATTCTGCATCGGAAATACGGAATCGCTATTTGCGATTCGTTAATAGCGGATTCACAATTTTGCGATTCGGTAAGAGGCAATCGCAAATAGCGATTGCGAGTATTACCGATTCGCAAAAAATTTGCGATTTTCTTGATGCATTGCTCTTTGCGATTACCAAATAGCGATTCCTTAAAAATCGCTATTTAGGAATCGCAAAAGGGAAATTTGATGCATGCGTCCAATAATTAATTTTCAAAGTGTAAGACTGGAAACATGTTTTATGCAGTGATTTGTCCCTGCGACAAGATCTATATTGGCAAAATCAATCAGGAAATCAAGCAACACATAGTCCAGCAAAAATCCTGCATCAAGACAAAAACAATATCTGCATCATTGGTAAACCATTTCATTGAGATGAGACACTCAGAAAAAGATTTCCGATGGACTGTGCTGAGCGTCATTCAGCCCGATCCCAGAGGAGGTGATTTGTAAGTCAACCTAACAAGAAAAGAAGCATACTCAATTTTGAAATTCAATACAGTGAGCCAAGGCTTGAATGAGATGTCAGAATTCAACAAACTGTAATGTATTATCTTCACTCCCAAACTTTACTACCACGGTGTCACTGGTCGCACTACATGTACCGGATGCATTAGGCTTGTGATTCCACAATTGATTACTTGGGCCTGTGTATATCTCCAGAACACAGAACAGAACGAGGCCACCTCCACTTAGAATTCCATGGAGCACAACAAAGGCTTTCGTAGTCCAGGAACTAAAGCATCCTAAGTAAGTTCGCCATCCTCTGGTACCTGCTAACCCCTCCAGGAATCAAAATGCAAATTGTTTCGAGTGCAGTTTATCTAGCATAACGGTTGAGACAATTCATCACTGTCACAGATTAGCAGGAACTGCTATAGGTCCGGAACTGTATGCATGATCGGCTCGTGCCCACATGATTCAGCAATTGAGACTGAGAAAACCCCACAATTCTGCATTCAAAATGCCTTTCTTGTCGTGTTTGTTGTTGGGTGCAGTACATGACTCTCCACCATGCCGGTTCGAACCAGCGGGCCTGCACATTGATGTGACGATCAGCCAAATGCTTTTACAATTGTCGAACAGTGTTCTCCACAATTTGTGAAACAATTTTAGCGGAGCCACAGTTCTAAATATATATAACTAACCCAGGATTCCCTATCCCCCTCAGCATCCAGATTGAGGATGCCCTTGGATTTGAACAAAGATTGAGCAGAAGTCCTATTTGTGCACTATGTTTCCAAATATGGAGTGGACCTGCCCTTAAAGATAAGAGGTAACACTTGAGACATGCGGAATATATGCTGTATAGTGTAGAGAGGTTACAGATGGCAGCTAACACATTGTTATACACTTCCTACAGATATACAAGAACACCACCAGCTCTTGTCCTGATGAAAACCCTCAGTAACAGCAGCTCGAAACATGTCGGCGATATACATTGGGGATTTCTCTTTATTTGCATCAGTATGGACAATGATTAAGACATTGTAAAATTACGAATCCATCACATATTAGATGATTCTGAAACCCCTTTGATAGCACCAAGAGGGCTGAGTTAAAACAACCCTCTTGCTAAAAAACATTGGACTGATTAAAACAATTGTCAATAAATGTGTTTTTCAATGCACCTGCACTTTTCAACACTTATTTGTTTAATATGTTGAGCACTTTCAGCATTGCTAGGAATGAACCTCTAACAATCATTCTACAGTGTCCACTGCACCATTGTTACTACAGAGAGTAGAGATGCGCTGTCGTCATTTTGTTTAGTTTTTGGTCTGGTACACTTGAATAATGTCAAAGATGAGTGTTGTTCCTTTTTAAATATGTTAAAACGCAATAACTTTGTTTAATGACTTTTGAAATGAATACACAGGCCTTGTTTATTGATTAACTTGTCCTTGTCTCTAAGTATAGTGACTTGAAATTATGCAGCCACCTTTTGATTTTGTTTTTTGCACTTTGGTAGAGGCCCAAGGTGGCTGTTGATAAGGGCCCAAATCCCCAATGCTTCTAGTTTTGCGATGTAGCACCACTGTGCAAGAAGAATTTCCATACACTGCCACCAAGCGGCTGAAGAAATTGATGCAGTGCCAGCATGTAGCCGAAGAAACCGCAGTAGCCTGAGTTCAGCGCACCGGTCTACGAAGTCCGAGACCACCACACTGACTCTTACGCAGGCCGTGCTGTGCGGCTGAATGAATCAATGCATCGTGGGACCGCGTCTGAAAGAATCGATGCAGCGCCTGTTGACAGCCATCACTTCGACCGCCAGCGCGTTCAGAATTTCCATGCATTGCACCTGTAAGGCAAGATTTTCCAACCCAGCAAACGTAGACTGCGTCTTGGATTTCAATGCCCTGCATCCCCCTAAGGTCCGGATTCGATACAAAACTTTTCCTGCGTGCAGCAGAACTGACGCATCGCCTCCCCACTGACTCAGGAACCGACGCATTGCTATGTTTTTCATTGCTTCCCTCCTCTGCGGCTGTTATGCCTTGGGAATTTTTACGCATCTGGTACTTTGTGTAAAATAATCACATCCATAGTTTCCTATGGACAAAATTGCTAAAACCTTTAAAAAGTAATATTTTGAGTTGTGTATGTTGGATTTTTTGTCGTTTTGGTCTTGTTTGGTTTAGATAACGATGCTTTATTTTTGTAAACTGGTGTGGTGTCCATTTGTAGTGTTCGCACATTGCCTCTGAGATAAGCCTGACTGCTCATGCCAAGATACCAAGGAGTTGGGCAGGGGTTATCTGGGTGTGTAACTCTCTAATCCTGACTAGAAGGAAGGGTCTCTACTTGGACAGGGTGCATACCACTGGCACGAAGAGACCCCCATTTCTAACACTGGTGGTCAGCAGTGAGGATTTGTGTACACTACTAATGAGTACAGACTATTACGCAACCACATTCTGTATTTTTGCTTTGTCCTATTTTTGTGGTAACCCTTGAAGTAATCTACAAATCATGTCTCAGCTTGGTGACCCAGCAAGTGAAGTGGCAAATGTGGTGTTTGAGATTGAGAAGTTGCAGTCTTAAAAAGTGGATCAGCTCAAACAATTTTGCAAAGATCTTGGATGCCCAGTTAGAAGCTCTGCTAGGAAGGAGGAGCTGCAAAAGGCCCTGAGGGCCATTGGGCGGCAAGAGAAGCTGGGGAGGCTGAGAATGAGAATGTGGATCTAGAGGTGCAGAGCCAGCAAGGGGATTTTGGAGCTCAGTATATGCCTGTGGGGGGAGTGCCCTCCAGGCCTTGCAGCAGTGTGTCGTCTAGAAGTTTGTTCCCGAGGAGATGGAGGACAGAGGACCAGGGATCATGAGTTGGAGCTTGTAAGGCTGCAGAATAAAAGGTTTGAAATGGAGCAAAAGCAACAAGAAAAAGAAAAGGAGAAGGCCCTTGCTCTGGAAGAGAGGAACCTTGCCTTGGAAGAATAGAAAGTGCTTTTAGTCCATGAATTAAGTTTGAAGGAGCTGGACATCAAGGCCAAGCAGGCAGTGTCCAGTTCAAATGGTGGCAGCGTGCAGCCAGCACAGTCTGGGTGGAAGGTGCACATTCATAAGGATGTGGTAAAAGATTACAGGGGGGGTGTAACATATATGCTTGGTTTTTTTCATTTGCGGCAGCACTCCACATGAATCAGGCCCCTAACACAGTGGGTGGGTCTGTGAGGTAGAGGGGAGGCTCACCTTGACAGCTCTAGGCTGTATGTGTACTGCACAGGTCTCACCTACCCTGTTATGAAGGATGCCTTGCTCACCAGGTATGGTCTCACCCAGGAGCAATATAAGAAGTTTAGGTCTTTTAAGAAAACTGATTCTCATGCTTGGTTGGAATGTGTTGATCATTTTTGCAGAGCCCTAGATGGTTGGATAAAGGGCAGCAAGATAATATATTAGCAGGGGCTGTATGATTTGATTGCATTGGAGCGCTTGTATGATCTTTGTTTTCCAGAGCTGTGGCAGCATCTGATTGACAGCAAGCTGACTAACCCCAGAAATCTTGCTCAGGAGGCGGACCGCTGGATTAGTACCAGAGTCTACAAGGGGTATGTGGGAGACTCTGCCACGGGTAGGGGAGTGGGGGGTCAAGGGTAAAAGGAGGGAGTTCTCTAAAGGGCCCCAATCTAGTTCCCAGGGTAAAGATTCCCATCCACCAGATGAGATGAAGCCTTGGACCTCTACAGGGAAGCCTGCAGAGGGGACTCCTCGCAAGTGTTATGCATGTGGTCAGGAGGATCACATGAGGGGGAACCCCAAGTGTCCCAAGTGGACACCGGCACCCACTGGTGCGCAGTCACATGGGTTATTCAGTGTAGCGCTTGAGGAGGAGTTGGTTCCAGGAGAAAGGTGGGAGGCAGCTTAGATGACCCTTGTCTCACAAGGGGACAGTGTGGTGGTCCAGAGAACCCTCCTGCCTGAGAACACTAAGAAGTAAAGGCAGTGTGTGACCATCAATGCAGAGAGTGTGGAGGCTCTGAGAAACACAGGAACCAGTGGGACTATAGTAAGGTGTCACCTGGTGCCTGAAGACCAGCTGGGCCCCAATGTGTTTCACCAGGTAAATGCTGTGGACAACTCTGAGCACCAGTACAAGGTGGCACAGGTTCCCTTTGAATGGGGGGGGTCTTAGGTCCCTTGAGGGTGGCTGTGAGATCACCAATGCCTGTTGACTGTCTGATAGGGAATGACCTTTGGGATTCGCCTTGGTGTGAGGTGGATTGCTGGGCACATTTGGAGATGTGGGTCTGGCTGAGTGGGCGTGTGTGACCACTCAGTCAATGGCAGCCAGTAGGGGTGATCAAGAGGACCTGGAGCCTGAAAGAGTGGCCCAGGTGCCTGCCAGAAAAAGGAGGTGCAGGTAGCATGGGAAACCAGCCGAGAAGTTCCCACAGTCCGGGAGGAGGCTGACCCTGAGGGGGATGCCCCAGAACCTGCCATGTCTTCTCTTTGCTTACAGAAAGGTACTGCAGAAGGCATTGGGGTTCAGCCCCTTTGAACTGCTGTATGGGCACCCTGTGGGAGAACCTCTTAGTCTTGTGAAAGAAGGCTGGGAGAAAGCTCCCAGTAAGCCCCCCCAGGATGTACTTAGCTACATGCTGGTCTTCAGAGACCATCTGTGCGCTTCAGGAAGCTGGTATGACCAGAATGCCACTCTGGTTTAGTTTCAGCCTCGCCAGAAAGTGTGAGTCAAGGCCTCAGTGCAGCCATGTGCTCTCCAGAGCAAATGGACTGGGCCTTTTGAGGTGGTGGAGCGCAAGAGTGATGTCACCGATCTGGTGAACTTGCAGACTCACAGGAACCCTTTGAGGGTCCTACATGTGAACCGCCTCAAACCTCACTTTGAGAGGTCTGAAGTGAATATTCTCTTGGCAACAGATGATGGGATGGAAGAGAAGAGTGAACCTCTTTCTAACCTCCTGTCTGCCAAAGAGCAAGATGGGTCAGGGGAGGGTGTGAACCTCCCTTCTGTACTGACCCTAGAACAGCAGAGTGACTGCCGCCAGTTGCTGTGGCAGTTTGTCACTCTGTTTTCCCTGATCCCAGGGGTCACCCATTGGTGTACCAATGACATGGACACTGGGGATAGTACACCTGTGAAGCATAACATTTACAGGTTGACTGACAGGTTCAAAGCCAGCATCAAGGAAGAAGTTTCCAAGATGCTGGCGTTAGGGGTGATAGAGCCCTCCAACAGTCCTTGGGCCAGCCCAGTGGTCTTTGTCCCAAAGGCTGCTGCACCCGGTGTCACACCTGAAGTCCTGTTCTGTGTGGACTACTGTGGGCTCAACGCCGTCACTAAGACCGATGCGCACCCCATCCCCAGAGCTGATGAGCTCATATATCGGCTGAGAGATGCTAAGTTCCTCCGTACTTTTTATTTAATGTCTGGGTACTGGCAGATTGCATTAAACAATGGGGCCAAAGAGAGATCTGGATTCTCAACACCAGAGGGACACTACCAGTTCCGGGTTATGCCCTTTCGGTGGAAGAATGCCCCTGCCACCTTTCAGCGGTTGGTCAACCAGGTGTTGGCTGGGCAGAAGGATGTCGGTGTCACCTACCTAGATGACATTGCAGTGTTCAGTTCCAGCTGGGAAGGTCACTTACACCACCTCTGGGAAGTGTTGAAGGCTCTGTAGAAGGCGGGCTTCACTATCAAGGCCAGTAAGTGCCAAATAGGGCAGGGGTCTGTGGTGTACTTAGGGCACCAGGTAGCAAGCAGTCAGGTAATGCCCCTACAACCTAAGATTGACACCATTCTGGCTTGGGAACCCCCCAAGACACAGCCTGAGGTGAGAGCCTTTCTAGGTCTCATAAGTTATTACAGGAGATTTATCAGAGGCTATGGCACCATTGTTGCTCCCTTGACTGAGTTGACTTTCAGGACGCAGCCAAGGAAAGTAATCTGGACTGATACCTGTCAGACCACTTTTAATGCCCATGAAGGCAGCCATGTGCAAGGCGCCTGTGCTCAAGGCACCCGACTTCTCCCAAGAATTTGTTGTGCAGACAGATGCTTCAGAGCATGGTTTTGGGGCGGTACTCTCACAGCTGAATGAAAAGGGCCTAGACCAACCTGTAACCTTCATTAGCAGGAGGTTACTTCCCTGGGAATAGAGGTGGAGCGGAATTGAGTGAGAAGCTTTTGTTGTGGTCTGGGCACTGAAGAAGCTAAGACCCTAATTGTTTGGGACTCACTTCCGGATTCAGACAGACCACAGGCACCTCAGATGGTTGATGCAGATGAGAGGTGAGAACCCAAAACTGTTGAGGTGGTCCATCTTCCCACAGGAAATTGATTTTACAGTGGAACACCGCCCTGGTACAGAACACGCAAATATTGATGGTATGTCCAGATTATTCCACCTTAGTGATGAGAACTTGCAGGAGGGTGGATAGTTCTCCCTACTTTTAGCTGGAGGGGGCACGTGTTAGACCTGACATCCTTAGCATGGTTTCCCCTGTCTTTTTGCCTCTACCTCCTGTATTTTTGACTGTGTATAAACTTTGTTTTTGCTGGTTTTTGTACACTGGGCACTGTGCCACTGCTGATCAGTGCTAAAGTGCAAATGCTCACTGTGTAAATTGTGTTTCTGATTGGTTATCCATGATTGGCATATTTGTAGTAAGTCCCTAGTAAAGTGCCTCGTGTGTTCCCAGGGCCTGTAAATCGAATGCTACTAGTGAGCCTGCAGCACTGGTTGTGCCACCACATGAGTAGCCCTGTGAACCTGTCTCAGGCCTGCTGTTGCAGTGTCTGTGAGTGCAGTTTTAAACTGCCATGTCGACCTGAAAAGTGCACCCACTTGCCAGGCCCTAACGTTCCCTTTTTTCTACATGTAAGGCACCCGTAAGGTAGTCCCAATGTACCCCCATGGGCAGGGTGCAGTGTATGTGAAAGGTAGGAAATGTGCTGGTGTGTTTTACATGTCCTGATGCTGAAATACTGACAACTTCGTTTTTCACCATTGCAAGGCCTGTCTGTCTCATAGGTTATCATTGTTGCTGCCTTGTAACATTTTACACGTTTAACTCTCAATTGGGAAGAGATAGAGATTTGGAGTTTGGGCTCCCCGAACTCAGAATTTAAAAATACATCTTTTAGTGAAGTTGTTTTTTTTAAATTGTGTGTTTGAAAATGCCACTTTTAGAAAGTGGGCATTTTTTTGTTTAACCATCCTGTGCCTCTGCCTGATGTCTCCACCTCATGGAGTGTCTGGAGCCAAGGCAGAGCAAGGCAGGAACTAGTGAACAACAAAGACTTTCCTTTGAAGTATGCCTACTTCAAAGGCCAAAAGGGTATAAGTATTGGGCCTAAAACCCCAGACTTTTAGAACACTTCTAGATCAAGAGGACCATGCCAAGAAGAAGAGCTGGAGAGCTGTCAGCAGGAGTACTGGCTTTTTTCTGTGTGTTGCTTTGCTGGGTTGGCCTGCAGTTTCTGCTTCTGTCTGTGGGCAGTGGAAAGGACTGGACTTTTACTTTGCTGTATCCTGCTTAAGAAGATTTTCCAAGGATTGAAGTAGAGCTTGCCTCCTGTTAAGAAATCTCAGGGACACAAAGACTTCACCTGCAGCATCCTTAAACTTCACTTCTGGGAGTTCTGACCTGCCTTGTGGTGCCAATTCCAGTTCTGGGCCTTTGGAGGTTGTTCCTGCTTCAAAATGCATCAAGAAACCATCAAAATCAACACATCGCCCTTCCAGCACCTGTTTTTCTGACACAGCACCGCCATGGGGAAAGAATTTCCTTGCACTGCCTCCGTGTGGCTGAAGAAATCGATGCAGTGCCTGCTCGCGGCCGTAGAGACCGCCGCATCCTGAGTTCAGCGCACCTGTTTCCAAAGTCCGATACCACTGCACTTACTCTGATGCAGGCCCTGCTGTGCGGCTGAAAGAATCGACGCATTGTGGGACCGCAGCTGAAAGAATCAATGCAGTGCCTTTTGACCGCTGCCACATCGACAGCCAGCGCGTCCAGATTTCCACGCATCGCACCTGTGTGGCTAGTTTTCTAAAGCAGGACCCACAGACCAGAACTGTCTTGGATTTTGATGCCTCGCTTCCCCCTACAGTCCGGATTCAATGCAACACTTCTCCTGCGTGCAGCAGAACTGACGCTTCGCCTCCCTACGGACTCAGGAACCGATGCATCACTTTGTTTTTTGATGCTTCCCTCCTCTGTATCTATTTTGCCTTGTGAATTTTGACTCATGTGAAGGTACTTTGTGTGACATCACCGCATCCATAGTTTCCTATGGACAGAATTGCTAAAACCATTTAAAAGTCATATTTTGAGTTGTTTATTTTGGATTTGTTGTCATTTTGGTCTTGTTTGGTTTAGATAAAGATACTTCATTTTTCAAAACTGGTGTAGTGTCCATTTGTAGTGTTTTTACTGTGTTACTGTGTATGTTATGTGCAAATACTTTACACATTGCCTCTAAGATAAGCCTGACTGCTCGTGCAAAGCTACCAAGGGGGTGAGCAGGGGTTTTCTGGGTGTGTAATTCCCTTATCCTAACTAGAAGGAAGGGTCCCTCCTTGGACAGGGTGTATATCACTGCCAACAAGAGATCCCCATTTCTAACAGTCACCATTTATGACTCCTGTTCTTAATGGCAATCTTACGAGGGGCTTGGCAGTCCAAACAGGTTGCCAATTCAACTTCTGTTTTTGGGTATGAAAAAGAGTGAAGAGGAGACTAGTGACTTACTGTGCATGATGACGCCCGAAGCCCAACCCAATTTTCCTCAATTTAGTTTTATAGGTGCTTATCTTTTCTCTATCAAGGTGTTAATTGTACTGCAAGGTAACATGGATCTAGGCTGATTATTGTTCCTGTGATCACAATCTCTACGATGTGGTATAGTGCCTGATTTAACTTTGACATTACAGAAATCAGGAATTGAACAGGCAAAGCGTCTACTGAATTGATCATGGAAGCAGGCTCTGTGGCATAAAGGAGTGATTTTTGCTCTATGGAATGAAGACAAGTGCCTTGGTAGAACTTTGACTTAAGCATCACAATGCTATTCATCCAATCACTTCTGTATTGTGAAGATGTAGCCATTGTTTCCCCAGAATTATCAAAAGTCAGAGCTTATCTGTAAGATTGAAGATCAGAGTCTTGCTAAGTTCAGCCAGAATGGTTACGGCTACTGTAGGTTTGGAAAGTAATGGCTCTGCTGGAACGGGAATCAATTTAAATAAAATGGTTTATCATCTCTATCTTACTCAAGCAGGGTTGATCCACGCCCGGTGGGGTGTTCCTGCTTTTCTCTCTGCGACAGACCTTAGCCGTCGTGTATGAGAAGCTCAGGAGCTATGATTCATATAAATGAAAATCACAATGGCTATTATAAGTTCAGTCAATAATAAGAGTTAAGTATAAGTTTTATGGGATTTTTTTCAGTAAGAGTTTAGTAATTACTCTTTATTCAGTTAGTTCAATTATATCACTCAGTTAACAGAATTGGTAGTAAAAAAATGTGGTTAGAACAAATCATAATTAAGGCTCCCTGTTTTCCGTTTTTACTGATTTTTTCAGATAAATACAGACAGAAAACATTCATTTTCTTGTCTCTATTTATTTTTAAATGTGGATAAAAACGGAAATTGAGTTGCTTTTTGAGTAATTCTAAATACTGTCTGCCATGACTGCCAGGCCAATAGATGTGTGGATTGATAGATAAGGGGGATAAAAAGAAAGGAATTTTAGTAAAGAGGCTTTAACAGCAGTAGATATGGACATGGTTGATACTGAAATTTGCATATTTTCATATAAGTGCACTGATTTATCTTCTGCGGGTGTTCACAGCACTAAAACCTGGCAGACATTCAAGTATGAGTGCATATTTATTGGTTAAATAAATGTGGAAATATACTAATTTCAGCTTAATTTTTCCACAACCCCCAAAATAAATATGGATAATACAGATGAAATTAGCAAAAAATAAATAGGGATAAATACAGACGGAAAAGGCAAAAAAATAAATACCATAAAACCGGGAGCCCTAATCATAATCAACAATACATTAAGCATGTTCCATAAAGGAAAGAATTCCTATTCTAAGAATGGGGCAAAAAGGGTGTTAGCAGGAATCCTTAAGAGTTCAAATTCGAGAGGAAAGAGTGAGATAGAGCATGAAGCTCAAATTCAATAAATCAATATCAGCAGAACCTCCCATTAAGAGAGGTTCATGAAATTCAGTAGAGTATAAGACAAAATAATCATGCAGTAGTAGTAGCAAACTGCAATGAGTCACAGGTTCAGAAAAGGATTGCAAATCAGCATTCAGTCTTCAGCATTAGGCCGTTAGCATTCAGCTTCAGAGTGGAATGGGTAATAGCTTAAGGGAAAATGTTGCAGTCCAAGTTGAATCTTGTTCTCCTCTCATCCAATCAGCTTTCGGTATTCTTTTGAGAACAGACTCTCCTCTTCCTTTCCCACGATTCACACAATAAGCTACAAAAAGTTATTGTGAAGTGTGAAATAATATTAAAATAGTGTCTACATATGAGGCCTTTCGATTCCAGATGTGCTTTCCCATGAACACGACTACATTCCTAACCCTCTAATAAAGCAAATTGTATATTAGCTAACAATGGACTATGTGAAATGGAACGTCAGCTGCAACGAAATATTATTCAGCACACATCTTTTGAAATATGTTAGAAGGGTCAACATTTCATATTCATGCATGGTATTCTTGTGTGAACCATTTTATTCAATGATAAAGTGTTTCCAGCAAACATTTTCAAAACGTTATTATTAATCAGAAACATTCTGCAGTATTATGTGAAGTTCTAATTAAAGGCATGTTAGGGTAAAGTCAATTTTTAAAAAACATTTATGCAAGTATTAGCACATTTGGTTAAGCCACTAGTAAAGCAAACCTGCTTTACACATTTTGATGCCTAGTAATAGTAGAGCTAAATACTGCATGTTGCATGTTTTGAATGTCATGTCAGTTCAATATAAATTGTACATTAGCATATCACAGGTGACTTTAACTATTTTATTTTTGTTTTTTAATAAAACTCTCTTTCAGGTCCTGATATCAGCTCTCAACTGTTGGTTCTTTGTGCTTATTCTAGAAAAGTGTTTTAGCAGGTGCTTGTTCTAGAGCAGTCCTTTTTGCAGGTGGGCATCTCAGTTGATTCAACATAAAGGATATCCATAAGATTTCCTGTGGCCCCAGAACCAACGAAGATTTTTGTTTAGCTTTCGCCTGATACAAAATTCAAATAGGTAGGTATCAACAGATGCTAATGGTATAAAATTTCAGTCTGTGCCAGGTTGTGCAAGACCATATCCGGAAAACCCTATAGCAGGGCCTCTTTCATTTTAGAGTCACATCTTTCCCTGATTTTGATTGAGCAGGCACTGATGTCTTGAGTCATATTCTTGGTTTAATAGGAATTTCCTTTACAAAATGATCCTCTGTACCAGATTCTCTGTTCTTTTCTTATCGTTCCCTTCTTTAATAAGTGTGGCACAAGCCCTCCATCTATTAAGGTTCAGAACCAGCCAATGCTCCCAGGCGATTTTCATTGCACCCCTTTCCATTTCTCTTTATTAGTCAGTCAAGTTGTGGTCCAGCTTGATTACCAGATCAAGTTGTTGACTCAGTATTCCAGTTCAACCACTACTGCACCAAGATGTGCTTTAAATCATCCTTCAATGCTCTATAAAACAGCAACACGGAAAATGAAATGACATTGAGAAAGATAAACTTATTCACATCCCTGGAGAAAGGATCCCGTGGGACAAGAGGTACAGTTGTGAGAGTCACAACTTGAACCATTGGGGTTTGTGCTGTGGGTACCATTGCGCTTGTGAAATAGTCAGTGAGATATTGAGTGGGAATGGTTGCAGCTGTCAGGAACGAAGGTCAGGCTGGGTTAAGTCTCACTGATCATATGGGAATGGATTGAGTTTCACCCGCAAGTTATCCAACCGTTTCATCACCCTAACCCAAAGCATTTATGTGCTACATTTTAGAGTACCACTGAGCTCTATGATTACTGTCTTCCTGTAGATCAGACTTACTGGTATTAGCATGCATTCTAAACTCAATCAGCATGAGGGACCAGACAGAAAGATACAATATAGTTTAACTACTCCATATGGAACTCCCAATCAATGTTTTCAGTGGTGCAGCTGGTGCCTCAGAGTGCCAGGATGACATGGAAGTTCAACATTACAAGAGTAATAATATTTAATGAGACTATTTAGGTATTTATTTCTTCCATATTCTACATGGGCTTGATCCAGAAAGCTAAACTTACACTTTTGTGTAAACTTACAATTGTTTGCTATTCGCAAAGGTATTTTATGAGTCGTATCTTTACTACTGCAGGGTCTCCTCACATAAAAAGATAGGAGTTCTATCTTTTTTTGTGTGGATACTTTGCAGTTGTAAAGATACTACTTGTAAAATACCTTTCTGAATAGCAAACAATCGTAAACGTGCACAAAAGCGTACATTTACCTTTTTGAAACAGGACCACAGTGTTCAATATCACCAAATTCTATAGAACATTGTTTAGGAACTTCTACTGTTCAAAAATGCTTGCATTTGTCTGTCTGCACAGTGATGGTCTTTTGCAACTTAATCTTATGCCACTCTTGAAAGAAGCCAGGAGAAGCCAGATAGATGTGTGTTAAACGTTCCATGGCACAAAGATGTAAAAATAAAATCAAGTTGCACTCTTATGTCTAACATTTATACATATTTCAAAATGTTTAAGTGGAATTGTAAGTACAAAGCACAACCGTATTGTTGAGAAAGGGCATGGAAACAGGTATTTTTGGAGGCTAGAAAGGGCCTTATTATGAGTTCAGCGGTCTTGGGCTGTCCAACTGTCGTGACCTTGGCGTTCCAACCGCTGTAGTATGAGTGCCGCAGTCGGACCGCAACTAGCCCGATACAAGACCGCCTCCACCGATAGGATCCTGGATCCCACGACGGTGACAGTGTGAAAAGCGGTAAGGAATGGATGCAGTGGCGATCACAACACAACCGTGCTTATTACGAGTTGCCTTTCTGACATCCTTTTCATTGTGGGGATCCCTCCATGAAAAGGCTGGCGGAAAGGCAAGGAGGGGGCCCCACGCAGGGCGCCCGGGCATTGTAGCCCATTGGAAAGTGTGACTGGGGTCACATGTTGTACTCCCCTATGCCTGCACTTTCATGCGAGCATTGTGTACCATGCACGACATGGTGCATGGCAATAGTGCGCACAGGACAGTGCAGGTGCTGCAGTAGGGAGGCATTGGCTTCAGCCTCACTCAGTGAGCCGAAGCATTCTACCTCCATTAGACTGCCGCCTGCACAACGCCAGCCCCATGGTCAATTCATAATACCGCCAGCCCTTCAGTTTTCTAGAGACATCGGCCGTGTCGGTCGGTCGGACCGCCAAACTCGTAATCAGGCCCTAAGTCTGCATTAAATTGTGTAGTGTACTCAAGGTTAAACGACTTTGGTAGAGCTGTGGTCATTTTCAAATATTTAATGTTTTCGGTTAAAACTACCAGTATTGGAAACTCAGCGACAATTTTGTTACAACATATTGAGGTTAAATGTGTTATTGCCATTCATCATCAATTATCTCCACCTCTAGATATTTTGATTTTTAAAACATTTTGATTTTGTCCCATTCAAATTATTTTCGGTGTGTATCATGGTAAAAGCCAAGCCTTGCCTTGTTATGCTATATATAATATGCTAAGTTTTGCTTTGTTAGATAGACTTTTAGATGTGGTAATCATGTTTCTCCTTGTGAGGGGAATAATGAGGTTTGCACAACAGAACATGTTATTGATAAAATGTGTATTTCACACACACACACCACAAGTAAAGGTCTCTGCACATGATATTATGTGATTTAAGCAGCCTGGTTTGCCATGAGTAGTGTGTCAGGTGCTTAAAAATTCAATACACTCTTAAAGGTTTTACACAAAAAATGTAAACTGTTATTATAATACTTACTTAGGAAAAATTAAATATAACCTCCTCTACATAAATGTTACAGAACTAAAATATATATATTTTATAAATAAATGATAGATCTTGTAAGCTTGTAAGAAGTTACCACGCATAAAGCTACATAAAATAATTGATATATATTCATCACAAGCTGGAAGTGCTCTCAGGGAAAGTAAGAGACTATAGGGGTTATCCTTCCTTCGCAAGGAAGGTATCTTCCACTGTTCTTTAAAAGATCCTGGCATTCAAATATAGCAATCCTACCTAGTGAGCAGGCCATTAAGGGCTTTGCTTGGTTAGGCAAATATGATGAGGGGGCTCATCACAGCAATGACTTTGGCCACATGCAGGAGTGTGACATAGCATAGGGTACGGAATCCTACTCATCTTACAACAACCAACATTGCCAACAGGGAGAGCAGCCGAAACCCTCAAGCCCTGCACTTAAAGTTTCTGTGTAGATTCAGTTTTGTGGCTAATTCGTTGACCTGGGAGAGCGGAGACCTGTGCCCCAGTACTTGGTTCAGCATTTGAACGAATCACGTGATGAGATGTGTGTCCGAATTCACTTACTGTCTGGGAGGCACGGGCAGTGCAAAACATTTGACAGGGCCTGCATTCCACTTTGTCTGCTCCTGCTGGCACTAGTGGGGGACCAGCTCATGGTGGCTGGGTTGATAGGAGCAAATGCATCCCAAAGGTGCGTGTCCAGGGGTTTGCCTCAGGTGACCTCTGGGCCACCAAAGTAGCAAAACCCAGAGAAAACATAGGTCTGGCAATGTCAGCTGGTTGTTGGCCTTTCCCAGTAACTTAGTTCTCACATCTGATTCTCATACCTTACTTTTACTGTATTCATCCTTGGGGACGTTCTTTGGCTAGGTTAGGTTTAGGCTAATTCACTTCCACTGGCTCTGTTTCGTTGGTTCTCCTCTACAGGCGAAGACTCCACTTTTGGGACACAGCACAAATTACTGGTCGTTCTGCACCTCAACCATGCTTTCTTCTCAGAGTAATTTTTTTCCCTCTTCCACTGTCACAGCCTTCAGGGTCCTTATGAGAGTAACCTAGCTTGGTGCCTGCCCCATTCTTGAAATGACCTCCACTCTAGTCACCTACGCCATGTCAAGAAGCACATTTCCATCATTACCAGCAAAAGCTGCTTGTTACCCATTTTTTTCTTTTGATCTGAAGTTTAGGCAGTGGTTATTTGTGTTAGAGTGTTGAGATTCATATCCATGAATGCAGATATATTATTTTGTAACTAGTTCTGACAGTTTGTCTGGTACAACACCAGCTTTCTGTGTGAAACAGTTGGCTGCTTCTTGTAGCTAGAGCCGAGCAATACATAGTTCTGAGTGTTATTAAGAACAAACATGAGCGACTAGTGATTAGCATGAGGAGAACTATGAATGAGTCTGCTATTATCATGAACAGTGTCCTCAGTTCCTTTAGTGTCAATAAAACAAACGTTGAGGTGACAAATTGTGATACTAACTGCATTAGATCTCTGTTGGAAAATGGATTATTAGTAGTGGTAATTATGCATCTGCCACTGGCAATAATACCACTGGCACAATAAAGGGCGCAGAATAGGTCTCATAAAATTATTCGCATGCTCAGACCTTGGTAGCTTGGCTGCGAGCAGGCAGGCTTAACTTCAAAGACAGGTACGTAAAGCATTTAAACACACAAATTCAGTAAATAATGAAAACACAACACACAATAAAATCCAACACCAATTTATAAAAATAGGAAATAATTTTATCTTTAAAATGACACCAAAATAAAAAATCCAATATAGGGAAACGGAGATATACATTTTTAAAGATTTAGCACTATATAGCACATAGAAACCTATAGAGCCTATTGGGACATCTGGTCATGCTAGACCGGGACAAAGTCAAAGTTTTAGGCCGATTGTGATGAAGCTCTGTGCTGCAACCTCTCGCGGTAGGTCTTGGTCAAAGTTTTTACCTTCTGATTTAGAAACTTTTCTGGAGCTTTTCTTACCAGGGTCCCCCGAAGCTCTCAGCCAGTCTGGATTCGGTGAGGGTTCGCAGGATTGCTTTGCGACGAGCTCCCGGTCAAACCTATGGAAGTCAGACCTCTGGAGATTTCCGGCGGTTGAAGGTGGGCGGCATGACTCTATCTGTTGGTCCTGGTCACCTTTTCTACGTTCGGACTTGGAAACTTTCACAGAGTTTTTTCTCCTGGGGTCCCTCGATGCTCTTCACGAGGCCGGATTCTGTGAGGGTTCACCAGCTTAGGTTTCCACCAACTCCCAGTCAAACTTTGGAAGTCGGACCTCCGGAGCTTTTCAGCGGGTGGAACCTGGACGACTGGCCGGCTCGCGGCTGAGGGTGGTTGTCTTGGCTGGCCAGGTTGAGCCGGCCCACTTGTGGAGCTATTTTCCAAAGTTGCTCCAAAGTTCTTCAAACTTCTAGAACTTCTTCCTGAAGTTCCTTTCAGGGTCCCAAAGTGTCCAAAACTTACTCCAAGGGTCTGGAAGCTCCTAGATGGTCCTTGAAAGTTTGAGGCTTCAATTCCCTCAATCCAGTTGGACTAAACTCTTGCAAATCGACTGGTAGTACTCCAGGCTGGGGATTCTTGGTGGTGATGGTACAGGTGAGCTCTGTTAACCTGTAGCTTGCAGGGAGTCCACTCTTTAGTCCTTTTGAAGCAGGTTTGATCTACCGGGCTGTAGTTCCAGATCGTTCAGCAGGCACATTCAGTCAGAGTGCAGGGCCTGGTTGGTGCAAATCAAACTTCTCACATGGACCCTTCCTCTTCCTTTATTTTCAAGTAGCAGACTTGAGAGGCACTGCCCCTCTATGATATTTATTCAGTGTTCTCTGGGCTCCCACAGGAGGGCACTCCTGTCCAATGAGGTGCAGGACAACACCCCAGAGCATGACCATTTCCTCCAAAGTGTGGCGCAATGGTCTCCCAGAAAGCACCATGTCTCCAAAATTCAATATGCTGAAGTCTCAGCAGAGAGGCAAGAGCTGGCTAAACCAACCTCCAGGTTAGCTCATCTCCATAGACACCCTTCCCCGTGCATCTGCACATTCCTTCCTTAAGCCTGCCATCTGGGGGGGGGGTCAAAGAGTAGGGGTGTAAATTAAACTGGCTTTTCCTGCTTGTCTCCTACTTCTCTTGAAGATCAATGTTTATGACCCCTCCCCCTTGCTCTGGCATTCCTTTGCAGCAGAACACTCTCCTCCCAGAATGAATCTTTCACCCCAGGGACTACCTACAACCTCATCAAAGCAGCCTGGCTAATCCACTTACCTCTGACCAATCAGGGCAGATCACTGGAAGGCTGAATTTTGGCCTACAGAAAAGGAAGACTTCTAACTTTTTGTCTGTACATTTTAGGATAAATTTACCAATAGCATATTGTTGGATATATCAATACCATTCTAGTAAGTCCTTGAATGATATTTTTTGTGGTTTCCTGGCCGGAGTTATTACTTAATAACTTCTTGTGGCTGGGGATCTGCAAAAGGGAAAATGAACTGGGCAATTTCTCCAACACAGGGGCTTATAAAACATCTTTTATAAGGACCCTGCCTGTATCTACAGGACCCCCCACCCCTGGAACACCTAGGGGAGACTTTGGGCGTTGTGAATATGTAAAAATATCGTAGATCCTCACTCCACAGTGCTCATAGCACAAACGTTGATTTTGAGAAGCACTTTACTACAATGTGGGCAGTGAAATGTGCAATTTCACTCAACCAAAGGCATATCAAGCCTATTTTATAAGGGTCCTCCTTACAAGTACCTGAGCCCCCATCACTGGGACACATAGTGGAGACCCTGGGGGTACCTAATATGCCACAATATTGTAGTTTATTAATGTTTAAGTGCCCCAAACACCAAAGTCGAGTTTGGGCACAATTTACATGTTAAAAGCAGTCCTGCAACACAGGGCTGCTTTTAAAGTGATCTCAGGCCTCAGCAATGCACACATGCAAGTGCAGAAAGGGCTGCTGGCCTATGACCTGCCATGCCCTAATATATACTAGGGACTTAAAGGTAGTTTTGACTAGGGTCTTATAGGGGAGGTCATGCCAATCATAGGGGTACCCTAACACATAGTGTACCCTAGTGTACGTAGGTATTTTCACTGTTTTCTAAGTGTGTTTTCAGCATCGCACTGGGCCTGGTTAAGGATAGCCGAGGGACAGTCAGAGTCAGTTGCCACCAGTACCAGTCAGCAACAAAATGGGGGTGCCCAGGGCACAGGAGGATGTGGCAACAATCTCTAAGTGATCTCTAAGTGATTTTGGGTATTTTGAAACACTGTAGAGATCAGAAGGAGTTTGACTGAGAGCAGAGCGTCAAAACAAATCTGGTATTTAAGCTTGCAGCTCTCAGAGAATAAATCAGGGTGTCGTCATAAGCAAGCCCTGTGTGAGCCTGGGTGTTTCCCTGACTGAATTTTGAACTTATTTGAGTACAATAAAAAGTGTGAATATAAGATTTCTACTTGCTTTACAGCAATAATGCCTTTTGTGTACTATGGCAAATTGGGATGTTTTGAATCCGTTCATAAGGCCGATGTGATGGGCTTTATTACGTAAACATTGCACTGGTGACCAAATAGACAGGGCAAACAGATATCAAACTATTACTGCTGTGTATACAAAATAGGAAATGGTACAATAATTATTTTTCATTCACTAAAATCAAAAGATGCAACTAAGTTTGATGAAAACAAAATTGCTCCATTTAATATTATATGACTATTTAAAATAGCGCAATATTATTTTTATTGTATTGTTTAAAAAGTAAATCAAGCCTAGTAGTTATTTGTTACTTTATAATCCTGTGGCAACAATGCACAGTCTCAAGGTGCAGCTTTCAAATAGGCACATTCAAGACCTCACAACTAGGAACCTGAAGTGACTTTTTAATTGCTGTTGGGGGTTTATTAGCACCACAAAACCATTCCAATGAAAAATGTCCTCATTATAAATCACAGACTACTAAACCATATGTATTGGACTTAACACTATATTTAAAATGTTTCTTATTAATGCACAGGATGTCTGTGAAGCCAGTTCAGGTAGAGCTTTATTCAAAACACTCCAGTCAGCTCCTCTGCCCAGCCCAACTGAACTCTCTGGAATGCTGTAATATAACATTCCAAGGTTGCTGGGCATTGAACAATGAGCACTAGTCAGATGACATCATTGACATCATGTCACAGGACATCACACTTCTCCCCATTCGCGTAGCTAGGCACTCTGCCGCCCGTGGCGGTCCCTGCCTTCCTGCCTTTTGCTGCCGCGCTGAGGGGGGGGGGGGTGCTGGCGATGATTTTTGCGGCGGCCGCCGCCCCAGAAACTCGTGCCGCCCGGGGCGCACCGCCCCCTCCGCCCCCCCCTTGCTACGCCAGTGCTTCTCCCTACATAATAACACAACAAAAGATTACATAATTTAATTAATACATTCTATACGCTTTACACATTACAGTAATACCAATTATTGTTAGCTTCACCAGAGTACATAGATTAGAAAACCATAAACTTAAGTAAGCAAAATATAATAAAAAAACATAATTATACATAAGTAACAATAGTCATACTAACATTATAAACCAAGATATTCACTGACAAAAATCTTTGAGATAAGCAGGAGCTTTGCGAATTCTACAACTCCCCCTGCCCCCACCAAAATTATTTTGCCCAGCCTTAAAGAAATCCCTTTCCTGCCACTGATCTATGTTACATGACAAGCCAGTCTCTTCTTCAGCTCCTATGTTTTCTAGAGCATCTTTCACTTTCACTACCTAGTTCAGATTCCATACTCTCCCATCAAAAAGCTTAACCACTTTGTGTACCTTTGTGAATTTGGACCATTGAGTGCATTCAACCGGAGCTCTAATTTTCACACTGTCTCCAATTTTTATCATGTTGTCTTTTATTCTCTTGGTTCTGTCAAAATATTCCTTACTTTTCTTCTGCACACAGAGTTCTTTCTCACGCCACTCTCCCAAACCATTTAATGGAATTCCTTTACCACACTTCATCCAGCTAGGACTCAGTAATGTACATAGAGAACGACCTTTAAACAGTTCGAAAGGCGACTTCCCCATGGAGGAATGAGGAGATATGCGATAAGCTGTTATTGTTCTTGTAAAGCTTTTCACCAATCTATATTATTAACCTTACCTAATTGAATGTTTAATGCCACAATTTTTCAAGTAGTCTTCAAATTCTGCCAAACAAACTGCTAACCGTTGTCCGACAAGAGAGATTTGGTAAAGCTCTCTCTTTTGAAGACTTCCTTAAGAAGTTTTATGATACAAAATGGCAATATGTCCAACACGCAACTAACCTCGACCCACTTAGAGTATAACTCAAGAAGAACAATTAAATAAGGTGTAGTGTGCTCTCCCTTCAGCAGACCTACTGTGTCTATGGCCATTTCATCCCAAGGATGACCAAGTAGTTTCTTGCACACATACTGTACATGCCTTGTGACCAAAATCTTGTCACTTGTCACTTTACATTGAACACAATTCCTAACACATCTTTCAACTTCAATGGCAATTCCCGGCCACCAATAGCTGAACCTTAGTATTTGATTTGTTTTAATCATGCCAAGATGACCCTCATGAGCTAATGATGTCAGTCTGTTCCTGAGGTTCTCTGGTGGAATAACTCTAGTATCACACAAAAGAATGTCATCTTCCACTGCCAACTTGTCCTTAATCATGGAACAGGGTCTGGACAGTGAATTGATTTTTCCACATTTTATTGCCTCAGTGACTTCACATAAAACACCATATTTTCTAAACTCAGCTTTCCATTCACTATCTGAAACAGCACCAGCAGTTACCTCACATACATTCACTGTTTCCTCAAACATATTGTAATCAGTCTCCTCATTATTGATGTTTACTAAATGTAAAAGACAGTCAGCTGAGTAATTTTTGACTCCAGGGATACAGTTAATGGTGCAAGAAAACTCTTGACCTCTGACCTCCTGGTCAGGGAAACTGTTCTCCCCTCACGCAGCTCTGTCATTGCGCCGCTGCCCCTAGCACCTCTCTGGTTCCAGGTAGGTGTTCGAGGCCCTCCTCCACCCACAGGCTCCTGCCTGTGCCTCATCCCTGGTGGTCCAGTGGGAGAGCCTTGCTCTTTTGATTGGTCCGCTTGGCCAGCTGTTCTGTTGTTTTCCCTGCTTTTGTCTGTCTGTGCCCTGTTGATCTGTTGTCTTTATGAACCTTTTTGTCTTGTTGTGCCTGGTTTTGCCTGTTTTTCACTGTTGCTGCTTTTACTCCCTTTCCCGCCACTGCTGCCCCTGCTGTCCCTCCCCCCTCGTGTTCCTCCTCCCGCCTCCCAGCTGCTCTCCCTCCCCCGACCCCTACTTAATGGTGGCCGCTGCTCGACAGGATGAGCAAGACCTCTGACCTCCTGGTCAGGAAAACTGCACTCCCCTCGTGCAGCTCCATTGTTGTGCCGCTGCCCCCAACACCTCTCTGGTTCCAGGTAGGTGTTTGAGGCCCTCCTCCACCCGCAGGCTCCTGCCTGCACCTCATCCCTGGTGGTCCAGTGGGAGAGCCTTGCTCTTCTGCTGGTCCGCTTGGTCAGCTGTTCTGTTGTTTTCCCTGCTTATGTCTGTCTGTGCCTTGTTGATCTGTCTGTTCCGTGTTTGTCTGTCTGTGCCCTGTTGACCGTTTGTGCAGTTTGTGCCTCTTTGCCCCTTGTGCCTTGTCTTTTTGTGCCATTGCCCCTTGTTGTCTTTTTGTGCCTTTGCCCCTTGTGCCTGTTTTTGCCTGTTTTTCACTGTTGGCGCTTTTGCTCCCTTTCCCGCTGCTGCTGCCCCCGCAGCTCCTCCCCCCTGCGTGTTCCTGCTCCCGCCTCCCAGCTGCTGTCCCTCCCGCTGACCCCTACTTAATGGCGGCCGCTGTGCCTGCCAAAGGCAAGACCGTCTGCACCCATCTGTGTCCCGACCATGACCAGTGCCATGTACCCTGGTCCTCTGACCCCCCACCGCTACAACTCAGCAACCCTCCACAATCTCAACCCCGGAAGGAACAACAACTGCCAGCTGTTGGTGCCTTACACCACCCATGGCCAGTTCTCTTGCCGAAATTACCACCGCACCTTCACCCGCCTCTGGAACCCTACAGCTACCTCCAACCCATCAGACATCTGGTGCCCAAACCCCTGAGCTGCATCCTCCTCAACGTACGCTCCCTACACAGACACGCAGTAGAAATCTGGCACCTCCTCAACACCATCTCGCCGACGTCACCTTCTTCACAGAGACCTGGACCAATGCCAGATCCGCACCCGACATCGCAACCGCCCTCCCTGACAGGTACAAGATCCAGAGGAAAGACCACCCCAACCACCCTTGAGATGGACTCGCCATTGTACACGAAATCTCCTCCATCTCACAACCGCCAGCTCGAACGACTCCTCGCCCCCCATGGAACACCCCCACTTCCAGATCAACCCCAGAACGACTCTACGTGGAACCCTCGCCTACAAACCTCCCGGACCACGCGCACCATTCACCACTACCATCGCAGACCTCATTGCACCCCAGGCCCTCGCCTCCACAGAGTACCCACTGCTCGGAGACCTGAATTTCCACCTCGACAACCTCAGCAACCCCCAACTCCACTGCCCTCCTGGACAAGCTCGCCAGCATCAGATTGAGGCAACTTGTCACCACCCCGACCCACAAGGCAGGACACACCCTCGACCCCACCTTCGCAGGAGGAAACAACATTTGCTTCAGCCACACCACGGAACCCCGCTGGACGGACCACCACTGTGTCCCCTTCTTGAAACCGACTGCACACAAGCCTTCACCACGCCCCCAATCAGGAACTGGAGCAAGATCACCGAAGAGCACTTCAACTCCGCCCTCAACCGCACTCCTCCACCCACCACGACCGATGCCAACGCTGTAGCCAACAAACTCCACAGATGGATCATCGACTGCGCAAACACGCCCGCCCTCCTCTAGAACTCCAACAGACAACGCACCACAAAAGCCTCCTGGTTCACCACGGACCTCCGAGAATCCAAACGCACATGCCGATGACTCGAGAAAGCATGGAGGAACAGCAAAACCTCGGAAGCATGCACCGCCTACAAGACCGCCATGGCAGAACACCACCAGCTCATTAGGTCCACGAAGAGGAACTTCATCTAGGACAGAATCCTCTCCAACTCCCGCAACTCAAAGGAATTCTTCAGCATTGTTAGATTTGGGGGTCTCTAGTTGGCAGAGGTAGGTACCTTTGACCAAATAGGGACCCTTGCATCTAGTCAGGGTAAGGGGGTACACTCCTAAAATAACACCTGCTCACCCCCTTGGTAGCTTGGCACGAGCAGGCAGGCTTATCTCAGAGGCAGTGTGTAAAGCATTTGTGAACACATACAGTAATCAAGTGACAACACTACAGATGGACACCACACCAGTTGTATATTAAAAATAGGTATCTTTTATATAGATTTAACACAAGACTACAAACGACAAAAATCCACAATACTGTACTTCAAAAATGGTAGAATTAGCTCAGTTCTCTTTAGATGGTAAAAGCGACACTTTGAGTTCAATGTACCTTTGGATGCGTAACGCTATGCAACGAAGGTTTTGCAGGGAAGGTGATGCGTCGGTTCCTTACACGCAAGAACGGTGATGCGTCGGGTCCCTACTGATGCGTAGGGGATGTGTCGGTTCTTCTCGGCGTGGGGAGGTGATGCGTCGGTTTCTTACTGCGCTTCCGTGGCGATGCGACCAGCAACGCCGTAATGCGATGAAGATCCGGTGCAATGAAACAAAGATGGCGTCTTCTTCTTGATGCGACACGATGCGTGCACGCCCGACGGCCGTGCTGCGACTCAACGATTCTTCTGAGCCGCGACAGGGCCTGCGACACGCTTCCCGGTGATGCGGCGGCATCTGATGCGACGTCGATCCTATCCTCCGGCGATGCGAGACGCTTCGGCGATGCGATGCGACAGCTGCAGCGGCGACACCCTTCTTCAGCGATGCGACGACAGCGGCTGCGGCGACACGCTTCTCCGATGATGCGGCGGCGTCTGATGTGACGTCGCTCCTCTTCTCCGGCGATGCGAGGCGCTTCTGCGTTGCTAAGCGGCAGCGGCGACACCCTTCTTCAGTGATGCGACGACAGCAGCTACGGCGGCGACACGCTTCTTCGTGAGTCGCGCTTCCAGCTCCTTCGTTGCGCAGTCCCTCAGAAGGCCCAAAACGGCAGCAGGCACTTCCAAAGAACTCTTGGGGAGCTGGAGGGTGAAGTCTGTTGTCCCTGAGACTTCAGCAGGAGGCAAGCTCTCTCTCAAGCCCTTGGAGATCTTTTATAAGTTGATGAAAGTACACACAAAGTTCCTTTCTCCTTTCTTTGGCAGTCAGGCAACCACTGCAGGCCAATCCCCCAAACAGCACTCAGCATAGGGATAGTCTCCTCCTCAGTTTCTCTGGTTCCTCTCCTCAGCAAAGGTTCTTCTTGTTTCCCAAAGTGATCTAAAGTCTTGGGGTCTGGGTCCCAGTATTTATACCCACAAATCCTTTGTCCTCTGAAGGCAGAGGGTCCTGTACCTAGTCCAAACCAATTCTGGGTGCATTCTGCCAGTGCACACCCTCTTCCTTTGTCAGTGTGGGCCAGGGACATCAGACGCACCACAGGTGGTGGAGCCAGCATTGTGGAAGGCAGGCACAGCCCTATTCAGGCCCAGGTGCTACTCCTCCCACCACTCCTCATACAGATAGGTCTATTCAGCCCTGTGCTGACTCACCCTGTCTCCTGGAGTCCCCCAGCCCCTGTCACTCACAAACCCAGACACACAATACACAAGCTAGCAGAGGCAGGCTGGATGGTTAGGCAAGAAAATACCTACTTTCTAAAAGTGTTATTTTCAAACACAGAATGTTAAAACCAACTTCAATAAAAGATGTATTTTATCATTCTGAGTTCAGGCATACTAAATTCGTTTTTCTACCATGTTCCCTGGGTCAGTTAGGATTATAAGATGTTATAATCAAACTGGCCATTCTGCCCTATGGGAACAGGTAGCCTTGCAATAGTGAAAAACGAAATTGGCTGTAATTCACTATCAGGACATGCCACCGCACCAGGGCATGTCCTACCTTACACCTACAATGCACCCTGCCCTAGGGTCTACCTTAGGGGTGACTAATATGCAGGAAAGGGAAGGTTTGGGGACTGGTAAGTGGGTGCACTTACCAAGTCGACATGGCAGTACCAGACTGCACACAGGCTCTGCAATGGCAGCCCTGAGACACACTTTACAAGCTGCTCCTGTGGGTGGCACAACCAGTGGTGCAAGCCCACCAGCAGCATTTGATTCACAGGCCCTGGGCACAAACAGTGCACTGTACTAGGGTCTAACAGTAAATCAAATAAGCCAACCATGGAGTCACTAATCCACACATCAATTTATAACAGAGAGCCTATGCACTTTAGCACTGATCAGCATTGGTAAAGTGCCCAAAGTCATAAAACCAATAAAAACAGGTCAGAAAGAATACAGGAGGAAGGCAAAAAGTTCAGGGATGACCCTGCAAAAAGGGCCAAGTCCAACACAACCCCCTTCCAGCCAAAAACGCAGGGTAGACCAATCACTACCTTGATGGGCTTCCCTGCTTTGGGCGATAGAACCTGGACCCTGGCCCGCAACAGCAGGGGCATATTCCAGTTCTACGCCAATCTGAACCTATCTGGATCCCTCTGTCCATACTCTCAGGGCCCACTAAGCTAACCCATGGGGAACCCTTCTCCTCACCTGTGGACACCATCTGTGCAGCTCCTAACCTTAGCTTGCTCACAGGTGTGTCCCAACAGACAGACAGTACCCACATGGCCAACACAGAGGTGTGGCCCAGTCCACCCCCGGGGTTTGACTTCTGTCCCCCTCCCAGGGGCAACTCTGTCCACCAGGACAGCAAGCCACAGTGGCCACTGACAGCTGTCAGTGATGAGAGCCAGGCCCCTGGCCTTTCATGGTTCTCCAACCTCTGCGGTGTCAGAGAGCGGGGGACGGTAGCCCCAGGTGCCTCGCACCCTTGGTCCACTCTCCCTCCTGTCAGGTCAGGTATGACATCGACCCACCAGCCCCGGGCCTGTACCCAGCGGCTGGACCGGAGACTGGGGTGGGCTTTCCCACACCCGGTCCTCCTCCTCGGGGCTCTGCACCCTCCCACCTGGAGCGGTATCCCCTTCCAGAATTGTCAGGGCGCCTGTGGCAGGCGTCCTGCACAATTCGCCCACCAGTTCAGGGGTTCTATCCTGCAACTGGGATCCCAGCATAGGGTCTGTACACTTAGACTGGGCAGAGGTCAGGGGTGAAGCTGTCCTCTCCCCGCCCCCTTACTGGGGCCCTGCACCCTCCTACCTGAAGTGGTGCCCCCAGAAGGCAAACTGGTAGGGGCACTGTTAGCATCTGCCCCTTCCTCCAGGTCAGGGGGGACACCCTGAACCTGGCCCTACAACCCAGGGTCTGTACCCTTAGGCTGGACCTGTGCCTGGCAACCCAGGACTTCCGGGAGTGTACACCAACCCACCCCCCCAAGGGAAACACACTCCTCTAGAGTTGTGTAAGAATCTGCCTGGCACACCAGGACTTCCTGGGGAGCACGCATGCTCCCAGAGGGTGACACATCTCTCATGTGTTGTGTGACAGTCTGCCTGGCGCTGATCTCCCGACCCCTGTCCACCTAACAGTGCGTGAAGACCCTCCAAAACAGAAGTGGTGTCACCATGGTCCTTCATTGGTGACTCAGCCCTTCTGGCTGGCCCCTGACCCACTGGTTCTTCCACTGGGGACTCTTTCCCCCTCTCACCCCTCAATCTGGACTTCTGCACCCTCCCAACTGGAGCGGCACCGCCAGACACCAGAACTACTGGAGCTCCCTTTACAGACGCTCCAGGTTCTCCTGACACTAGGAGATCCTCCTCAAATGGCCTACTAGTACAGCCTAGGCCCCCAACCTGGTGTTCCCTTAAGGAACCCTCCAGGCCCTGAGACTGGGTTTCGGGCACCTTGGGACACGCAGTCCCACACTCACTCCTTCTCCGCAGAGACAGGACGTGAGCCCCTACACCCCTCCCACTTACACGGGACCTAGCTGGGCCTCACTGAACCTCTCCCACCACTCTGGGTTGGAAGACACCTGAGCCACTCCTCTTAGGGTCACTCCCCAATGCCTCTTCAGACCCTCTGGAATCCACCAAAAGGTCTGCCTCCATTGTGAGCTCCTTGGGGTCAGAGAACTCACACTCCACCAGGTGTTGGCATAGCTCTGGAAAATAGGGACTTACAATATGCTCTCCCTCAATTGGAGCACACAGTCCCACCAAACTATCCTTCACCTCACCATCCAGTGCCTTGCACACGTACCCCACACCTCTCTCCTGAGACTGGCAAGACAGTATCTGACTGTCTCTGTTACTCAACCCACACTCTTCTGGGCGGTCTCCACATTCACACACCAGGACTTCAACCATGGGGGAACCCCCTCCCTGCTCCTCTCATCTAGAGTCAGTAGAGTGTCCCTCCCACCACTAGGACCATGAACCCCTGGGCCAGTTCCCCAATCTATCTCAGGGACACTGTGCACCACCGGAGCTACCTCATATCCTTGAACCTCCTGGTGTATGTTAACCTCCTTCAAGTCAGGTGCCACATCTCTGGGTGTGTGTACTGCTCCCTCAGTACTCAATAATTCAATTTTGCTGCCACCATCTGAGCTGGACTCCACCTCCAACTCAGCCAAGCTCACTTCCTGAGCTTCATACATTTCTTTTTCAGCTAAGGCTCACTCTATCTCCTCGCACTCCCGGTCTAGCTGCCTCAGCCTCCGGTCACGAGCACGAATCCGATTCCTCTCTTCACGAGCCAATCTTTCCCAAAATGTTTCCTCCTCAGGGCCACTGTCCTCTTGGTATTCTGGGTAGGGATCCTCCCCCTCAGATTCCTCCTCCGAGTCATCTGCTAGTGTTGCTTCCCAGCGTAGCACCTCACAGCTATGAAGGGCTGCCTCAAGATCCTGCCTTGTGGATCTCCTCTTCACAGGTAGCCCCCTCTCCTTGCAAAATACTTTTAGTTCCCTTATCTTGTAGATATTCAGGTGCCAAAAGTTGACTTCCATTTTGACAAGGCCCAACAGGTGCAACAACTAACCAGAGTTCCAATAACCAAAGTCCAAAGGGAAACAGGGAAAAATAGTATGTGGTTGCGTTTGGTCTGCACTCACTAGTAGTGTACACCAATCACTGTATATGAGTCACAAATGCAAGTCCAGAATCCTCACCGCTGACCACCAATGTTAGATTTGGGGGTCTCTAGTTGGCAGAGGTAGGTACCTTTGACCAAATAGGGACCCTTGCGTCTAGTCAGGGTAAGGGGATACACTCCTAAAATAACCCCTGCTCACCCCCTTGGTAGCTTGGCACGAGCAGGCAGGCTTATCTCAGAGGCAGTGTGTAAAGCATTTGTGAACACATACAGTAATCAAGTGACAACACTACAGATGGACACCACACCAGTTGTATATTAAAAATAAGTATCTTTTATATAGATTTAACACAAGACCACAAACGACAAAAATCCACAATACTGTACTTCAAAAATGGTAGAATTAGCTCAGTTCTCTTTAGATGGTAAATGCGACACTTTGAGTTCAATGTACCTTTGGATGCGTAACGCCATACAACGAAAGTGTTGCAGGGAAGGTGATGCGTCGGTTCCTTACACGCAAGAACGGTGATGCGTGGGGTCCCTACTGATGCGTAGGGGATGCTTCGGTTCTTTTCGGCGTGGGGAGGTGATGCATCGGTTTCTTACTGCGCTTCCGTGGCGATGCGACCAGCAACGCCGTGATGCGATGAAGATCCGGTGCAATGAAACAAAGATGGCGTCTTCTTCTTGATGCAACACGATGCGTGCACGCCCGACGGCCGTGCGGCGACTCAACAATTCTTCAGAGTTGCGACAGGCCCTGCGACACGCTTCCCGGTGATGCGGCGGCGTCTGATGCAACGTCGATCCTCTGCTCCGGCGATGTGAGACGCTTTGGCGATGCGACAGCTGCAGCGGCGACACCCTTCTTCAGCGATGCGACGACAGCGGCTGCGGCGGCGACACGCTTCTTCTTCGTGAGTCGCGCTTCCAGCTCCTTGAGACACGCAGTCCCTCAGAAGGCCCAACACGACAGCAGGCACTTCCAAAGAACTCTTGGGGAGCTGGAGGGTGAAGTCTGCTGTCTCTGAGACTTCAGCAGGAGGCAAGCTCTCTCTCAAGCCCTTGGAGATCTTTTATAAGTTGATGAAAGTACACACAAAGTTCCTTTCTCCTTTCTTTGGCAGTCAGGCAACCACTGCAGGCCAATCCCCCCATCAGCACTCAGCATAGGGATAGTCTCCTCCTCAGTTTCTCTGGTTCCTCTCCTCAGCAAAGGTTCGTCTTGTTTCCCAAAGTGATCTAAAGTCTTGGGGTCTGGGCCCCAGTATTTATACCCATAAATCCTTTGTCCTCTGAAGGCAGAGGGTCCTGTACCTAGTCCAAACCAGTTCTGGGTGCATTCTGCCAGTGCACACCCTCTTCCTTTGTCAGTGTGGGCCAGGGACATCAGACGCACCACAGGAGGTGGAGACAGCATTGTGGAAGGCAGACACAGCCCTATTCAGTCCCAGGTGCTACTCCTCCCACCACTCCTCATACAGATAGGTCTATTCAGCCCTGTGCTGACTCACCCTGTCTCCTGGAGTCCCCTAGCCCCTGTCACTCACAAACCCAGACACACAATACACAAGCTAGCAGAGGCAGGCTGGATGGTTAAGCAAGAAAATACCTACTTTCTAAAAGTGGTATTTTCAAACACAGAATGTTAAAACCAACTTCAATAAAAGATGTATTTTATCATTCTAAGTTCATGCATACTAAATTCGTTTTTCTACCATGTTCCGTGGGTCAGTTAGGATTATAAGATGTTATAAACAAACCTCCCATTCTATCCTATGGGGAACAGGTAGCCTTGCAATAGTGAAAAACGAAATTGGCTGTAATTCACTATCAGGACATGCCACCGCACCAGGGCATGTCCTACCTTACACCTACAATGCACCCTGCCCTAGGGCCTACCTTAGGGGTGACTAATATGCAGGAAAGGGAAGGTTTGGGGACTGGTAAGTGGGTGCACTTACCAAGTCAACATGGCAGTACCAGACTGCACACAGGCTCTGCAATGGCAGGCCTGAGGCACACTTTACAAGCTGCTCCTGTGGGTGGCACAACCAGTGCTGCAAGCCCACCAGCAGCATTTGATTCACAGGCCCTGGGCACAAACAGTGCACTGTACTAGGGTCTGACAGTAAATCAAATAAACCAACCATGGAGTCACTAATCCACACATCAATTTATAACAGAGAGCATATGCACTTTAGCACTGATTAGCAGTGGTAAAGTGCCCAAAGTCATAAAACCAATAAAAACAGGTCAGAAAGAATACAGGAGGAAGGCAAAACGTTCAGGGATGACCCTGCAAAAAGGGCCAAGTCCAACAAGCATCATACAAGAATTCACCAAACCCCCCCAGCAATACCTCTGACGTCCCTCCCTCCCAGGACCTCTGCAACAAACGCCGCTCCTTCTTCTATCACAAGATCAGAACTCTCTACGACAACTTCGACGAACAGAACCAAGGCACCGACACAACACCAGCCACCAGCAACGCCACCCAGCCTACCATCACCGCCTGGGCCCCTGTCACCACAGAAGACACCGCAAAGACCATGAGGAGCATACACTCAGGAGCCCCCACCAACCCCTGTTCGCTACACATCTTCCACAGAGCCACCTCCTCCAAAGCACCTGAACTACGAAGGACAATCAACTGCACCCTTGAAGCAGGCACATTCCCCGATGACTGGAAACATGCAGAAATCAAACCCCTCCTCAAGAATCCCTCCGCAGACCCGATGGACCTCAAGAACTGCAGACCGATCTCTCTCCTCCCCTTCACCACCAAAATCACTGAGAAGATCGTCAACAACCAGCTCACGAACTTCATAGAATTCAACTGGATCCTCGACATGTCCCAATCTGGATTCCTCAGCAACCACAGCACCGAGACCGCCCTCCTAGCCACCACAGACGACATACGCACTCTCCTCAACCAAGGCCACACGGCAGCCCTCATTCTACTAGACCTCTCAGCAGCCATAACACTGTCTCCCACCGCACACTATCCGCCAAACTCTATGACGCCGGCATACAGGGAACTGCCCTAGAGTGGATCCGCTCCTTCCTCGCCGGCCGAACTTAAAGAATCAGTCACCCGCCCTTCGTCTCCGAACCCATAGAGATCAGATGCGGAGTACCTCAAGGATCCTCACTCAGCCCCACGCTCTTCAACATCTACATGGCCCCTCTTGCTACCATCGTCAGAAAACACAGACTCAGCATAGTATCCTACACCGACAACACCCAGCTCATCCTCTCCCTCACCAAGGAACCTGACATCACCAGACACAGCTTCCAGTAAGGAATGAAGGACATTGCATCCTGGATGAGCAGCAGCTGCCTGAAGCTCAACTCAGAGAAAACGGAAGCCCTGGTCCTCAGATCCACCCCCTCCGCGTGGGACAACACTTGTTGTCCCCCCTGCCCTCGGCAAACCTCTCACACCTATGGACCACGCCTGCAACCTCAGCATCATACTCAACTCCTCCCTCACAATGAACTGACAGATCAACGCCGTATCTTTCACGAGCTTCAACACCCTCCGCATTCTCCGTAAGACCTTCAAATGGATCCCCCCCGAATCCAGAAAGACCGTCACCCACACACTCATAACCAGTAGACTGGACTACGGGAACGCCCTTTATGCCGGAATCAACAAATATCTACTCCTCAAACTCCAGACCATCCAGAAAGCCGTTGCCAGACTCGTCCTCTTGTATCTATACAAAGGGTATACCCAAATCACCCTCCTATACCTGGGTATAAATCTATCATGTACAAAAAAGATAAGTAAGGAGGAATTAATATGACTTTTATTTTGGTATAGGGAACATTCAATTACCCCATCTCCAGTCCTCAGTCCTACACAAATGTATTGCCTAATTATTTAAGGCTACACATACACAATGGGACCAATCTTTGAACATACCTTAATGACAAACTATTAGACAAGAATACAAAAAACATATAGACAGAAAAATATGTACAACAGACTATGGACTCAACTTACTGTTACCAGACCCTTAACTAAGTATTATTACTAGTGTTCACACATTTATTCTGAGTGATACACACAGAGGTAGTCACAGTGTGCACTTACAGCAAAGGCACCTTTTTACTTTTTAGCTCATTTATGACACACAAAGCTAATAAATCACTTGTTTTATAATTTTGACAAAGACTCCTCCGACAAGCTTCGGAGATGGGGTAATTGAATGTTCCCTATACCAAAATAAAAGTGATATTAATTCCTCCTTACTTATCTTTTTTGTACATGCCAGACTCGTACTCAGCATCCCACGACAACACCACATCAACCAGCACCTACGAGACCTCCACTGGCTCCCAGTTGAAAAGAGAGTGACTTTCAAGATGGTCACACACGCCTACAAATCTGTCCACAACACCAGCCCCAATACCTCAATGAAAGAATCTCCTTCTACACCCCCAAGAGAAACCTCCGCTCCACCGACCTCGCCCTGGCCGAAGTCCCTTGCATCCGCAGAGCCAGAACAGGAGGAAGAGCTTTCTCCTACATCGCAGCAAAGACCTGGAATGAACTCCCCGTCAGCATCAGATGAGCCCCCACACTGCAAGCATTCAGGAAGAGCCTCAAGACCTGGCTCTTCGGATGAGTCGGAGCTGCCCAAACCCCCCCCCCCCAGCGCCTTGAGACCCTCACGGGTGAGTAGTGCGCTTTACAAATCCATGATTGATTGATTGATTGAAGGGATATTATCCATTCAGGTATTCTGGATGATATTGAATAAGTCCATTTTTCATGAAGACCTCTTTTAAAGGTTTATCGTCAGAGGGAACCCAAGAAGAAGTCCCCCACACAAGTCAAATATATAGCTAATGCCTCCCTCTCAATTACTGAGTATTATTTCTCTGACCCCTTCAAACAATGTGAAGCACACACAATCAGTTCCTCAACCCCATTTCTTTTTTTAAGCAGAACTGCGCCTAGACCCATCAAGCTTGTATCTGTAACTTTAATGGTGTCATCACCTGGAACATACGCCTGCAAACTGGGTGCATTCTGCAAATCCCTTTTTAATCTTTCGAATTCTGTCTTGCAGTCAGTGTTCCATTCAAACTCCACTTTCTTACTAAGAAGGGCTCACAAATTGACAGTATTATGCGCATAATTTTACAAATTTGTTGTAGTATTCTGTAATTCCTAGGAATTATACCGATTCCTCCTTGTTACTAGGCTCTTCAAGATTTATGATGGTGTCCTCTAACTCCCTCTTCAGCCAAATACTAGAGTCCGAAATATGGTGACCCAGATAATTTACTTCCCATACATCAAATTTGCATTTGATCTCTTTTAATGTTAGACCGGCTCTAGTTAGTCTTTTCAAAGCTGTACATACTCTATTATTGTGCTCCACTCTATCCTTTCAAAAAATAAACAGATCATCTTGCTAGCACCTACTGCCCTGTAATCCTTTACGGATATCTGACATCACCCTCTGAAATACTGATGCTGTGAACACTAATCAAAAGGATATCCTTTTAAATGTATACGCTCCCATTGGTGTTATGAAGGCTGTCAACTGCTGAGATGAATCGTCAAGTTCTACCTGGTGGTAGGCTGAAGTCAAATAAAGTGTAGTGGAATAGTTTGCTAGTGGTGAATAACTCATCAATGTTAATAGAGGAAATCTATCAAAAATCACCTCCTGATTAAGTGCTCTTAAGTCGACACACATACGAACATCTCCATTGACTTTCCTAGCTACCACTATGGGAGCCAACCACTCCGTAGCCGATATTGTCTCATTAACGCCTGCATCCATTAACTATTTCAATTCAACCCTCACGCAATCCTGCACACATAAAGGAATGCACCGTACCTTGGCTGCAATTGGCCGGGCACCCTTCTTTAGTCTGATATTGTGTTTGTATCCATTTAGACAACCCAACTTCCCTCTGAACAATTGTTTGAAATATTTTACAAAATGAGTGGCTTCCTGTTGAACACCCTGTGCCACCACCTGGGGATCAGAGTAGGGATCAAGCTTAATACCTAAAGCTTTCTGGTGAGGCCCTCCAATCACATTACCTTCTTTGATAGAAAAGTAAACTTTTCCGACACATAAACGATCACCCAGTCCACAATTTACCTCAAAAGATCCTCACATTTCTATTGGAGCTCCACCATAACCCTGTAGTTGCACATCAAGTAAAACCAAAGGAGTTTCATCTCCAAATTTACTGCAAGACACCTCATTTGAAAGTATTGTTAAAGGTGAGCATGAATCAAACCTCATCAACACATCCACCGAGTTGATTCTCACCATGGCAGTAGGATCTTCATGCTTGGGATTATTACATTTGCCACCAATGTCAGCATGAATCAAATCTCATCAACACATTCACTAAGTTGGCTCTCCCCATGGCAGAAGGTTGATCATACTTTGCATTATTACATGTGACACTATAACAAGATGCTGTCTCAACCTGAAGTACGATCTCTTGTGTGATTTCTTGCACATCTTTCACTCTTTGTTTTCTTGTATTGGTCCTCCAACATTTTGCATAACAACCCCCTTTCCCACACTGATTACAGACAACAGGTAATGCAGGACAGTTGCTCGCATTGGCTTTGTGTCTCTGCCTGCCACACCTGAAACATTCTCCCTTAAATCTTTGATTATCTTCTTTCATACCTTCTTTCTTTTCTTTCACCACACATACTGACTCTTCAACCTTCTCAATTACAACACCTTGCTTAGTTGAGTTACTCAATTCCTTTACACAACTCACATGTGTTCCACTCTTTTGGCAACATGTATCACTTCTTCAAGAGGAGGTTCATCCTTGAGCCATAACTCCTCCTCAATCTTATCACTGCTACACCTCAAAATAAACTGATCTCTAATTCTTTTATCAGTGCCCCCACCAAATTTACATGTGGAAGCTAGCTTCCTTAAACTGGTGATGTAATCTTCGACAAATTCATCCCTTCCATGTTCCCTTTGTCCAAAATAGTCTTGTATCATTATTGTGCTAACTTGTGGCAGGTAATGCCAATCTAACTTCACCATATAAATTTCAAAATCATTTACATTTCACTTTTCTTCAACACTGAAATCAGGTAAAGCTTCTAAAACTTCTTGTCCTCCCCTCTAAGCAGTGCAATAGAAGAGAGTATTTTCTTTCACCACTCAAGTTTGTTGACTCTTGCATAGTTAATAAATATCTTTTCCCACTTATTCCACCTTATTGTAGGATTACCTGAAGCAGTTAAAAAAACTGTGGAGGGGTCACGTTCTGCATGTTTCTTCACCTCCTATGATATAAACATGTACTGTCAGTTGAAGTGTGCACTCTAATGAATGACAACTAAAAGTAAATGTTCCACGGTTATACAGCCGAATATTACTGAATTATAAATTGTGCCCATCACCGTGGTGCAGGCAAAATCCCAGTAACACCGGCTGTTGTAAGTGTGCTATCACTGCTGTATAGGCATGTTTCAATATGTCCTCCAACACTTAATAAATTATACTTCCAGGTGGAATGCTTTGCCTCTCTTACTTGTTACACCAAACTTCCAAAACTGCCACATCTGTTCTTCTTAAACAATTAAACAGAAAAAAACAGATATAAAATGTAAAGTCTTTGATTGTAAAGTCAGAGAGTGAACCTGTTTCAAGATGGCTACCTATCATTGGGCAGTAGAGCTTGTTTCAATAGGTGAACCTGTTTTAAGATCGCCGCCCATACATTTGCTATGTTTATATGGGCAGTGGAGCTTGTCTCAATGAGTGAGCTTGACCTAAGATGGCTGTGCTCCACTCTGAGACCTATTTCTAAAGGAAGTAACTGTAGTCACTGCACTAGGCCACTCCTCACCACACAGCTGTGTTTAATGCAATTAAAGTCTCAGATGCAAGAATATGACTACCCAACTGAACAGTCAAATTACCTTGCAGTGCTTGCCGCATATTTTTCTTATGCCACAACTTGTTAAGTGCCACACCTTGTTAAGCACCTTTCTCACCAATTCCTTCAGCAAGCGGTGTCAACTTCAATTCCAGTTGGCAGCAGCCATTGAGGTGTTTGGCGCCAGTGTAAAAATGTTCCTTATTAATACACAGGACGCCTATGGAGCCAGTTCAGGTCAGAGCTTTATTAAAAACACCTGAGCCAGTTCCTCTGCTCAGCCCAACTGACTTCTTTGGAATGCTGTAATATAACATTCCACGGCTGCTGGGCTTTGAACAATGAGCACTAGCCAGGTGATATCATTGACATCATGTCACAGGACATCACACTATATGTGCTTCAAAATATGACTGTGCCCCAGTTTTACAAAAATATATAAGAGGGGGCTTTTACCTCTATCTTACTGAAAGCATTTAGCTAATTTGTTACACACATTATTTCAGCTACACTGGATCTTTCAAGATGGCTTTGACTTTAGTGCGCTAATGATGCTGACCAGCATTCCCCTGCACCACTGAATGGCTCCTGCTGCTGCAGGTGCGAGGCATGGCAACTAAATCAGTTTGAGACTTGCTGTTGAGTTCACACAGGCAATAAATACCAAGGCATCTCTAATCCAAACTGGAAAATGGGTCGCACTTATGTTTTGTGCATGGAACACAACTCTGAGACGGACCAGAGAACACTTTAAATTGAGATAAAATCTGCAAGAGTGATTACCCCCTAGAGAGTACCCATGGCTAGTCACTCATCATTCATGTCTGTGGAATTCTACACTTGAGACAGTTTCTTTATCAGTTCTAGATTTATGGTGGAGAAGTATGAAATTGACTCCACCCAGGAAAGCGTGTTCGGGGTACTGTATAGTCAAATGTAGTCTGCACCCGCATATATTCTGTGTGACTAATGTCAATAATAGAAGTGGGGGTATGGCATATATAAAGATATCCCTGCCATCTAAAGCAACTTATATATGTGTTTAGAACCGTAAGTGATAGATGTGTGATTCTTTGTGCAAATGTTTTTGAACATGTTTATAGACAAGAGAAATAGTGCTGTGTTTACTAAATGAGAGTTCATGCGCTTAGAACTCTAATTAAGTAATCATGGTATTATTGTATTAACTCTAAAGGTACTTGTCGAGATATTTTGATTTATTTGTGTGTAAAGGAGTGCACATAAATGTAACCTGTGCACTTGTTAACTTAGCCTAACTTGTGGGCCTGAAATGCATTTGGATTCAAGCTCAAGTTTTAATTTAACTGCTAAATTCATATTTTACCTTTGCAATACAAATGATGCATGTAATGTGTGTTTCCACTACAGGTGAACAAGGCATCGTTAACAGAAAGTTGAGGGTCTTTGTTCTTAGTAGATAGTGAGGCATGTGAAGTGGCAACTGGTACAAGGAGAGCTATAACAAGATGGGAGGTGGATTCTCATGGTAGAAAGAAACAAGACCAAGGATGGCTAGGATAACGATTTATGGGAATAACAAGATAGAAGAAGCCTATGAGTGCTGGTAGAATGGAAAATAACTAAATGGATTTGTGGGACGTACTTTGGATGCAACTAATATTATGATGCAATGTAGTGAGGGATAGCTAGCATTCTGTCTTAGAGCGCCTTGAGGTACAGATCTCTTTTTGGCATCTGTGGCTTTATGCTATGTGACTGTTGTTGGAGCTTCTTTTACAGAAGACTCTGATGGCTGTCAGCTTTTTCCTTTTCCCTATTTCTTCTTACCTTAATCTTGCTTTAGTTTTGGGCTGCCACTTTGGGGTAGAGCAGAGTAAGGACAGATAGGAGGTCCATGCTTATCTTTAAGGACACATTAATGCAAAATTCTGTTTCCTTATTACTTACATCACAATTATTGAACTAGTGGTTTTCTTTTTGTTGTATAGAGTGAACCGCTTCAGAAGATTTGGCTTCCTTCTATTTACATTGTACTTTTATACTATTATGCTTAGACTGGTTTATATTAATCTGTTTTTGAATTTGAATCCGGAATAAAATTTGCTAACTTAAGTCTTGGTTTCGAACTGAGTTATTATGTAACCACATTGACTACACTGTATTTGGATTAAAATGGTTTTCTCCTCACCCCTCAAGTCGCCCAAAAAGGCCATCGAGTCAGTGTTACCGAGTAAATGGGCCTAGCCTCCATCAGTGGCAAGAAGCTGCAGCAACATAACCCACCCCAAAACATGGGGTGAAGAAACAAAACATTTGTGCCCATTAATGGCTTCATGGTTCAGATACGTATACCCTTAGGAAACCAGGGGTGGAGGACAGTGCAACGTTATCATAGATGCCATCCTGGAAAGTGTTTCCAAAGTTTCTTGACCTAAGGTACTGATTTGCCTTTCTATCAAAGATCTTAGCCAGCCATGCTACAGAGATATTGTACCTTCTCTGTGCCTCAGTCCATGAGATATCCTGCATGTAAATCCTGCAAATTCCTGGTCGCTTGCTGGGTCTGGTACCTCAGTGTACTAATACATCCACTCAGGGAATCCTTGTGTGATCTCATATCACAGGTTTGAATCCCAATGGATTCACTCAGCCTTTCATCATCCAGAGATCAATAAAATGAATTTCAATGAGTTGGATAACAATAACTATCTGTTATTCAAGTGTCCAGAAAAATTATTCGGCCTTTCTATCCAAGATGCCTGATTTCTGCCCTCAGTTGTGCTTGATTTCCAACATGTACCCACCTTACTCTCAACCTCCAGTATCATTATCAACAGGTGGGGCCACTTGCAGAGAGGGACAGATAAATGATTCTTGAGTACAAATAGTAAAGTGGCACAAGACGCTGCAAAGACAGGGCCAAAAAACTGTAAAAAATATGGACAGCAAACTCTTGACTCTGAGTAACATCTTCAAATCATTGTTGAGCCGAGATCTCTTGATGTCGGATAGGTATAAGTTAATGTCTCAAGGTATCCAGTATTTATGCTACTTTGGAAGAAGTCAGTTTTGGCTTCTTTAACATTCAATTTCATTCTCCTTTCATATGGAATCACTGCTCTGCTCATCAAGGGCTCTGGGAAAGAAGGTAGATAGGGGTATGGCTAGTCAAAACCCTTCAACATGCTATGGTGATACAAACTGGTCAATTTGACTCCCAAAGCCTTGGTTTTCAGGCAACCTCAAGCAACTGAGAGAAGGATAGAGAGATGTTATTACTGTGGTCAGGGAAACCTGTTCTACAAGAAATGAATAGCGATTCTCCCCTAGCCTAAATGGTAAATTTGGTGCCAGAGTGGGATCCCTAAACATTGGGACACAAAGGACTCCACACTCATCCACTGATGATGCTGACCTACAGATACACTACCATCTTTGGAAACACACACAATTTAGTGTGTCCATACTTAATATGGAAGCCAGACACTTGATGTGGTCACTAAAGTACAAGAGGGGTAATTGATGGCCCCGGGGATAATATGAATGAATCATATTTTGGTGGAGGGATGAACTTATTAAATATTAGCATTCCTCCAACTTTCTAGAAGACCTTCAGGTCAGTCCAACAATATTTGCTGACTGAAAATACTTGTTCTGCAAAGGCACAGACAAATCAGATTAGTACTGTTTTACTGCTGTATCAAAATTATCTCTGAGGCAGAAATGGAAACAAAACGTTGTTTACAAAGGCAAACCCCTGCATTCTTTCACATGCTGATCACTTTATAATTGTTATTCTTTACATGGTTTCAAAATATAAGCACTGCATCAGCACCTCACTTTACAATTAAAACATTTATGTCTTTTTAAGAAATTGATTAAGTACATTCATTTAATACAATTAAATGTGGTTATAATAGTTACTGTTCAGTCATTTGTTTACTATTATGCCATTTAATGAACTGCGTTTTGTTGGCATGTTCACATTTTTTTATACAGAACTTTCTGCTGATTTCCCTTAAGCTATCCAGCCAAAGAATCTGTGTGAACATTTGTTTATTGCTGTATTGGATGTACCAGGATTCCATGTTATGCATACCTACCCTTTTCTTCGTAAACAGAAAGATATAGCAGGCATAGAGTTGTGTTTAGGCATACGTACCCTGATTTTCTTATCTTTACTAATTTCTGTTGTCTAGGTATGAATGAAGCTAATACTAGCATTGTGCTTGGTAAGAAAGGCATAGGTTTGTGGTCAGGTCTAATAAAGCTTCTGAATATTAAAATAGGAAGCTACAGTCCTCTAATGAAAGCTTGGACATGGCGAGGAGCAATACTGCAGAGACTGCAATACTGTCAGTCACAGAATTCCACCCAACAGGTACAAAGTTCTAGTGGAACACTCAGATGCTGGCAAGTATCAAACAACTGTCAACTCATCTCCCCCACACTGAGTGTGTAGGAGTGCACAGGTGGAGAAACTTTCAATTGAGAAGGAGAAAATTCAAGCATTAATGTTTTTATGAAGTTATAGAAGATCAGCCGCATGCTACTGCAAGTTCAACTGCTGATTCCCAACAGCCAGTTCTGAGCCTAACTGGACAACAGGTGAGCTCCTTTAGGAGATCATAGGAGACCCTTTTTCCTTCATGCAAGTAGAGAGTCAGTAGGGGTATTCTTTCAGCATTGGAGGGGACTACATAAAATAAGTATGCTGTCCCCCTAGGAGCAGAGATGCTGCAACCTTCCCAGATGTTGGTGGTGCTGTTTAAACTGAAGTGAGGTATGTAATCATTAATCTCAGACCCACTCTTCAGTTCACTTCTGGACCTGTGGAGGACTCCCAGAGGACAGCCGTGCTGCACCAAGATAACTGCCCTACTGTCTGAAGCTTGCCCTGTGCCCTCAGAGGACTGCACGGCTGCTTGAGACTTGCTTCTCTGCTTGAACCCAAGACTTTTATAGCTACTCCAAGGGCTAGTTGGCTGGCCTCCTGATCAGAGCCTTAGGGACAGAAAAGGCTCCAACCATCTTAAACCTGCACCTGGACCCAACCCGAGTGAGTCCGGACCCCTCAAGTGGTCCCCTACAGTCCTGGAACCGTGGAAGTGGTGGTAAAGGTGCACAGATAGCCCACATCCAAAACTTGGGACTTAGAACATTTTCAGCCAAAAAGCGCCCTGAGAACCAAGAGGAGACCGGGGCCTCCATGCTTGCCCATCTGCCCAAAGTGCATTGTGGATCAGCCTTACTTTGTCCTAGCCCCCACTACATTATTCTCCACACCAGCAAATCCTATTTAGAGCATCCTGTTCAGAAGGGTATACAGTATCGTAGAGCCCTTGTCAGCTATATCCTGCATCTTTTTCCTGCTGGGGATTTTCGACTTCCAAAAAAGAGACTAGGTACAAATTTACAAACTTTCATCTCAGCTTCGTCCATCAGCTCCCTGACGACAATGCCTCCTCCTTGGACACTGCCGGCTGCCTAGCCCAGAAGAACTTACCTTCAAAGACATTTGTTTCACTAAATTTCTTCTAAGAATGAAGGTAAGTGGAGACCGGGCCCAGCCCACTTCATGTATCCGAAACACGCTCCATTGCTGCCAGTCAAAACTTTCAACTTTGCCTCAGTTTTGTGCGGCTAGATGTCTGTGGTTGGCGCTTTGACCTTTTAGCGGCTATTTTTCACTTTCAACTTTAAAGATGTATGACTCTGCTTCTACTGATTGAACTTTCAACTTTGCCTCAGTCTTGTGCAGCTAGATGTCTGTGGTTGGTGCTTTGACCTTTTAGCGGCTATTTTTCACTTTCAACTTTAAAAATGTATAACTCTGCTTCTACTGATTGGATTTTTGTTGTTTTGGTGTCAAATAATTTATTATTTTTTCTCTAGTTTTCTTAAATTGTTACAGAATTATTCTTGTGTTATGTTTTCACTTTATTATTGTTTAAGTGGTGCATAAATACTTTACACATTGCTTCCAAGTTAAGCCTGAATGCTTTTGTGAAGAGCTACCAGAGTAAGCACAGGTTAATTTAGTGCCTTTTTGTGGTTAACCTTGACAAGGATTGTGGCTGTTGCTTGGGAAGAGCTCACACCCCCTCAACCAACAACCCCATTTTCTCCAAGTGGTGTAGTTCAATATATTATTACAGAGTGTGCTGGAAATTTCCTCCCCAACAGTAAGGTTAAAGAGTGAAGAAAAGGGGGTTTCAGTAGATGTACATTAGCAGGCTGCATGGTCTATTCTGTTTACATTGTAGTGCAAAGGTTTGTCCAGTAAGACTTGTCAAAAGTACAAAACAAGTCAGAATAATACCAGTAGTGTATTTTATTCTTACAATTTCTTGTCTGATGGTTTCTCATGGGTAGAACTAACTGAAACTGCAGATCTTTGTCAGATCTTACCGTCTTCCTGTGGTCACCAAGTATAAGGTGCTGGGGTGGGTTTGAATGGATGTGAGGGTAATTTTCTATGTCACTCACTTGGCTAGGTTTGCTATTGCTTACTGCACATCTAACCCTGTTATGTGGCCCAGAATATGGATCCGCATGCACTTATTTACCTGATAAAACTGTCTTCATATTATTCTCACTTCTGGGCAGGATGTTGCTGGAATACTAGTGGGGAAGATTAATGTCATCTCATCAGTATCCCTGTACCTAAATCTGACTCACTTGTACTTGGGCTCTATCTGTTGATGGGGCAAATTAATAGCGGTGCAACAAATTTTGAAATTGGGGGGAAGAAAAATTCCAGAAACAAGTTAATTGGATGGGAAGTAGAGAAAAGGCAAAGATGGAGACATTTGTCAGCCACCCACATGGACCAGGTTGATCCAGCACATCTGATTTAGAAAATGTTATACTTTCTCTATCATACCGAGATTTTAGTTCACCTACAAAAACCTTGAAGGAGGGGTAGCATGTTCCAATATTGCTACATCTAACTCTCAATATAATGAGCGAAGTAAGCTAGCCTTTTTGTAGATTTTCAAAATTCTTACTGTAGTAAACCTTTTGAAACTGTGTATTTTCTCTTTGGACAGGGCAAATCCACAGAAACTGTAAAGCTTGGACCCCTTAATTCTTTTCCAAAACACCTGTTGAATAAAAGAATAAAATTGGAGGAGGAGCTGCAAGGTAAATGGTGAGCTTAGAAAAAGTAGAACTAAACGGATAAAAAAAGTATCATGCAAAAGAGAGTATACTATAGTGTACAAACTTGGATAGGTAATTTCCTACTCTCTCACATGCAGAATGTGTTCTGATCATCGAAGTATTAAAACAAGTAATCTACTGTTGCTTGCTAACCCCTTATCAAAATTACTCTGTTCTTTTTGTATGCATGACTTGCACACAGTCATATTTGACATTATTTCATTTTGAGTACCTACCACTCTGAACATTATGTAAGTCTTGGAACATATGTCAACCAACAGAAATAAGGGTTTGGTTCTACTGAGTATGATACTGGTGTGGTGTTGCTGAGTTTGTGCTGGAGGGTGGAACTAAGAGAAATCTTTTGCTGCTGCTGCGCATTCCACTTGTGATTGCTGCTGCTGCAGCATCACTGAGATGCTGCTGGGGCCATCACAATGCTTTGCTGAGGTAGGTGAAGAAAGCACCCCAGTTCCTCTTTGTGTTACTTCTTATGGTCTTTCTCTTTCATGTTCAGGCACTCTCATTATGATCCATCACTTATACTTGCAGACATTGTGTGCTAAAAGGGGAATAACAGTAGACAGCCCATGTTTGTATGGAAGATCAAGAACAGTGTTGGAAATGTACTCTTTAGAGAACATTATACCTTGCAGAAGTGTGGTATTGGTAACTAGAAAACTGATTTAGCTGTTGATGTGCCATCAACCTACATCTAAGTAAGATGCCAACAAAAAAGCAACTTCTTCATATTGGTTGCTTTGAAGTGTTTTTCCCAGCACTTGCAAATTGGACTCCAACAAGTAGAGTAATGGGATGGCATGGTTAATGGTACATAATGGTACAATCATCCCTGCTGGCTAGATAGGTCCGACTCAAAACCTCACATTTTGAAAAAATCATTTCCACACATTTGAGGAACCTCTCCCCTTCCACTAAAGAAGGCAGGAGGTCTTAGCTTCCCACTTCAACCTTGCAGAATTTGCACATTGTCATTTGTTGCCTGGTCTTGTAAATGGTAAAGACATTCTAAACCAAGGTTGAGCTCTTTCATACCCTACCACAGCCAGAGCTTGTTCAGGTGCTAGATTCGGTGGGCTTTATTAGAGGGCTGAAACTGAAATGGTAGTTGTTGCTGCTGTTTTTTTATTCATGTGGCAAGAAAATAGAGCAGATAAGGACAGTATTTACTGCTGAAGAATGACTCTGTGCAACAAATAACCTTTGTGCCACTGTTCACCTTAAAGATGTGATTGCCACTTTGCCTAAAGATGTTAATTCTAGAGTGAGCAGTACTGGTCATGTTCTCGGAGGCTAAGCCTTGTCACTCTGTCCTTTCTTGTCCAATATATTTTTTAAGGAACATGTTCGCTTCTTCAGTTTAGTTGAATTGCAGAGTCAAGACCTTTGCCATGAGGAGGAACTGAAGTGTCATCTTCTCTATGTGTAGGCCTGAGAAGATAAGAAGGCAGACTGTCAGACTCAACAATTGTAGTGAAGCAATTTATAGTATAAGAGCATAAAAATAAATATAATAAAAGTGTACATGGAGGACTGCAGCAAAGAAAAAAAAGAGAGATCAGATAGAATAGCATAGTTATACACAGGAAAGTACTGAGTAAGTACCAAACTCAAATCTGTGAGCCACACGTCATGCAACCTTAGGAAGAAAAACAAATGGAATACATTGCACAAAAGCAATAATGGTATCTGTGGTTCACGAAGAGTTCCTAGCAACCTCAAGGAAACAGCAGGGAGACATGACAAAATGACAACATTCTGGAAAAACAATACATGCGGCTTATTTATTTAACAATTTGAAGGTGCTCAAATGCAGATAGGCATCTTGGCATTGCCACAACCCAAGAGGATCCCACAGAGACTTAATTCGCCATCTATAGGAACAATAACGTTTTCATTCACTTCCTGAAAGAGAGGTAGATTGCTAATGTGTGCACATCATGAGGCAGAAGATCCCACAGATTAGATGTCACATGCCTGAAAAATCTACCACCCCAGTGACACTGCTTAAATCTCTGCACTGTCACCTTCTTCCTGTAAGCTACTTCTTGCTGATTTAACTGGTATAGGAGGATTACCTAACCAGGGCCAGACTGGGAACAGAAACCAGCCCTGGCATTTCAGTTGGACCGGCCCCAGGGGGTGGGGGGTGCTAGTGAGAAGCACTGCTGCTGCTTTTGTTACTGGGGGCCGATATTGCAGCACTGCTCCAAAACTGGCCCCCAGTAACAAAACCAGGCCCCACCACTCAAACACCGGTCCCCACCCTTCCAGCCCACCGGGAAAACACCCTGTGCCCGCTCCGGTCAGTCCGGCCCTGTACCTAACTCTCCAGCCCACTAAGAAGCTAACCATATATTACACACATAGCCTCAATTGAATAGAGATAATGTACAGAAAATGTTGAGAAAGGAAAAAAAAATTAGCAATATATTTCTAAGCCACACATGACCCCATAGTAACTCCAGGGCAGCGGTAGTGAGATTGTGAAAAATTTACTACAAATTGAGAATAATATCTGAGGGTCAAACAAAGCCTCATAGTTCCTCAGTTAAAAAACCTTTGGAAAGGTTAGGGGTTGGGTCTTTCAATCACAGGAGTTTGGACCACAGTTACAATACTAATACAAATTCAAAACCTTGTATAGAAATGCTTTTAACGTTTTTCATATATTGATCAAGGGAGCATTTTATCAGTAAATCAGAACTAACATACATTGAAGTATTCAATTAAAAAAAAATTCAATCTCTTATTATATTTACACACAAAAAGAACATAGGATACAATGCATTCCATTGCGCATGTGACCAGTCACCTGTGAATCAATGTGTGCATTTAAAAATTAAAAAAAACTATATTCACATGGATTTTGAAAACTCTTTATTTCGGTAAAATACCATCAAAGAGACAGACATTTATAAACATTAAACATTTCAATTTAAAAAGGGAGCAGGACTATGTATATTTAAAAACATATATGATTAAAGATAAAATGGTCAGTTACCTAATAAAAGTCCAGCATCGTGATGTACACTTATTATAAAAATTGTAAAAACAGGCAATAGGTTACATGGGGTCAACAGTTATCATATAATTCTTCCTTGCGTACCACATACACAGTAAAAATCTGGAGACAGCAAACACTGTTCAGGGCATCAAATCAGTCTGAATAATTTTACAAGCCTCCAGATGTCTAGTGATTTCTATCCGAATGCATATTGGGATTATCCATTTCGCCCTAGCCCTGCTATATTCACATATAAATTGGCCAGTTCCACAATTTTGTGTACTCAAAGTGTTTCCCAAAATATCTTTTTTGAAATACTGTCTTCTTTACTTGCTGGAAACCATTTGGATTCACAATGTAAGAAACCAAGGTCGGCTGAGCAGGCATATGTTTCAGGAAAACCAACAGTAGTATATATCCTGGGAGGGCGGCCTAAATCCCTTCCAGAAGACCCTTAGCTCCACTTTCCGGTTCACCATAAAGGAATGCACCAGCTCAATGGTGATGCAGTGGTAGCAGTGAGGATGCCTGCAGAACCATGGATACCTGCCGTGAATAGCCATGGATGGCTGAGGGGGAAAATGCTTGTGATCCCCTACTCTGCTTCATCTGTCTGCTGGACCTTGGCTCAGAGGAGGCAGCCTCTGAATTCTCAAAGCCTTTTGACGCTCCCAGATCAACTCATCATGGGTCGTGGTATATTGATCAGCCCATGAAGAGCAAGCTGCAAAAGCAACTAGGAGTTCACCACTAACCCCAGTGGTGGTGACAGAGCATGTAGCACTAAGAGCTGCCCATAATTGCAGACGCTACAACACTGTGCTGATCCCCTCTGCCCCGCTTTCCGCCTGGTAATGGATTAACTGATCCCTGAAGTAAAGGAAGGTGTAAGTGACGAAGGCATATGCATCACTGCCTGACCAGCAATGAATCTGCAATGAACCGGATACTCAATGAGTTGTGGAGGTTCAGAGCCTAGAAGATAGTGGGTCTTTGACCTCAAGGAGTTAGAGTGGGAGACTATTGTGAAATGGTGTTCTTTCTTTCCTCGGCTCAGGTGTTAGGGTGAGGTGGGTGCCTTTCCTGTTACACTTATTTTATTTATTTTAATTTTTTATTTTAGGAGTTTTATATAGTGCTTACATGACCCGAGGGGTATCAGAGCGGTTTACAACAGCATACATGTGATGGAGCAAGGTTTCATAAATGAAACTTGCTTGTATTCAATCCTCCTCACAGTATTAATTTATTAAACTTGTATTGTTAATACTAACCTTTGCATTCACTACACAAAAGAAAAAGATGCTTGCCTATGTGTTTTACTAATGAATAACGCTTGTCTGTAATCCAAAATGGCCGCTATGCGCGGGAAAACTCAATGCGCATGTCGCAACCATATCACATGGTGTGACGTCTTTCTTTGCTTGGTGGAAAACTTCTGCTTCTGCGCAGTGTGCATTAAAATGGCTGCTCGATGTTTTCACATGCTTCTGCTTGCTCTCATGTCATTATTAAATTGTTGTTTCCTAACGCTACTAACGCGGGATAGTATATATATTTAATTGGGAATAGAATAGAGATAGTGGGTATACAGTGAAACATTTTATTTGTGATTCTAATATTTTCTTCTTGCACTTTTATTAGTTCGTAAACTTGGGCCTGGGTTGGTGTTCTGAAACTCGAGAGGCAACTGGTTCTGCGCATGTGTCCTGTGTGCCTGCCAAATGAAGTCAACCTGGACGAAGTCCAAGGCCGTAACCTGATGGCCGAAGATGTTGTACTAGCACTTTCCTGTCATACATTGATACAATGTCTATGAAAATTGGTTTACATTTGTCATGAGACGGGTGGGAAATAAAGTGAATGTATTAATTTGAAGGGGTGGGAACGTAAAGACAATAGGCTTTACAATTTAGGCCAAATCAACATGGTGCGAGAATCCACCTCCTGTCCCTGTCCAATCAGAAGTAGTGGCCCCATATTTTAGTAACATTAAGGGGAGGTACATGGGCGTAGAAGGGTATAATAGATATAGAATTAGCTAATTAGTTAGCACAGGAGAGCGGAGATGCTGACAGAAGAGCCCCAGACTGCCAAGCTGATCGGTTGCTGACTGAATACCTGTCCAGAAGAGGTCCTGAGGAGGGGGCGGCGGAGTCCATTAGAAGGAAGGCACGGGAGAATCGAGAAAAGTCGAGTATCAGAGAGGGGAACGACGCAGGCGTCGTTGTAGAGAGGTCACCGGTCCGGTCCTGATCCTGGAAGAAGTCTTTGCTCTTCATCCTTCCTGGGTCCTATTCTTTCAACTCCTTGGCTAAGGGGTTTTTGGTTCTCACACTTAGGTAAATATAATGCAACCTTTAGTTGCGCTGCTGTCTCTATCTTCTCCTTTTCTTTAAACACCGTCATTGATTAGCAATAATCATTTCTATGCTTAATCTTGGGTATTGCGATTAAGTACCATGTGTCTCTGTATTTTACTCTGCTAAATCTTTAGATAAACATTTTAAAACTTCCTGACTCAGTGGTTATTTCAGGATTATGTACTATAATGAATGTCACTCATTTTAAATTTCCCAATTAGCAAAGGATTCATTGGTAAGTCATTACTCTTCAATCAGAAGGTAATTGGTAGCAGGGATTTTTTTTTTTTTTGTAAACGTATTTTATTGTCAAATTGCACATATGTTGCAGGGCTCTGCACTCCAGAGACTACTGCAATAACAAACCTTACAGCAGCCGGAAGCAATCGACTTTTTCTTTAAAATAAAGAACAAAAAAAAAAGAACAACACATGGCTTTGCATATGAAATTGAATTGTCCAAAGAGGACCCCCACCCTCCAACTCCCCCCCCCACCCGCACCCACTCCCCCAGAGTCGCACAATGTCCACGTAGTCCAGTCCACAATCGATCTTTATAAATAAAAGAGTAGCAGCCTATGTACACACACCCCCCCAAACCCCCCCCTCCCCCCGCACCACAGCAAACCCATGGGTAGCAGGGATTTTGATAGAGAGTAACAACTGATAAAACCCAGCGTAAGTATTAGCGTAGTATGAATGTATGGGCCCAAGTGAGTATATAGTGTATGAATGCTGTTTGCTAATATCGCGCTGGATCACATGTATAGAAGCATAAACAGTAAAGTACAATGATACATCTAGATACTGGAGGTTACACAGTTTGAGAGGAAAAAAAAACATTGGGTGGTTATTGTCCAAAGGCATAGAGATGACGTTTGAGGAGAAATTCTTTTAGCTGTCTCTTAAAATTCGTGAAGGAGGGGTTAGTCCTGATATAAATAGGGAGAGAGTTCCAGATTTTAGGGGAGTTCCCTGAGAAAGAGCGGGAGAGGGCTTTTTGTTTATGTCTTTTGGGTGGATTAGGAGGAGCGAGTTGGAGCTTCTTAGGTTTCTCAATTGTCCTGCTTTAGTGAGTTTTGCTGCGAGGTAATCCTGTTTGCCTGTGTGTAGGGCTTTATGGGTGAGAGAGGCTGTTTTGAAACAGCTGCGTGATTCAATAGGTAGCTATTTTAGGTCCTGCAATGTAGGGGTGATGCGGTTGTGTTTCTTGGAACCTATGACCATTCTTGCTGCTGCGTTTAGGGTGGTTCTCATGGGGGCTATGTGTGTTTTAGCTGCCCCAGTTTTTTGTCCAGAGAGATCCCTAGAAATTTAGCTGGGATATCTGGGGTAAGTTTGAAGTTTAGGGAGTCTTGGTTGTTTATCCATTCTTGGATCTGAGGGGGTTGGTTGTGATTGGAGAAGACACGAATTTCGTTTTTTTCTTGGTTGAGTTTGAGGTGGTTGAGGGTTAGCCAATTTTCTACTTTTGAAAGTGTGGAGTTGAGTCAGAGGATGTCTTTAAGGGAGGATATTTCGAGTTACAGCTGGGTGTCGTCGGCATAGAGATGATAGGCAATATTTGCTTGTTTTAGAATGGTAGTGAGGGGTTCCATGTAAATGTTGAAGTGTGTGAGGAGAGGACTGAGCCTTGAGGGACACCTCAGGTTGTGGGTGAGATGTCGGACGTCGAGTTTTTGATTTTTATGAATTAGGATCGGTTATGCAGAAATGAGGAGGACCATTTTAAGACATTGCCATCTGCTCCAATACGCTTTTGTAGGGCATCTAAAAGTAGCTTGTGATCCACCATGTCAAAAGCCGCCGATAGATCGAGGAGGACAAGCAGGCAGCATCTGTTAGAGTCAAGGGAGATGTGAATGTCATCAGTTATACTCAGTATAGCGGTTTCCGTGCTGCATCCCTTCCTGAAACCAGATTGGTGTGAGTCAAGTAGGTTGTTTGATTCCAGGTGTTGGTTGAGTTGGGAGAGAACACATTTCTCGAGGATTTTAGCTAGGAGAGGAAGGTTGGTGATGGGCTGAAAGTTTTTGAGATTGTTCGGGTCAGCATCAGGTTTTTTTAGTAGAGGGGTGATTTGGACTTGTTTGAGGCAGTTGGGCATCAATCCGTTCTTTAGGGAACTGTTGATGATCTTTGTCCACAGTGGGGTTAGGGTGAGGTTGAGGTTCTTAGCCAGGGAAGTGGGTAGTGGGTCTGCATAGTGGTTGGGGGGTTTGGAGTTGGCAATCACTCTGGAAATGTCCTCTTCAGAGAGAGGATTGAAGTCCTTCCAACTCTTGGGAGAAGAAGAGGGTCTTGGGTATAGGCTTATTTTGGTGGTTGAGAGGAGAGGGGTCTCGACTTTGGGGATCATGGAGTGGACTGGGGCTGGGTTTTGTTTTGTTATGGGAGATGACTTGCTGTGTTGGGCTTGAGGGTAGTGGTCTAGGGAGATCTCAATTTTGAGGATTTTGTCATTGAAGAATTTGGCCAGGTTGTTACACTGTAGTTTGGAGGCAGAAGGATTTACCTTGGTGGGCTTGGAGGTCTGTTTCTGGATGATGTTGAAGAGTTCTTTGGGGCGGTTTTTTGCTTTGTCTAGTGCATTTCGGAAGAAGGAGGCTTTCTCCTTGATTATGTGCTTTTTGTAATTCCTGCGTTCTCTTCTGAGCTGGAAGAGGTTGGTTTTGGATGGGTTTACTCTACAAACTCCTGCATCAGCTCTTACTCTTATTCTTTCGGAGTTGAGGTCTTTGTTGAACTAGGCTCTGGATGGGATGTCTCTGATCCTTTTGTGTTTCATGGGGGCTAGTTGGTCATGTGCAGTTTTCATCGTTGTGTTGTACAGTGTAGTGAGCTCGACTGTAGGAAGGTGGAATCTGACTATATGGTTGCCCCCACTTTTTTTATGGTGTTTTGCTGGTTTATGACTTAGTTGGACTGGGATCCTGCTATTCAGGGCCCCAGTCTATCTGCTTTCTCTGTAAAAAGGTTTCCATGTGCCTTAGGCACATCACTGATTGGGATCTGGAGTGCCCTTATAAGTCCCTAGTATATGGTATACTATGTACCAAGGGCATAGGTACCTCAGAGGCCTGCCAGGGGCTGCAGCATGTATTATGCCACCCCTGGAAGGCCATCCAAACTGACACCACAGGTCTGCTACTGCAGCCTGGGTAAGGTGGTGCATGCACCCCTTACTGTGATATAGGTTACCTATATCACTAAATACATACACACATATAAACCTATAAGTCACTCCTAAGGCAGGCCTTATCAATCCTAAAGGCAGAGTGCATGGTTCCTATGTGAGAGGGTGCCCCTGCATGAGCAGGGCCCCTCTGCAGCGTTCGGAGACCATCTCTGATGCTGTTTGTAGTGCAGCCTGACCATATACTCTTAAGCGCATTATATCCTTGCGGTAAAATGCTAACTTTGGAATGGCTGCACCTAAATATGTCGTGTTTGGTGTCAAACATCTTGGAATACTACCCCCCGCCAATCCTGGCAGCGGGGGTAGCATTCCACCCTTCTAGAGGGAAAGACATGTTAACTCTGACTAGTCCAGTAACTTCTTTCCAGAGCCCTGGCATCACAAAATGGATGCTGCTGCCACAGACACGAGTCTGGCCTCCTGCTGCTGGACGAAACTCCGGCAGGGGAGGCCTGGACAATAGGGTTCCTGTCCCAGGGAGGTGTGACCACCTCCCCAGACAGGATAATGTGTATTGGGGCTGGGCGGGAGCACTTTCGGGTGCTTTGAAGTCCTGCACTGGGGGCACATTTGGTGTCCCTGTGCATACCCCAGTTCAAACCGGATCAGGGGCTTGCAGCCCCTGCTTTGGCGTGAACTGGACAAAGGAAAGGGGTGTAGCCACCCTCTGCCCTGACCCACCCATAGGTGGGGCCACAGAGTAGTCCAACCCCTATCTTTAGTATAAAGGTAGGAACCCAGTCCTTAGGACTTTAGATTATCCCTGGATGAAACTCTGAAACTGAATCCTGGACCTTCGACGCTCTACTCACGATTAGAGGACAGAAGAATCTCCCTTGGGGTCAAGGAGTGACTCCCCTGCTTGGCAGGCACCAAAGAAGCATCTGTCCGGTTCGCATTTCTGAAGCTCCCATCGGACGCCGAAGTCATCGCATCACCAGAGGTAGATTCTCAGACTTCCCGAGGCTACCCTGAGTCCCCAGCAAAGCTGAGGCCCGTGGCTATCGTGGGTGACTTGAGACCGTGACCCCTGGACACCGAGCACATTTGCAAGTGCATCCTCTTATGGGTCTCCCAAGAAGTCATGCTTTGGGCTCCGAGTAGCCCTAGCCTCCAGTACCACCTGCACCGAAGATCACTGGCCCCCACTCCACGAGTGTCCTGTAAGCATGATCCACGTGCGGCGTCACGAGGCTCCTTCGCGGTCGCTAGCCCGTTGGCTAGTAGCCCTTAACGAAGGCCAATCCTTTTCTTACTTGGCATTCTGGTTGCTCCAGGCCTGCCCTCACTTACCCTCGCTGGGTGAGTTCCACAGACCTTGCTGGTCTGCACCATCGACGATCTTCCTCTTCACCAAGACTTGCTGTTGCCAAGGCTTGTTGGGTCCAATCCGGTCGCCGATACCTCAGCACTCGACAGACATTGTGTACCAGCCCGAATCCTGCTCCTGGTCGCCGACAACGCCTCCTGGACCTCGTGGCTGAAGAGTCAAGATGACCATCAATGCACCTGAAGCGCTCGACATCGGTGGGCATCTGTCCATCGCCTTCCTGGTCACTGGCTAGTGACCCAGACTCTGTCCCCTCTGCTTTCAGGTTCTTCAGAACTCCGATCCACTCTTGGATCCACCCGGACACTTTTCTCTTGGCCGCCAGCAGCACTTTGCAGCAGATCGCCATTCGAATCGACGACGAAACCCGACCCCGAAAGGCACCTATGCACCCGGCTTCCCTGGGTGAGGTAACACGAGTACTCCGGTGCTCCCGTGGGTAGAGACTCTTCAAAGTCCTAGATCTCAAAGGGTTTTGTCCTAGTCCTCTTTTAAGTGTCCCTTTTCTCTATTTTCCCGATCCCGACTTTCTCCATAGAAGTCAACGGCGTATCGCGGTTGTGTATTTACACTGCACGCGTCTCCCGTAGGTCCCCTGTGTCACTACCTTGGGTGGTTCCTTGTGGTCCAAGCACTTCTAGAGGCTCTAGGCCTAGTGTCTAGTTCAGTCGTGGTTCGCATACCACTTTATTGGTATATGGTTTGGTACGCCCCTAGGGCCCAAACGTGTATTTGTGCTATTACTGTGATTTAATAACTTCTAACTTATGTACTTCGAACTCTAGCCTCATAAAGAGACTAGAGGGGTGTGTTTAGCAATAAATACATATATTTTGAATATATACCTGGTGTGGTGCTCTTTCATTTGGTCACTCAAGAGATTATAGACTGGTAAAACAAGCTGCTTTACATTCCTTCAAGACTTAGCCTGAAGGCTGCTCTCCATAGCTACCACTAGGATAGCTTTCAATAAGGTTGTCTTTAACCTATCTCCAATAAGGGGTTGTTTGGACTGGTGCAAGGTGCCCACTATAATTAGTGGACAGCATGTGCCAGGCCAACTTCTCACATTGGTGTGCAGCGTGTGGGATTCCAGCTTGCTATTGTTTTACCAGATAATCTCAATTGAATTGATCAACTGAAAACCACTAAAGGTACCTAAGGTACATATAATTTAAGCTTAGAATACAGTAAGTTCGACTGAACTTAGAGTTGTGTGTTAAGGGATAGCATAACCCTTTCTACAACTCAAGAGAGTTTAGTAGGCCACACTAGAGTAGGTAGTGCATACACCACACCACACTAGTAATGTCTTTAAGGGTAGGATCTAAAGAATCCTTGCAGGAAGCCATTGAGCTTCCACCCTCCAAGTATGATACACTCCCATTCTTGGAATTGAGAGCTTTATGCAACTTGAGAAAACTAAGGACAGGCCAAAGCTCCACCACCCAACACCTCAAGGAGTTGTTGGTGGCTTATGACCTTAGTAAGCCCTTGGGGACTGAAGGGGTAGGAGCTGAGGGTGGGGCAGAGGAAGAGGAGGAGGCCAGGGGTACCAATACCCCCAGCCCCCCTCTGAGACTGGCCAGGAGGGTGACAATGACCCTGACCTGGATAACCCAATCCCTCCTGTGGAAGATGATGAGGATGATCAGAATGATCCCCACTTTGTCCCCCAGGAAGGATTAAGAGTGTGCCCAGAAAGTCTAGATCTCCTTCTCAGGAGTCTAACCACTCTGGCACCTCCATAGGGAGCTCTATCTCCTCTCACAGGAGGGAATCCTCTCATGAGAGAAGAGACAGACTGGTCCAGTATGAGGAAACTCAGCTGGAAATCAGAAAAAAGCAATTGGCTTTAGATAGGGAATCCCTAGATCTCCTTAGAGAGAGAAGAAAGTTGGGACTAGAGTCCCATGGTGGCAGCCATATCCCTAGAGATAGGGAAAGGTCCTATGACCATAGGAACCTGAGCAAGATTGTCCCTCCCTATCAGAATGGGGATGACATCCACAAGTGGATAACTGCTCTAGAGAGGGCCTGCAAGGTACAGAAGGTCCCTCAGGAGCAGTGGGCAGCAATCTTGTGGCTCTCCTTTGCTGACAAAGGTAGAGATAAGCTCCTCACTGTTAGAGAGGAGGATGCTGATAATTACAAGGTCTTGAAGAGTGCTCTTATTGATGGGTTTGGCCTAACCACTGAACAGTACAGGTTGAAGTTCAGAGACACCCGAAAAGCACAGACTCAAGACTGGGTAGACTTTGTAGATTGTGCTACAAAGGCTCTGGAAGGTTGGATACATGGCAACAAAGTGCATGACTTTTTAGGATTGTACAATTTGATTATGAGGGAGCAGATCCTTAATAATTGTCAAAACCAGCTTTTGCACCAGTATCTGGTGGACTCTGATCTGACCTCTCCCCAAGAATTGGGAAAGAAGGCAGACAAATGGGTCAGAACCAGAGTAAAAACTAGAAATCAGGGTGGTGACCAGAAGAAAGATTCTACTAAGTCCCAAGAGAAAGGTGGGGATAACTCTAAGGATAGGTCCCCTACAGGGCCCCAAAATTCCTCTTCTGGGGGTGGGTCCCAAACTCCTTCCTCTCCTGAAAAGAAACCATATTGCCATGTCTGTAAAAAGCCTGGGCACTGGAAAACTGATCCCAGTTGCCCCAGGATTGGCAATAAAGAAAATGTTCCTCCCACAACTACTACCACCCCTCCTGGTACTACCAGTAGTAATCCTCCAGTTGGGAGTAGTGCACCCAAAAGTTGGGTGCTTTTGCAAGAGGAACAGAGGTGAGCCCTAGTTTAGACAGGGACCCCTCAACAGACTCCTCTGACTCTGATGGTGGTATAGGATTTGCCACCTTTACCATGGGTCCCACAGCGTTGGGCAGGTACAGATTGGAGCCAATAATTAATGGTCAGAAAGCTGTGGCATTTAGGGACACAGGGGCTAGTGTCACCATGGTGGCAGGGAAACTAGTCCCCCTCACCAGTTTTTACCTGAGTTTAAGTACCAGGTGACCAACATTGATGGTGTCAGAACAGATCACCCCATGGCCATAGTAAATCTCAGCTGGGAGGGGGTCACCGGCCCAAAGAGAGTGGCAGTGTCCCCCACCTTACCTGTAGATTGCCTGATGGGCAATGATTTGGAAATTTCAGCCTGGGCTGAAGTTGAACACCAAACCCATCTTAGGATGTTGGGCGTCCCTGTAAAGGTTAGTGGGGCTGTGATTGCCACAGCCCCAGCCCAAGAATTTGGAGAGATGGAGCCTGAAAGAATGGCCCACTCTCCCCAAAGAAAGCACAAGGGTTGAAGAAAAGTCTTCTTCCCCCAGACAGTAGGTAAGGGTCAGCCTCCTCAGGGAGCTGACCCTACCCCTAGTGAAGGAACTGCCACAGAGGTAGTCAGGCCTGGCCTGGCCACCCCCTGATGGCAGAGGACCCTTCCAAGGTGGTACCCAGTCTGGAGCAGGTAACCTGCCCCTCTCTACCCTGCCTCAGTCAGCCCAGGGCTGCAGAGGTCAGGGAGGTCAGTGGACCCCCAGGGCCCCTGTCCAGAGGAAGCCCCCATCAGCAGATTAGGGGCACCCAGTCTAGTAGCCCTAGCCAGGTGAAAGTTCCTCTACACACTGAGGGATCCCCCATACCTTTATGTAGGGACCTCCCCCAGAAGGACTCTGGTAGGCAAGGGCAAACCTGGGACCAGAAGGTTCCAAACCTGCCATGTCCCTCCAGTAGTCCATCCAAAGGGACCCAACCCCCAGCTGTAGGCAGCCGAAGGTTGACCCTTAGAGCAAAGTGCAACTCAGTCATGGAAAGACAGGCATACATGGTGACCAGTGATCTGAGGAAGCTGAGGCCAACATTCCTAGGGCCTCACTTCTCTACTCAGACACCTCACCAGCCTTGTACTTTACCTAAGCACACCACAGGTAGTGATTCCCCATGGTGGAGACCCTCTCATACCCTTAGGGTGAGGGATTGCTTAGTGGGCCATAAGACAGGGGGCAACCATGCTAGTGCAGGTGCTTCCTTGTATGACCACTTAGTCAATGAAGGCTCAACTGGCCAAGGTTAGCCTTATCTCCTTTCGTTTGGGGGGGGTTATGTAGGAAGGTGGAATCTGACTATATGGTTGCCCCCACTTTTTGTATGGTGTTTTGCTGGTTTATGACTTAGTTGGACTGGGATCCTGCTATTCAGGGCCCCAGTCTATCTGCTTTCTCTGTAAAAGGTTTCCATGTGCCTTAGGCACATCACTGATTGGGATCTGGAGTGCCCTTATAAGTCCCTAGTATATGGTATACTATGTACCAAGGGCATAGGTACCTCAGAGGCCTGCCAGGGGCTGCAGCATGTATTATGCCACCCCTGGAAGGCCATCCAAACTGACACCACAGGTCTGCTACTGCAGCCTGGGTAAGGTGGTGCATGCACCCCTTACTGTGATATAGGTTACCTATATCACTAAATACATACACACATATAAACCTATAAGTCACTCCTAAGGCAGGCCTTATCAATCCTAAAGGCAGAGTGCATGGTTCCTATGTGAGAGGGTGCCCCTGCATGAGCAGGGCCCCTCTGCAGCGTTCGGAGACCATCTCTGATGCTGTTTGTAGTGCAGCCTGACCATATACTCTTAAGCGCATTATATCCTCGCGGTAAAATGCTAACTTTGGAATGGCTGCACCTAAACATGTCGTGTTTGGTGTCAAACATCTTGGAATACTACCCCCACCAATCCTGGCGGCGGGGGTAGCATTCCACCCTTCTAGAGGGAAAGACATGTTAACTCTGACTAGTCCGGTAACTTCTTTCCAGAGCCCTGGCATCACAAAATGGATGCTGCTGCCACACACACGAGTCTGGCCTCCTGCTGCTGGACGAAACTCCGGCAGGGGAGGCCTGGACAATAGGGTTCCTGTCCCAGGGAGGTGTGACCACCTCCCCAGACAGGATAATGTGTATTGGGGCTGGGCGGGAGCACTTTCGGGTGCTTTGAAGTCCTGCACTGGGGGCACATTTGGTGTCCCTGTGCATACCCCAGTTCAAACCGGATCAGGGTCTTGCAGCCCCTGCTTTGGCGCGAACTGGACAAAGGGAAAGGGTGTAGCCACCCTCTGCCCTGACCCACCCATAGGTGGGGCCACAGAGTAGTCCAACCCCTATCTTTAGTATAAAGGTAGGAACCCAGTCCTTAGGACTTTAGATTATCCCTGGACAAAACTCTGAAACTGAATCCTGGACCTTCGACGCTCTACTCACGATTAGAGGACAGAAGAATCTCCCTTGGGGTCAAGGAGTGACTCCCCTGCTTGGCAGGCACCAAAGAAGCATCTGTCCGGTTCGCATTTCTGAAGCTCCCGTCGGACGCCGAAGTCATCGCATCACCAGAGGTGGATTCTCAGACTTCCCCGAGGCTACCCTGAGTCCCCAGCAAAGCTGAGGCCTGTGGCTATCGTGGGTGACTTGAGACCATGACCCCTGGACACCGAGCACATTTGCAAGTGCATCCTCTTCTGGGTCTCCCAAGAAGTCATGCTTTGGGCTCCGAGTAGCCCTAGCCTCCAGCACCATCTGCACCGAAGATCACTGGCCCCCACTCCACGAGTGTCCTGTAAGCCAGATCCACGTGTGGCGTCATGAGGCTCCTTTGCAGTCGCTAGCCCGTTGGCTAGTAGCCCTTAACGAAAGCCAATCCTTTTCTTACTTGGCATCCTGGTTGCTCCAGGCTTGCCCTCACTTACCTTCGCTGGGTGAGTTCCACAGACCTTGCTGGTCTGCACCATCGACGATCTACATCTTCACCGAGACTTGCCGTTGCCAAGGCTTGTTGGGTCCAATCCGGTCGCCGACACCTCAGCACTCGACAGACATCGTGTACCAGCCCGAATCCTGCTCCTGGTCGCCGACAACGCCTCCTGGACCTCGTAGCTGAAGAGTCAAGACGACCGTCAACGCACCTGAAGCGCTCGACATCGGTGGGCATCTGTCCATCTCCTTCCTGGTCACTGGCTAGTGACCCAGACTCTGTCCCCTCTGCTTTCAGGTTCTTCAGAACTCCGATCCACTCTTGGATCCACCCGGACACTTTTCTCTTGGCCGCCAGCAGCACTTTGCAGCAGATCGCCATTCGAATCGACGACGAAACCCGACCCCGAAAGGCACCTATGCACCCGGCTTCCCTGGGTGAGGTAACACGAGTACTCCGGTGCTCCCGTGGGTAGAGACTCTTCAAAGTCCTAGATCTCAAAGGGTTTTGTCCTAGTCCTCTTTTAAGTGTCCCTTTTCTCTATTTTCCCGATCCCGACTTTCTCCATAGAAGTCAACGGCGTATCGCGGTTGTGTATTTACACTGCACGCGTCTCCCGTAGGTCCCCTGTGTCACTACCTTGGGTGGTTCCTTGTGGTCCAAGCACTTCTAGAGGCTCTAGGCCTAGTGTCTAGTTCAGTCGTGGTTCGCATACCACTTTATTGGTATATGGTTTGGTACGCCCTAGGGCCCAAGCGTGTATTTGTGCTATTACTGTGATTTAATAACTTCTAACTTATGTACTTCGAACTCTAGCCTCATAAAGAGACTAGAGGGGTGTGTTTAGCAATAAATACATATATTTTGAATATATACCTGGTGTGGTGCTCTTTCATTTGGTCACTCAAGAGATTATAGACTGGTAAAACAAGCTGCTTTACATTCCTTCAAGACTTAGCCTGAAGGCTGCTCTCCATAGCTACCACTAGGATAGCTTTCAATAAGGTTGTCTTTAACCTATCTCCAATAAGGGGTTGTTTGGACTGGTGCAAGGTGCCCACTATAATTAGTGGACAGCATATGTCAGGCCAACTTCTCACATCGACCATGTTAAGGTTGTCTCTGGAGGGCGGGAGAAGTGATGTTACTGTTTCTTCGAAGTCAGAGAGGGGGATGGGATTGAGGTTTCTGCTACATTGATGGGTAATCTGGGCTTTGACTGGTGGAGCTGCAGTTTGGTTGATGTTAAATAGAATGATGTGGTGGTCTGACCAGTCAATTGGGAGGATCCTATTGATGCTTATTATTTCGTTTATGGCTATGATTGCATCTAAGGTAGAACCTTTGTTGTGGGTTTGTCCCTTGCAGTGTTGGGTGAGCTCATTTGTGAGAAGGAGTTCATTTAGTGACTGCATTAAAGTGTCCTTTTCGTTTTTCCAGTGGAGGTTAAAGTCACCTAGGATGATGTTGTCGGAGTTGGATAGGGAACAGTGTGTAAGTAGGTCAGATGTTTGTTCTCCGAATGCAAGAGTGTTTCCTTGAGGGTGGTAGATGAGATGGCATTTAGTTACTTTGTTGTCTTGTCATGTTAGATTGGTGTTGAGGTACTCGAAAGTAGAGAAGGAGTGGGTTTTGGTTTCAACTATTTTGATATTGTTCTTATGAAGGATGACAATGCCGCCGCGTTGGTCTATTCTGTCCTTTTTAATGATGGAGAAAGCAGGGGGGACTAGTAGGTCAAGGATCGGATAGGATGTTTCATTGAGCCAGGTTTCGGTGATGTACGCGTTGTCAATGTCATAATTCAGTATGGCATCAGCCAGCTCTGTTGCGTGCTTGACTGCAGATCTGCAGTTAACAAGCATGCAGTTGACCTTCCAGCTGATGGAATGGTTTTGGGAGGAGGGGGGAGCCTGGTGTATGACTGTGCGTTGAGAGGGAAGTCTTGTAGTCCTAAATTGGTTGTTGGCTCTGCCAATTCCAGTGATTACCTGTATGTTGGAGGGGGGTTTGGGTTGTTCTGGGGTCGTAGGTTTTAGCAAGATTCATTGCTTCGCTCAAGGACATCTCAGGTTTCTCTCTTTTTGGTCTGTGATATTGGATGTTGAGAGGGGTGGAACGCCAGCTGTTCGCCTGGGGATTGGGCAGTTGAGAGGGCTCACTGATGTTTATGAGGGAGGGGAGTTGTGAGTATTGGGCCGGGAAAAGGGGGGCTTTGGTGTTGAGAAGGATTTTGTTCATGCCCTGCGTGATTGTTTTGATTTGGCTATGGAGATGGGATAGGCTTTCAGTTATGGATATGATGTGCATAGGGTTCATTTGTAAAAGAGCATTGAGTTCTTTTTCTATACGTGTAAGGCGTTCGGTTAGTTCTGCCATCGACTCTAGGTTAGGGGTAGGTGGAGGGGAGGAGTTGGGGGCAGATTAGATTGAAGGTGTAGGTTGGGGCAGGAGGGTCGGGGGTGGTAGTATTACGGGAAGTGGAGACATACATGTCTTCAGATGGGCGTAGGTGGGGGAGATTGGGGAGAGTGCTTCTCGAGTGTACTGGTGTTATTTTGTCTGAGGGTTGGGCGGTGGTTAGGCAAGTGTTGGTGTTTCCGCGGGTAGGGAGAGTAGGGTAAGTGTATTGAGTGGGTTGGGTTGTGGGGGTGAGTTAGGGAGCGGGGTCTTGAGGTGGGAGGTGTGGTCGAGGGGGATGGGGGTGGGGGAGAAGAGGGATATGGCGTAGGGTTGGAGTGTAGGTCTAAGGAGTTCAGTAATTGAGAGTTTGTGGCAGGTTTCATGAGCGTTATTTCTTGGGTCGGGTTCTGGGCGGTGGGTTGGGAAGTGATTGGATAGCTGGAAGGGATAAAAATGGAGTTTCGCAGTTTGGGAAGGCGAGTTCAAATTGGCAAAGGTTGAAGTCATTGGCTTGGACCATGACTTTGCCATTTCTGTATACTGTTATGATGGCATTGATTTTGAAGGCAGATGACTTGTAGATTAGCAATATTTGGCCGTAAGGGATGTTGGTGGTTTTGGTGACTCGTAGGTGGTTATCTAGGTTATTTCTCCATTTGGCCTGGTGGGTGGTATAAAAAATGAGGTCCGTTTTTGTCTTACCTTTGGAAGAGTTATGGTAGAGGTCAGCTATGAGTGTTTCAGGGTGTTCCTTGAGTAGTCTGTGCTTAAAGATTTTGGTGGCGTTAGCTGAAAGGTGTGGAGGGTATGTGATGGAGAAGGAGTGAGGGCCGTGGAGTTTAAGGTTGGTGAGATGTAAAGGGGTGGGGGTTTCTGGGGTGGTCTGGTGGCGCTTTCTTGTGTTTGTAGTCATCTTCCTCACTACGAGGGTTGAGAGGGAGGAGAATTCAGGTGGAGTTTCTAGATTGATGGGTATCCACAGGGATGAGGGGAACAAAGAATTGGGCATGGGAAGATTCTAAAGCAGAGGGTCGTTCGCTGCAACAGAACCAGGGTAATTGGACCAATGAGGTCACATAAGGACGTTTCCTCGCAACAGCAACTTGCCTCTAGCTGCAGCTAATCAGAAGGAGAAAAGATGTGGAATACAGGGGTGGTTTGTACTAGAAAAAATTGAGAAATCTTATTATAAAAGCAGTAGCACAGAAAGCATTTTTGTTAAGAACTGATGTGGCTGAAGAGCAGGATCGGAACAGTCATTCACTTAGGTCAGAGTCGGAATAATCTCCAACGAAAGAAATACCTTCCAGGAACATGAGCATAAACATGTGTTGATAGCCGCTGATATCTCCAATAGCATAAATGTGGAAAAGGCGATAGGGCACATGGACTGTGTTATAAGACAGGAAAAAAAGGAGGGAGATATTACTCATAATATCGGTCTCCAAAACGATACACTTTTTGTTAAAATACAGAAAATGGAGGTTGTTAAAGCAGCTGCTGTGGGATTAGATAGAACCTTGAATCAAGTAGGAGTTAGAAGTAATGGTATTAATGCAATTCGCAATAGTAAATGTGGGTGACTCAGTTAGAATTTCATCCAGTGTTGCTGTGGAGTCTGAGTCGACTTTTGGTTGTAACTCAATTTCCAAGCAAGTTATATATCTCTCCGGGCTAGTTCAGCATACTGAGAGCAACCTAGGCGAAAAACTAATACAAATAAAGACTCTGAATTATTTGCTAAAAACAATCCTGAAAGAGATAAGGGATATGAAAAACACCCAAACTCAAGAAATGTCCTCCCTGCATGAAGAAAACAAATATAGATGAGCGTCTGGTTCAGATACCCGCACAATTTAATGAAATTGAGCACAGAGTTCCGGATAAGTTGGTTTGCACAGAATAAAGTAACAATGGCAATTCAGAGAGACACCAACTTTTTATTAAATAAAATTGAAGACTTGGAAAATCATTCTTGGCTGTCCTTTTTCTCTTTGTTTGTATCCCAGAAGGAAGCGAAGCACAAGAGGGCTTCAACAGGCTGATTTGTTGAAAATGTGATTAAGTCAACATATTTTTTCTAAGGATTTATCTATAATGAGAGCACACAGGATTCACAGCCAGCAGTCGCTAAATATCAAATATCCATGTACAATTCTTATAAAAAAGTCTTTTGCAACCCCTAACGGAAAAACAATGAGATTCTTTTCAGATATGTCAATTGCTGCTGTGTGTCATCGAAAAAAGATTTGTGGTCTATTGGAACACTATAGGGCCAGGGAGGCACAGGCCTTCCTAGTCCAGCAATCGAAACTGAAAGTAATATTTAAAGGTCAGTTTCACAATCTTTTCTCTGTGATCGAGGCACAAGGTTTTTTTAAAGTATTTATTTACAATTTACAATGGCAGACCAACATTCATTACAGCATGCAGTATAACCATATTCTCTATAAAAATCACTGAGCAATGAATGTAAACATATAGTTAGTGTGTATGAATAACAGTCCATTCCCTGCCACTGGACATGAATATCAAACTAGCTATAGCCAACAAACCTCAATGCACACATTAGAATGCAAACTACCTATTATAGAAGAACTCCCAACCCACCACCTCCCTCTCCACCAGCTCCTCCAACAAGGATATCAACTTATTTTGGTCGCAGTTCCATTCTGAGAAGTCAAACAAAATGCAGTGAGCCTCATTAAGGCTAGAGATATAACACTAAGGGGCATATTATCAACGAGGCGATAAACAATTATCGCCGCTTTAGCGTCCGTTTTCGGACGAAAAGCGGCGATAATCTTATCATTATCGCCCTTTCCCCCAACGCCCATCTTTGCATCTCTAATGAGATGCAAAGTGGGCGTTACAGGACGTACCCCGGATGGGCTACGTTGCAAATATCGCCGATGTTCACATCGCGATATTTACAAGGCAGCCCACAGGATTATAGCAGATGTTACATTTTGGCGAAAACGGCAGTTTTCGCCAAAATCTAGCGATGTTCCCTGCAAAACGGCGATAACCTTGCTATCTCTGGAATTTTTATCGCCCTGGAGAAACGCGTTGTTAATAACGCGCTACCAGGGCGATAAATTCCAGAGATAGCCTGCGTTAGGGAATACGTCGCTAATCACGGCCAGCGATAGTTATCGCTGGCCGTTGATAATATGCCCCTAAATATGTTGAGTGAATCCGCCCTCTCCCTGCATCTGAACAATCTCTGCCGAGTCATGTCATAGCACCCCAGGCCAGCAAGGCGTCAGCAGCCTTCACATGTCTGTGCATTTTTTTCGTATGTGCCTCTTCAGTGCTGGCCCACTCAAGTAGGTCCCGTTTCCAGGCCTCAACCGTTGGGGGCCGGGGGCTAATCCAGCTGATCGATTTGTGCTGCTTTGCCACAATGAGCCCAAGAATCGTGTATCTCCTACCTCCTACTCAAAGTCTTTTTAGGGTTATCGGGGATCCGTCCCAGCAAGTAATGGAGAATCCGTCTGGGGATATGTTTAATACAGGACAGGACGTCTGTCCAGAAAGGTATAATAATAGTCAGTGCTTTAAATGGAAAAAAATAAGTGCAGGTAATCACCAGCTTTAAAGGAAGGGGCGGGGATTGGGGCGTGGCTAAGGGCGTGGTTGGGAGACAAACATTAAGGATTTTCTTGGTGTGCAACTGTGCACAGTAAATCAGCAACTGTTCTGCTATCTGTAGAGCATTCTTTGTGTCTCTGCTTGTACAAAAGGGTAATTTTAACGGTAACTTTCAAATTTCCTGTGTGCAATTTGACTCTGCGCTTATGGCTCATGAAAGCTTTTTGTACTGTCACATTATGCACAATTATGGATACTGTGGGCAATTTGTGAAAGAAACATGCGCAATAATAAACCATGATCCCTTTCTAGTTAGGAGATTGACAAAATTTGAGAGCAAAAGAGAAGTTGCCTCACTGCAAGTTTGTATAAGGAGAGATAGTTCAGAAGAGAGAAAGAAGCATTACATATGGGGTGGTAGGTTGGAGAACGTTTTTGAGTACACTCTTCAATAAGATTCTGACTGAGGTCAAGTGATTTGTCCACGTGGGGCACGCAAAACAGGCCCTGTGAGACTCTGGGGTTCTCAACTGTTGAAGGATGTACAATAGATGTAATTTTCCTTGATTACAGATTTGGCTGTGGCCTCAAGTCGAAGCCCTACTCACTTGCACAGTTATGCACACAGTCAAGAGCATGGGGATAGAGGCGCATTCCATCAGGTAGGCATGTGTATACTGAAGGGACAGGGCAATGAGCCATTCAAAGAATCATAGTACAGGGTCAGCTGTTTTGAAGGTTGAAGCTGTGGCACAGATATTGATGAGAATAAAACTGTCTAAAAAAAAAAGTATGTTTTCCATTTGAAGCTGATTTTATAATTACATCTATATCCTTTATATTTGTTTATAGATTAGCATTTAAATGGGAGCTGCAAAGCGTATGAGGTGTATACATTAGAATAGATTGGTCACACCCCTACGGAATTCTTGCAGGACTCTTATTCAAACACTGAACCACTTAAAGTTTATGTTAGAGTTGCCAGATAACCAAGCAAAGAACAAAAAGAGCCTTTCGAGATTCCCTTGGTGATGCGTTGCTACATGGTGTCCACAAGCATTTTCCCCTTTCTTTCTTCCTGATGTCTCCCCTCCTCCTACCCATGAAACACCAATTTTCCATGCCCACCCATTTATTCTCACCCCTTGACTTTTGTCTATCTCACATACCTAAACCTTTCCCATGCTAGTTTCTACTTTCTGTCCCTCATGTCTTGCACCTGTTTTTTCCTTCCTTATATTCGTCTATCCACACTTCTACTTTCTCTCCTCTGCCTTGTCTGTCTTACTCTCCCTTGCCCAGTCTCTTTCGCTCCTATGTTTCTCTCCTCCTTCACTCAGTTGCCTTACTTCATTCTCTTTCTCTTGTCTTTCTAGAGCTTTTCATCTCTGTTCCCTGTCTTTACCAATCACTCTGTCCTCTTTCTGCATCACTCTCTCTCCCTACCTCTCTTCCCTTTTCTCTCTCTTTAATCCAAGCAGTTGTGGAGAAGCGCAGGCCCACCTCTTTCCCCTCTGTACATCATAACAGGCGAGATAAAGCTCAATGCAGATTAATGTTGGTCGGAGCCCCAGCCAGAACACCTGTGTCAGCTAAAGTGCGCCCGGTGGCCGGGCACACAATCGGCCTGCTCCAAAGCACATCGAAACAGACCAGGATGGGCAGACCGATTGTGCATACATCAACCTGCACAACAAGACTAATCTTAACATAATCGGGCAATGAGAATGGGTGGTTGTGTGCAAGATGGCGATGCAAGACATGATTAATGCGCACACGTTGTTCATTCATTCAAGCAAGTGAAGATACTGCTCTCTGCTGATTGCAGCGCAAGCTCTGCTGCCTGATCACACGCCACAGCCAGCCAATCAGGTGCTCTGTGATTCACTGACAGTCTGGGAATAGCTAAGAACTGCTTGCTGCTAAGCCCCTCTGAGTACCGGTACTCTCCTTCTCTAATGAAAAGTTCCGGTACTCAAGGGAAGAAAATTGAAAAGTGCCAGTACTCAGTACCGGTGAGTACCAGCCCATTTAAAGCACTGATAATAGTGCAGTGTCACAACATATGCAGAAAGTCTGGTGCTATCGCACCACAGCGGGTACAGTGCTGCTCTCTAGCTGGGTATATGACGTGCAGTCTCTTAGGGAGCAGATATACCATGTGCACAATATTATACTGGATCTGCTTAAATCTGGCACAGATTGACACTTTACGGACCCCAGCATGAATTTGTAACCAGTCTTTGGGGGTTATTGGTTCATCACTGACTTTCTGCCAGGCCTCCGCTATGTGAAGTTGCGGTAGTCTCCGGTCTAGCGTAGTGCCCTTATAGGTGTGGAATGAGTCAGTGTCCTCCCGCCATCGATATTAAAGTCACCAGTGTATGTGTAGAGTCAGGAACGTCAGGGAAAGTTGGCCATAGTTTATGCTCTGTGGCAGCTATTTTTGAGTACTGTAAACATTGCCCCCCTCCTATACCAAAAGATTCCATCGCCTCCTGCATAGCGGCGAAGCATTCCTCTGGCTAGACGTCAAACAACATTATGCATCCACCTGACTGCCATTTATCAACTGCTGTGAAGTCAACTATTTGGGCAAATAGGCATAAAATCCAGGGGGCAGATCTACAAGAAAGTGCCGCAGCGTGGCGCTGCAAGCCCTTTGGCTGCGCCACGCTGCGGCACTTTCAGAGCACAGGAATGCGACATATTTACAAGAATATGTCGCATTCCTGTGCTCTCCCCTGCGCTGGCGCACAAACAGCTGCCAAGCGCCGGCGCAGGCACACTTGCACCATGGTGCAAGGATGCCTGCGCCATGGGGAGATTGTTTCTGTGCAGGAAGGGCACCTTTCTGCACAAAAACAATCAGTACAGGCTTTTCCTCTTTCAATGCGTGCTGCAGAATGCAGCACGCATTGAAAGAGGAAACGAGGAGAAATGAAAACATTTCTCCTCGGTGCGCTCGCTACGCCACCTCTAGGGTGGCGTAGCTTCAGACGCATCTCCAGAGTTACGATTTCTCGTAATTCTGGAGATGTGTCTTAGTTCCATGGGTGCTGCGTGGGAACACCCACAGCAACACCCATGGAACGCCCCTTCACCGCAAAGTGCTGCGTGTGAAGGGACGGTATTTACAAGGAGAGGAAAAGTCACGCATGGTGGCTTTTCCTCTCCTTGTAAATATCGAGGAGCCCCCTGCGCCACCAGTACGTCACGAAAAGTGACGTACTGGTGGCGCAGGGGGCTTGTAAATCTGCCCCTAAATGTCCAAGTCGGGGGCTTATGGCGTACAGCGGATTATTCATTTTACTGTTCTGTCCCAAAGCTTACCCATGAGTCCGATCAAGTGTGGAAAGTGATCTGGGATATCCTGGCAGTGCAATAACAGTGCTGCAAGCAGATGTTCATCATGTGTGCCCTCTAATACGGATCTCTCCCAATTCAGTTTGTCATCTAGCCAATGCACTGCATGCTGCAGTTGGGCTGCCAAGTAATATAACTCCAGATCTGGGATCTCCATCATTCCATTATACCATTCCATCTGAAGTGTAGTGAGGCCTATCCTACACCATTTACCATCCCAAAGGAGCTCCACCATCAGGGAGTCTAGTTTCTGAAATATTTCCTGTGGAATCTTGTACATGGCCCCCTGGAAGACATGCAAACACCTAGACAGAACCACCATCTTAATTAGTGCAATTTTACCCATCAGAGACAGCTTAAGAGTATTCCAGAATGTAATTGAGGGATGGAGATTATGAAGCACTCATCCCATATTCAAGTCAAATGATCTGTGTTCCCCATGCGCGATCTGTATGCCCAGGTACTTAACATTATCCTCCTTCCAGGATAAACCCTCCGGAGGGTGCCGGTCCACAGCAACCGTTTTCAAGAGTCCCAAAGGGAACAGGGCAGACTTAGCACTAATAACCTGCAATTCCGAGTGTTCCCAGAATTCTCTCATTATGTTAAGCAATATCGGGCCTGAAATATCTGGTTGTCGTAAGTATATCATGGTGTCGGCTGCGTATAGAGACACTATATGCTCCGTATTGTCAACCTGTATCTCCATCGATGCAGGGCTTGTTTAGGTCTGCAGGCCAGTGGCTCCTTTGCGATGGTGAAAAGCAACAGAGACAGGGGACATCTCTGACCAGTACCCCGTTGTAAGTGTATAACCTCTGAGACACAACGGCCCATTCTGACCCTAGCTGTGGGGGAGCTATAAAGCAGCTGGACCCATTTAGTATAGGTGTGACCCAATCCCAACCCATCCAGCACCCTCCAGACATAGTTCCAACTTACCGAATCAAAATCCTGTTCAATATCAAGTGAGGCAAGTGCACAAGAGTCGTCATTCAGTTCTGGAGCATGCAGCACATGGGCCAGCTGGCACAGGTTATGCAGTGTGTTCCTATGCGGGATGAATCCCGACTGATCCACATGGATCAGATGTGGCAGATGTGGAAGCAGTCTAGCTGCAAGCACATGACTAAGGATTTTCTGGTCCACATTTCACATAGAGAGCGGTCTGAGGAGGTCACTTCGAATGGGTCCCTACCCGGTTTCGGTAGCATTATGATTAGGGCCTCCCGCTTAGAATCTGGGAGGATGCCTCTACCCAGGGCCTCTGTATATACAGTCAGTAGTTTATCAATCAGGGTGTCGGGGAAGGGTTCATAAAACTTTGCCGGGAGCCCATCACCCCCTGGTGACTTCGCCGACTTCAGCGACCTCACAGCATTAAGTATTTCCTGTTTCTCTAGTGGTGCATACAATTGCTCAAGGTCCTCAGTAGAAAAGCTTGGCATCGACAATTCACAAAGATAAGCGGATAGTGCACCATCCGCAAGCTCGCGCTGGGCCTCCTTATAGACCTTTCACAAATGTGTTGCAAAAGCAGTGTTGATGGACCTCCCTGATCCCAAATCGCCAAAATGGGCTGTGCCTGAGCCTTATCTGATCAAGTGCGCCAGCAGTAGCCCCGCCTTATCACCCTTCATATACCAGTGGTGACGCTCTGTAATACAGACCTACTTTTAAAATTGGTCAGATAATTTGCATACCCTGCGGTGCTGTTTGCCTCATTCGCCCATAGATTCAGGAGTGACTGTCAGCTCTCTCTCAAGCTATTCCAGCCCAGCCTCCTGTCACATCAGGTCCTCCTCCAGGGTCCTGCAGATACCAACCATGGGGGCCATAAATACTCCCTGCAACACTATTTTCAATGTGTCCCACTCTACCGCCCTGCTGCTAGCACTGTTCCAGTTATGCTAAAAATATTGCACAACGGTCTCCCACAGTGTGCCCGCAAAGGCCTGGCATGTTGGTGACTCATCATTAAGCTGCCACAAGGGCACCCTAGTTCAATGCCGTTCCAGTGAATATGCGGCCAACAATGGTGAATGATTTGAGATGTAGCAGGCCAAATAATGTATCTCCTGTATCTTATGTGCTGCTGGTGCAGAAATAAAGAAGTAATCAAGACGGCTACGTATATCTGTCACAGGGGTATAGCAGGAAAATCTGTGTAAGTGTGGGTTATGGATATGCCAGTTACCGACCAGAGACAAGCTTTTCATAGTCTGGCGAAGTGCCAAGATCATGTGGGGTTTAGTGTTGGAGCATGGAGGGGCGGCCCTTTAATGTACAGTTAAAATCGCCTGCTAGGATTACTCCCGATGTCAGGTAGACTTGGGCATCTGCAACCACCCCACCATAAAAGGCCCCATCATCAATATTAGGAGCATAAATATTGACTATTCAGAGATCGTGGGCATCTAGAGAACCCTCTAATATGACGTACCTGCCTTCTCCATCAAGAATTTCTCTGGCTCGCTTAAACAGCACCCTAGGAGCCACCGGTATTAGGGGCCCCCTAGCATAGCCGGAAGACTTTTAATACAATCACCCCATTGGTGTGTCTCTTGGAGGAAGGCTATCGCTTCATTGTACCTGCGAAGATAAGCATGCACTCTATTCCTTTTCTGTAGACCATTCAGACCCGGCACATTCCAAGATATACGTAGTCCCACCAGACATACTTTATAGGAAGATGTAATGAGACTAGCTCCCTGTGAAAGGATATAACCCAGGAGCCAGCTGACCATTTCTATAGTATGTGGAAGCTCTACCCCCTCTCAATCCCTAACTGTAGCAACATAGAAATAAAAAGAACTGATGATGGATGGAATGCTGAACAAATCAAACATTCATCCCAAGTCACAGATCTGGGTTTAATCCATCGTTTTTTTGCTCACAATGCCGTCCCAGTTTGTATCCAGCCATATGGAAATCAGTCTTGACCCTGTTCCCCATGGGAACAGTCCTGCCCAAACTGCCAGGCCAGGTCCTCCCTGGACTGGTAACAAGCATCCTGGGACCAGTTTCGGGTCCAAACTGGCATTGCGTGGTGAGCAACAAAACAATAGATTTAGACCCAGATCTCTGTACTGGGGTGAGTGTTTGACATTGTTCAGCCTTCCGTCCATCATTTGTTCTTTTTGCATTTGTTGCCCTAAGTAAGACGGGTATGCCCAGGCATTGGTCCCATGCTCACCATGCCACTGGAGTCATGCTATCCTGGCTGATGAGGGGTGATACCCTGAAACCGGTCCTAGAATGCTTGTTTTCGGTTCAGGGAGGACCTGGGCCAGAGTGTTCGGGCTGGACTGTTCCCCTGGGGAGCAGGTTCAAGACTGATTTGCATATGGCTGGGTCCAAACTGGCTTGGCGTGGTGAGCAAAATAATTATGGAATTAGGCCCAGATCTCTGTACTGGGGGTAAGGATGCTTGTTTCAGGTCCAGGGAGGACCAGGCCTGGAAGTTTGGGCTGGACTGTTCCAATGGAGAGCGGGGCCAAGACTGATTTGCATATGGCTGAGTCCAAACTGCTATGGCCTGGTAAGCAAAAGAATGATGGATTTAGGCCCAGATCTCTGTACTGGTCGTGGTGTTTGACATTGCTCAGCATTTCATCAAACATTTGTTATTATTGCTTTTGTCGCCCTAAGGGAGACGGGTATGCCCAGACATGGTGGGTTCCATGCTCACTATGCCACTGGAGTTAAGCTATCCTAGCTGATGGGGGGGTGATACCCTGAAACTGGTCCTAGAATACTTGTTTCCGGTTCAGGGAGGACCTGGCCCAGAGTGTTCGGGCTGGACTGATCCCATGGGGAGCAGGTTCAAGACTGATTTGCATATGGCTGGGTCCAAACTGGCCTGGCATGGTGAGCAAAATAATTATGGAATTAGGCCCAGATCTCTGTACTGGGGGTACGTGTTTGACATTGCTCAGCATTTCATCCATCATTTGTTCTTAATGTATTTGTCGCCATAAGGGGGACGGGTATGCCCAGACGTCGGTCCCATGCTCACCATGCCACTGGAGTTAAGCTATTCTGGCTGATGAGGGGCGATACGCTGAAACCAGTGCTATGATGCTTGGTTACGGTCCAGGTAGGACCTGGCCTGGAAGTTCGGGCTAGACTGTTCCCATGGGGAGCAGCGTCAAGACTGATTTTCATATGGCTGGGTTCAAACTGGTATGGCGTGCTGAGCAAAAAAATGATGGATTTAGGCCCAGTCCTCTATACTGAGGGATGAGTGTTTGACATTAGTCAGCATTCCGCCCATCTTTGTTTCTTTTTACATTTGTTGCCCTAAGTGGGACAGGTATGCTCAGGCGTGGGTTCCGTGCTCACCATGCCACTGGAGTCGAGCTATCCTGGGTGAGGAGGGGTGATACAGCGCAACCGGTCCTAGAATGCTTGTTTCCAGTTCAGAGAGGACCTGGCCTAGCAGTTTGGGCTGGACTGTTCCCATGGAGAGCAGGGTCAAGACTAATTAGCATATGGTTGGGTCCAAACTGGCATGGTGTGGCGAGCAAAAACAATATGTATTTAGGCCCAGATCTCTGTACTGGGGGTGAGAATTTGGGGGACGGGTATGCCCAGATGTGGGTCCCATGCTCACCATGCCACTGGAGTGAAGCTTTTCTGGCTGATGAGGGGTGATACGCTGAAACCAGTGCTAGGATGCTTGTTTACGGTCCAGGGAAAACCTGGCCTGGCAGTTCAGCTAGACTGTTCCCATAGGGAGCAGCATCAAGACTGATTTTCATATGGCTGGGTCCAAACTGGTATGGCGTGGTGAGCAAAAACATGATGGATTTATGCCCAGATCTCTGTATTGGGTGTGAGTGTTCGACATTGTTCAGCATTCTGTCCATCATATGTTCTTTTTGCAGCATAGAAGTAAACAATAGTATGGAATTCACCCCCCCAAAACCCACCCTCAGGCAGTAGTCAAGTTCCCCCCGCCATAGCCAATGGGCTAGAGGTAGTAGAGCCCGCCCCAAGCACCCTCCCAAAACCCAAGTAGTTAACTAAAGAAGAAAGATTATAACTGTAAATAATGTAGCTTCAGTCCAGGGAGATCGCAAGTTTACCAGAAGCTTAGCAATCCTCACAGGCCTAGGCCTTGGACCTCCCCAGCCAAGGGTAGTAAAATGCCCAACCAGGCGACTGTGTAATCATAGCAAATAGAAAGCACATTAAGTATCATTATTATTAATAGTCCCCAAATAGACTTAGGATAGTCAGCGTTCATTGCAGTTTATATTGATACCTAAACCACAGGGAGCACCAGAGTCTATCAATCACCTATACCTCATTCACACAGTCCCAGCTCCATCGCTTTGGGTCTCATGGACTAAGCATAATGGCAAGAAGGAGTTCTGCATGGCCAAAGGCTCAGGGTCCACCCGTTGGGTACCATCTGGGCAAACCAAGATTCATTCACGCCTCCTGGACTCTGCAAATCATGGTTGATTCATGGGTGTGAGACGTTGTCGAGTTGATCTATGCCCCCCTTATTGTCTCTGTTCTCTCCATTCCGATGACTGCTGTTTTAGTCCCATTCCAAAGGATCCTGCCAGTCCGCAGCCCCCCAGAGGACTCATAGAAGTACATTTTACTCTTATGCTGGACTCAGAAGTTTTCTGGAAAGAGCAAACTGTATTTAATATTATGTTTGCGTAACGGACTCTAAACAGCCAGGGATGATATCTGGAGATTTTGCACTTTCCTTGTGTAATCAGGGAATATTTAGATGGCTTTGTCTCCATGCATAAGGGGGCCATGCGCACGAACATGCTGAAGAATAGAGTCCATGTTCCTGTAATTAAGAAACCTCGCACACAGCGGCACGCCAGGGCGTGGGATGGGCGACCGGGCCCGGTTCACTCGTTTGATGGAGAAAACGTTAGAGGGCCCCTTAGGTCTAAGCACCCTGATTATCCACCTTTGCAGGAAGAGATCTGCTGCTGGTCCCGCCTCTCGCTCAGGAAACCCAAGAAAATGCAGATTTTTGATTAGTGTAAGTAAGTAAGTCCGTTTTTATATAGCGCAGCTACTCACCCTTACGGGTCTCAAGGTGCTGGGGGCCGTAGTGGAAATTAAGTGAGCTATTGCCCAGAGTCACATGGTGCTGAGCTGAGCTGACGCCGGAGCCGGGGATCGAACGGTGAACCCTGTGCTCCGAAGTCAGCTGCCCTGGCCGCTGCACCACACCTCCCCACCTGGAGTGCCCTTCAGCGTTCTGCAGGCATCCCTCCATGTGTATTGCACTACACTTTAGGTCCTCTACCATTGCCTGGAGTTCCATAACCTGCTGCCGTAAGGTGGTGACTTCACCTTCATTACCCGTAACTCTGTTCGCTACTTTGCGAAGATCCAAGTAGTGATGGTTAATGTCCATGGCCATAGAATCCATCTTTGTCTCAAGCACTACCCTAGAATCACGTATGGCAGACATTATATCAGTGGTGCTCTGCACAGGGTCTCGATGTTCGTGGCCAGGCCGGCTCCTCTGTTCCTCTGGGGACTGGGGCTCCAGAGGCCTGGGCCAGTAATGCTGTACTGCACAATTTTGTTGGACTTGCCACCTTTTGGAACCTTGTCCCGCACTTTCTGGAGCCCGATGTAAGGTACCAACCTGCTTGGTGGATAATCAGGCAATTATTGCTCCCAACAGTGCACCCGCTGAGGGCAGATGGTCACCCCTAAATAATCAGTCCTGGGCAAATTAGCCAGTGTACCCTAAGCGGGGCCCAAACCAGATGTCCACGCCACAAAGAGGCACCGCAGCAGCAAAGGGCCAGACAATGAGACACCAATCAGGCCCCCAGGGCCCTCCGGGGCCAAACACCGATGTCCGGAAAGCAGTGCAGGTCAGTTTACTACAGGGCGCTCCCCAGGCAGCGCGCCTCTCTCCTCTGGGTCGCCACAGTCTCCGACCCGGCACCACGTATCACCTCAGTGGTGCAGGTGGGTGGCGTATCCCTCTATCTCTGCAGCCCGCAGCACTGCAGGCCCTCTGCTACAGAGGGTGACTCCAGCCCCCCTTCACTTAACGTTGCATCGGGGCCCAAAAGGCCGTCCACTCCCAATTTTCAGGGGACACATCGGTTTCCCTCAACATCTGACACTGTCTGCCTCTCAGTTTGGGTCAAAGAGACGGGGGTGGAGCAGTATAAGGCAGGATATTAGTCTCCTCGGCAGGAGCTGTCTCAGGGCACGTCTAGTCTGCCATTTTGACTGGCCATGCCCCCAAACTTTTTTTGTCTAAGAGTCGAGAACAGCCAAGGTGATAAGGCTAATATAAGATGATATGAGACACCTGTGGACTAGATTATGATAATGCCATTACCACGATAACATGTGCAATTTTTGATATGTTAGTGAATTATGTTTTTTATGCTAGGGGGCCAGATTGAATGGAATCCAAACAGAGTGTATTCCTCTACTTTAATTAGTCTCTTTTCTTCTTCTTATTTATTGATTTATTTCACTAGTTCTATCTTTGAGGTGTTTCCTTCAATGGTAATTAAAATTAAAATGGTTTGGAAACATTCTTCAAGGGTCTTCTCCCACTCTTCTAGGTGAAAGAAAGTTTGAATCCAGATGCAATACCATGGCACCATTATGTGTTGGTTTGGGGCCACCTAATGATCCAGAGGATATGGCGGGTAATTCCCCATTTTGGGTCACATATGGGGAAGTTGTGTTAGGGTGATGGTGTGACACAATGGTCAGGCATGAAAAAAAAAGGGCAGTGCATATGAAATAGGTGAGGGTAGTTTGGTGTATGCAATTCCTTCCCTTTACTTCTTTTTTTTCTTTTCTATTCTTTTTCACAATATGGGAGAGCAATATCAAAAGAAGAATTGTTTGCAGCAGGTGGAAAAAAATGTACACTCTCTACTCTGCTTTTTAATTAGTATCTTCAGATGCTTTTGTAATTACTTTAATGGATGGAGCAATTAATTAACATAGTGCAATGTGAATGGTATATTGAACATGCAGAAATATGGCTCGATTGTGAACTGGTTGACTTCTTTTAAATTTAATGTGCTTTTTTTTACAGGGAAAACATTTAAAATCAAGAAATCCAAAATGTAAGATTTGTAGTTATTTTTCACATGCTTATTTTGTCTCTTTGTAGGAAGCAGTGAGGGTAGTAGTGATTTTTCTTGCTTCCAATATTAATTGGCAAATAGAAGAAACCATGGGAGATGAAAGGGGCAGGTAGATCTGGGTTAAAACCTCAGTAAGAGGGATCCATTTAAATGTTCTCAATTATTGTGGGCCGATTGAGGATGAGACATAGGCTTTACATCAACTCAATGAGGCTACTATAAATGCCGTGGGCCGACTTTTGGCAAGGATTTCAATTTTATACAAAAAAGGGGAAGAGGCAATTAAAACAAAAAACTGCAACACTACAGCTCCGGCTTCAACAAGACTATGCCTTGTTTGACCCATGGAGATTAGATCCTCCAGGTTTTTTACAATATTCACGATTTTCGCAGCATTTTTAATCTGTATCAATAATAGATTTTCCTTCTATTTCTCAAATTTTGAGGAGAGGGGCAGCTTGTATTTGGCCTAATTCCTTTTCAGACCACTCAATAGTTCAGCTAGAACTTTAAATAGATGTTTATACTAGGCCTGCTCATAGATGGCAATTTGATAAGCTATTTCTGGCGGATAAGACTTGAACATAAGAAATGAGATTATTAATTAGTGATTTTTTTTCAAACCAACATTAGTTCAGCACAAGGTTTTTTCAGCAGGGGCAGAATTTAAGGCAAGTGGCACTTTTAGAGTGGTGGCTGAGTGCTTATAAGTCGAAGTCATGTAAAGTTCACTTGAGGAAAATTCAGGAATTACATAAGATGGTCGACTCTGCAGTGAAACAAAATAGCGAGCGAAGCCCAACAGAAAATGAAACATTTCTGTCTTAAGTACGTCAGAACCATAAGTACCTTTTATGGCAGTAGAAATATGCAACCAAAACACCTTTCAACAGAAAATATATAAGGATTGTCAGCAGATAGGTAAACTCCTTGCATAGTCTTCCAAAAGAAGAGTCAACAAGAGCTCCATACACATGACAGTCAACCCCAAGAAAAATGAAGAGGTCACCCAGAGCAAAGATATTAATCAGGTTTTTCTTCAACAGTATAACGCATTGTATAGCAAAATTGTTAGAAATGTGGATCAATTTCTTAGTTTTATTGGTCTACCTAAACTTGCAAAAGGCCATAAAAAAGTCCCATAGCAAAAGTTACTATTAAAGAGGTAGAGACGTTGCTTTTGTCACTAGCCAATGTAAAAGCATGTAGAAGCAACAGAATTCCAACAGACGTTTATAAGGAGCTCCTTTCAGAATTAGTACCTTTTTTTAACAGAACTCTTCAATAAAGTTTAATTGGGAATCCCACTACTGTCTTCCTTCACAGAAGCCACAGTTGTAAGCTTTGTGAAAAAGGATAAGCCACCTCAAAATGTGTACTCCTATCGACCAATTTGTTTGTTCAACTTGATAACAAAATATTTACAAATGTTTTATTGACACCGATGACACCTATGCCCAAACTAGTATTCATAAAGACGAGAATGTTTTTTACCATCAAGAAGATATATTGTGGCAAACGCAAGTTATTTACTGCAGGCAATTGATTTTTGCTCAATTAATAAAGTGAAAGCAGCTTTGTAATGGCTGATGCTGAAAAGGCATTTGATTTAGTTAATTGGGTGCCCCTATTTTCGATTCTTGCAAAGCTCGATTTTCCTAGGCTATTTTTAAAAGTTGGGAGGGTTTAACCTTGCCCCAGGTATATTATATCAAGCATCTCTTATAAATAATTTGGTATGAATCACACACAAGAGGGTTTTGTTTGATAATATTTTTCCTATTGAAATGGTAAAAGAATCAGAAATAGATCTGCCGGCTTTTCAAAAATCAGTAAAGCTTCCAAAAAACAAGATACGAATCAGTCTTTGTGTTTCAAGCAGTTTCCTAAAGAATATAATATTCCAAGCTGTCCTATGCTGGATATATCACATAATATGTGAGGGAGCCTAACGATTAGCCAAGAATGGTTCAAGATTTACACACCTACTTTCAAATATAGTCCTTGGAAATCCAATGGTTCTTGAGAGGTCAATGGACCTTTTCCAACATTTGTAGAATTCGTGCTAGAACAAAATATTACCATAAATATATCATCGACATTCTGGATTTTAAGTTCAGCCAATGATGAGAATTTGGAAAAGGTTTCAAAACCTTTATTTAGATAAAAGATTAGTATGGCCTTTGTCATCTTAATTCAGTTTAGTCCGTTTACAGAAATCTCAATAAAAGATTGGTTAGAGGCAGCTTAAAATCAATACACAGTGGTCCATAAAGAAAGAATCGATAAACCAGCTAAAGTACCTAAAGTAACCTAAGTAGAACCATTGAAGAGTACTTCACGGAAAAGAGCAAGAGTAAGACAAACTTCCCATAAAGGGTTGTTCTGGAAACTCAGTTGAGTTGCCTACACTGCTGTAGCAACTGTCTGTAATAGAATGATCTCTGAAGTAGCATTGATCAAAGAGAAGGACAATAGATAGGAGGAAGTAAGTCACCTTTAGCAGTAGCTGTCGGTAACAAGTAAAGAATCAACTCTCCATGAAGAAGAGTCTCTGGGCAGGGAAGAAAGATCAGCAGTCCGAAGGCATCAATCTATAGAACAGAATAGCAGTCTCCAACAATACTACCAATACAATAGTCCTAAAACTAGCTAGGAACACTCATTAATATAAAGTCACATAAATTGTATCAAGCATTATTAAGCAATCACTCTCCTGGTCCAATGAGGATGGATCATTTGATGGTGTTGTCAATCTTCCAATGCTTCTCCTTCCGATTCTCACAGTAAAAATTCACGTTGCAGGACTTTGTTACATGGGGGAAAGTTCTCATGAGAACCTTCATACCTAAGCTAAAGGATGCATTTTGAGCTCAGTAGGAATTCAAAAGCTTTTCAGAAAAGCGGAGGCAAACTATCAATAATTTTCTGATGTAGTGTGCATAAAATATCTAAATCATATTTATTATACCAGTCCCAGCAAGTCTCATTGTATTTGAATAAATTATCTAACATGGGGTGAGGAGCTAAATGAACAGGAGGTTACATAGCACATTCCTAAAGCAAGTTGCTGGGGCTAGGCAGATGCACAAAATGAATGTCTATTAACAAGAGCCCAACGGAAAGGCTATGGGCCTTAACTATGGGTGCACATTTAAGAATGACTGCTTAGTGCAAACATTTTTTAAATCATACATAAATTAGTAAGCATTCTATGAACACTCTTTACTTTACATTTAATTGATTAATACATTTGTAGCATTTACAAAGATTCTATGTATTTTATGTGAAGGTCACATTTCATCTGTGTCTCATTTTTGTTTTTCTGTAGCAGTTGAAACACATTCTAAAGTGCAACTCTAACACAATCTGAAAGTCGAATTTTTATTGTTAATCTTATTTAACCCTCATATGTTAGAAAGCTAGAAGGGTAAAGAGTTCTTTTTAGTAGGAGGTTTTATCTCAAATCAATCATGTAAAACCTGGGCACAGGTCGTTCTGCGGATTGGGGATGGAAACCTCTCACTTTGGTTCCGTTTTGCGCAAATTAGTACCTTTTTGAAATCAAATCTTATAAGGTTATGAAGATACTGGTTAATAATGAATTGTTGAGGGTTGGGGACTGGTATAGGGTTTTACGCCAAAATCTGAATTCTTTGACGATTTTAAATGTTTTTAAATAAAATTCAAAAAATCACCAATTGTAGCATAATGCCAGGTGAATGGCATTTCATCTATGGGACAGCAAGCTCTGCTTGCAGCTAATTTCCAAAGAAGGCCTATTATACATCTAGAGCCCGACACAAGATATATCCGGAAGTGCCAGAACAATGTTGCAGGTGCCAAACTACTAGTTTGGGGTATTGCTCGAATACGTTTTTTACTTGCCGAGCATTGTGTGATTTTTGGTATAATATTTTTCAGCGTTTGAATAACATGCTTGAGATAAATATTCAACTTGAAGTATCATTGGTATTGTTTGGGTATTCAGGAAATACGAGTATTCTTCTGAATTGTGTCCAATGTTTTATTTCTATTGGAATGTCTATTGCTCTCTCTTGTTTTACAGCGTTGGAAGTCGAAAGGTATACTTACTTCTTGTGGTGTATTAAAATGATTCGGATATGATTGTTTTGAATATTTATATGCTTTGAGAAACAACAGTTTAACTAGATTTTACGTAATTTGGTAAGCATTTTTAGTATTAGGGCAACTGTATCAAGTGATTTTAGAAAGTAAGCAAGTATTTTCCTATGTTGTTGTATATGTTTGGATGATAGTTGTAGCGACATATTTTGTTGTTGTAATGCACTTTATTGTCTACTTTATCTCATTTTTCATATTTTTCATATTTTGAGCATATCCTAATATTAGAATCAAATAAAGTTTATCTTGCACTTCGCACTTTCTTCGTTGCCTTTTTAGCACTGCTATGTACTTTTGTATTTCGTCTGTTTTCCTGATTTGAATTTTTGTGGTATCTTACTTCCTCAGGGAAGGAACAGTGGAACTGGAAAAAAACTGATAACATTTGAGAATAATATCTGTAAGCCCCACAAGGCCACAAGGACAGCAATTCTCAGACTGTCAAAATATCTGTTGTTTACAGATTAGTACACCATGCCTCAAATACCCCATGACAACAGCAGGAATTTTGGATACAAACCAGTAAATGAGGAATAATAGTCCCATACCTTCAACACCAATTAAGTAAAAATCAATGCCCACTGCCTATACACAAGGCTCTCTTGTCTCCTATTCCAACATGGGCCTGTCGTGGCTCTGACTGCATCGCCATTATCCATCTTTTTCAGAAACAATGAATCTAAATACTCCACCAAAAAAAGAAAAAAAGACATTGGTGGTGCTATTTTGCTTGTTCTAACCATCAGACCATGAAATAGAAAAATCTTTCAAATGAACAGGGATTTACTTGATTTTCATAAATAATGCAAAGGGTGATGCTGTCAAAGGATGTGAGAGGCTTCCCTGGTAGTATCCGAATCCAAGATGACAACACATTCAACAAACATGAGAGAGGAGTCTGTGGGCCAGGAAGAAGTTGCTTCTGTATGTATAGCAAGTACACTGCCTACTGCGCTCTATAATGCTTCTTCTGTCCAAAACAAACAAAATGCAGATGAGAACTGTGCTACGGTCTGAAAATGCACTCACAGTTGAGTCAAAACATGTATTTCACCTATTAAACAGACGTGATGGGAGAAACAGCTGCATACCTCCCTCCAGATTCTCTTGCTAGGGCATTTTCATTCTGTTTTATGGTTCTCAATAGACATTCTGGCTTCATCCAAATCTCTTAAGAGAAAAAAACTTGGGGCAAAATTAATAATATTTCACGCAACGCAACTCAGAAAGGCAACTTGCTGCCCTGCTTTGTGTGAAAGGGAAAGAAAAGAAAAGCGATATATCTATTAAGATATGGCACACTTTTGCTCTCTCCTAGCGCTGGTGCACTGTGTTCTGCCTATCAACAACGCAGGCACCCTTCCGTCATACTTCAATGTTGCCTGCTTTAAAGGCAGGATTGTTTTTATGCAGGCAGAAATGCCTTTGTGGATTGTGAGGAAAACTTTAACCAGAGTAGCAGATGAGGATCCCGCAGTGCTCTTGGTGCTCCAGGACCTGCCTGCCACTTTTTACACCAGTGACCCCACTACGCTTTTACATTGTCTCCAGCAAGTGGCAGGTACTACCCCAGCTTCTCTGAAATGATTTATGGACTTTCACTCAAGTAGATATTTCAGGTTATGAGAGAGTGGCACCAGCTCTTCAGGCCCACTGTGAAGCTCCACTGGGCTTGCTTCATTGTTCCCAGTGCTTTTTAATGTTTATATAAGGTTTTACATGACCTTTTGGTTTCACGAAGCACAGGACTCTGCATATGTGCTGATGACATCCAAATGGTTCTTTCTTTCAGCTGTGCTTAGATGATGGATTTTAAACAAGAGTTCTAATTGCAGATATTCGTAAGTGGATTAAGCAGAGTTGGATAGCTTTACACAATGGATTCAAAGGGCGAACCCTTGCTTGAGCTTGGTCTTTCCATATTCATGCATTGCAGTGTTTTTTTTATCAGATATTAATAGGGCTTCCTTAGCTTATTCAATCATTGCAAACAGACGGAATTACTGCTGCTCCCTTCTTGTGGGAGTCCTTCAGAAGGCCATGAAAAGGCTTGAAAAAATAAAATACTTCCACAAGGACAGTGTCTGGTGTTAAACATTGGGAGCACATCACCCTACACCATGCTAACTACACTGACTCCAGATTGCAGATCAGGTGAAATATCAGATCTTGGTCAGGATCCACAAAGCTACTCATCAAACTGGAGCATGCCAATTGACATTAAGTTTGAAATTTCATGTTCCAACCAGGTGTCTATGATCCTATGATAAGCCTCTGTTTGTTCCTTTTTAAATTCAAGAAGACAATGTTGAGTGGTAGGAAGATGCAGGTAATTCGGGCAAGAAGGTGCAATGATCCCCCATTAAAGTTCAGAAAGACCTCATACATACAGAGCTTTAAAAAAAGCTAAAAACCTTTTTGAGCAGGACCTCTGACCTCGCGTCCCGCTCTCCGCCCCAGCAGCTCCGTTGCTCTTCGCCTGCCGCTGCCCCGACGCCTCCTCCTGTTAGGGGTTCGAGGACCTCCTGCCTTCTGCCTGCGTGCTCCTCCCCGCTCTTCCCCTGCATTATTGCACCTGTAAGTGTGCGTCTTTGACCCCTTACTTGTGCTCTTTTTGTCATTTTGTCATTGTCTTCTTTTCTGGTGCCTGTTGACCTGTTGGTTTTTCAGGGTCCGATTTTCTTGCCACACTTTTCCCGCCGCTGACCCCCCGCAGCCCCTAACCCCTGCCGATCCCCGCTCCCGCCACCCAGCTGCGCTTCCCTCCCCCCTCCCTATTTAATGGTGGCCACGCGCAATGGGCGCGCTGCTGGTGCGCCAAACACAAGCCCGTCTGCGACCCGACCATGACCAGCGCCAGGAACCCTGGCTCTCCGAACATCCACCGCTATGACTCAGCCACCCTCCTCGCACTCAACCCTGGAAGAAACAACAACTGCGAGCTGTCTATGCTGAACTCCACCCACGGGCAGTTCTCCTGCCGCCACTGCCACCAGACCTTCACCACCCTCCACACCCCCATGGACACCACCCCAGCATCGGACGCCAACACCACCGAAGCCCTGAAATGCATCCTCATCAACATGCGCTCCCTGCACAAACACGCCATAGAGATCTGGAACCTCCTCGACACCCTCTCGCCAGACATCGCCTTTTTCACTGAAACCTGGACCAATGCCGCCTCCGCCCCCGACATCGCCACCACCATCCCTGATGGATACAAGATCAAGAGGAAGGACCGCCCCAGCCGCCCAGGAGGAGGACTTGCCATCGCACTCAAGAGCTCCCTCCTACTCACCACCTCCACAATGAATGACCCAGTCACCACCACCGAACTCCTTCAATTCCAGGTGCAGACCAGCCCTAAAACCACACTTCGCGGCACCATCGCCTACAGCCCCCCAGACCTCGCGCTTCATTCGCTCCTACTCATCGCACCCCACGCCATCACCTCCATAGACTACATACTCATCAGAGACCTGAACTTCCACCTTGACAACCCCAGCGACCCCAACACCGCCACCCTCCTGGACAACCTCGCCAATATCGGACTGGAACAGCTCATCACCACGCCTACCCACAAGGCAGGACACAGCCTTGACCCCATCTTCGCAGGTGGGAACAACGTCTGCTTCAGCCGTACCACGCAAGCCCCCTGGACAGATCACCACTGCGTACACTTCCTCGTCAACAAACCCATGCTGCCTAAACCTGCACCCTGCCCTCCACAAAGAAACTGGAGCAAAAGTCACTGAGGAACAGCTCAACTCCACCCTCAACGGCGATGCCCCCAACACCTCGGCCTGCGCCAACCTTACAGCCAAAGAACTCCACAGATGGATCTCCAACTGCGCAGACGAGCTTGCACCCTTACGTAACCCTGACAGACAGCACCCCAGGAAGGCCACCTGGTTCCCTACCGACCTCCAAGAATCCAGGCGCACCTGCAGACGTCTCAAGAAGAACTGGAGAAACAGCAAAACATTGGAAGATCGCACCACCTACAAGAACGCCATGACGGAATGCCACCAACGCATCAGATCCACCAAAAGGACCTTCATCCAGAACAAGATCCTCGCCAACTCCAGCAACTCCAAGGAACTCTTCAGCGTCATCCAGGAATTCACCAAGCCCCCCAGCAAAGCCACAGACATGACCCCATCCCAGGACCTCTGCTCAGCTCCTACTTCCATCTGAAAATCAAGAGCCTCTAGACCAGACACCTGACTCTGAGTCCACTTTCTACTCCAGCAATGCCAGCCAGCCCTCCATCTCCTCCTGGACCCCAATCACCACCGAAGACACCACTTCAACCAAGAAAGGCATCCACTCAGGAGCCCCCATTGACCCCTGCCCCCCGCACATCTTCCACAGAGCCGCCACCGCCATCGCTCCGGAACTACGGCGCACCATCAACGCCACACCGAATCAGGGAAGACCGTCACCCACGCACTCATAACCAGCAGACTGGACTACGGAAACTCCCTCTACGCCGGGATCAACAAGTCTCTGCTCCGCAAACTCCAGACCATACAGAACACCGCAGCCAGACTCGTCCTCGGCGTCCCTCGACACGAACACATCACCCAACACCTGCGGAACCTCCACTGGCTCCCTGTTGAGAAGAGAGTAACTTTCAAGATACTCACCCACGCCTACAAATGCCTCCACAACACCGGACCCCAATACCTCAATGAGATAATCTCCTTCCAAGTACCCAAGAGAAACCTCCAATCTGCCGTCCTCGCCCTCGCCGAAACCCCGCGCATCCGCAGAGCCAGAACAGGTGGAAGAGCTTTCTCCTACATCGGGGCCAAGACCTGGAACGAGCTCCCTATCGGCATCAGACGCGCCCCCTCCCTGAACATCTTCAGGAAGACACTCAAGACCTGGCTATTTGACTGAACGGAGATGCTTACCCCCGCCTCCCCCCCAGCGCCTTGAGACCCTCACGGGTGAGTAGCGCGCTTTACTATCCCCTGATTGATTGATTGATTGATTGAATCCAACTCTGCTCTGGCTTGGTTATATTTGCTGGCGTATGGTTATCCTCATGTTTAGGCCCCTTATAAATCGACTCGGCTTAAGTAGCAATGCCATCAACTGGATATCCTCACTGATATTATACACAGCTGAAGGGCTGCCTAAGTCACTTTATCATGGTGCACAATCCCTATCAAAGCAAAGCGTCATAAATCCCAACCCACTGTTCCATAACATGGTAACTAGTGGTGTCAAACGAGGTATGTCAACATTTCTTCCTGAGTGTAATCTGCTTTGTAGGCAAAGACCTAGTGCTTGTGAAGCACAGGCGCTGGCTGTGTCTCAATATATGCCTTCTACGTGGGTCTTCATAAGGTATCTCCTTCCTACAGAACTCTAGCAGAGGCGTTCCTAGAAAAAATGTCTGTCACATTTTTACAAAAAAATAAAAATACGTTATCTGCTCAAAGAAAATAATAGCACCACTCTTGTGGAAAGCAGATGTATTTGGCACAAGAGTGTTTTCTTAATGCTCATTTTATTACAGACATTATGGGCAGTATCACAAAACTTTTTGACAGGCTCAATTTCATGCCTTTAGTGGTAAGTTATAGTAGTGCTTGCCCCCGACATCTTTTACCACTGGTGGTGCTTTTTATTATTAAATGCTTTGCAAACAAATTAATATTAATCTGCAACATGCACAGTTATATAGAGTGTGATAATGTTTAAAGTTTACCATACTTAATGTAGGCCTCACTTTAAAATGCCTTATGTTACTTGAAATGCTTTTTTGTCTGCAGTGTATTTTTCCTACTTCTCATTTCAGGAGTCAAATCGTAGCAGCCAACATAAATTAAAATGTAATTTTCTGCATATGTTCCTTGAAGAGTGAAATTATGGCTCTGCACCTGTGACAGGGAGGACATTCTGACCAAATTGTATCATCCTGATGCAGATACCCAGCCGAAGGTCACAAAGCAGAGAAACCATTGTGTGGTAGCTGGGAAGAAGACAGAAAACCTCTTAATCACAACATGTTTGGTCCAATTTCATGGCCTTGGTGGGAAGTTCTAGCAGTGCTTGCTCCATAAACCTTTTACCACTGGTGGTGCTTTTTCTCAATCACAACATGTTCGATCTTGATTGGTTCTCTTCGTGGGAAGCATAGGGAGTGTAGGTTGTTATTGAAACCTAATTTAATTATGCATTGCTGAGCTAGTTAGATTCAGATGATGCCCTTGCCACTCTCCTTAGAGGAGTTGCTCCCCTTAGCTCTCACCCTCAAGAGCTAGACTCCGGGGCAGTCCTTTTCTCACTTGCTTGATTGAATCTTCATCTGATTCTCCCGTTATAGGCTTTACTTGCTGACACCTTCTGCATGACTTGTCATCAATTTGCACCTCTTTACTAGCTTAGCAAATTAGGGAACTTCCCTTCATGGGTAAATAATGTCTGCTTTGATTTAACTTGTGACAAATTTAGCTGTTTGTCTTAATTGGTATTTTGAAATGATTTTGAAATGCCATATTGACTAATGCATCCATGTATTGATTATTTATTTATGTCTAATTTGAATGCATTTTGAACTGTTAATTTACTAATCTGTTAATAAACTTTCATGGTTTGCAAATCTGCAAATCTGCAACTCTCCCTCATTCAAATGTGCTTCATGTTATTTGAATGCATTTGAATTGTTGTGTCACTCCTTAGTCTGGGACTAAAGGTCCATCCGCTTGAGTGAAGCTTGTACCAGAAAATCTGCATGGTGCAACTTTTCTGCAACACCACTGTATTATGAAAGCAAGATTTTGGAGGTGGTGATGGGTGAAATGAAATTTTGTGCGCTGCTGATGTGTAGTATTTTGTTGTGCTGGTGATGTGTTCTGTTGTTTTTTGTGCTGCTGTGTTTTTGTGCAGCATTGCTATTTTGTTATTTTGTTGAGGTGTACTGCAGTTGTGTTGTGTTTTGTCTGTTTCGTTGTTGTGATGTGTCCTGTTAGGTTTTAATTGTGTTATGTTGCTTTGTGTATGCTAGTTGTTTATATTAGATATGTAAACAAATGCTGCTAGATGTCTGATTGGTAATACAGCACTGCTCCAATTCCCCAACTATTTGAGACACCAGTCAACCAACATCTGTGGCACACTGTGGGGCATATGTACAAGGGGTTAATGCTGCTTTAGCAGCACTTTTCCGATGGTTTTGCAACGATATTTGTATCGCCGTATGTACAAGCTGTCACTAACCTCTGTTAGCTGCAGTTTTCCGCCGAAAACGTCCATTTTAAAGATCGCCACTTCTGTTAGCGATAATGACATGCAAGGGAGGTGTTCCCGTGCAAAAACGGCCGCTAACCCCACTTCGCGATATTTACAAGGGAATTCTTGAAGTGTGGAAGACCAAAACAACTGCCTCTAACTGCAGTTAGAGGCAGTTTTTTAAGACCAGAAAATAGCTGGTCTTAAAAATGGAGATAACACTTGGGACCTCATTTCAGCAGGTTTTGGTGCAGGACAGCGCTGCAAGCAATGTTGCTGCGCTGCCCTGCGACAAAACTACAGAGCAGGAATGCGCACCATCAATAAGATAGTGCGCATTCCTGGGCCTCCCTCATGAAAAGTATTGCAGTGCTGCGACAAGACAGCGTTGCAACACTTTTCACTACGCCCTTCTTGCGACACCATGGATGCGCTGGATTCACTGGACAGCGCTCCATGTCGCAAGTAATGACAGATACATCTGGAATCCTGACGTATCTGTCAGCGCTAAAGTCCCGCATTTCTGCAGTTGTGTCACAAGCATTACGCAACTCCAGCAATGCATGGGGCCAGCCTATCCCTGTGGCACTGCGTCACCCTTACGCCTGAAATTCAGGCAGGCGCAAGGTACTGATGCAGTACCGTCCTACAATTGTCACAAGGAAATCTGATGGATTTCACTGTGCCACTCCTATGAGGCCTTGTTGCATGGGAACGCACACCCTGCATACATCATACCTGATGCAGGTATGATGTGGCACCGGGCTTCACAAGGTCACACATATTCCTACATGCGTCACTTTGCAAATACGGCGCAACGTGGTGCTAGATTTTGCCTAGTCTGTTCTTGAGGGGTGCCAGGGTGTCGGCACAGTTGGAGATCCATCGGTGGCGGTTGCGCGCTGCGGTGTCATCTTCTGTAAGTGTTGGCGGAGTGGTGGTGCCGAGGGAGTTGACGAGACGTTCTTCGGTGGCCTTGATCCAGCTGCGAGGGGGGGCGATGATGGCGGTGGTGTACGGTGGGCATGGTGAAGATGTGATGTATACAATGATGGTGGGTCCAGGAGAGTCCGGTGGTGTGGCTGTAGTTGAAGTTCCCGCTGGCGGAGGAGACGTGCTTGACAGTGTGTCCTGCTATGTGGCTTGCTGCGGTGACTAGCTGCTTGAGTCTGATGTTGGGGAGCTTCCCCAGGAGGGGGTGGTGTTCTGATCACTGGGGTTGTCCAGGTGGAACTTGAGTTCACCGAGTAGAATGTCGTCGGTGGATGGGAGAGCCTGGGGTGCAATGAGCTCTACAATGGTATTGGAGAATGGGGGTCCATGGCCCGTGGGGGCCTGCAGATGAGGGTGCTGCAGAGGATGGGGTTGGGCTTGGTCCGGATCTGGAAGTTGAGGTGTTCCATGGTCACCGTTGGGTCATTAGAGTGCGTGGTTAGTCGGAGTGTGCTTCTGTAGGTGATGGCAATGCCTCCTCCTGGACGGTCGGGGTGGTCCTTGCGGGTGATTTAGTAGCCGTCAGTGATGGCGATGGCCATGTCTGGTCCGGAGCAGCGGTTGGTCCTGGCAGGCGATGTGGCGTCCAGGGTTGATGGCCAGGAGGGTGCTGGCGTTGTAACGGTAGAGTGTCCGAGAGGAAGGGTCCTTGGTGCTGAGCGTGGTCCAGGGGCAGACGGACGCAGACGGGCTTGCCTGTGGCTTGCCCTTGGCACGGGAGACGTCCATTACAACGCAGGCATTACATCGTAATGCCTTTACAACGGAACTCCAACAACGCAGGTGCCTTTACATGGCATTCCATTACAACACATTGTGAGGTCAGTAATGGGGTATTTTTAAGTTTTAGGGTGAGTATGGGTTTTGGGTGTGAGAGATGAAATTTGGGGTGTGTCATGGGGTAAAATCTGAAAATTCTGGTGTGTTTTGGGGTCACTTGTGAAATTTGGGGTGTGCATTTGGGTCAAATATGATTTTTAGGGTGTGTTTTGGGGGCTCAAAGATTAATTTTAGTGTTCAGGGTGTGCTTTGGGGTGCAAGGGTTAGCTTTAGGGTTGCACTCACTGAAGTGGGAATAGTAATATTTACATCTCCGCTATCCAACACCTTCCCTACTGTTTCAGTATGCCTAGTATTGGTATGCATTGTAATGGAATGCGATGTATTGGTATGGGTCGTAACTTCATACATACCTTCGGCACACCAGTGGTACGCCACTGCGCATGGCCGCACAGCGGCCGCCATTGAGAAGTACTTCGGGGGGGGACTGGACAGCTGGGAGGTGGGAAACGCCGGAAAGGACACTGGATGGGGCGTGGACACGGGAGTGTGTGTGTGAGCGGGTGTTGTGAATATTTAAATGAGAGAAATCTTACCTCGAGGCCGGGTCCCGTGTCTTCGTTGCTCCTGCTCTCCTGGGTCTGCTTCCAGGAACAGGAAGTAGGCAGCTCCCTCCCCTAAGCCAATCACAACGCTGCAATGCGGCTTTGGGATTGGTCATTAGCGCCGGGACGAGGCGTTCATCCAGGGGCTGGAGGGGTGGGCATGTTCTCCATGCAGGCTGTAATGCAGCCTGCATTGCAAACAGGACAGTGTGCATGACTGTTTGGGCGGCCTGAGCGGGCCGACCAAACAGTCATTGCGCACTTGAGTGGGCCTGCCATTCCACCCCTGCCCTGCTCCGTGAGTGGAGCAGCCCTACCCACCCTCCCGCCCGCAAAGGAAACATGGCACGATTACATCAGGAAGTTATCATCATGTGATGATTGTTCCTCTTCTTGCACTGCTTGAAAGCAGTGGGGCGACACTCTTCCGCCATAGCGGATGAGCCGCCACTGGGGGTGCGTCAGCTACAGGTGCTAGGCCTGGGCGACTCGACCCCCGGGCCTCCTCCGCTATGCATCCCACCTTCTCCTTACCTGGACATTGACACCGTGGCGCAATCCGCTGCACTCTCTCCAAATCTGTGACTCAGCCAGCAGGAGCCTCAGCCAGGTGGGATTTCTCAAGCCTGGGTAAAGCAGTAGCCGCCAAGTCCGATGGTGAACCTCCTGATGCAGTTGATGCAGCAGGGCCCCCTTGGGCGTGAAGTTGCAGTGCTCCCGTCACACAAGTTCGGCGCAGCTCAGGGGCCTCACCGCCCACAGCGTCCGGCCAGCACAACATCATCTGGCCTGTGATGCAGAGAGGCGCCGCCCACCGTTGATAATCCCCACCGTGCACCCCGGTGTAGTGGTGGATCGTAGTATGTGATGCAGACCTCCCTACATTGGTGCGCCGGTGCCCCTCTACCATTCACAGCTCCAAGGGGCGCAAGGCGGTCTTCTCACACAGGTCAGCAACGTGTCTCCATGCGACCGGCCAGACTTCACCACCAGGTACGGCAATTGCCGCGCCTCAATGTCTACCGCCACGGCTCATCAACTCCACAGCTCCTCCGCATCCCACTCCAGGCAGGCGCAGGTCCAGCGAGGCATCCAGGCTCCAGGCGCAGGTCCAGCGAGGCATCCAGGCTCCAGGCGCGGGTCCAGCGAGGCATCCAGGCTCCAGGCGTGGGTCCAGTGAGCCATCCAGGCTCCAGACGCGGGTCCAGCGAGGCATCCAGGCTCCAAGCGTGGGTCCAGCGAGGCATCCAGGCTCCAGGCACGGGTCCAGTGAGGCATCCAGGCTCCAGGCGACGGTCCAGCGAGGCATCCAGGCTCCAGGCGCGGGTCCAGTGAGGCATCCAGGCTCCAGGTGCAGGTCCAGCGAGGCATCCAGGCTCCAGGCGCAGGCCCAGCGAGGCATCCAGGCTCCAGGCGCAGGTCCAGCGAGGCATCCAGGCTCCAGGCGCATGTCCAGCGAGGCATCCAGGCTCATCCAAGCTCTCATCCTGGTCGTCCTGGATGTTGGGTGGCTTGAGGGGATTGTTGATGTGTGCTGCACTTGGCCCTGGCTGCTCAATTCTGCATTTCATTGTTTTTTTTGCCTATTTTCTATTGGAGGTCGACTGATAGGCTATTTTTTCCATTAGAGGCAAAAAAACTCACGTTGGGCTGACTAACGGGCGTTTTTTGCCACTAATGGGCCTTTCGTTGGTTTTCGCCCGCTAACGCTGGAATTCCTATCGCCTAATCGCTAATGTTAGCGGCAGTTTTCGCCGCCGATCTCTGAAGCTATCGCCATGTAGTGACGGCTTGTAAATACGTCGCTAACATGGCGATAGTTTTCAGCGGTACTCGGCGGTAGGAAAACTGCCGCTAACTAACGCTAGCGATAGTTTTCGCCAGTCCTTGTACATATCCCCCTGTGTTTTAAATTAGCACTTGCAGTGCTCACTTTATGTGATACGGAAATATGCTTCTTATTACTCACATAAATGCACCAATATTCATGTGAAATATAACATTTTTAAAGTATTTATCCAATGAGTCTATGCTAAATTGACATCTGCCTTGCTACAAAATGTCATCAGTCATATCATGCCCTTCCAACAATTCTATGTGTTCACACAAAAACACCGGACAAGGCAAAAATGTGTTTTCGAAAGTATAACCAAAAAATAACTTTAGATTTAATAGTGGCAACGATTGTTCTGTATACAGTCTACAAGGAGTAGCTCATTCTATCATTTATTATCCAAGGGAAATATAGTTAACTGGCTTTGAGATCAATCACTGTCACTGCGTCCAATAATTCATTTCATCTTGATATAATGATGCTTCCTTCAACTCATGTAGGATACTTGATAGCATATTATTTAATCTCTTTTAGCTCTCTTGGGAACGAAGTCCATAACCTTCCATGTATTATGTGTTCATATATTTTTGTTACCATTTCAATGAAGTCACCATTTCCTGTTCATACAAATTCTGTGCGTTTGTAATCTTCTATACATTATAATGCATGCTATTAATCCTAATTGTGTTAGTGGTATAGTCCAAATGTTAATGTATCTCCTGCATTTATTTCAATTGAATTCTGTCGAACCATAAAACAAATGAAGACCTTCAAATAGGGGGATGCGTTACTGGATACAAACTTGAAGGAGGTGAAAGATTCAATTTTTTGTGTTACAACATATAATACATCATCCAACGACATTAAGAAAATTATCAACAAAAAGTGGGAAATCCTGACATCTAACAAACTTAAATATGAAAAACCTATGTTTTCATTTCGAAGAAACAAGAGCCTTAGAGACTCCTTGATACACACAGATTTGAAGAGATCAAAAATAACTCACCAGTTGACTCTCTGGGATCAACCTCCGGTCACTGGACACTATCCATGTGGGTCATGTGTTGTATGTGAGTTCACGAAACATACAAAAGAAATTGACTTGGGCATGCATCACCCATGGGAACAGCGGACCCATACTAATTGTAACAGTGATAAGGTTATATACATGATAAAATGCCCATGCCAACTAATGTATATCGGCATGACTGGGAGAAAAATAAAGGTGCGCATAAGCGAACATAGGAGCACAATCAGAAGGTCGATCACAGCAACAAGATTAACATCTCATTATGTGGAGATGAAACACTCTGATAAGGATTTATGTTGGACAATAATTGAAAAAGTCACAGGAGAAGGCGATGTAACTAGAAGACTCTTGGAGAGGGAGCAGCGTTGGGTGCACCGATTGAAAACATACACCCACGGGTTAAATGATTCTATTCCCTGGCACCAACTTAACAAGACCAGATGAATTAAAAACACTGTATATGGATACTGAAATTGAACCCGACACTGATTTAGCATTAGCTGGGTTTGTATTTCCCCATCTGTGACACTATATTGACACACCCTACTGAGTATTAGGTTCTTTAACTTAGGTTTTTCAACTTAATTATTTAATTCTAGCATGGTAAATTCGCTGAGAATACTTTCCTTATATTTACATCAACTAACCGGCATTACAAGTGGTTGTTTCACAATAGTTATTGTTTGATAGGGGATTTATAATTGCTATAGGAATTAATTGCAGATTAACACTTATGCGCGACAACACTATCATAGGATTGTTTATACATTAGTATAACGAGGGAACTACTGCCCCCATAACTAGAAGGGCATACGTGCTTACGACGCACGCGCAACGCGATAATCATAAAGTTTATATGGCAGATTTTACATTTACTTTATGTGCCCTTGCTTCAACGATTGCTTTGCAAACAGTGTGAACACTAACATCATTGAGGCCCTATACCAAAATATAGAATCTTTTTCTATTAAATATATAAGCATCGGGTTTTCCATATGAGTGTACTGCAGTGGCTGCTTCAGTTCCTTAACTCTGGGTATTTATAAACTACATTTCCCAGAGTCCATGGGGTGGTCAGGATAGAACCTGTTATGACCGCGGAAGTAGGCGCGGCAATCAGAGTGTCCTTTTAAGAAGTAGCGAGTGTAGTTTCCCGGTTGCCACAAGCCGCTGGGACCCACACCGAACAGGTCATACTACGGGGCAGGACCCTTGATGACGTGAGTAATATGAATGAAAGAACGCCGGAAACAGGTACGAGTGCATGCATCTCCAACACGGAGGTTTTGTCTTCCGCATTTATTGACGCATGTTCTTTGGTTTTGTTTATTTCATTTCATTTCCTACCTCAATCACATAATGTGGATAAATCTGACCGTGGACTTTTTCGATCGTTTTTCACGGCACCAGTGTCTGACTACAGGGCTACCCCATTTCTAAGGGAGGTCCCACGAGAAGTTTAACCTCTCCCTATATGGGGTAAGACTCGGTATTTTATGTGTCCTGTATGTATTTTTACGACATTTTTAACAGCGGTATGAATGCGAGTGTATGTTGTTTCACAATTTTTCACAAACAATCACAGCACGCAATTTGGTTTAGAGATTGTTAGTATGCGACTATCAGCCGCTACACCACAATTATGCGCACGTTCTAGAGTGTGATATAGACCTACGAATGAGCATGCGTTACGTAATCTGTATTAGCATGCTTGTTGTTGTGCTTTATCACCCTCGGGCATAATTGGCACAGAGGGTGATGTCAATCTTCACTACTTGTGATATCAGATACTGTATACATGCCTATAACAATGGTGTGGTGTTTGTTTTGTCGTTATCTTTGTCTTTTTTCAGATTGAGTGATCTAAAAATTTACAAGATTGTGCCAAACAAAGTGAGCAGCTTTCTGCCCTTTAATAAAATTAGTATAGGGAAATTCCTTATTTCTACCCTTCCAGGGGGGACAACGTTATCGCCCTGAAGAAAGTCCTGCACCATATTTTGGGCTTGAATTGGACTGAAACATGTTGGCTTTAGGGTCTTAGGACCATAATATCCCAATGACCTTATTCTTCTTTATTTTAATATCCTTGACAGATCCAAAAATAAAGGGAAACCGGGATCTGCCAGTGGATTTTTAATCTTTAACCCCCTGGCCAAACAAATCTTTAAGAGCTCCCTACAATACGGTTGAGCCCACCCCGACTTATAGGCGTCGGGGTGTCCCGATGATGAAGCATGACACCACTAGGGTGTGTGAGGGAATATAAAACAAAAGGAGTTGCCTCCTTCGCCATTTTAGAGTGGTGTATAAACATCAGCTTCATTTAAGGACATTCCACCGTTAACCAACCAGTATCTGTTTGTATTCTAATAACCGAACTACACGGTTAGGGTATAAGGGGAGTATTTATTGTGGATCAGTGTTATATAACGGGAGGGTGTACTCCTCTTTCGAAGTTTCTCTCGGCCCTTCAAGTAGTGAGAGGTTCCTCCTCCGCTACATCAGTGTATGACCTTCAAATATAGTCTGAAACTTTCTCTTTAATATCATAATGAATTTGTATTCCGATTATCTGGGGTTTGTCTCATTCCTTGCTCTGGGCTTGGTTTCTTTTCTCCCAGTCATGTAAAAATATACCTTTTTAGGCTTTATACCTCGAGCCTCAGTTAAGTAAACAGCTACATGCTATTTCCAATATCATTTTATAATTACCATCAATGGTGCCCTTTGTTTAGCCATCAAACTTCTTCTTTATCTAACTTTAATAAGGCTAAATGTGGTTGTAAAGACACAATGCAGCACAACAAACCTCTCTCCTTGAACTGGCACACTTTGGGCTATCATGAGTCAACACACACAGGCCTGCGCCATAATACAACAGTGTGTGCTTTATCTAAGGAATCGTTTTTGTATAGGAAGGAGAGCCTTCTAGTACTAAAACTATCCTTAAACATTTTTCCTGCTCTGTATGTGTGCTGTACAGTGCAGCATGCATGCAAAGTACAAAAAACAAGGAGAAATGAAAATATATGTCCTCGCTACGTCTGCTTCAGGGAGGCAAAAGATTATGGTACAAATATCTGTCTATGAATGATTGCATATTGGGATTTGTGTCAAAACACATGGGTGGTTGCATGGGAATGCCCGTGTACTACCCATCGAAAGCCCCCAAGATGCAAAGCAGCGCATAGCCCAACTTTGTGTTACTTTGGGAACTATCTTACGCAAATCCTGATTTGTAGTGGATGGTAAATCCCAGCATAAAACTTTTGGCCATATTTACAAAGAAGTGACGGAGCGCTGCGTTAACCTTCTTGGCTTATCGCCGCGCTCTGCCACTTCTGAAATGCAGGGCTGCACTGTATTTACAACAATACGGTGTAGCCCTGCATTTACCCCTGTCCTGGCACTAATTTCAGCTGCCTAGCACCAATGCAAGGGATGCAAGGGTGCCTGCGTTGGGGGGAATGATTGGTTATGTGCAGGAAGGTGTCCCTTCCTGCACATAAACAATCTTAAATGGTGATTTGTAACTTCTATGTGTGCTGCTTTGTGCAGCACACATAGAAGTTGCAACTCGTCATTTTAAAAATGATTGTTTATGTGCAGGAAGGGACACCTTCCTGCACATAAACAATCATACAAGGCGTTTTGCTGTTTCTATGTGTGCTGCACAATGCAGCACATATAGAAACAGCAAAAACGAGGAGAAATAAAGCATTTCTCCTCGTTTCACCTGTTTAAGATCAGGTTTTCCCTGGTCTTAATTTTGGCGCTGCCCCATATTTACGCCACCCTTGCAAATATGGGGCAGCATCAAAATCAATGGGTGTTGCGGCAGAACGCCTACCGCAACACCCATTGCCCACCCCTTTCACACTAAGTATAGTGTGAAAAGGTGCCTTATTCACAAGGCGACGTTAAGCCACATTAAGAGGCTTAACGCCGCCATGTGAATACGCAAAGCCCCAATCGCCACAGGAACGTCAGAAAAAGTGGCGTTCCTGTTGCGATAGGGGCTGGTAAACATGCCCCTTTGTGTTGAGTTTGCTTTACAAAAGTAATGCAAACTTAGCACAAAACATTAGTAAATTTGGGCCGAGGTTTGCGTCACCCCCTCAAGAGAGATATCTATGCTGTGAGCTTATATGCCAATAACACACAGTCCAGCCCACAGAGACTGATAAGATAACCCTCAGAGAAGTTGTGTGAGTAACAATGCTTAACTGCATAATGTAAGAAAGAGGATTATTAATTGGGGTGGACAGGAGTCTACAACAAGGAATAAGGGTACAATCTTGTTAAGGTAAAACATAGTTTCAAAAATGTAAACCTGAGCTCAACTCCCTGGTAGCTATGGTACAGAGCAGACAGGCTTAACTTAGGAAGCAACACTGCCGCAGACCTCTGAGCCCTGGACACATTGACAACAACCAGTGCTGCCGCACATCTCCTCGCACAACCAGAGAGCCATTCTCCTGCTGGCACTGAAGTTTCACCTGCAGCACAGAAGCAATAAACAACATCAGAGACACTGCAAACATGACCGCATCCACCATGCTGAGGAGACCGCCATGGCACAACTCCAGTGCATTCTACTCAATGCTCAATCACTCTGCAAACACGCCACGGAGATCTGGGACATGATTTCATACCTCACTCCGACATCATTTTCCTCACAGAGACCTGGCTGAACCCTGCCTCCATGCCAGACATCGCCATTGCCACCCCCAAAGGCAAAAAGATAACACACCGGGACCAAACCAACAAACACAGAGTTGGAAATGCCAACAACTACAAGGACACCATCTGCTGCACTACGTCCCTAGATGACTCAACATTGATAATGGAGCACCTCAACTTCCAACTCCACACAGACGGAAAAAGCACCATCAGAGGCACACTCGCCTACAGACCCCAGGACAACGCCCCAGCTTCTGCAATGCCTTCCCTGACCTCATCGCCCCAATCGCCATTGACTCCGAGCACTACATCTTCTAAGGGGATCTCAACTCCCACCTCGACAAACCCAGCAACACCAACACAACTGATCTCCTGGAAAGCATGAACAACCTGGGCCTCAAGCAACTTGTCACCAAGCCTACCCACATTGCAGAACACACACTTGACGCCATCTTCACTTTCAGCGACAGAGTCAAGTACGACCACGTCACATGGCTCACCTGTACCGACCACTACAGCATCCACTTCACCATTGCAGGACCAACCCACACTGGCACCATGTCCCCCAACTTCACACGCAGAGACTGGAAAAAGGTTTCAGAAGATCAGTGGAACAACACACTCAATTCCCACCACCCAGGCACGACATCTGACCCAGAGCAGGCTGCGAAAAATTCCTCCTAGTGGATCGCAGAATGCGCCAACACAGTCACCCCTACCAAGCCAGCTAAGTGCAAAGGACCTACCAGAAGAGGGCACAACATCTGACCCAGAGCAGGCTGTGAAGAATTCCTCCCAGTGGATCACTGAATGCGCCAAAACAGTCTCACCTGCCATGCCAGCCAAGTCCAAAGGACCTAAGAGAAGAGCCAGCTGGTTCACAGTGGAACTGAAATCCACCAAATGCAACTGCAGGCAACTAGAAAGGAAGTAGCGCACCAGCAAAGAAACAGGAGACCTCACCCCCTTCAGGACTGCACTCAACCAGTATCATCACCAACTGAAAGAAACAAAGAAGAACACACTAGCAGACCACATAGAAACCAGCACAAACCACAGCAAGGAGCTCTTTGGCACAGTGAAGGAGTTCTCCAACTCTGCAGGCACCGAGAATGACATCACCCCCTCCCAAAAATTGTGTAACACCCTGGCTGTCTGCTTCCTTGACAAAATCTCAGTCATCTATATACATTTTGAACCCCACCCCCGCTGCTGACAGCATCAGCCTACTCACACACACAAACACAGAACCCTAACATCTGCTCACCCTCTGGGACCATCTCACAAACCAAGCCACAATCTCCATCATGAAATTCATGCAATTAGGAGCACCCACAGACCCCTGTCCCCACCACGTCTTCAACCTCGGGAGCAAGATAATTGGCAACAAGTTCAAGAAAGTTGTGAACACATCCTCACCTCAGCCTCCTTCCCTGAGGACTGGAAACACGCAGAAGTGAGGCCCTTCATGAATAAATAATAATAATAATAAAAGATATTTATAGAGCGCACAGCTACCCCAATTGGGGTGTCCCGGCGCTAACACGGACAACAACAGAGCAGTGGTGGTGCAAATCTAGTCATTACGACTAAATAGCCTGGTCTTCAAGGCCTTTCTGAAATCCTGTTCAGAGTCCATCATACGTAGTTGAACAGGCAAGTTGTTCCAGCATTTAGTGGTACCCACCTCAAATGTCCTACCCCCCATTCTTGCCTTAGCAAAACGGGGGATGGCGAGGTAGCGTTTATGATTGGACCTTAGTGATCTGCCCTGCTGGTAGGGGCGAAGTCTCTTCCTCAGGTAGTTGGGCCCTCTGCCCTGATATGCCCGAAAGGCAAACGTAAGGGCCTTGAATTCGATACGTTTGGCCACCGGGAGCCAATGGAGTTGTCTGAGATGTGGAGAAATATGTTGACGGAGACGGACCTTGCAGACCAGTTTAGCGGCCGCATTTTGTATTATCTGGAGCCTACGGACCAGGCCAATCGGCAGACCCATGTAGAGTCCATTAGCGTAATCAAGGTGAGAGGTGATTAACACCTGGACTACGGTTTTACGAGCTGTCTCTGGCAAGAAATCCATGAATTTTCTGATAGTTTTCAACTTGCTAAAGCAGGCCGCGGATACAAGTTGAACATGGGTAGCGAGGGATAAGTCATTGTCCCACCTGACTCCCAAATTCTCGACAGAGTCCTTAGGTGTAGGGGCAGATCCCAGTTCTGCTGGCCACCACAGGGCCGCCGGGGGCGGTACAGCTTGGTTAAAAAACAAAACCTCCGTCTTATCGGCGTTGAGCTTTAAATAATTGCTGCTCATCCAGGCAGAAATGCTTTTAAGGCAATCTTTGAAGGAGTCAAAGATAGATGCCGAGACCCCGCTGAAGGTGAACATCAGTTGGGCATCATCCGCATAGGATGTCACCTTGATCCCAGTCTTAGCAATGAGCTCCGCCAGTGGTGTCAAATACATATTAAAGAGTGGCAGGCTCAGGACCGAGCCCTGAGGCACCCCCCATATTAATGGTTTAGCGGAGGAGGTAAAAGGGTGGAGGGAGACCTGTTGTTCTCGGCCATGAAGGTAGGACGCAACCCAGTCCAGCGCCGTCCCCCGGATGCCAACCCGTTTAAGGCGATCCAGTAAGATGGAATGGGACACCGAGTCAAACGCCGCTGACAGGTCGAGGAGTACCAGCATGGCTGCGGACCCTTCATCCACCGCCCAGTGAATGGAGTCAGCCATCTCAATCAACGCAGATTCAGTGCTGAAGCCAGGGTGGAAGCCGGACTGGGAGTCATGCAGTGGCCCATTGGACTCAATAAAAGCCGTGAGCTGCTGATGGGCTAATTTCTCTAGGACTTTTGCGGGGGCCGGGAGCAGCGAAATGGGCCTGAAGTTACTGGTGACTTCAGGGTCAGCGTTTGGTTTTTTTAATATAGGGAGAAGGGAAAACCCCCAGTCTGAGTGAGAAATTCCAGAGGATATTAAGGGATGGATTAAGCCACTCAGCCCGTAAACTATTATGTTTTGCTGGCCAGGGATCACCAGGTGACCCGGATTTGCATTTCTGGAGTTCAACCAGGGATGCCTCCACGGGGATCGTTGCAAATTTGGAGAACACCGGCTGGTTTTGATGGAGGCTACCAGATGTGTCCACCCCGATAGGGTGGGGGGCTGCAGGGAATGAAGCATATATCTGGGAGATTTTCGCCTAAAAAAAATGTGAAAGCCTGTTGCACATCTCCAAAGAGAGAAACCATCCGCTGACCCAGCAGAAACGAAGAACTACTGATCCATTTCTGTCCTTTCCTTTCCAGTGAAAGTTTCTCGAGAAGGCAATCAACCAGCAATTCACTGAACATCTGGAACACCACAACCTTCTGGACCCCTCTTAACCCAGATTCAGAGCCAAACACAGCACCGACACAGCCCTGATCGCAGCCACCAATGACATCAGGGCTCTCCTGAACCGCGGTGAATTGGCAGCCCTAATCCTCCTGGATCTATCAGCCTCCTTTGACACCTTCTCCGATCATATCCTGATCAATAGACTCACCACATTGGAATCCAGGGAGGCGCCCTCAAATGGATCACCTCATACCTCACTGGAAGAACCCAAAGAATTTGTATCCCACAGTTCACCTCAGAACCCAAGAAGATCATCTGTGACATACCCCAAGTATCATCCCTCAGTCCCAACCTCTTCAATGTGTACATGATCCCCCGGCCAACACCATCAGATCACACAGACTCAACATAATTTTCCTATGGCAACAACACCCGTCTCATCCGTTCACTGTCAGAAGACCCCTCAGACACCAGAGCCAACTTCCACAGGTGTATGATGAACGTTGAGACTGGATAAAGGACAACTGTCTCAAGCTGAACACTGACAAGACATAAGTCCTCACTTTGGAAACAACACCTCACCATGGAGCTATGCATGGTGGCCTGCAGAACTCGGCCCACCACCCGACCAGACAGACCACACCCGCAACCTTGACATTATCTTCGACAGCAAGCTATCCATGAAGTAGCAGGTAACCGATATCTCATTCGCCTGCTTCCACACCCTATGCATTTTCTACAAGATCTTCAGGTTGCTCCCAGTCGACACCAGGAGGACCATCATGCATGCCCTCATCACCAGCAGGCTGGACTATGGGTACACACTCTACGTAGGAATCACCGCATGCCTCCTGAAGAGACTACAGACAATACAAAACTCAGCGGCAAGACTCATCCTCGACCTCCCCAGAAGGACCCAAATCACACCCCACCTTAAGAAGCTTTTATTTATTCAATGTTCTATAAATGCCGTATGGTTCACAATCACAAAGTTTATGCCACATGTATTGACTTCTCAACAGTGTTTGATTGGGTAGGTAGACCGATTCTGTGGTGTAAACTGATTGTTTTAAACATCCCCCTGGACTTCAAAATCTACAGGTTGCGCTACTATGTAACATTTAGTGTTGAGTTCTCATCATTTATCAATTCTGCCTTAGAATGGGGGTAGAAAAAGACATAACAGATAAAACTGGAACACAGATTAGATTAAAACAGGGATGTTTTCTAGACCTGACTTTATCTTTTCTCACCATATTTGGTCTTTCCCCTAGCAGCCTGCAATGAGGACTAGATGTGCTAATGCTATATGCAAAGAAGTTTTTTTTTTCTTTAAATGAAAATTGTTAAGAGTAAAGATACAAGTTTTTCAAAGAAAAAAAAGTCTTCCTTGAGATGGAAGTTAGGTAAAGAGCCATTCCCAAAAAATGTCTAGGTATATATGCCTGGGTATGGCTCTTTCTAAGAATCTATCTGGCGCCCCACATTACTTTATCAGCAAAAGCATTGGCTCATGGTGATTGTATGCAGACATTCCATAAGGCCATGGGTAAAATACATATTTTACATTTATTGCTACTTTTTAATGTAAAAATTCCACCAACCCTTTTGTTTTTTTAATAGAATAAAGGCAAAATATTGAAAAGGTTATGCTCATTTACAAAGCTGTTGCTGGTGGAAGAAGTTCTTTTAAAACTTGTATTAGTTTGCTTTTATTTTAAGGCGCTTGGGACAACCATAGGTTGGGGTTTTGAAATTATCATGGCCCACCTAAGTCATTCTGAGTTCTAGCAAAAGAAGAACTGCTACTGAACCTTAGTGTCCTCTCTAAATTTAATTTTAATTATACTTTTACCCTGCAGCATTTTAATCTGTCATTAAATTATGTGCTCTCAAGGGACTCCAGGACTCAGATTTGCACCTTTCCCCTGTTTAAATCTTTTGTGCATTCCTGCTGAGGGATTGGGGGTATGACAGCAATTCCTCAACAGGAAAACCCCACTAGAGAACCAGGCTATTTTTGTTTGTGGGGTAACAGCCCCACTGACTAAGGGTCACTTCTCCCAAAGGGGCATATATCTATTTTTGGTTTCTGCCCTGGGGGCAGATTGGCTGTTTTTAAGACTGATGGATTTGGGGGATGGGGTGGAAATCCCACTAGACCACCAAGGATATCTTTGTGGAGGAGATAGCCCCCTAGCTAATGTCTGTGCTTGCCAAGGGTGAATATGTTCAATTTTGGTTTCCACCTTCCCCCGGAGCAGATTGGCCATTTCTTATGGCCTATCTGCCACCACAGGGGGGACACCCACCTAGACCACCAGGTTGCCTTTAGTGGACAGTGGGATCAGTGTCTTTCAAATCCTTTCTCCAAATACAAATAATCTTTAGGAACACAGTTTCAAGGGTGGAATGCACCTATAGATCACCAGAGAGGGGTTGAGAAATCTAAGTCCCTCACTAACGATTGTTCTATGCAATGTGTTTCCACAGCCTCTTTCTTTGTGCTTGATTTTTTTTATTGTATTCTTGTTATTGGAATGTTGCAGTTGTCAATGGGAATCCAGCACAACAATTACAAATGGAATACAAATGAAAACCGGAATACAAAGGGAGATATGTAAAGTAATTGGGGCACCTTTGAACAGGGACAAAGGTTGTAGGTAGGAAATGTGCAGACTAAGGGGCCGATTCCGATCTCGGCCGGTAGGGCTCCGAATCGGATTCGGCTTTACCGGATCCGATTCGGAGCCCTGTTTCCCGACCGAACCGTACGCGGGTCCGGCCGAGCGAGTACGATGCGGGTCGCCGACCGACTCGTCCGGGCGTCCCGACCGCTCCGACCGACTCGCTCCCGGCTCGAACCGCTCCGACCGACTCGCTCGGACTCGGCTCGCACCGCGCAATGGAGACGTTTCCCGGCCGGGTAAGTACGATGCGCGCCGCCGCGAGCAGTCCGACCGAGCCGCGCACTCCGGCTCGAAAGAGCTGTCGGAGCCGTACTTTGGGGGTCCGTGTCGGACCCCCTGTACGCGTGGCCGCGCGAGTCGCACACAGGGGGGACCCATGGGTCCCCCTACCTGTGCGTGTGCGGCGCGAATCGCTTCGCCGCGTACACGCTGTAGGGGGCGCACTTGTCCGACTCGCACCCATTGAGTCAATGGGAGCCCGCGTACGCGTTGTGCGACCGGCTCCCATTGACTTCAATGGGAGTCCGACCGACTCGAGTCCGATAACATACGGACGCATCGTACTCGTTCGGTCGGACTGCACGGGTCCGATTCGGTCGGAAATCTCTCCGGGTCCGGCTCGGTCGGAGAAATTTCCGGCCCGAATCGGAATCGACCCCTAAGTTTAGCCAACGAGAGCTGCTCTGTTGTTTTTCAAAAAGTGGGAGGAAGCATTTAGTACCATTGCAGTCTCCTGGTTCATTTTCAACTTGATCTCTCTCTCTCTCTCACACACTTTCTCTATCTCTCTAGTTAGGTCACAGAGCAAATGTTTAATAAGTTTGGAATTTGTTTTGTTAAGATTGTGCCACAGTAATGTTTGGTATGTATTTTTTTCCCTCTGATGTCCTTGTGGAGTTGAGTAATGTACTTTTTGGGCATGCAGGCCTTTGTTTTGGGTTCTCTCTTCATGTGATTTTTTCTACAGTAGGCTGTAATAGGTGTTTGTAATTTGTTTGTGGAATTTTGTTACATTTTTGTCAAAACCTTTAAAAGTGTGTTTTGTTTTGATTTTTTTTTCATTTTGTTTATCATGGTTCACTTTAATGCTTTCAGTATACAGAATGTTGTATGGTGAGAAAATGCCCTTTTTGTGTGGTCACCCCTATCTTTTTGAACTTATGCTGCAGGTGTATTTGACTCTATGCGCTGTGACATCTGTTATCCAAGCCCCAGTGCAAGTCTCTGTCCCCTAAAACAGGGTTAAATTGCCTAGCTCCTAATTGGCTTATTTAACTTTCTTATATGGCCATAGGTTATGGAACAGAAACTACACTATTGGCACAGAAAGTTTAATGTCCCAATTGGACAGACTATGATATCCATTAGTGTGACAAAAAACGTGGCTTCAGCCTACCCTTGTACACTGACTACTACTACAGTTTAAACTTGCAGCCTGACCTGCCAATATAACTGTTTACTAGGGGGAAAACATTATTTTTAAATACTAATAAGTCGGGGGCGTGACTTGACGCCAAGAGAGGATGGCCGCTGGCTAGGGAAGCTTCGTGGCGGCTCAGCAGGAGTGGCGGCTTTTCCTGCAGTTCCCCGCCGCTTTGCCGCTTCCAAATGGAGTCCCCGTGGGATAAAGGACCCTGGAAGCTCTTTCTCGGATTTTCGTCTTGCTGGTGAGCTTCTTTGCACTACAGCGGTGGCGGGAGCGCTTCCTTCACGGGACTCACGCCCGCCATTTTGTTTTCTTCCGAAACGGCCAGCATTTTGCGCATGACTGAAACGGGAGCGTTTATGCCCCGTGTTCAAAGCCTGAATATATTTTAGGGCCTAATACTCCTTCTACTAATGGGCAATATATATAAATCCATGGAGGACAATGGAACATGAAAGATATATTTTTTAATAATAATTTTTTCTCTCAGTCAGTCTTTCTCACAGAGCTGCTGTATATGATGTAAGATGGACTTTTTACCACAGTAAATCTCTGGTTTCGTTTCAACGGAAAGCTGAAATTAAAATTAACCGTTTGAAGAGTACCAATTTGCTGCAGATATTGCGCTTTTCCCACATGGTTTTTGTCGCTTGCCATTATATTTTATTAGAACCTCATTTCAAGCAGGAATGGACTACAAATAAGTTGATTTAAGATTATTGTTCAGTTTCTTACTCTTGTTCCCTTTCTTCCAGGGGAGTTTCTTGTTGTTATTTCAACGGCGTTTCTTTTTTGGCTGCTACGACACTTCGCCTTAATGTTCTTACCCGGAATTACATTTTTTGCACGCTGTCTTGCTATTTTCGGTGTTTCCAACTCTCACTCAGCATTTTATGGGGAGAACATAATCCTTATTCTGTTCTCTCAACGAATATGGAGAACTCTGGAAGTAATTCATCACTTTCCAATAAGGGAACATCGGTAGCTTCATCTAATATCCCGCTCCCAACCAACAAGCTTATTCCTAAACCGACCACTTCATCTATATTATCCTCTGGAAAACGCATTAAAAAGGATCCTCCTTCACCTACTGCATCTCCTCCACCAATTACTATGGATGTGCTTCTTGAAGACATACGTGCTCTTCGGCCTTACATGGAGAAAACGAATAAAAGGTTCCAAGCTTTGGACGACAAGTGGTCTACGATGGAGAATAGGGTCATGCAGATTGAACAGCAAGTAGACTCCGTTCAGGTTGTGGTGAACCAAGTTCCTTCAATGAAATCCGTAATTGCACTACTCAAAAAACGAGTGGAAAATTTGGAGAACCGCAACAGGCGTAATAACTTGCGCATTTATGGTCTGGTAAAAGGCTTGGAAGGTTCGGATGACATTTCATTCTTCAAATCTTTCCTTCCACAAGTTGTTGGTATTCCTAACTCCCCTGTTTTAAACATTCAAAGAGCGCATCGTCTTGGACGTATTCCAACAATGGCAGCATCTTCAGCCAAACCTCGAGGAGTTATTATATACTTCCTGGAGTACACGGATTTATTGAAGATCTTCAAGCAGCTAAACTCAAAGGCCGGATTTCATGGCAAGGCTCTAATCTCTTCTTCGCACAAGACAATGCCAAAGAAACAGCAGATCGAAGAAAGAAATTCCTAGAAATGAGACCTACACTCCGTTCTCTTAATGCCAGATTCGGTCTCTTCCATCCTTGTCTTTTCAAAGTGACCTACAAAAATAGAACTACGAATTATGAAGATCCTGCTTTACTGCAACGGTTTCTGGAACAATGCAGAGAACAAGATATGGATGTGTCCAGACAAGCAAATGTTTAATCTTGTGCTGTTATTTGGTCTAATTTGCTCTGTTGTTTAGATTATGATGTCTTTTGTTCCTGTCTAGTTAAGTTTTCTCGGATTTTCCTATGTTATATTTACCTGTTATGTTTTTCTCTTTTATTAGGTGCGGTATTCCCTTCGTACATATTTTTTGTTATTCCTGGTCTGCTTGGATGATGTCCTCCCTCCCCGGACCGCCCTGAGTTGCCTGGTAAGTTGTGCCATTTTCCTCATGTGGCTTCACCACCCTCATCTTGTTCATGTTTTTTGTAGTTGGTTATTATGTTATTAGATTCTATGGTATATGTTGTTCGTTTATTGTATTTGTTTCTTCTTCTTTTCTCCATTCTACCTGTCCTTTTTCAGACGTCTTTCTTCTTTCGCTAATGATTTTTACTTTTATTTCTTCTCTTTATACTTTCTCCTCCTCCCATACTTATTCCCTTTTCTCTTGCTCTCTCCTTTTTGATAACCACACACTTCCTCCTTTATTTTATTCATCTTTGCTGGTTCAGTTTTGCAAATTGTTTGCTGATCATTATTACGTATATCATATTGTTAAGTTTTTAGTTGTTTTAATTACTGTTACATAAATTTTATGTCTCATCGATTAATGTAGATGGCTTTAAAAGTTGTTTCATGGAATGTTAAGGGTTTGGGGTCTCCTATAAAGCGTCAACGGGTATTCTCTCATTTATCTAATTTAAAATGTGATATAGCTTTATTACAGGAAATTCATGTGTTAGGAAAAGAAATCCCTAAACTTAAACGACAATGGGTTGGTCATGTTTTTGCCTCTCCGGGTACAGGTAATCGTAATGGTGTAGCCATTTTATGTCATAAACGTCTTGACTTACAAATTCTCTCTCAAGATTCTGATGATGTGGGTAGATGGGTCTCTGTTTCACTGTTATTGAATAATATCCCTTTGACTCTTTTTAATCTATATGCACCTACAGCCCCAGACGTTGCTTTTTGGCCTACAATATTATCTAAATTGATGTCTTTTCATGATGATTACCTGTTAGTTGGTGAGGATTGTAATTTGGTTATGGATCCGATTATTGACCGCATTTCGCAATCTAAATTCATTTTCTCTCCTATGCACTCTTAATTTACATCCACTATTCAACAAAGATCTCTAGTAGATGCTTGGTGATTATGCAATCCTACACTTCAAGAATACGCTTTCTTCTCTCCAGTACACTCTTCCCAATCTCGCTTAGATTACATATTCTCTTCGAAAGCGCTCACACAACATATCACTCATTCAGATATTGGTTCTATATTCATTTCTGATCATGCCCCTGTTTCCTTAGATTTAGATCTTCTTCCTCCTACTCAGGGTACACGCAGATGGAGTTTCAACAACTCTCTCCTCGTAGACTCCAAGTTTACCCAACAATTTGATTCTTTTATCACCACTTTCTTTCTTGAGAATGAAACTCCACACATGGCTCCACAGATTATCTGGGATGCCTTTAAAGCTGCCTCTAGAGATTTTATTATTTCATTGGTATCCCAATGAAGGAAATCTTCTTTACTTATTTTGCAACCACTCACGGCACGTATTAAACAATTAGAACATTCCTTTTTCCATACAAAATCTAAATCCTGCTTGGATGAACTAGTCAGATCCAAATTCGAATTCAACAAAATATCTACTGAAAACGCGAACTCATTTTTGCTCAAATCCTCAGCCAATTATTATGGGGGTCAAAACAAAGCGGGGAAACTTTTAGACAATTATCTTAAAGTTAAAAAAGAACGCACTAAGATTAGTTCTATCCTTTCTTCTAACAGTCACTTAGTTTACAAAAATGAGGACATTCTATCAGAATTTACTCAATTTTTTCAAACTCTTTACACTCCTGAGTCTTCGGTACCTCAGGATGATATACTTCAATACATATCCTCTATTAATCCACCTTCCTCTTCCGATCTAGACTTTTCAGTGTTAGAGGATGATATTCGAGAACTAGATATCATTTCTGCTATTCGTTCCATTAAACGCGGTAAAGCTCCAGGTCCTGATGCTTTCACAATTGAATTCTATTCTTAATTTTCTCGAACTCTTATTGCTAAATTACATCAATTATTTCACTTTTTTATTTCTTCCAAAAAGTCCAGTGGCTCTTTTCAAGAAGCTTTGATTTTCCTTCTTCTCAAGGAAGGAAAAGATCATACTCTCTGTAAAAATTATAGACCCATTTCTTTAATTAATTCGGACTATAAAACTTTCGCAAAAATTCTAGCTTTACGTTTAGAGAAATCTTTACCCCTATTAATTGGGCGAGAACATTGTGGTTTTATTAAAGGTAGACATCCCTCAGATAACACTAGATTATTCTTTAATGTCCTTACCAAAGCCAAATTGTGTAAAGATTCCTTAGCAGCTATCTCTTTGGATGCTGAGAAAGCTTTTGATAGAGTCGGTTGGTCATTTATTTTTTCCACTTAGTCCTGGTTTGGTTTTGTTCACAAATTTATAAATTATATTTCCTTACTGTACTCTTCTCCGGTCTCCTCCATTTTAGCTAATGGTCTTATCTCCCCTTCCTTTCCTTTATATCGTGGGGTAAGGCAGGGTTGTCCTCTTTCTCCTCTTCTTTTTATACTAGCTCTCGAACCCTTCTTAATTAAGATCCGTTCAAATTCTCAGATTACTGGTTTTAAATATGGTTCCAATCAATTAAAACTTTCTGTTTATGCAGATGATATTTTGCTCTTTTTATCACATCCACAGACTTCCCTGCCTGCTTTCTTATTATCGGAAGTACAGTCTTTTGCCTCTGTGTCTGGTTATAAACTAAATGGCGACAAGTGTGAAATCCTCCCATTAAACAAAGTTTGTTTTTCCGTGAATTACATTTCTTCGGGTTTTCATTGGGCCTCGGATAAAATCAAGTACTTGGGTTTATGGTTCAAGTCTTCCATTAAAGAATCCATGTTAATAAATTTAAAAGAATTACAGACACTATTGAAAAATACTAAGTCCAGGTGGAATCCCATGTTTTTATCTTGGTGGGGCCGTCTTGACACGATCAAAATGATGTTGGTACCTATAATACTTTTTATATTTCTAATATTCCTATAGATATTCCTAAATCACATTTTAAAACAAATTACTCTATTCTATCGAAATTTCTATGGAATAATAAGAAACCTCGTATGTCTTTACAGAAACTTAAAAGACCAAAACAATTAGGCGGTGTGAATTACCCGGATTTTCAAAACTATCATACCGCATTCTCTCTTAAACAAGCCTCTCTATTACTCCAAGAGGACGACGAAGATTCAACAGTACCGTTTTGAACTATTATTGAAAAAAAAAATCTTCATCCTTTACTCATCGTCCTTTGTCTTTTTCTCTTCCCATTTTTAACAACAGCTGCAGAATTCTCCAACCTTTATTTACTAACCATCTTTCTCCTAAAGATCGCTTTTTGCAATCTTCAATATGGTATAATAAATATCTTAAAATAAACAATAGGATTATTTTTTGGAAAGATTGGCATTTTAAAGGGCTTCTCTGGGTGCATCAACTTTACCAAGATGATGCGTGTATTGCTTTTCCAGTTGCTCAAGCACGTTTTTCTTGACCTACCTTATACGTGTCTAAATATGCATCCTTAATTTCATTGATTCAGTCAAAATACAATAGCTTAGTGCTCAATTCTTCCTTGTCATCGTCGCCTCCTAATATCCTTTCTGTCTTATCTCATTCTCCATCTGCCTCTCAAGTTTATAAACATCTATCCTCCTCTCCAAATACCAGAGATAAAACAGAGGTGGAACTTTTATGGGAGATTGATCTCCAACTGTCCCTCTCTATTTCTACTTGGAATAAGGTCTGGATTAAGATTAGGAAAACTTCCAGGGCTGCTAATACTACCCAAACTTTATTTTATATTTATAACAGACTTTTACTGACTCCTGTTTCATTACAGAAAATAAATCCTACTCTCTCTCCCTCTTGCTGGTCCTGCAATGCATCCCCAGCTGACCTTCAACACATGTTATTTTCTTGCCCCCATGTTCATAATTTCTGGAAACAAGTTTGGAGACATATCAATAATATCTTTCATTCACAAATTCCCTTCACTTTTGTTAATATATTTTTAGGTAGTGTGCCTTCTGATTGGGAATCACATTCAAACAATTTTCATATTATAGACCTACTCCTTGCAGTTTCTTTCCAACAAATCACTAGGGCATGGAAGAACACCGCCAATATCTCTTATCGAGCTTGGTGGTATGGGATTTGTTATAACCACAGGCTAGATAAAGCGTATGTCCACACCATTTCCCTTGCTATTAAACGAGAATACCTATGGTCACCTATTACTCATTTTCTAGATGTATCTGCAAATACAGCACGAATCCATAATATTAATATTATGTATTTATCGTGCATCTTCCGTTTATTATACAATTCAGTAATTATTAATAATTATATAAATGGTTATGTTTAATATTAATATCTCATAAGTGTTATTTTCCTCCCTTCCCCTCTTCTTTCTCTTCCCCTCCTTTTCCCAGATTACCTTAACAGAATTTTACAGTTAAGATTGTATTTCCTATTTCTGTATTTATTGAGATGTTTTATATTATATCAATAAATTTCCTTTTCAACTTAAAAAAAATACTAATAAGTCGCTCCTATGAAGGCCTTGTAGCCTATTAGGAACTGTGCATAGTATATAATAAAAATGGGATATATAGCAATGTAATGTCACCATCTCCCTGTAGTGACAAGCCTGCAAAAGCTCTATGGAAGGCCCTGACTGTCCAATGAGAAAACTAGAGTACAAATTAAAATATGAATTCTTCATTTCAAGTGTGGGATCAGCTAGAAAGAATCAATAACTTTTTAAATATTTATTAAAAACATAATTCGATGGTAAAGTCAGGTTTTTAATAAATATTAGGAAATGTAGCTTTTAAAAGTTCCCTTTTTTCTGCCTAAAGATTCTGGAGGCTCTCCACGAGCTGCGCTCAGCAAGTGCTTGATCTTAATGACGTGTGAAAACTCCTCCCAGATCAAGGACAATGGCATTGCTGTTGGGAGGTGTTTTTCTTCCATATGCAGGAAGACCAGTTGTGGTGGGCCCAGGAACCTAAATAAATCCAAATTAACTTGCTTTGTCACACATAAATATCAGGTGACACCTTGGGAGGACCAAACTGTTTCCCCCTTATCAGGCTAGCTCTAAAGCCAGTAGGAGGAAAGATACCTGCCATAACCGGTTTTGAGTGACCATAGAGGAGGGAACTGTCCATTACCCTGGCCACGCCTCTGGGTGGGAACACAGGTTCTGGACAGGGGGGGAAGGGTTTCCCCATCTTGGATTTTGGAAATGTGGAAATGTTCGATGTACAAATGGTGATCTTTGCGAAAAAGTGTCTGGGCAAGGTCTCACACAATTTTTTATTTTTCCAAAAGTGGAAGTACAACCGGGGGGTCGATTGAAGAACTCTGTAGACTCTGAAATTATACGCATGTCCAGTGGCACTTTCATAAAACATATATGTAAGAAATTGGGTTACTGATTGAGGGCGGTGAAACCCTACTCAAGGAGCAACCTCAATTCTTGTCAGGGTGAAATACATGCAAACCCCAAATTAACCTGTGCTCAACCCTCAGGTAGCTTGGCACAAAAGCAGTCAGGCTTAACGCAGAGGCAATTTGTAAAGTATTTATGTAGCACTTCAAACAGTAAGAAAGTGGAACCACTACACAAGAAAAATCCCACACCAATCTTAAAAAATAGCGTAACTTTTAATAGATTATTTGACAGCAAAACAATAAAAATCAAATTGGTAGAACTGGAAATATGTAATTTTGAAGATTTAAATAAAAAAAGTGCTTGGAAGCACCAACTGTGGTTTTTTGGTCTCACCGGACCAGGACAAAGTCACATGTTGAGGCAGATCACGATATAGTACAGGCCGGATACAGGGAGCAAGTTAGACCCTCTAAACAAAGTACCCTAAATGCTTGTTGTAAAGCAGTGCAAGATACCGCGTTGAGGATGCGTCACACTACAGCGCTTCCGACTGTCTGCTGGCAGCGATGCGAGGTCCTGTATTGAGGTGGTGACAAGCAGCGGCAGTTCCGATGAGCCTGTTGGCGAGGCTTGAGATGTGAGGTCTTGCGTGGGCATGGAGGATGCCAGTGACGGAGTCTTGCAATGCGAAGTCCTGCTTTGGGGATGCGCCGCACTGTGGTGGTTCTGAGAGGCTGCATGCTGTGATGTGAGGCCCTGCATCAGGGATACATCACACAGTGGCGGTTCTGATGCAGGGCTGTGAGGCGATGCATGGACCTGCTTAGGGTCTGCCCAAAAGACCACAACTGGGCTGGCAGAGCACCTTCAGGCCCACTTCTAAGGGTTCAGGACTGGTTGGCACCACTTTGGGGGGCAGGGCTCACAACAGACAGAGTCCACGTGCTGGGTTCAAGGTGGTTGGAGCCTTTTCTGTCTCTTAGGCTCTGATCGGGAGGCCAGCCATCTAGCCCTTGGAGTCACTCTGGTGGTCCTACGCTCATGATGCAGGTCCAGTCCTTTTCACTCAGGCATTAGAACAGCAGAGTAGCTGTCTTTCTTTTAGCAGCACAACAGTCATTCTGAGTCTTCACAGGTCCAGAGGTGTACTGAACAGTTGGGTCTGAGGGTCCAATATTTACACTTTGTGCCAGCTTTGAAGTAGGAGAAGGTTCTGAAGGATTACATCCCGGAGGTGTTGGAATTTCCTGCTTCCTTGAGCTGGCCCCAGCTTGTTCGGGGGCGCAAAGGACTAGTGTGAACTCCTTTGTGAGTGTGCAGGTCCATGATCATGCCTTAGATGGTTTTGTTGATTCCTGAAAAAATTCCATTGAATTGGTTGATGATAGGGTGTGGAGAACTTGTATGTAAACCCACACTCGTCCCACATGGACTTCATGTACACCTGGTCAAATGCTACCTCCTTGGAGAACCCCACCCAGATAAATATCCTCATCATTGCCCTGGCCACTGCAGGTACAGTCACTGTCATCAGAGGAATAGCTTTTGGGCACCGGGTGTCAATGTCTGCCAAGACCAGGATGAATCTATTACCTAGTGCTACCTTGGGGTCCACAGACCCAACAATGTTGATGCCCACTATAGGAATGTGGATTACTGGTTGGAAGGGGTGAAACCCTACTCAAGCAGCAATCACAATTCTTATCAAGGTGACACACAAGCAAACCCCAAGTTAACTTGTGGTTAAACCATCTGGTTGCTTGGCACAAAGCAGTCAGGCTTAACTTAGAGGCAATGTGTAAAGTATTACACATGGCACACAGGGGAGGAGCCTTCCGGTTTTACCAGAGTTTGATTACTTCTTAACTGGTGGCCACAACATTTTCTTTTGCCTTCTTTCAGTAGCGCTGCATCTGGTTATGGAGAGCCAGCATGTAGCTGACTATTTCTTGAGGGGTTTTCCTGGTGTCTTGGACCCACCCCTCTCTCACAAGGCTGAGAAGTCTCCTAGCAGGATGTCCATAAACGAGCTCAAATTGGCTAAACCCAACCCTCCTCTGTGGTACCTCCCTGTAGGCAAACAGCAAGCATGGCAAGACGACGTCCCACTAAAGCCTGCTGGGCTCAGGCAGGCCCATTATCATGCCCTTCATAGTTTTTTTGAGTCTCTCAACAAGCCTGTTTGTTTGAGGGTGATAGGGTATGGGAAACTTGTAGGTTACCTCACACACATCCCACATATACTTCATGTACACATATATGAAGTTGGTGCCTCTGTCAGAAACCACGTATTTGGGGTAAAAATTACCTTCAGGGCCCTAGCCACTGCAGGTGCAGTCATCAATCTCAGAGGGATTGCATCTGGGCACAGTGTGTCATGGCCCACCAAAACTAGGATGAATCTATTGCCTACTGCTCTTTTGGGCAGGGGCCAACAATGTTGATGCCAACCCTTTCAAATGGAGTGCCAATGACAGGCAAGGGAACCAGGGAAGCCATCAGCTTTTTTCCTGCTTTCCCACTGACCTGGCAGGTGGGACAGGGCCTGCAGAACGTGCCTGAGGCTGTCTTCATCCAGGGCCAATAGAAGTGTGGGAAAAGCCTGGCAAAGGTCCTGTCCTGTCAGCGGTATGTCATGAGCCAAACCCAATAGGAAGACCCTGTAGCTCCTTATTTTTAAGCTTTTCTCTCCCCTCTTTCTTCTGGTGGGACCCCTGACCACCATTCTGGTGATCCCCCTAAATACTTTTTTGGTCACTCTGGTGCTGACCCAAAGTTAGGCCTCCTTCGCAAGCTCCCTTGGGTCAGAGAGCTTACTATCAATGAGATCAAACAGATTAAACAACCCAATAAAATCATCAACTTTGCTGCCCCTCACCAAACCATTCAGTGACTTGCTGGCGTAATCAAGAAAATCCACCCAAGACTGGTTCTGCATTTTTTGGCTATCTCTGAATCGAAAGTGGTACTTCTCTGGAGTGAGTCCAAATCTATGACAATGATGGTTTTCATTAGTGTATACTTCATCTGGTCCCCCACCTCCAGTGTAATGAAGGTATCTGTCACAAGAGGCAACGAACGACCCAGACCGGCCAGTAAGCTGCAAAACAAGATTAGTGGAGGTAACCCACTCGTGCAGTACACATAAGTATCCACATCCGATTATTTTGTTCTCTGTACTCTTTACAGTTTTTGGAGTTCTTCATAGGGTTTCATTTTCCTCTCAATGTCTCAAAATAAGAAAAGCTGTACCCTCAGGGAAACAGAAGGGTGAGGACTGTAAGCCATCTGTTATGACACTAAAAGAACCAGTCACCAAAATCACCATCAGGTGCCTTTAATTTACAAGGATAGAGTCCCCTATCTGGTTATGGTCATTAATATCACTCTTATTGCCGTTCTTTCTAGTTTGTACTGCCAGACTTCCAGTCACAGTCCATAAGTACCGAGGCTTAGGTACTGTCTCCCAGGTGCTCTGACACCCATGTCCCCTAATCCCCTGTCTCTAGCTCCGATGAAGAACAAAAACAAAGTATGGCAGAGAAAAGGAAAAAAGCAAAGGAATGCAGTGATGTAAGAAATGATAAACCAGCAAGGTCAAGTGCCCGACTCAATGAATGCCAAAGACTGTCCTTTGTGCAACCTCATAAGCCCACTAGATATGCCTGTGATAGCAGCCACCAAGTAAGCGTGTGGGCCCCTCCCCGAGTTACTTGCCTGAAACCATGACTCATGGAAAGAGTCACGGTTGTCTCGTCCTGCTTTCCTTTCCACAGGTTGTCAGGAGCATCATTCCAGTTCCTTGGGATTGGTCCCTAAGTCCTTCCGCTGGGCTTAGCGTCTGTCTTGTTTATGTGGTGACCCCGGTCGGGTGGTTGGGGTCATTAGATCTGGTTTCTCCCCAGTCCCTCTCGAGCCGTTGTCCTCGCAGCCTCCCAACATGCTCCACTCCTTGCCTCCTTTCCATGCTGCTGTCGCTGTTGTTCCTCTTCCTGGTGCAACGTCACCCCCCTCCCTTCCTTGGTCTTCAGGCCGATGAACCCGCAAAGAGTGATGAGGGGGCGTTGCTTCAGCGATGACTAGAACACTAGACTACGCTCCTGTGGTGTCCCCAGGGTTTCCGCCATGGCTACCTTTGTCAGCTGTATCACAATGCATCCCTTCCAGGAATGGCCGATTGGGCCATGAAGAAACAGCCATCCATGGCAAGTAATCAGCATTCCCTGTAGCTGCCCTGGATTATGTTGAACCTGAAATAAAAATGGTTGAAGGGCTGAAAACCAGGGCAACACCCTGGAGTTAGTGTTTTTGTTACTAGCCAGCCAAACCAGAGGATCATGATCCGTAAGCAGGAGGAAGGAATGACACAACAGGTAATATTGCAGGGCTTCCATGGCCCATTTGATTGCGAGGCGCTCCTTCTCAATAGTAGGATAATTGGCCTCATTGGGTAACATCTTCCTGCTTATGCAGGCCACGGGTCGGAGGCAGTCCTGTTGATTGGGCTGAAAAAGAACCTCACCGAGTCCACAGTCAGAAGCATCCATCTGCAGGATATCTTCAGTGTAAATTCGGGACACAACAATACTGGTTAACCACACAGGACATCCTTCAACTGTGTGTAGCTTTGCTGGTGGACTGGCAACCACTCGGTAATATGAGTAGGTCATTGTTTTGACAAGCAGATCAGTCAGGAGGGCTGTTAGTTCAGAAAAAAATGTGGGGTAAACTGGCAGTAGTACCCCACCAGCCTAAAGAAGGAATAAACCCCTTTTTTGTCCATAGGCCGTGGTAGGTATTGCTTGGACCTTATCCACTTGTGTTCTTATCTTTCCATCCTGTATGTGGTATCCCAGGTAATGGACAGAATCGGTAGCCGGGGTGCATTTTTCAGGATTGGCTGTCAGACCTGCTTCTTGTAGGGTTGTAATCACAGCCTCCAAGAGCTGGAGGTGTAGTTCCCGGGTCTGACTGTAGATGACAATGTCATCTAAATAGGCAGCAGCATAGCCATGGTGAGATTTGAAAAGCAAGTCCATTAACCTTTTTCAACGTGGCTGGGGCTCCATGTAGTCCAAAGGGTAGAACCCTAAAGTGGTATAGTCCTGAGGGTGTGGAAAAGGCCATTTTTTTCTCTGGCTTTGGATGTCAACAGAATCTGCTAGTATCCCTTTGTTAGATTGAGGGTGGTGAGATATGTCACAGTCCCTAGTTTTTTGATTAACTCATCTACCCTGGGCATCAGATAGGCATCACATTTTGAGATGTTGTTCACCTGTCTGAAATCGATACAAAACCTAATAAGCCCATTTGGCTTTGCGACCAATACCACTGGGGAACACCATGCGCTATGGGACAGCTCTATAATTCATCCCTCGGCATTTCATCGACCTCTTCTTCCACCGCTTTCCTTCTGGCCTCAGGTAATCTATAGGGATGTAACCGGATTATTTGTTTCCTATATGTCACAATGTTGTGTTGTAATAAGGGGGTTCTCTCAGGAGAGCTATAGAATACATCTTGATACCGGTCTATGAAATCATTGAGGCTCTATTGTTGGGCTTCTGTTAAATTGGGGCCCATCGGGGTTGTTACCCTCCCTCTGTCAGGAGATTTTCAGGGGTTGGTAATCAGTGATGAGCAACGTGGTTTGGGCCCCATCCCTTGGATCCCCGTCTTCCACCAATTTTTTTAGAAGGTTGATATGATATATCTGTCCCTTCTTACTACAATGGGGAACTGCCAACTTGTATGTCACCGGATGACTTGTTCTGTCATTACGTATGGGCCTTGCCATTTGGCCAACAGCTTGTTGTCGGACGAGGGCAAGAGAATCAGGGCTTTGATTCCTGTTTGTAGCTCCCTGTGTTTTGTATTGTGATCATAGTTCTTTTTTTGTCTTCCCTGATCTACTTCCATATGCTGGCGGACATCTTTCCACAGCTTATGGATGGACCTTCTCCTTCAGGCTGGCTACATACTCTAGGAGGTTCGATCCTTTGTCTTCCTCCTCCTCCCATCGTTCAGCAGCCATATCAAGTAACATCCTGGGCTGTCCCCCAAAGACGAGTTCAAAGGGACTGTGTCCCGTGGATGACTGCACATGGGTTCTTATGACAAACAAGACAAGGGGTAGTTTCCGGTCCCAGTCCCTACCGCTGCCTGTCACTAGTTTGTTTAGGATCGTTTTTATCATGCGTTATGCCACTCAACAGGCCCTTCTGTTTATGGATGATACACTGATGTACTTATTTGTTCAGTGTCTAGCACTTAGCAGATCTGGGCCATAAGTCTCCATAAAGGGCATTTCCTGATCTGTAAGGAGTTACCAGATAAAGTACCCCACAATGGCCTGTACACCAGAACTGGTTGTCATTCTAGAGAGAGGTATGGTCTCAGGATATCTTGTTGCACTGTCAATCAACACGAGAATGTATTGCTAATCCCTGACTGATGACACGGAGGGACCTACTAGGTCCATTCCTACCCTAGAGAAGGGCACATCTATTATGGGCAGTGGTTGTAGGGGAGCCTTCGGGGTGTGGTGGATTGATTCTTTGACATCGAACACAAGCAGCACAAAACTGGCACATGTCCAAGAAGACACTGGGACAATAAAACCACCTCAGGAGGTACTCTTCCGTCTTCTCCCTTCCATAGTGCCCTCCCTCCCTCTGACTAAGGGCTAAGTGTAATACCTGTTCCCTAAAAGAAAGAGGAACAATTAACTGGGACACCGTCCCCTCAGTTTTTCAAATCTTTTGGTACAGTAGCCCCTTGGAGACACAGAAACATGGTCCTACCTGTCCCTGCTCATCTGTCACAGTCTAGGCCCAGGCATGTTCCAAATTGGCATCTTCTCGCTGCGTGGCTCTGAAACTAAGTGGATTGTCTTGTGTCTCGTCTGTGGAGGAGGAGACAGGAGGGGTATTAGATTCACCTGCCAGGATGAACAGTCTTTTATGGTCACATGTTTCTCATCATGTCTGCTCCGCTTTATACCTACCCCATTCACTTTCTCATTTTGGAACGGGGCTTCTTCCAGCCACTCGAGATTGATTACCTCTCTCCATTCAGCAGCCAAAAGAACGGGAAAAGTCCGCATAATCTGTCCTCAGGATCATATCCTCAACCAACTGAGGGATTGTCCCCACCCTCACTTGCTCCGCACACACCTTCCAGTTGATTTCTATTTTAGCCATGGGGTAAGGCTTACTGTCCCCATGGACACATGTGATAACTATGGTCTCCCCTGTGCGCCATTGGTGGGATCTCACTTTTTCTTGACTCATGACTGAATGACGACAGCCAGAATCGATAAGACCTTTAGTGGGTTCCTGGTTTACTGCTATAGTCATGCAATACTTGTCCCGGCTACCCCCAGACCACAGGACATGTCCCTGGGAGTACCCTACTTCCATGGGCTCTGATTGGGGTGTCTTTTGTGGACAATTGCGGGCAGTGTGGCCCCCATTGGCGCACTGGGACCATTGCAGTCCCTGTCCATTTTCTCTGGGTGGAGGGCAGGGTAGGTATCAGTTTTCAGTGGGTGGCCTTGGAACAACCTTAGGAAGGGATGTTCTCCAACTGTGGGACTCAGGGGTGGGAGTGCGGGGTTGGCCAACCCTGAAATCAGGGGCCCTATGGAAGGCACAAGCCAGTTCTATGGCAACTGAGACTGTGACATTAGGGTCCTGTCTAATCCAAGCCCGGGTGGAACTGGGGAGTCTAGGAATATCTTATCCAGGACTTCTTTCATGGAGGAAGATGTAGGTTTCAGCCACTGATTCCCAAGGTCCTGTACCTGGTAAAACAACGCCAGAGGATTGTCCTGAGGGTTCCATTTCTCCTTTCGGAACTTCGTATGTTAGAATTTGCTATCATATCCTAGGCATTCCAGGATGTCCTTCTTAATATCTAGGCGTTGTGCAAGCAGGGTTGGTGGACTGCTAGGCCATTTGGAGTTCTCCTGACAAGAGGGGTGCAACATACTGTCCCCAGTATTCCGGAGGCCATGCTGCAGCGGTGGTGACCCTTTCAAAATTCATAAAAAAGAAATCTGGGTCCTCACCCAGTTGGAAATTTTGCAGGACCGAGCTAGGGATGTTGTGATGCACCTTGGTGCTGGCTAAAGTATTGGTCAATCGCAATATCGCTATGTCTTGTATCAGCTGGTTATCGGTCATGGCGGTTGCTTGGATTTTTAGGGCAGTGTGCAGATTTCCTCTGTCCTGTTGGGCACCCACAAAAACGACCTCCACCTTACACCCTTCCACACAACCGAAATCTCAATCTTTGAATATTTAGGAGTTACCCTTCCCTCTAAAGGCCCTAACCCTGTGAAACTCCACACTTTCTATCACCCTCTAGGTGATAAGCGTCAATTTCTAGAAGAATTAACAGACCTCATAACTCTAAAATCCTTGAAAGACTCTACAGACAGCATCCTAGGAGACCTAAACTTGCACCTGAATGATGCCAGTGACACTACTGTGCAAGCTATAGTCTCCCTCCTAGAGTCGAAAGGTCTCACCCAACATTGTAAAGAGCAAACCCACAACAAAGGTGCGACCCTCTCATCTCCAACCACAATGACATATCTCTACACTCCATTCTTCCCATGACCTGGTCCGACCACCACTTAATTCTTTTTGGGCTGAACATCAACAAAATTAAGCCCCATACCCAAACCCACCTGTGGAAACACTGGACAAGAAACATGCACCAAACCCAACAAAATGAACTCGAATCCCTACTTAGCTCCCGAAAACATTCCCCCACCCGAACTGTCATCCACTGGCCAACTCACTTCTCACTACAACTCTAAAATGATTTAACACCTTGACAACATCGTCCCCCCTAAAACTAAAAAAAGAAGTGCCCGACCAAATCTTGGTTCAACACAGACCTTAACAAGAAGAGACGACAACTCAGATTGACGGAAAGAAAGTACAGAAACCAACCTTCTCTAGTTCATCTCCCACTCCTCCAAACAGAATGTCTAAAATATAAAAAGCACATCTACAGAGAAAAATCTGTATTCTTTAGAGTCCAACTAGACCATTCCAGAAACCGACCCAAAATAGCGCAAACTGGTCTGAATTCGCAACCATATCTGAAAAGGAAGTCAAGGAAGTAATATCATCCTTAAGGCCAACCACCCACCTCTCTGACCCTCTCCCCTCCTTTGTCAAAAAAATCAGTCACATCATCACTCCAATCTGGATGAACATCGTTAACTCCTCCCTATCCAACAGCTCCATGCTGGCCTCCTTTAAACTCGGCCAATTCACCCCCTCATCAAGAAGCACAATGACGACCCCGACGACTTAAAGTAACTGCTGACCAATCATCAACCTCCCTCTACTTTCTAAAACCATTGAAAATGTGTCCTCTCTCAACTAAGCAATCACATTAAGAAATTCAACTTGCACAACACTTTCCAGTCTGCACTTAGGAAAGGCTCCAGCACTGAGACTGCAAACTTGAACATCATGGATGACCTTCACAAATCCCTCGACAAGGGGGATGCCTGACTCCTCACCCTCCTGGAGCTCTCAGTGGCTTTTGACACCATCAATCACAACACTCTTCTCAACACCCTCGCTCAACAGAATGGCATCACCGGCACCATCCTACAATGGTTCTCATCATACCTAAACAAAAGATCAAACCTAATCAAAATATACGAATCCACATCGGCAATAACACCAGTCACTCAAGGAGTCCCCAAGGATCAATCCTATCCACTACCCTCTTCAACCTCTACATGCAACCTCTTGCAAATATGCTGAAGCAAGCCATAACTGCCTACCATTTCTATGCAGATGATACTCAAATCTGTTTCAAAATCGCTTCACTCAAAGACATCCAACATCTCAACAACACTCTCTCCCTGATACTCACCTGGCTCAACAACAACCACCTAAAAGTAAACCCCAACAAAACCAAACTCCACCTCTTCCAGCCTAAAAACAATCCCCACCCTATTCACCACTGGCTTGAAAGTCTAACTGCACAAAACTGAAAACTTTCTACAATGAACTCCATCAAATCACTTGAGATTATACTAGACAAAAGCCTGAATATGAAAGAACATATCAATGCCGCTACAAAAAGTGACTTCTACACCCTAAAACACATTTAAAAAATCAAGCCTTTTATCCCCTCTGAGGACTTGAAGACTGTAATCCAATCCCTTGTCCTATCCAAGCTGGACTATGGCAACACAGTGATCACGGGCATTCCAAAAAACAACCTTCTGACAATGAAGTCCACATGCACCGCAGCAGTCAGATTAATCTCTGGACAGAGATGATTCGACCACATCACTCTTACCCTCAAGAAGCTCAACTGGCTACTGATTGAAGCGAGAAGTATATTCAAAACAGTCTGCATAACACACAAAGCTCCCTACTCTGGTAATTCCACCTACCTCTCTAACAAACTAACGAAAGCTGGCCAAAAAAGACCATTACGAAGCTCCAACACCCTTCTACTCAGCCCTCACAAATTCAAGATAACGAAGTGCCTCACTCGATCCTTCTCAAGTAACGTCCTGAGACTTTGGAATTCCCTCTCGAAAGAACTGCATGATAACCAATCTTACCTTCACTTCAAGAAAAACTTAAAACTGTCTCACCTCAATACATTCCTAAACTAATCCACCTAAACTACCTCTGCCTGGCCTACCAAGTACCCCGTTTAACAAACTCACTGATCACGCCGAACTCGATCTCAGCCCCTCCTCTGGATACCCTACCACCGCGATTTATTGTACTAATATTCGCTTCCCTTCTTTATCCTTACTATGTAAAAAGCCCTGTTTCTGTGCTTCCTGCCCTATATTATATGACTTTTCTCTCCCTATATTGTATGACTCTTTGCTGTACCTACTATAAACTATGCACATGTAATTCTTGTAAAGTCATATCCTATGGTTATAGCTCTTGTTATCAATCTTTATGTAATTCTTGTAAAGCGCTCTGATGCCCTCAGGTGTAGTTTATGCTATAAAAACCTCAAATAAATAAATAAAAATAAATAAACACACTGTGGGTGTTGCTGGCCTTCCACCAGCTGTTTAATTATGTCCTCCATGGTCGCTGTCTGGGCCATGTCTACCTCCTGTGCAAGGGATATGGAAAACCACTACTGATACCACTGTCAGAAGAAGCAAAGCACGACCAAGACAAGCCAGTTAGTTGCAAAACAAGATTTATTAGTGGAGGTAACCCACTCACACAGTACACATAAGTATCCACATCCGATTCTTTCATTCTCAGTCCACTTCAGGATCGGGGTTCTTCATAGGGTTCCTCTTGATGTCCCAAAATACAGAGACTGTACCCTTGGGGAAACAGAAGGGGGAGACATATAAGGCATATTTTATGATAGTAAAACAACCTGTCTCCAAGATCATCATCAGGTGCCTTTATTTAACAAGGATAGAGTCCGCTATCCTGGTTATGGTCAGTAATATCACTGTAATGACCGGTATTTCTCGTGTGTACCGCCGGACTTCCAGTCTCAGTCCATAAGTACTAAGGCTTAGGCGCTTTCTTCCATGCACTCTGACACCTGTGTCCCCTTAACCCCGGTCTCTCACTCAAATGAGGGACAGAAACAAAGTATGGCAGAGAAAAGGAAAAAAAAACTAAGGACTACAGAGCTGTAAGAAGTGATAAATCAGCAAGGTCAAGTGCCTGACTCAATGCATGCCAAAGACTTTCCTTTGTGCAACCTCATAAACTCACTAGATATGCCCGTGATAGCAGTCATCAAGTAAGCGTGCGGGCCCCTCCCCTAGTTACTTGCCTGAAGCTGTCACTCAAGGAGAGAGTCAGGGCTGCCTCATCCTGCTCATCTTTCGCCGGGTTGTCTGGAGCGTTTCCAGCTCCTTGGGATTGGTCCCTCAGTCCTTCCACTGGGGTCGATGGATCTGGTTCTTCCCCGGTCCTTCTAGAGCCGGTCATCCTCACAGCCTCCCACACGCTCTGCTCCCCGCCTCCTTTCCATGCTGCTGTCTCTGTTGGTCCTCTTCCTGATTCGATGTCACACCCCTCCCTTCCTGGGTCTTCGGGCCTATGAACCTGCAACGAGTGAAGAGGGGGCGTGGTTTCAGCGTCGACTAGAGTTCTAGTCATCCCATACCACATAGCTTAATACCAGATCTTTAGGTATGCGAACCTTCAGATCTCCCTCAGACAATGCTGGTATGCTGCCACCATTACTGCTGGCATCTGTTTGCCTTGCCTTAAGTTCCAACTCTCCCATGCTCACTTCATGAACCAGAATCAATTTCTTTTCAGCCAAGGCTTTCTCCGCCTCAGCTTTCTTTTCCTCTAAGGCTCCCTCAGCCTTCTTTTGTTCAGCCTCCTTCTTAAATTTGGCCATCTGCATCCTAAACTCCCTGTCAGCTTGACTGTCCGCCAGCTGCTCTGGGGACAGACCTTGGGAGGACACACTGCTTTCCACTTCGGGCAGGATCTTCATTTCTAAAGGCAAGACATTTCCCACCCCTGTATGCTGCATCTCAGGACCTTCACCCATGTCCTCTCCTTGCCTTTTCATATCATCTTCCTCATTCTTCTCATCTGTCACTGTCAACAACTGGTGAGCGTCTGCCAAGGCCCTCAGTGCTTTCTGAAGCTCCAATTTTTTAGTGCCCTTTTGGTTGGAAGTCCACCTTCCTTACATAATTCCTTGAGCACAACCACAGTGTAGCTCTCTTGATGATCTCTATTTCCAATTCTGCAGGTATGGTCAGGTAGAATGAAAGTGTATTTGGAAAAAGCAAAAAGGGCCAATTCAAGGAGAATTTAAAAACTCAAATTGGTATCAAATTATTTATCTAGGGTTTTTAGTGTAACACAAAATCACTGTATGGCAGTGCATGAATACAAGTCCTAATTTCAATACTGAACACCAATGTAGAAATTTGAGTTACTGTTTGAGGGGGGTGAAACCCTACTCAAGCAGCAACCACAATTCTTGTCAGGGTGATACACAAGCAAACCCCAAATTAACCTGTGCTTAACACTTTGGTAGCTTGGCACAAAGCAGCCAGCCTTAACTTAGAGGCAATATGTAAAGTATTTATGCAGCAATTTATACATTTGTAGCGGGACGCAATAAGGGACGCGCACTCCGGCTCTAGATAGTGAAGGTTTTATTTTTCTAGTTACACGCTTCTTAACGGAAGCCAGGGTTATTGTCCACGATTCTTCACATTCGCAGGGTTCTTCTTCCAGACTCTCCCGGTCGTCTGCTTCACCCGAGGTTGGTGGGCGGGGAACAGCATCTCCGTCGTTTTACCGGAAGGAAAAACAGATGAGGGGACGTAAGTGTAAGGCTGTACCGTATAGTAAAGGGATGGGAGTGGAGGAGACACACGTGAGCACTTCTACGTGGTAGTGACCAGTGTAAACGAAGCGGTGAGGAAGTGCTTGTGAGGGGGGGGTTTCACAGATTCCGGCCGTCTGTTTACGTAACAGCCCCGGGTTATCTAGAGGAGCTCTCCCTCCTCCCAACCCAGCCCGCGAGCCGCTCACGTACCTGGCTGAGCAACGCACCTCCAGGAGCGTGGCTGGGCGAAGCGTGATGCCGTTGGCCTCCTGGCTCTCCTCCGGCGTCTGATGTATCGACTGCACGGCTTCGGTCTGCTCCCTCCTCGTACTCGATCTCCTTACTCCTCACGTCTCCTCCGATCTCCGCTCTCTCCTCTCCGGTGAATGCACACACCTGTGCCGAGGAACTCCTCTCTTTTCCTGGTCCGGGAGAGATGACGTCACGATGAAGGGGCGGGAGCGTCTCCTCCGTCCATTCCCAGTTAAAGGGGCCGTAGCATTTCTTCGACGGAGATGCCCCTGAATGATACGTTGTCGCGGGCCATTCCTCTGGCTGTGGGGACACAATAGTGGAAGAAAGGGGTGTCCACCAGTCCAACATCGTCCTTTCTCCGTCCCCATCCTCCTGCTCACACTCCTCCCCACCAGGATTCTCCCGATCGGGGAGAGGGAACACCCGAGACAGGTAATCAGTGTTCCTGTTGTCCTTCCCCCTCCTATGTATTACTCGGAACGAAAAGGGTTGTAGGGACAAAAACCAACGGAGGACCCTGGGGTTCTGAGCTCTGTTACGGGCCATCCACTGCAATGGGGCATGGTCGGTGTACAAGGTGAACGGTCGGCCCTCGAGGTAATAGCGGAATTTCTCTACCGCCCATTTGATGGCAAGGCACTCCCGTTCGATGGTGGGGTACCTAGTTTCTCTTGGGAATAACTTCCTGCTTATATACAACACCGGGTGCTCAACACCGTCGTCCGCCAACTGTGACAACACAGCACCCAGGCCGTAGTTAGACGCATCTGTGTGTAATATGAAAGACTTGTCAAGGTTGGGAGCGGCCAAAACCGGGCTGGACGTGATCGTACTTTTAAGTGCTGGAATGCATCTAACAGCTCTGGGGCGGGGTTTACTAGACACCGTGGATGTCTGTCCTTTCTCAAAGTATCTGTGAGGGGTGCTGCGATTTCCGAGAACAGGGGGATGAATCGGCGGTAATATCCTACAAGCCCTAGGAACGCCCTCATGTCTTTTCTGCTGGAAGGAAAGGGGGTTTCCTGAATGGCACGTATTTTCTCGTTCTGGGGTGCTATGGCTCCATCTCCTAATAGGAAACCTAAGTATCTCACTTTGTGAAATGCGGCCCTAGATTTCTTTGAGTTGATGTGTAGCCCCGCTCGTTTGAGAGCCTGAAGTATGGTTTGTAGATGTTTCAGATGGTCTTCCCACGTCACACTGAAGACCACTATGTCGTCTAAGTAAGCAGAGCTAAACGCCTGGTACTCTTGTAGTACGTTGTTCATCAGCCTTTGAAAAGTGGCCGGCGCTCCGTGCAGTCCGAAAGGGAGCACGTTGAATTCGAATAAGCCGTCCGGTGTGGAAAAGGCAGTTTTGCGACGGTCTTCTTCCCTTAAGGGTACCTGCCAATACCCTTTTGTTAGGTCTAGCGTAGTGATATATTTGGCTTCTCCCAATTTCTCGATCAATTCATCGATTCTGGGGATGGGGTAAGCATCAAAGGAGGAGATGTCGTTTAGAGCACGAAAGTCCATGCAAAAACGCGTGGTTCCATCGGGCTTCGGCACCGTCACGATCGGGGATGACCAATTGCTCTTGGATGGTCGGATGACGCCCAACCGTAGCATGTCCTGTACCTCCTTCTGTATCATGGCCCTCTTGGCGGCGGGTATTCTGTACGGGTGTTGTCGTATTACCTTCCCGGGGGTGGTCTCTATACAATGCTCAGCCAGCGTTGTTCTGCCTGGAGCATCCGAAAACACTGAAGCAAAAGGTCTTAACGTTGAAAACAGCTCCTTTTGTTTCTCTCCGGTTAGTTCTTCGTTGACGACCAAGTGGTCCAACGTGTTCCCTATAGGGTCGGTGTCCGGCAACGCCAGGTGGGCAGTTTTCGGTATGGGACCCAACCATTTCTTTAATAAGTTAATGTGGTAGGTCTGTTTCTTGTCCTGAGACATCTGTAACTGGTAGGTCGTCTTTCCTAATACCCGGATGACTTTATACGGACCCAACCACTCGGATTGGAACTTTTTGGTAGACGAGGGTAGGAGGACCAGGACCCAGTCATCGAGGGTGAGCCGTCTCCACTTCTTTCCCTTGTCGTAACAGTTCTTCTGTTGCTGCTGGCGTCGTTCCAGATGTGAGTACGCTATCTCTCGGAGTTTCCCGATCCGGTTCTTCAACTGTTGGGTGTACTCCAACACGGTTCTTGTTTCGTTTGTCTCCTCTTGTTCCCAATCATCCTTTGTCATTTCCATGAGGGATCGTGGTTTCCTTCCATATAGGAGCTCAAAGGATGAACAGCCCAGGCTGCTTTGGACCTGGGCTCGTATGACATACAAGGCCAGCGGTAGCAGACGGTCCCATTCTCTTCCTTCTACTGATAGCATCTTCTTTAAGGTCGTTTTTAGCGTCCTGTTGTACCGTTCCACTAATCCGTCGGTTTGAGGGTGGTAAACAGACGTTCGGATGTGTCGGAGGTCCAGGAACCTGCAGACTTCCTTCATCAGACGAGACACGAACGGTGTGCCCTGATCCGTGAGGATCTCCTTCGGGAAACCCACCCTAGAAAATAGTTCCACCAGTTTGTCAGTGATGTTTCGTGTGGTTGGGGCTCTTAGTGGAAAGGCCTCTGGAAACCGGGTCACGTAGTCTACTACGACGAGGGCGTATAGGTTCCCTTTTTGGGTTTTAGGTAGAGGTCCAATAAGTTCCATGCCGACCCTCTCGAATGGATTCTCTATGATCGGTAGGGGTTGTAGTGGTACGGCCGGGGGTCTCTGTAGGTTCTTCTTTTGGCAGATCCCACATTCCTGGCAATGGGTTTGAATATCCCTGTAAATGCCTGGCCAAAAGAAGTTTCTCAACACGGTTTTTGTTGTTTTTTCGGTTCCTGTATGTCCGGCTGTGAGGTGCGAGTGTGCCAAAAACATAATCTGATCCCTGAAAGGTTTCGGGACTAGCAACTGGGGTTGGTCATCAACACTATTTTGGCGGTACAAAAGCCCTTCTTTTATGAGGAACCGGGGATATACAGGCGAGGGGTTGTCTTGGTTTTGATGGGCGTTCTCCCAGGCATTGAGCAGGGTAGCGTCATTGGCCTGGGCGAACTTGAAGCTCCGATCCATCAACCAGGGCTCTGGGGTAAGGAGGGCAGGTCGGGGTTCGGAAGGGCGCACCCTGGATAGTGACAAAGCATGTTGGAAGAGGAGTAAAAACCCAGGATTATCGGTACCAATGATTAGGTATTCTGGCAGCCCCTCTAAAACCCCCACATTCACCCTACAGGGAGAGGTGTGTTTGGTATGCAGTACCACTGAGGCTAGGGGGTAGGGTCGGACGTCCCCGTGCACGCACTTGATGTGTACTATGGTGTCTGGTATAACTTGAGAGGGAGTTATGAGAGCCCGCTGTATAACTGATTGCTTACACCCCGAATCTAGTAGTGCTTGTACCTCTTTCCCATTCACCTGTACACTCACATGAAAAGCGCCTCCCATCTCTGCAGTATAAAGGATGGCCTTTGGGATGTAACCCACTTCCATGGGCTCTTCCGTTGGCTTTCGTCGGGGACATAGGCGAGCAATATGGCCCCAGTCCCCGCAGTCAAAACACTGAGGGCCTCGTAATATGGGGATCTCCGGTTTCACAGGTTTAGGTTTGGTAGGTTCGTTCCAAGGTCGTGGTTTCTTTTCCGTCTTTTGAGGACAAGTGCAAGGGTGTTTCTCAGTGTCCCACCCAGGAGCGCGCGGTTGGGCACGCACATAAGTGGCCGCCATCTCTACAGCCTGTTCGGGGGTGAGATTGGTATGCTGTCTTAACCACCTTTGAGTGTTGTACGGGAGAGCCTCGAGGAACTGCTCCAAATAGATACGGTCCATGATATCCTCTTTTGTACTGGTGGCGGGACGCAACCATTTGTCCGCGGCCATTTTGAGGCGGAAGTACAGGGTTTTGGGGTTTTCCCCAAGCAGTCCTTTTTCTTTCCTGAACCGCACCCGGTATGCCTCTGCATCAAGACCCAGGTGGTCCAATATAACGTCCTTGATGTCCGCGTATGGTGTCTCCCCGGTTGCGTTCGCCACCTGATACGCGGCCTGTGCCTCCCCAGTGAGCAAGGGGGCAAGGAAGAACGGCCACTTCTCCTCCGGCCAACCACAGGCCCTGGCAGCTCGCTCGAAGTTCACGAGGAATGCATCAGGGTCCTCGCCCTGTATGTACTTTTGTAAGGACACTCCGGAGGGCCCATGGTGTGTATTGCGATAGTCTCTGGGCATGGGGTTCGATGATTCTGTTGCTATTTTCTGTAACCCCTCCATCTGTGCGGAGATCGTGTCCTTGAAGACGTCGCGATCCGCTTGGGCCGACGTCATCTGTCGCTCGACGGCCCATTCCAGCTTTTCTTGCCCCTTCACTAAATGTTGGATCAAGGCATCCATCATGGGTTTACTGATGGCGGATGTTACAGTGCCCGCATTCTCAACCACTTGTAGTGGGACGCAATAAGGGACGCGCACTCCGGCTCTAGATAGTGAAGGTTTTATTTTTCTAGTTACACGCTTCTTAACGGAAGCCAGGGTTATTGTCCACGATTCTTCACATTCGCAGGGTTCTTCTTCCAGACTCTCCCGGTCGTCTGCTTCACCCGAGGTTGGTGGGCGGGGAACAGCTTCTCCGTCGTTTTACCGGAAGGAAAAACAGATGAGGGGACGTAAGTGTAAGGCTGTACCGTATAGTAAAGGGATGGGAGTGGAGGAGACACACGTGAGCACTTCTACGTGGTAGTGACCAGTGTAAACGAAGCGGTGAGGAAGTGTTTGTGAGGGGGGTTTTCACAGATTCCGGCCGTCTGTTTACGTAACAGCCCCAGGTTATCTAGAGGAGCTCTCCCTCCTCCCAACTCAGCCTGCGAGCTGCTCACATACCTGGCTGAGCCACGCACCTCCAGGAGCGTGGCTGGGCGAAGCGTGATGCCGTTGGCCTCCTGGCTCTCCTCCGGCGTCTGATGTATCGACTGCACGGCTTCGGTCTGCTCCCTCCTCGTACTCGATCTCCTTACTCCTCGCGCCTCCTCCGATCTCCGCTCTCTCCTCTCCGGTGAATGCACACACCTGTGCCGGGGAACTCCTCTCTTTTCCTGGTCCGGGAGAGATGACGTCACGATGAGGGGGCGGGAGCGTCTCCTCCGTCCATTCCCAGTTAAAGGGGCCGTAGCATTTCTTCGACGGAGATGCCCCTGAATGATACGTTGTTGCGGGCCATTCCTCTGGCTGTGTGGACACAATAGTGGAAGAAAGGGGTGTCCACCAGACCAACATCGTCCTTTCTCCGTCCCCGTCCTCCCGCTCACAACATTAATAAAGTGAAAACACAGCACAAGAAAAATCCCACACCAATTTAGAAAAAGAGAGTAAAATGTAAAAAATTATTTGACACCAAAACAACAAAAATCCAATCAGTAGGTCCGGAGATATGTAATTTGAATGAGTTCAGGTAAGTAAAGCACCTAAAAGCACAAAGCACCACTTGTGGTTATCTGGTCATGTGAGACCAGGGGGAAAGTCACAAGTTCAGGCTGACCGCGATGGACTGTGGGCCGTGTACGGGCACTAGGTTAGTCTTGCTAAAAGTGTAACCTTCTAAAGTGCAGCTCGAAGAGCTACATTTGTGGAGGACGGGGCCGCGAGGAGAAGGGAGAATGTTGCAGATGGTTGTCGCTGTAGTAGGAAGAGCAGGTCAGACATCACAGATGATTGTCGCTGTAGAGGAGGGATCCTGTCAGACGTCGCAGATGGTCATTGCTGGAGATTTGTGTTGGTACTTAGGCTCCACCCCCCTATCAAGTCAGAGATGGCCCATCATGCCAATACCTGTTTCCCCTTTCCTCACTGTCTGGGAGCAATGCACAAAGACCAACTGCCAGCTACACCTAGCCATTTGACCCAGGATACAAGCTGCACACAACACATGGTTGGAACAAGAAAATGCCACTTTTTAAAAGTGGCATTTTCAGAATTGTGACTTAAAATCCACCTTTACCATTAAAGAGGGTTTCAAATTATAATTCTTTAGATGTAAAACTCGGCATTTGTACTTGATCCCAATTTAAAGTTATCACTTATTAAATGTAATAAGGTAACCCAAATTTATCCTAAGTGGGAGGTAGGCCTTGCAGTATCGAAAAACAAATGTAAGAGTTTTTCACTACCAGGACATGTAAAACTTAAAAGTATGTTGCTCGAATATGAATTTACCTTGAAAAAATGAAAGACAAGAGGTGTTTGGCAAAACAGAAACAATTGGTTTAAATAAACTCAGTGGCTAGGAGAACAGTCAATAGAGTCGGAATCTGAAGACTGTCTCAAAGCACATTGGTGTAAGCCGTCATTTGTAACATTACATGTGGCATCATAAAACAGTTTGTACATCCCTTTGGCGACATAAATCTGGGCCATGTCACAGGGCCTTAAATCTGGTAATTTGTTACGAAGCTCAGGTGGGTTTCGTTCCTGCGTGGACACAATGTGCGGCCATTGGGTACGTGTCCAGATGTCTGGCATGGGGACTGTGTGATCACTGTGTATAGTGTGCATGCGGTGTTATGATTGGCTGAGTATTCCTAACTTAGTATGGCATTTGACTTTATGGTGTTTTGAGGAACACGCACCCCTCCGTCCAAACATGTTTTATTGGGACCAATCTCCCGAAAGCATTGTGGTGTTGCTGCCTCTCTGTGGCATAGATCTGGGTTTTCCTGTTTGCGTGCTTGTCTAAGGGTTACGTGTCCCTCAACCTGTGACTGTCAATCAGTTACTTCAAACCTAGGCCGTAGGGCCTGCCTGACCACTTATTTCTGACTCAAGTTTGAGGGGGAGGTCGAAATGGCAGCTTCAACTTCAAACCCCGGCTGCAAACCTGTGTCTTATTTAAAGTGCTATTTAAGTGGGTGGCACAATCAGTGCTGAAGGCCCACTAGTAGCCTTTAATTTACAGGCCCTGGGTACAGGTAGTACCACTTTATTAGGGACTTACAAGTAAATTAAATGTGCCAATTGGGTGTAAGCCAATTTTACCATGTTTAAGGGAAAGAACACAAGCACTGTAGCACTGGGTAGCAGTGGTAAAGTGTACAGAATCCTGAGACCTGCAAAAACTATGTCAGTCAAACAGGAGGATGGAGGACAAAAAGTTGGGGAAAACCACAACAAGGTTGTCAGGTCCAACAATATACAACTTGATGTGATAACATGCTCTCTTGCTGGGTATTTACTGTCTGAAACCCAAACAGCCCTTGAAATTGACCAAAGGCTAATCCACAGCTATGTTTTGACTGGGAATATAGATCTCTGAGAAACTGTCTTCTAAATGGTCCAAGTTTGGCTTAATCTTGAACAGACAGTCACAGTCAGGGTGCTTTCATGGCAACACAGTAGCATTGTCCACAAAATGCAGGTTCACTGCAGAAGCAAATAATGATCTCTGCTCATGATGCTGGAAAACTAGCAGTTGCCTTCAAGAGATTATTATAGCAAAGGTTCCTTACTAATCCCATAAAAAAATTCATAACCTAGAATGGCTGTCACTCCACTGGGAGCTCTAGCATGGGGATTCAGAGTGGCACTGTTGTCCCACAAAATCAGTTCTGTTTATGAGTTCTTCATTTCAAAAGGCTTCACCAATAAATTGTTGTAAGAAATGTATTAGCAAAAAGTTCTCTATATTAACACTGCATCTTGAAAGGCCACTAGAGATAGGCAAAACTGGCTGCAACATGATGGGAAGCTGTAGGAAAGTAGATTATTGATTGGGGTGGATAGGAGAACTTTATAAGGAATATGCTCGCAAACGTGTTACGGTAAAACACAGTTTCAATCATTTAAACATGGGCTGAACCCCCTGATAGCTATGGTACAAAGCAGAGAGGCTTAATTTAGGAAAATGTGTAAAATATTTAGCAGGAGCAAAACATTTAGAAAGTCAAAACATAGCACAATAAAAATCCCACATCCAATTTACAAAAATAGAGAAATATTTAATGAGTAATGAGTAAAATGACAGCACAACAACAAAAATATCATTGGGGCAACCAAAGACTTTCTAAAGATTTAAGGCACAAATCGTGCCAATCAGTAGTCACTGTTCATGTTTGACCGGGACACAGGCATAATTTCAGGCCCCTCATGAAGGAGGCAAGGTCAGATACATCAAGTAAGTTTGTCTCAGTCAAAAATGTCACCTTCCGACTTGATCTCTGAAATGAATGTTGGAATCCTCCAATGGGGCAAGCTTGCTGGCTGTATCTGCAAAACTCATCTCGTAGCCTATTAACCTCTGAAGTATTTGGATTTAGCAGGTAATGTTTTGAGCAAGAGAAATTCTAATTTTACAGTTGCCAAAGTCCTCACATCAGGTGGGATAGTTTTTGAACCTTCGTCTAGTGAAGATTTCTACCTTTGGACTTAGTCTTTTTTATGGAGCTGAAAATCCTCCAGCAGGGGAACCCTGAAGTTGTATCCGATGGAGCCTCTAAAATATCGGACAGCTTTGTCGCGAGGTCTTGCTGATGCTCTGGAGGTCTTGAAAGTCCCAATTTTTCACTTTTCAGAGTTTCTGGAGCAGCTTCCAAGGCTCCCAGGACCTTAGGAACAGCAATTGGGGGTCAAGACTTACTCAGCAGAGGCCACCAGCAGGGTTTAGGTCACATTGAGTTGGTATTGGTCAGCTGGGCACTTCAAGGATAAGGCAGCTTGTTATTGCCCTGTAGCTATACAAGAGGTCAGCACAACGACCCTTGCAGTCTACTTCTTTGCGCTGGGTACAACTGGGAGCAGGTCCAGTCTTTGAGGTCGTCTCTTATGTCACGTAGAGCAGGTTCAGTCCTTCTTCTGTTCTTCCACAGGTCCAGATGTGTTCTGAGGATGATGCCTCTGGGTGAAATATTTAGGGTTGAAACCAGCTAGTGGGTGGAGTGACTCTTGGCTCCTCCCTTACCAACAGGTTAAACGTTCCCAAGAGTAACCCCACCTATTTTTGAAGCAGTTCCTGTTTGCCCTACTGCAAACAATCTGACAGTGCCCAGGCAGGGAAAGGGTACTTTTCTAAAAGTTACTTTTCCTTAATATTTATTAAAATTCTAACTTCACCATTTAGTTTGGCTTTCAATAAATATAAAAAATTGTTGTTTATATTTTTTTCTAATTGGTCCCTAGCCAGAGGCAGTTGAATTAATATTTAACCTCACCAAGAAAGTGTTACTCTAAGGGCCAGTCAGAACCTTCTCACAGTAAAAATAGATTATTGCCACTGTAGGGATGTGGTCATATTAAATTTCTACATCTTCCACTTTTAAATACAATGTACCCTGCCTTGTGGCCTTCAAGAACTACATTCAAGTTATTATCAATATTTAAAAGGAAGGTTTTCTCCTGTCAAAAGGGGTTATTTTGAAAGGTTGCGACACAGATTTTACACTGCAGCCGTCAGGCTACACAAGGTAGGCCTGAAGCCATGTTTGCATTGCCATTATATCGAAATACACAATAGGTGCTTCAATCCACAAGTGGCATTTAACTTCCAGACTCTGGGTGTGCTTTTCTACACCATAGACAAGTGACTTATAGGCAAGTTAATCAGAGGTAAGCCAATTTTGCCAAGTGTAAAGGGGGCGCACAAACACTTTACTACTGCCTAGCAGGGGTAAAGTGCACAGTGTTCTACAGCCAGCAAAGTAGATTGAACAAAAATCTGGAGGGACATCATACAAAAGATTGTCATTTCCTACAGGGATTCATATAAGTCACACCACCATGGACTTCCATTGGGTGCATTGTTTTCAGAAATGTCTATGTTCAGTAAGTTTGCCTGGGTAGTAGCTGAGCCCAAATTCAGCAGCAACCAACATCACCAAAACATGTCAATTTATTTATCTTAGAAATGTTGATGTCTCCACGTTGCCATTTGGGCAATTGATTTTGTAGACTCTGGGCCTAGTCACAAAAGTGGGGTACCATGTGTATTGAAGATGTGTGGGAGCACAGAATAGTAGAACATTTGTCATTACCATGGGATTTCTCTTCTTTTTTGGCTTCCGAATGTAAGTCAATGTGCAAGAAAGAACACATTTCTCAAAACGCCCTCTGAATCACATAATAGTATAAATAACCCTAAACTAAGAAGTGTATACATAATCACAGTTCCTAAACTCAGTACCTTGTGCACATTTAATTAAAAATGCACAGATTTCCTTTATATTAATTTTTCTTTTATAAGATTTTACCATGTGAATTTCTGCATGTTCATTAAACAATGGAAAATCATTATAAGCTGCAGCATAATTGTTGGCTTTGGAAATTGTATGTTTTTGGACATCTAACAAACACAATATATCACTGCGACCAGTAGGGTCTGGCAGACATAATGGTATGTTACTTTTGTAAATTGGCCACCAGCACAAAAAATACAGATTTAAAATGTTGTCACCAATTGCTATTTCTGCCTTCTTATTTTCATTATTTTTTTATTTTAATTATTGGTTTATTTGGGAAACCATAAACAAGCTGTATAAATGGCCCCTTGCTGAAATTCGAATCTTGGCTAGTTTTCAGAAATATTTAACTTTCTGGAATCAATCATAGGTTTCACAACTCTTTCCACTACAAACTGCAAGCAGGTTGAAACCACAAAAATTAGGAAACATGGTTGCCACTTAGAAAAGCGCAAAAGCTATGGTGAAAATATTGGGCCACATGTATCAACATTTATAACAGCGAATCGCAATTAGGTAATCACTATTACAAATGTATGAAACTCATAGAATTTCATTTAGCGATTCCTAGGGGGGTCGCAAATCGACCTACCTCATTAATATTATTTGCGATCCCCTAGGAATCGCTAAAATCATGGGGATGGTGGCCTGCTGTGGTCAGTAGACCACCATGTCCATGATTGCTTTTAAATAAAGCAATCTTTTTTTAAAAGCAGCCCGTTTTCCTTAAAGGAAAATGGGCTGTGTTTAAAAAAATAGAAATGACAAGCTTTCTTTACATTTCTTAAGAGTAGGCAGTGGTCCGAGGACCACTGCCTGCTCTTATAAAAGATGCTTTACTAACATTCACAAAGGAGAAGGGGTTACCATCTACTTGAAGTAGGTGGTAAAATGCGAATGTTTTGCGACTGCATTCAAGGTCATAAAACATTCATACATACCGCAGCGATTCGGTATTTGGAAGGGACGCTCTAAACATCTCCTTCCAAATACCGAATCGCAAACCCATTTTACGATTTGCTAATAGGTTCCTGAATCGCAAAATAGGGTTTGGTACATGTGAAAAGCATTTTTTGCAATCGCAAACAGGCCGATTCTGAGAATTGACCCATCTGAGAACGCAAAAAGGGTTGATACATGTGGCCCATTGTTTTTTACAGCTCTGCTTGTCTTGAATGCAAACTAGATCGTGAACCTAGCACAACAAACATTTTATTTTTGGACAGCACTTTTTTCCATTATTCCAAAAACAACTCAAAATGTTACTATATTTTGACTTGCTGTCTCGGTTCATACACAAACCTATGGAAAAAGGACAAAAGTTTGGGCTGGATAGCTTTTGGGGGAAAAATGATGAAGGGGTATGTGTGAAATGCAATGAATGTCAAAAAAAAGCTTAGAGTTCTAGGATTAAAAGACTTAGCAGTCAAACAATTAAGGGGCATATTCACAAGGAAGTGGCAAAGTGAGGCGGTAGCCGTGATGGCTTAACGCCTCACTTCGCCACTTCAGAAACGCAAGGCTGCACCATATTCACAAGGATATGGTGCAGCCTTGCGTTTCCCCCTGCGCTGGCGCTAAGTGTAACAGCTTAGCGCCAACGCCGTCCCCCTTCCTGCACATAAACAATTTTGAAATGCTGTTTTGTGACCTCTATGTGTGCAGCTTAATGCAGCACACACAGAAGTTGAAAAACTGCAATTTAAAAAAATGATTGTTTATGTGCAGGAAGGGGGACCTTCCTGTACATACACAATCATTGGTCTTTTGCTGTTTTCATGTGTGCACAACGCAGCACACATGAAAACAGCAAAAACAAGGAGAAATTAAACATTTCCCCTCGCTTCGCCAGGTTAAGACCAGGTTTTCCCTGGTCCTAATTCTGGCACTGCCGCCTATTTATGCTGCTCTTGTGAATAGGAGGCAGCGTCAGAATCAATGAGTGTTGCGGCGGAACGCCCACAGCAACACCCATTGCCCTCCCCTTTCACGCTAAGTATAGCGTGAAAGGGGGCCTTATTCACAAGGCAGCGTTAAGCCATGTTAAGTGGCTTAACGCTGCCTTGTGAATAAGGTGAAGCCCCTATCGCCACAGGAACGTCGAAAAAAGTGACGATCCTGTGGCGATAGGGGCTTGTGAATATGCCCCTAAGGATGTTGAGTGTAAGACACTTGAGGCTGTATCACCTAAAATGAGCACTGCAAGTGTTGATTTACGACAGGACCGAATCGTATAAAGCGAGCACTTCAAGAGCTAAGTTAAGACACAGTCTTTGCTACCGTTTTGAGCTAACTGGTGTCTTAAATAGATTGAGAGCTGGAGCAGCGCTATTTTATCAACTTGGACAGAGCTGAATGATTACTTGTCACAAGTACCTTCAAGCCATGTGCTGCTTTTGGCTGGAAATGTAGCTGTTTTTGTTGATATATGAACAACAGCACATAACACAATCGCATAAACAAAGTAGCTTAACACCACAATTAAAATGTAACTGGGCATATCGCAACAAAACAGTCAAAACAGAAAACAACAAAACAATTGCAGTATAAAAAAACCAATCACTTCAATAATGCAACACAAATACACAGCAGCACAAAAAACAATAGAACACCTCACCACCAAAATAAAGTACCACACAAGAAATATGAACAAATGTTCCTGTGACACATTGCCACCTCCAGAAACATTTTTCATAATGTGCTGGTAAAAGGTGTTTAGAGCAAGTACTGCCTTAACTTACCACGAACGACATGAAATAGTGATCACCAGGCACGTTTTGTGATCTGGCCTACAGTTTCTGCCACAGTTTTCGGCTCACTGGTGTCTTAAATAGTTGGCGAGCTGGAGCAGTGCTATTTTATCACCTTAGACAGTGGTAACGGGTTTCTTGTCACAGGAACCTTTAAGGCGTGTGCTTCTTTTGACTGGGTGTGCAGCAGCATTTGTTGGGATATCTTAAGTAAACAGTAGATATTAAAATGACATAAACAGAAATATACTGACACAATTAAAACATAACAGTACACAATACAACAAAACTGTCAAAACAGAATGCAGCAAAAGAACCGCAGTACAACACAACAGCATTAGATTGCAATAATGCAGTACAAAAACAGAGCAGCACAAACACACAAAAGAACATATCACTACCCTAACAACATGCCACATATCAAATACGTACAAACATTAATTCCCCACATTGCCACCTCCAGAAACCTGTTTTCATGATACAGTGGTAAAACATATGTGCACCAAGCACTGGCATGACTTGCCACCAAACATATGAAATAGAATCAGTTAAAATATTTTGTGATTCAGCCCTTTAAATGACTGTGCAGCATGCTCTGCCTGCACAAACCTCAGTTCGACACAAACAAACCCAAGCTTAAAGACCTTCATTAAATAGTTGACAACAAAAAGCAAAGTTCAGACTTCTGCTGTTTATTACCATGATAATGTAGCCACTTAGGCATGTGCTGGGAACGTAGCCCTCTCTGCAAATGCAGCCTCTTCACCTTGCATTGATTTTGTTCCTCCTGTTAATGTGCCCATTCAGGCTCTTCATTGTCAGTTCAAGACGTCCTGTTGGAGATGCGATTCCGCCATTACTGAGCGACAACACGAGGGAGGTCAAGCAAACTTGGCATGTGATTGAGAAGGGCAGCGCCGCCAGCACTTTATATTTGAATACGTGATGGGCACTTGGAGCTGAGTGTGGAGCAGTCGCACTGTCTAAAGCAGCGCCTGATTGCGGAATGGACTCATGTCACACCCTTGAACCCCACAAGAGGATCAGGAGGGCTGCTGCTGTATTTTAAATATTGAAGCCTACATTCGGTTTGAAGCATAGTTCATGTCGCGCATACCTGAGTACTTAAGGTAGAAACACTCTGAAAGTAATTGCTGGCTTTATAAAATGCGTTGTATATTCCAGCCATTCTAGTGATACCTCGCTTTTGAAAGGCGTTTATAAAAAAATGACATTTTTTATAAGATGGACATAAAGCCTGTAAAAATATGATTTTATTTTGACGCAAAGGCAATAAAAAGAAATGACAGAAATGATAGTGTATCTCTCAGTGTTTTGATTTTTTTTGTTTCATTTGCTGCTGTCTTTGCCCTGGTGCATACTGTTTTATTTTCATTGTTTTTCAAATCCGCATTGGCAATAACTTGCAGCAAAGAACAGGGATGTAATAAAATTCAACTCCTGGACAACGAATTCCGGATGCATTACCATCAGTCAGGCATATATCTTAGCAACATAAAAATCCAATATGAAAACTGCATCATAAGAAAGATATATTTCCCATGCTTCCAATGCCTTTTGTACATATAAATATCAATGAAGATGGAAATTATGCAATGGTGTCGGAAGTGAGCATACCGCTATGCTGGATTGAGCAAGTGTGCGTTTCTCCTGTAGACTTCTCAGATACTTGTGATGGCCAGATACATGTCAATGGCAAAAATGGATAAACATTCTTCTATGTGTTTCCTTTAAAGAGTATTTTAATGTCTCAAGGGATAATATATGGGGAGCTCGTGCAAACCATCCGCTTGATTCACCTGTTGCTCTGCCCACAGAAGGAATAATACATTTAAATTTACAATCTTATATTAACTTTTCACAAAATGCAGCACAGCAACCAAAGTTGCTGCACTGCACTAAGTTAAAGGGAGAAAGCAGTATAGCTCCATATCTCCTAAGATATAACAATGTTTTCCTCTCTCCCTGCGCTGGCTGCCATGCGCCAACAGGCACACATTATGCAAGTGTGTGTGCATTCATTCAAGCACAGATTTTGTAGTCAAAGAGGACCCTTTCAGTACAAAAACTATGCTTTGATACTTTTCCCACTTTGTATGTGTGCTGAACAGTGCAGCACACGTGCAAAGTTGGAAAAATGTGGGGAGTTTTAAAACTTGCTCCATGGTAACACCTACCTTGACAAGTTGTAATTTTTTGCCGCAAATCCCTTTCTAGAAATGTCAGCAGAAAGGGATTTGCCTCAAAATCCATGGGTAGTGCATGGGAACGCCCATGTACCACCCATGGTATGTCCCTTTGATGAAAGCGCAAAGTAGTACATAGTTTTGCTTTGATCTACTTAGGGCAACTTTCCAATGGAAATCATAGTTTGCGTGGTAAAGTAAATCCCACCACAACTCATTGCGGCGGGTTTGCATAACTGTTGTGATGTAAAGCAGGTGCAAACTGTTGGATGTCAGAAAGGCATATTAATTTTGATCTCGACAAATTTCTGTAGACTTTCTGGTGGGTTAACGAACGATATCTACTTTGCCATATCTTCTAGATATTATTATTCAAGCAATTTTGCCTAAGCCTGCATGTAATAATAGCTAGTAATTACCCATCCCTTACGTAATGGGCTCAACCCATAGGCAAGGGCCCATAATGAAGAGGATGCAATTAACTGTCACTGGGCCGGATAACAAAAATCTTTTTGAATGCCACTTTTTCATGTCCTGGTAGTAAATTAAGATAGTGCTTGGAGCAAACACCATTTACCGCTATATTACGGAAACAGGTTTCTGGAGGAAGTGGATGTATCCTGTTGTTTATTTTTGTGTTGCTTTGTGTTTGTGCTGTATTTTTATAATGTGATGGTATTGTGTTGTACTGTGGTTTCCGTGTTGCATTCAGCTTTCATTGGTTTGTTGTTTAGGACCTTGTTATGTTGTAGTTACATTTTTATGATGTTTTGTGTAGGTTATGGGGTTAGGTTATTTTAGTTACTTTATGCATCAGCAAATGATGCTACCAGACAAAAGCAGCAGAAGCATTTAAAGTGCTGAGGGAAAGAAAACATTTGTTACTATTTAACGTGGTAAAATAGAACTGCTCTAGATCTTTAACTATTTAAGATACCAGTCAGCCATAAACTGTAGCAGAAACCTTGTCTCAACTTAGAACTCTCAGTGCTCATTATATGTAGTGCATCCCATTTTGATTGTTTTTCTTTTTTTTAGTTGGTTAGACTTCCCCCTCACCACACAAGACAGTATGTGTGGGTAAGTGATTTTTTTCTCCAATTTGGAAGTGTCACCTGGGAATGAGATACTTATGTTCCCTCAGTCTGACTGTTGGCATGGCCTAATAGTTGTGACATACCAATTGAGGTGTCATATCGTTTGACTAGGGTCTCTTCTCTAAACGTTTACATTCATTGATACCCTTCTTGGGAAACAGTTGGTCCCTGAAGGGACCATAGATCTGCAAAACCATTTACCTGAAGATGGCTCATTGTGTTGACCAAAGACTTCATACCTTGCTTAAGAGATGTATGTTGCTCAATTTGCACGATGATTAGTGGATTAGTGGTTGTTTTCCAAACATTGTCCAGCATTAAGGATCTCCATGGGCGAATGTGTCTGTTATTTCCTGTAAATGTATGGAAGCTAAGGGTGTTCCCTTTGCAGTTGGGTATTACTTGTAGAAATGTGATATGCAGAATACATATAGTTATTCATGTAGTCATTCCAAATATGGCCCATGGTTTAGATGCTTGTATGAGCATAAGGTGGTCTAGCAGAAATAAAATCTCTCTCTCTCTCTCTCTCTCTCTCTCTCTCTCTCTCTCTCTCTCTCTCTGTGGTTATCCATGTTTCTATGGTTTCATCATACAATGATTTGGGTTTGGGACAGAAGGTGTAGCTCTACTCTGTAGTAAAGAATTTGCTTATAACCGGGAAGGTATGGGGTCTATAAAAAAGCAGTGTCAGACTGAGACAGAAAATGGGCTCAGGCACCGAAATAAAAGAGGCCCCTATTAATGGACTAGGGTCTAATATATACGTCGCCTGTAAGGATACTCCATCGCAACGGAGTTGGAGTATCATTACTGCCAACAAAATGATCTGCCCACCCGATTTAAATGTTTGCAGACCTTAGGTGTAACCACAGCAGAGACTACTCTGTCTCCACTATAGTTATACCCCTCCAAAGGCCTGACGGAGTATGTCTGCCCCCTTAATTTAGATGGGCGGATATACAGGTCAGTTTCCACTGTCCATCACAGCTGGGAAACCCATCTAATGCCCCCCTCTTCATGGGAGGTAACTACCATGGTGAGGGGGACGTGTTTATTTCTATTTTCAAAAAGAAAAGCCCACTTTAGGTTTTTTGTTTTGAAAATAAAAAAATTAAAAAGTTTGATAGACTAACCCGTAATGTTGATGGAGCCGTACGTCAAACTTAAAAAAACATTGACAGGAACCACCATGACGGGGGGTCCTGACAATGCTTCAGAAATGGCCACCAGCCTTGTGGACAATTTTAAAATTTGGCAGGCATGCAGTTACTTTACGCTAATTTACTCCATCACCCTGAGGGAGTATACTCCATCTGCCAACTAATAAATGAGACCCTAAGATAGTTAAAAAAGTGGCGATGTTTGCAAATTGGGGCATTTTTGAACTCTGTATAAGTGTTTGTAAGGCATGGCCTGTTCTGAAACCTAGAGCCAGGAACTGGTCCAAACTCGAAATTTTGCAGTTAAATGAGCTGCTTTGCAATACAATGCCCACCCTTATCTCTCAACCTGACCCTGACCAAATCTCTGTGTACCAATGGCTTATGGAGGCCACTGATTCTATCTTGCCACCTACGTCTAAATTGATGTGCAGAACTCATCCTCCTGCTCCTTGGTTCATTGAGTCCCTCAGACAAGAAAAGAAACGTTGTAAAATCCTAGAAAGACAGTGGAGGAAACTTTATGCGACTGAGGGTAAGTCCGAATATGTGGCGGCGCAGAAAAAATATAATGCCCTCTGTAAATCAGCACGTGCCATGTACTTTACTAAGAAGATTACTAGCTCTCAACACTGTCAGAAGACTCTCTTTAAAGTAGTTAATGATCTCTCGGCTGCTAGCAGCACTCTGCCTCCACTCACTCTTTCTCAACATCAGTGCGACGAGTTAGCTACTTTCTATCAAGGCAAAGTTGATATAGTTCACCGGCAACTAGCTGCAGATGCTGCTAAGATAGAGAGTCTTATGCATTTTGCTGTCAGTCGGATAGACACCAGGAAGCAAACCTTTTGGGTAATAAGCCTGAGGAGTTCTCCAAAATTAGGGCATGGTCCTCTTTGGACATGGCGACATTAAAAAATGTGTTACAATCTATCAAGTCAGGTTTCCTGCTAGATCCCCTTCCCCCTGCAAAACTCAGACTTTTAGACGATTCAGCCCTAACTGTTATTTTAAAACTTCTCAATACTTCCTTGAGTGAAGGTTATGTTGCTTAGAATTGGAAGCATGCCCTTGCCCTTTCCTGTTGGTCAAATTTCCTTCCAATTTCCCTTCCCTCTGTTTTTTCGAAAAGCATGTAAATACCTAACTCTCCACATTCATTGAGAGTCTTTTAGCATTTTTTTTGTATTTTTTATTACATTTTCTCAGGTCATAGTAAAAACAGATATATAGGTGCAGTTCATACAGGATAAAACATCAAAGAAGAACAATCAAGAAAGGACATGTACAGTTCAATTAATTAATTCATGGCATATAAATTCATTAATAGACTGGCTAAAAAAAATAATATAATACCGGAATTTGCTTAAGTAAGCGGTTAAACCATTAAGTATCCAATTGATCATTATCGGCATTGATAAAATCCCATCTAAAATTTTTCCAAATCCTATCAAACTTTAGCACCGAGGAAAAACCTCTAGCTTTAGCCAAAGCAAGCTCTAATTCATATATTTGATAAACAAGGGAACACCATTCTGTATCTTTAGGGGGATTCTCGGAGACCCATGCTCGAGCTATGCAGAGGCGGGCAGATACCAGCATGATCATAATTAATTTCTGTAAGCCCCCTTTGAGTTCGTTTTTGACACCCATCATTTTTGTCTCCAACCGATAATTGTACGGGAAAGCCAAGACTTAGTGACATGTAGCTAATTACCCCTTCCCAGAATTTTTGTGAGCAAGGGCAGAGTACGAACATGTGGAGGACGTCGACAGCAAGGAGTTTACACTTAGGACATCTCGTTCTATCTGTCACATCTGTAGAGGGAGTTGCTCCCCATTTTAGAATTACGTCTGGAGTATAGTATAACAAACACAGCGTGCGCCACTGTTGCAGCTTGAGATTAACGGAGTGTACAGAACATTCGTTGAGACTCATCGGCTGCTCCACCCTTCACAGTCTGGTTTTAGGGTGGCGCACAATACCGAATTCGCTCTTCTTGGGGTTACAGAATGTCTTAGACAACAGCTCGACTCTGGCAGCACGGCTGCTCTTATTCTGCTTGAGTTAAGCGCTGTGTTTGATACAGTGTCTCATTCTATTCTGGCAGGTAGACTTGGGCATAGAAGGCTTGGCCTTGAGGTGGGTGACCTCCCTCTTAAAAGATCGTACCTTCCAGGTCTCCTCGGCCAATGTGAGATCTAAGACATTAGCTCTGACCTCTGTTGTCCCTCAGGGATCCACTTTGAGCCCATTGCTCTTCAACATTTATGTTTGACTGTTAGCAGATGTAATTGAGAAGTATGGGCTCACCCTCTTTTCATAAGCTGATGACACTCAGATCATCTTTTCGTTATCAGCTGCCCAACATCTAGATCCCTCACTGGGCTTGAGGGATGTTTCCCTTTGGATGAATAAAAACCCACTGAAGCTTAACAGTGATAAAACTGAGGTCTTGGTTCTGGATAACAAACCTGAGCTCTGGGGAGCCAGTCATTGGCCGGATTCACTCAGGCCTCTACCAACTCCGGCGACTAGTGTCAAGAATCTTGGCTTTATCATTGACAACAAGCTCTCCCTGAAACCACAGGTGTCCAAGGTCACTGCTACCTGCTTTTCTGTTCTCAAGTGGCTCAAGAAGATCCTTTGGATAATTCCTCCTGCTGCCCAGAGAACGGTTATTCAATCTTTGGTGATATCTAGATTAGATTTCGGCAATGTACTGTACTTGGGCGCAGACAAATCTTCGATTCATCGTTTGCAGATCATTCAGAATGCGGCAGCTCGCCTATTCTTCCGGCTGCCTAGACATGCCTTGGCTTTTCCTCTGCTTCACGAACTGCACTGGCTCAAGATTGATAAGCGTATTGAATTCAAGGCTTTGTGCTATTTGTTCAGGGCCAGACATGGTTTGGCCCCCTTAGACATTCAAGGTCTGGTGATGCCCTATGTGCCTACTCGTCAGCTGAGATCATCCAGCCTCTCGCTGTTCGCTACACCCAGGTTTCATAATTGCCCACATGAAGGGACGTTCGTTTGCCTACCTGGGCCCGAAACTCTGGAACTCTCTCCTGGCTTCTCTTAGGAACTTTCACTCTTTACTTACCTTTCGTAAGAATCTGAAGACATGACTTTTCTAGCTGCCCGTTGCAGCTTCCATCAGTTGCCTCTATCCTGCACCAGGAGACCCCTCGGGGTAGCTGCTTGCATTATAAGTCCCTCATAATAATAATAATAATAATAATAATAATAATAATAATGGAAGACTCTCCAACCCTGTGAAGAAGTTATCTATTTGCTACATTGACTTATTCGGACATTATATCTTTCCAATAACAAGACACAGCATCAGCTGGAACTCTATATTTTCAAAGTATGACTTCAAAGACAGCATGGATATTATCTGTTATAGCACCCTTTATTGAAACATTGGAATGTTGAGAGCTCCATTGAAGGCAATGGAGTAGCTCCGGGCTTATATTGGCTAGTATAAGCCTGGAATTCCAAAATTCCAATGTCTGTCTTCATATTTCTCCCTTTTTATTTTAGAACATTCTACCCTTAGTGGGTGGACTGTTCTAATAGCCTTGTAGTCCTTTTGCCTTTGGCTATGTCGGTTGTTAAAGGCCCTCTTCCACATTATAGGCCCTCCGCACAATCGCTATAGCCCTCAGCAGTGGGCTATAAGGCAATATTTTTTCCTAAACCGTACAAGAGAGCATAGTCATAGCAAGATCCTTGTTACTGTCTCATGAGATTTTATATTAACCCGTTCCGTGCACGCGTCAGCAAATGGCCGTCGCGAGCACTACCTGGCTAGTGCTGCGCACGTCCGTTGGCCGACGCAGCCCTGCCCACTCATTAAAACTCCCGCACTGCGGCGTAATTCGCGCCGCGGTTAAGGAGTTAATGTGTATACTTTAACCCTGTTCGAGTTTTCCTGATCAGCATGAATGTCATAGACTGTAGTTGTAAAACTAGGGAGCTACTCTTTGTTTGGTGTGAAGGGAGGTTTTTCTTGTTTGCATTCGTAACTAGAAAACTGGTACCTTAAAGAACTTGAAAACGCATCGAATGTGGACTCCTTCTTCCCGATCCCCTGCAATTGAAAGTTCCAGGTGCCTGAGCAATGAAAGGAGTTATGATCAACTACAACTTACCATTTGCAGTGCAACCCATTCGGTCACACAGTAAAACTCTAAGTCGATTGATGGGATTAAGTATAGATTCTTTACAAATTCAAAGCCAAGCTGATAGTCATAGAAACATAGTATAAAAATACAGAATCATTAGAGTATAGCTAAAATGGCGAACAAAATTGATCCTCAATAGTAGGACGCAAATTAGGCAATCAGTAGCCGCCATCCATAGAATGAGGAAAACAGTTTGATGAGTAGATTGAAAGTTTCGATCCTCTTGCATATACATGAGGTTATCTAAGAAAACCTACTAAACCCTATTCTAATTTAAGATCAAGGAAACCCTATTAATTCGGGGAAACAGAGACAGGTGTCAGCATAGCAGAACTTCTATAGAAGTTCTCGAAGGTAAAGTATATTGTATAGCATGAAGCCACACAACAGAACTGTTGCAAAGAGGTCTGTACCTCTTAGAGTGTAAAGGGAATCTGATCAATGCCAAAGTGCAACACACTAAATTATACCCACCAAAGAACATTTGAGAATCACAGGCCACATGACCAATTAATTCTTATCTGCAAACAACTAACTTGGCAGCTACACTCGAGATTTATTTCCTTTGGTCCGCAGATTAAACGTCCTTGGGTTCCTCCTGTCACCGTACTCCGCTCAGACAGTAGTCCTCCCTTTCTCTGTTAATTTTCTTATATTTGCCAAGAGATACTCCTTCGATCCTCACTATTTCTATCATACAATGTGCCTTTCTTTAACCACGGGATCATTCTTCTGCAAGCACTCACGTTAAAATTAAACATTGCGAAATCCAAAAGCTTAAGGCCTTTGGTCAACTTTAGTACAGCAAGCATTTCAATATACGTTTAAATGCATGATTACAGGTACAAATACAGTTACGATATAAGTGTAGATCACTATTCAAATGGATACATTTTCTGTTATAAAATAAATGGAGAGAATTATTTAAAGAAATACGTGAACATATAAGAAATACAATGTTCAAAGCACACAAATGTAAATATATGTGAAAACTGCAGCCCGTCGTTACTGGAATAAAAAATGTTAATACATGCTCATATAAATGTGGAGATTACACAGTAAATGCACTTCTCGATAATTGTTCAAGTGCATTACATTGCATGATTAAGGTCACATCAAACATGAAAGGGTGGAGTCAAAATTATACTGCTCCAAACTTAGGCAGAATTTAGCATCTCTGCCAGTGTATCAACGTGCCAGAAAGCAGGCTGCCTTAACTGTGACATTGGGCCAAGCTTTCCTAATTGTCTGCAAAATGTCATATACAAATCTGTATCCCTATGGAGATACATGTTTTTGAGTTATTTCTGCTTAATGAGGTATAAAGCTGTAAAGATTTTACACGAGCAGTAACAATTTGCTTTCCTTGACTTTCACCTTTCTGCAGGCCATTAAAGGCTTCACTTGACGACTTGTCTTTCGTTGCCATAGAAACGAGATGTTTGCTTCTAGTCTGTGGTTCTCATTCTCGCTTTTTGTAGTTTCAACAGGTTCTAAACGATGAGGGCCCTCTGACAGAACTGATTCTAATAAACTGTATTTAAATTATTCACATCACGTGTCCAACTGTAACTTGCAATAGAGTCCATGCAAAATATGTTTATGAAGATAAACGTTCCCGATTCTCAAACTTCTTTGAGCAGAGACATTCTGCGATGTTGCACAAAAATGCCATATACAAATCTAAATTCCACTTATCCAGTTTCGCTGAATCATGATAAATGACATTCTAGAATCATGAAGTGCGTGTACAGTAGTGGAAATCTGCCAGTATTGTGAATTTTTCACTGCCATAAATTTTAGGTTAGTAAAAGATACCTTGGGCCTGATTTACAATGCCTATTAGTAACTCACAGAGGGATTTCTGGCAATTGTAAGTGGTTACCAGACCAGTTTGAACATCTTTAGTCATTACATCATGGTAAAAACATTGGGAGCACTTTTACATTAGCAGCCATTACACCAGAAGTGCCTTTACTTTGCATTTAATTGATAAGTCTCTTTTTTATAATTTGTATATATGTATCTCTATATCTACATAGATATATAGATGCATTTACATGTATATTTAATATATACACAATCATAAATATATTTATTTTTCAAATATTTTATATATATAGTTTATGTAATTGTGATATATTAAATAGATTATATATATGTATGTATCAATCTATATGTGGTGGAATTTGTGTGTATATATATGTTTATGTGTGTGTGTGTATTCACTGAAAAAAAAGGTGAATTTCAGTGGCTTTCTTCATTTAAAACGGTATGTTTTAACTGACATTTTAACCTAACCATAAAGTCCTTTTAACATTTGTGTTTTTCAGTAAATCTCTAAGGCTTTTTTTTTATATAAACTAAAATATTATTACAATTCTGAACTATTACATCAAATTCACCTTTGTTTTTTTCAGTGAATTTCTATTGTATTTTTAACATAAATTAAGATGTTGAATGCCGTGCAAGGCATGGGGTTGGGCGCAGTGCCTGGCCTAACATGCATCTGGTGCCCAACCACCCGCTGGGCATGGCCCTTGGCCATGCACAGTGTGAGGTTTAGTGCAAGAACTCCGCCCAGGCCAAACACCCAACCCCCATGGACGTGCACGGCTCAGTATGTGACGTTACAATATAAAGGGTGTTATTTTAAGTAAGGCATACTTACTGACTTTGTCAAAGGGTAAAATACTCTTTTCTTTAGCCCCGGCCTTTTTATGCCACACATCCTCAAATCGAGCATGAAGTGCCTGAAATACTTCCTTACTTTGATGTGCCTCACCGCCCGCCTTTGTGATGATCTATCTAATTCTACATCCAGGCAGAAATTAAAATCGCCCTCACTTACTATAAGGGGGTGAAAATCTGGCAAATGTTCACCGAAATCACACAGGTGATAGACATTAACACAATTAGGGTCATAAAAATGTACACACGTAAACTTAAACTTCCCTAAGGTCTGCTTATTAATAATCCACATGCCTGAACAGTCAGTTTTAAAATCCACCACATTTATACCCTTGTTTTTCCTGATGGTAAGTGCTACTCCCTTAGTGAGCAAGGATTGGCCAGAACATATAACCTGAGTTTGACCTCTAAATAGGGCATTACACTCCGATGTAGATAGATGTGTCTCTTGTAAAGCTATGATGTGGGCCTAACAATCCTTCAGGTACTGGCTGATCAACCTTTGTCTCACTCTACTCTTGAGACCGTTAACATTCTTTGTAAGTATCATTATCTTCTTTACCCCAAGTCCAATCCATCACAGTCTCCACCAACTAATCCACCACATTGCACCCTTGACACCGCCCAAAATAATTTGGCTATTATTGAGAATGAAAAGACTGACTCTCAGACACCTATGATGGCTGTGAGGAAAAATGTTCCCAAACACCCTTTAAAAAAATATTTTTTAACCTTTCTAGCCCCCAACTACACCCCACCCAGTGCACCTCCCTCGGAGAAAACCCACATCTACTAAAAATGGCATATCCTTTATGCCAATTCAGGCCCCACCATAGGAGGATGTTTAGCTATTGAAAACTACAATATCCAACCCTCACCTTACCATACACAAAACCAAACTGCGCCAAAAAAACAGGCTGGGGGCTACAACACCTAAAGACGTACCAGAGCCACATATTCAAAAGAAGAAACGGGGGAGAGATTCTTCATTGGCCCTGAGGTGAGCTTTGTATTTTTTTAATGTGCTCATCCGCCGGCTCACTCTGCCTGATATTGTGCATCTTGTTGTTCCACATAACTCTGATCATAGCCGAAAACCTCAACTGCACCCTGGCTCCCAACTTCTGCAGCTCCCTCATCTTCTGGCCCAACGTCCACTGCCTCTGTTCAGTCGCCCTATATATGTCTGATCTGAAAGCATATGAAAAGCCTGCACTTGCCAACTTTCCTTGTCAGAGGGCTAAACTAAGGATCAGCTCCTAATGCAGTATAGCAGAAAATTTACCACAATCCTCCTGGGTCATCTACGACCTACTGCCCACTAAAAGGGGTCCCTAGGGATCCTTTGTATGTTTTTCTCAAGGTCCACCTCTGGGTTACCTTTCAGGACCCCCTCCCTAAGGAGGTTAATCACAAAGCCCATCAAGTCACTCCCCTCAGCCGCCTCGGGTACATTAAGAATCTTTAAATACTTCCTCCTGGAGTAATTTTTCAACCATTCCAAGTCATCCTGTAAGGTTTGATTCTACAACTTAAGTGCCCTCAAGTCAGCAGAGTTCTTTCTATCCACCTGATCCAACCTTTCAACATTCACCTCAAGCACCTTATTCCTCTCACAAACGTCATCCAGCTTCACCTCCAGGGCATAACAAACACCCTAGATCCCCTTTTGATTAGATTTGGATGTAGCGAACCCCCACTACATCTCTAGGTGCAGATCTACTAGGATCTGTTCAAGTGATATTGGGGTCCCTGTGGCTTCCGCCCGGGCTGAGGAGGGTGTGCCAGCCTGCTTGGCCAACGATCTATCCTGAGCGAACACATCTTCCACCCTTTGGACCGAATCAACTAGGCAGCTTAAAGGTTGGTATATGGTCTGAATTGGGACTCCAAACAACTTTAAGTTATGATTCTCTCCCTGTATGACACCCAAGGAGGAATCATAAAAATCTTCTTTTTGTGCCTCCTATAGTGCAGGTGCACAATCCGCATTTTGTCTGGACCGATTTCTGGGGAAGTTGGTGCCAGTGACAATAACCTGTTCTGAAGGAACTTGTAATGATCCCTCTGACTGCACTTCCTCTGGCTTCTTCTGACCCTCCTTATTGCAAGCCATATTCTTAAAAAATGAATTGAGGAATGGAGTAACTTTGGGTTTTGTAGAAAGAAACTCTAATGGGGTTAACGGCTGTTGTTTTCTGCCAATGGATCTCCCTGAGCCTTCTCTAGCTTTTCTGCTACCACAGTCATCAAAACAGGCACTCTTTAGAAGGGGTCTACCACTCCCTGTGGAGGACCCCATGCTTCCCGCAGGGTAAAACATTCCGCAAGGCTGCCTTGGCTGGGATTCTTTTCCCCGCACCCTCTTTATATGCAGCAGATGACCTCACCCCGCTGCTCAGGGCCTCAACTGGTACTCCTTCGTGTTGCTGCTGACGTCTTGATTACCTGATAAAATGTCTGCTGTCTCCATGCACCCAGAGGTCCCCCACCTGCACCTGCTCTTCCATACCAGCCATGGCCTCCTCGCTACCTTTGCTCCACTGAGGGGGGTGGGCACAAGTAGGACCCAGCAGAGCACTCGCCACATTCTCATTGACTACCAAGCAAGTCAATCTCGCCGTCTCCCACTTGTCTGTGATTGCGCTAGCTCAGCCGACACTAGCCCCAGGCGTTACTGCCACCAGAGTGCTCCTCTGTCGGTGGAGCTCCCCAGCCTCATGCCTCAAACATGGCATGCCTGCACACTGCAATCACTCTTGACGGCATGAATTGCCAGCTCTCTGAAGCTCCCTGAGCCCTAAATGCCACACCCTCCCCCCCTCACTAATGTCTTTTTACTTGACTCAGCACTGTCCACCACCGCGAATCACACAAGGCAGGATCATTTCCCCGCAGAGCCTCCTTGGCGTTAGGCCAAGACTGCCATTAGCTTGCTGCCATGTCCCCCCAAGGCAGATCCTCAATGAGGAACCCTGTGGCTCAAGAGTATACATTTTCCAGTAATAAATAGCAGAGTTCCACTAGGATTGATTGTTTATTAGTAGGTAGTAAGGTCAGGCATATCCTGGTTCATTGTTCAGACCATTCTGTCATTCTTTTAGGGGTAAAACTGCCCTATATGCAGATTAGTTCTAAGTGGACAGTGGATCGGCTGTTATTGTCAGATCTGGATGTACTGCAGCCGTTCAGGGAGAAGAGTAGGAGTATATGTTCATTTGCTGTCACCTTGATAAAGCCAGTAGTCATGCTTCTCATATTTCAGTGTTGTGACCCTTTGTCAGTAGGTCTGCCTTACTTAAATTGACACCCTTTATATTGCTACTTCATATAGTCAACCATGCATATCTAACCCCATGCCGCTTATGGCCAAAGATCATGTGCAGCAGGCGGTAAAGCCCCCAACCCTAAGGTTTGCATGACGATGGACATCTTACTTTACATTTTAAAAAATATTGAAATTCACTTACAAAAACAAGGGTTAAAACTGACATTATAATTAGGACCTGTAATAATGTTTTACTTTACATGAAAAAAATAACTTAGAATTTCACTGAAAAAAGAAAGGTTAAAGGGACGTTACAGTTAAGTGAAAATGTCAGCTAGCCAGTTAAATTCACCAATTACAGTAATCTCAGGTAACTATAACTTATGCCCTAATGTAACTATAACTCATTCCCTTGCCATGCACTCTTAATTACCTTTCATATTACACCACTCTTGAAAGTACATCATCGATGGAGACACTGTTCATGTCGGAAGCGTGATTTAAAGTCACTTTAGTGCATATAGATACATATATATTACACAGTGGTGGTCACCACTGAATAGTTATATTTAGGACCTATTTACCATAGGAAGAGATTTGTTTTGGTTTGCTAATAACTTTGGCACTGTTTGACGAATCTAGATATTTACCAAGAAACAGTGCTGTTTGTAATTTGGTGTAAATCTGTTCAGTAGTTTTTGAGAAATTATACTTCATATTTTATGTATATCTGGACGGTTGAGTTTGCAGTACTCTTGCAAGAGTCCTGCAGGCACACAACTTCAAATAATAGAGTGATTTTTTTGACTGAGGGGCCTTTTCTTCCCATGGGCCGTCTCGCTCCTACAGGCTCCCATGAGTCCCAGGGGAGCTCGCTCTGTGATTGCCTGTCCACAACATGGGAAGAAATGTTGCTTTACTGCTAATGAGTGTAAGCATTTGCACAATGCTTGGCCTCCTAAGGAGGTTTGAGTGTGTTGAGGGTGTAGGCTCTCCATGATGAGTTGTACACAGGACAAAGGCTGTGAGTAGTAGAGCCCTTACCACCTACCAGGGTTTAAGTGTAGATAGTGGGCTCTCCATTAAAATTGTGCACAGGGCAACAGCTATGTGTAGTTGGGGATTGGCCATCTAATGGTACTTGGGTGCCTGGATGGAGTGGACTCTCTGCTCATGGTGACATAACAGGAGCTTGACCACCTAATGGGACATAGGTGTCTGGAGGGAGTGGGCTCTCGCTGAAGAGTTTTGCACAGGGCGAAGTCTTGGTGTAGCATGGGCTTAGGCACCTAATGGTGCTTGGGTGTCTGCGAGTAGTGGACTCACCATGAAAATTTGTGCAGATTGCAAAGGATGTGTGTTGTAGGGGCATGGCCACCTCATGGGGCTTGTGTGTCTAGAGGGAGTGGACAGTCTACAAACAACAAGTCCCTCATAGAAATGTGTGGACCAAATGCTGTAATCCAAATGTGCAAAACCTCAAGGCAAAACTATCCACTGTAAATATAATGCTAAATAACAAGCCCAATTGTACTCTTTTCCAATTATTACAATGACACTTGAGAATCAACCAGACAATAATCCCAACACAATATTTAAAATATTCAAAATCGATTTTATTCATAAATTCTTTTTAAAAAACATAATTGGCAAATCTTAAAAAAGTCATTTAAAAATGGTTTTCACTTGATACATACAACAGATTTCATAAAACAATAATTGAACACCAGAAAACTACATAAAAGTCGACGCAGCGTTTCGGTGAAATGCTGATTGATCACCTTCTTCAGGACAGAGTTTTCTACAAATTAAATACACAAAGATATGTCAGGTTAACTTTTCTATTATCCTCTATACTCGTGTTGCCACATTTATCCATTTGTTACCATATCATATAATTTGTTAAACAATAAAATTACCATTCTCAAGTCACGTACATTGTAATAAACCACCTACACGTGGTTTTCAACATTTACAGATTAACAATAAACCTCTCAATATCATATTTGCCACATTTAAAAACAGCATATGAGCCCACACATTACGATAATAACCTACCTATTATAGATATCAAAAGTGGTGGATCCCTTATTCGCTATAGATGGGAAACACTCTTCTTGATTAGAAACAAGGAATGACCTAAAGTAATACAGACAGTATTCAGAGAAATGAAAAAAAATTTCAACGAACTTCCTCTTATTATTTGAAAAAAGAGACAAACAGAGTCCAAAATTACGCCCTAAGTTTGTTAACAAATTAATATATATAAAAGATATGAGATAGCGTACCTTTTTATGTGATACTATTCCTTTTTTTTGGTACGCGTTTCATAGGAGCCACCGATAAGTATTATCGTCAATTTCCCTTAAAGCCAAACAATTAAAAAATAAGAGTTTCAGCTCTCTGGAAATTCTGTTATAATAAAACACCTATCTAGTGTCACTACAAATTACTCGTAACTATCTCTATACGGGGGGCGCTAGGTGGCGCACGACCAAGATGGCCGTGCACCAGTGAGGCTCTGGACGCCCGGCAGCAAAATCCGATATTTATCCTCAGTTGGAGTCGCAGCACAGCTATTCTGATGGCCCGATGACATTCATGAGATAAGCGGCATTACTCCGATACCTGTGGCATCTCTGGGAACCCTCGGCGGGCGGAGTGCTGGGCTGGGAAGACGCGCCCGGGTGGACGGACATATGCACTGGACTCTGCCGGCGGCTAGTGTACCAGGAGAGCGTCGGGGATTCCACGTGGCATCTGGGCCGCTGGTCGCGGGCCGGGATCCCGGACGGCCGACCCCTGCCGCGCTGCTGAGGGGGAACTCCGATGCCAGGTGGGCCGCGTGTATGGACACTAGCAGGTGGTGAGTGTGCGGACCCTTAATCCTGGGGAAAAACGCAGCAATAGCTTTGCCCGACCCGGCGGTGCCGGCCTGGTCTCGGGTGCCCGGGTGTTCTCGGAGGTCTGGGAGGTGCTGTTGCTGCGAGGCTGTCCTCTTCACGCTCCGTGGCTTGAGGGTCCTGGGGGGCTGGGCCATTGCTGGACTTCCTTCCCCCTGATCTACCTGAGTGGTGGGGGACCGTGCGGAACTGCGGCGGCATCCCCCCCCCTGAGACATGGCGCAGTTGACGGAGACTACCTCGACATGCTCACGAACATGCTCCCTGCCACGGTGATGCTGTGATGACGGCGCCCACCTGCGCGTGAGAGGGGGTTGTATTTGAAGCTCCCTTTGCTTGTTTCGCCCGTACTCTACCCTGTGACACGGAGGCTGATTGAGGCTCGACGGGTGTCTGGTACTGCCTCTGGCGCGCTGCCGTCCCTCATTGTCCTTTGCGCTGGGTGCGCGCTACATGGCCGGCGAGCCTGGGGCCTAGTGAAGGGGGTGGACGGTGCTGCGGCTTCCCATCCATAGCACCTTGGAGGACTTGGTGCCTACTTGTACCTGCTGAGATTGGGATCACTGTCTGATCTAATTGGCTGACGAATACGGCTATAGCTGCCCCCCAAACGTCGCCTTTTTCTCACGTGAACTATCCAACGATACACTCCATCATGGGGAAACTTGATGGCAAGCAATCCAAGCTCCCCTTTGAGACGAAGAGGGCGGTCACGCGCTCGGCGGTTGAAGAGCTTGAGCAGAATCCAGATGGGCAGGCTTCGGCCCATTGCCCTCCCCAGCTGACGAAGTAAAAACCCTCCTATTAGCCATGCAGCATAGCCTCACTGAACTCTCCACCAAAATGGACTCCATGAATGCCCGCATGGACTACATTGTCTTAACAGTTGACAAACACGGCGAACAGCTTAAGGAGGCTGAGCAATGGATTTCGGACAACGAAGACGCTACTACTGCGGTCACTCAGCAGGTGACCCAAATGGAGAAGCTGTTAAAGGTGATTGCGGCGAAAGATGAGGATTTGGAGGCCCGCAGTCGCCGCAATAATATACGCGTCACAGGAGTCCCTGAAAGTACAAACACGGGACGGATGGAAGACTTTATCGAACGCCTGCTGAGCACCACATTTGGCAGAGATGCCTTCTCCTCACAATTGATAGTGGAGCGTGCGCACAGATCCCTGGGCCCTAGACCTCCCCCCGGTGCGAACCCTCGACCGATACTTGCCCGGCTCCTTAATTATAGAGACCAGGACACAGCATTGAAGCTCGCCAGGGAGAAACAACAACTGCAGTTTGATGGAGTCAATATTTCATTATACCCTGACTTTACCATGATAGTGCCGGAGGCCCGCCGCAAGTTACTACCGGCCAAGCAAAAGCTACGTAAGCTGCAAATTGAATATGCCCTACTGTACCCGGCTCGCCTGCGCATCATACATGATGGTAAACATTACTTCTTCACGACGGAGCGACAGGTGGATGACTTTATTCGTGATCTCAAGAAGAATACTCCCTCGCAACACTCGCAAGAACGACTGTCCCAATCCCCCAACTGGGTTGCGGCTGAGAGACTGTCTACACTATTCCAGATGACTTTGCCACCTTGCGTGATAGAAATGTTATTGTGAAGGGTTTCCTAGTTGGTTACTGGGGGTTTGTCGCCCAGTCATGTTGCAGTGACCACATTTAATTGTCGAGGGCAAGGACTCTGTACCCTCATAAGGGAAGGCGGATTCTCCAGCTTCGCCGCTCTGGTCAGATAAGTGCTGTCAATTCTTTTATGTAACTGTTTAGTACTACCTAAGGGCCCACGCCTCCCATTATAGTTACTGGTTGCACTCTTAACTGTTGATTAATATGCTGCCGGACACCCTCCCCTACCCCACCCCACGTCCCTGTTGATTGACTCCATAGTCATCGGGACTCTGGTTTTCCTTCTCATTCTTGTGGGGTGAGGGAGGTTCTCGTTGCCCACTAGCGCACCCCCACGCGGGTGTTCCCCCTTGTATTTCATGTCCATTTCCCGCTCTTTTGCATGGTTGCAACTGACAGCCTTAGGGATGGGTGGGATCCATAATACCGGTACGATTGGGGTGCCGATGTGGGTGGGGGTGGTACTGGGATTTTGTTTTATTGTTATGTATAAAATGTACTGTACAAGGGCAATTGCGGGCTCAACACTTGAAGATATCTCCTCGTCCTTACACGGCAGATCACACGATAATTGCAAATGCTACATGGCTGAATGTCCACTCACGATAGACCATTGACACTTAATCTAGTTACCTGGAATGTTAGAGGCCTTGGGGACCCCCGGAAACGTAGGCAGGTATTATCATACTTGGATCGTCATCATGTCCACATCGCAGTGTTACAAGAGACACACCTGGATCCCACCCGCGACCCCGCATTTGCCAACAGGTGGGCGGAGATTCGAGTGTTCTCCTCCTACTCCACTTACTCTAGGGGCACACTAATCCTCATAAAACGGGGGGTTCCCTTCATCCTGGGAGGTGCGCAGCAAGACACGTCAGGCCGCAGTTGCATTCTGTGGGGGATGCTGGGTTCTCAGTCGGTGATGCTGGTGTGCTGCTACGGGCCTAATATAGATGACCCTGATTTTTATACTGCGCTCTGGGGGCGCATCATCCAAGTAGGCTCTACTCACGTTATCTGGGGGGGAGATTTTAATACAGCCCTCTGCCCTTCTGTGGACAGATCCAACACGCTACCCCAACATTACACGCGGAAACGCGAGGCATTGTCGGGCATACTTGAAGCACATGGCCTTACGGACGTATGGCGACATATGCACCCGGATGGGCGGGAAGGCACTCACTACACTGCGCTACACGCCTCTTGGGCCCGACTTGACTATTGGGTGATCTCGTGCGGGGCGATCTCATGGGTCACACACGCATCACATCTGGCCCGAACTCTTTCCGACCATTCTCCAGTACTCATCTCGCTGACCCCTCCCGACACACTCGCTTCTCCTATAATGTGGCGCCTTAGGCCGGAGGCCTTGCTAGATGCCGTATTTCGGGATGAGATCGGTACTGAAATCACTGAGTTCTTCCGTGCCAACATAGGCTCTGTCTCCACGCTGGGTACAGTCTGGGAGGCTTTTAAGGTAACCATTCGAGGCTCTTGCATGGCCAAAAGCTTTGGCATTTTGCGCGATCTCCGTCGCACTCTTCAGTCGCTTGAAACAGAGCTTAAACAACTTGAGAGTGAGCTCTGGGGGAACAATTCTGGACAACGTCTGGCGACATTTCGAGATAAGCTATCTGAATACAATCATACTGCTGAGTCAGAGGCGAAATTCCGTGGAAAGTACCACACAGCGCGTAGGATATGGTGAGGGTGGGCGCCCGGGCAGAGCTCTTGCGCAGGATATTCGCCGGCCGCGCTTCTCAAATTATGTCCTAGAACTTAAAGACTCCACTGGTGTGCGACACCGAGACAGCCGGGACATTCTCCGCACCTTCACCGCCTTTACACTGACTTATATAGTAGCGGTCGCCGGGAGTCTCCGGACTTTACCCATTTTTTACAGGACATAACCCTTGGCTGGTTGGGCGACTCCCAAAGGGAATTTTTGGCTGCACCCTTTGAGGACGATGAATTACATACTGCCATTATGCAAATGAAGTCGGGGAAGGCCCCTGGGTCGGACGGCCTACCCATCGACTTTTACAAAACCTATATTGTTCAACTTCTACCTGTCCTCAAACAAGTTTTCAATGAAGCTCGGGAATTGGGTCGTCTCCCTCTTCTATGCGGCTGGCTTTGATCTCCTCTCTTTTGAAGCCCGGCAAGGCCGCTGATTGTTGTGACTCATACCGACCCCTCTCCCTTATAAATACGGATGCCAAACTACTAGCGAAACTTTTAGCTAACCGCCTCAGTCTCCTTATGGAGAAACTAGTCCTGCCGGACCAAGCGGGATTCATCCCTGGTCGCGCAACAACACACAACTTACGCACCCTCTTCTCCATATTACGATCGGTAGATCCAGAATTGCCCATGGCCGCCATCTTTCTCGATGCTGCCAAGGCGTTCGATTCGGTGGAATGGGACTACCTCTTCGTCATTCTTCAAAACATGGGAATGCCAGTGGGATTTCTTTCTTGGGTTCGGCTCCTATACACTGATCCTGAGGCTCAAGTCCTCATTAATGGCCACTCCTCATCTCCATTCCCCATCACTCGAGGTACGCACCAGGGATGTCCACTCTCCCCCCTCCTTTTCGCCCTCGCGGTGGAACCGCTCGCGGCGAGACTCCGTCAACACCATAATGATAAGGCACTTCAATGTCCGATCCGTCCTATTCTCATCTCTTTATATGCGGACGATGTGACGCTTTATGTGAGAGAGCCCCAAATCAATCTTAGCCCGCTGCTCCGAGAGTTTGTCCGATTCGGGGGGCTTTCGGGAGTGAATATTAATTGGTCCAAGTCTCAGATCTTCCCTCTCACTCCATCCGTGGCCAGATGTGTTCCAGACTTCCCTGTCGAGTGGTGTGAGGAGGAGGTGAGATATTTGGGGATACAGGTCACTGCTGACCGCGAGGAACTGCTGCGCCTGAATTATGGACGTACTGTGGAGAACATTCGAGAGAGTGTCACGAGATGGATAGCCCTGCCGCTGTCTATTGCAGAGCGTATCTCCCTCATAAAAATGGTCCTCCTTCCCAAACTCCTTTATCTGTTTTTAAATATACCGGTACATCCGGGGCGACATTTCTTTGCTCTCCTCCGCTCTGAATTAATCCGTCTTACCTGGGGCGGCAAGCAGCCTCGGGTCCAGTGGGATACACTCACTCGGCCATATTCACAAGGGGGGTTCGACGTCCCGGACTTTGAGCTCTATTATCACTGCGCGCAGGCCCATTACGCCCATTATTGGTTCCACCCACCCAGATACATGCCACAAATAGCGACAGAGCAGTGGTTATCTGATCCTATTCCACTTGCCGGCGCACTCTTTGCTGTTGTCCCACCGCGCACTGACGATTCATCGCCAGTCACCAACACTATACGGGCGTGGCGGGCCATCTCTAAGCGCACCCGAACTGCCATGCTCTATTCACCTCACCTGCCATTAGTGTATCATCTGAAAATACCCCTCCTACAAGAGGGAATTTTTTAAAAAACTCGGCTTAAATATGGGATCACAACATGGGGAGACCTTTACCTTAATGGCCGTTTCCGCACATCACAGCAGCTCTTCTCTGGGACTTTGCCGTCTCCAATGGATCTTTTCTTATACGTTCGCCTTCGCCAAGGCATTAAAGAACACACACCTGATTTTCCCCAGGAACCGCAGGAGACTGTCGCGCTGCGCCTTACACTCCACGACAATGGGGCCTCACACCTTGTGTCCTTAGTTTATCGCACCCTCTCCACTACTCAGACTCTTGCGCAGGACGCTGCCCGAGACAAATGGTCGGCTGAAATAGGTACTCCCTTAACTGATGAGCAGTGGCTCTACTGTTGTATGCAGACTGAAGAAAGCACTTCTAGTAGTCGCCTCCGTATATTGCATTATAGATTTCTTCGTCGCACATATTATACCCCGGTTCGGCTCTGCCGATATAAGCTCCGAGACAATGATAGCTGTGACCGGTGTGGTGCAGCTAACACAGACTTCCTCCATTTGGCCTGGGGCTGTGCTGTTGTCCAAGAATACTGGGACCAAGTGCTTACAGCCCTGGATCATATGTCCATGATGAATATTCCACGCACCCCCCTCATTGCCCTATTAGGCTACACAAAAACAATTGCCGCACCTTACCGGAGATTCATCTCCTTTAGCCTCCTCTTGGCCAAGAGACGGGTGGCTTGCAAATGGGGGCGGGGTAGAGCGCCCAAATTTAAGGAGTGGTTGCGGGATATGGTCTTCTGGCAGGAACAAATACATACTTATGCTGAGCTACTCCCTCTTTCCTCCCGCCCCCGCGATTACTGGGGGCCCCTTACGGAGTACTTGCTGACACACCCTCTGGCTGATGCGTAAACTCCCACAGACTGTGTGGTGACACACGATTTCTTACGGACCTCCCCGGTCACAATTTCTCCCTCAAGGTACCAACTTGCCCAATATACATGTGCTCCCAGTCGTTCGGGCCTGACTTGTGTCATAAATGTATTACTCGGGACATCCAAGGTCCACTTATGTAACATAATCTGTTAAATCTTCAGGACGTGAGTTGGATGTTTAGATTTGTAACTGCTAAGGATGTATTGTTCAGTGATATGCTAATGTGCCTGTACCTGTTCCTTTGCCCATGTATTTGAAAATGAATTAAAAAAACTAAAAAAAAAAAAAAACTATCTCTATACCTATTAAAAGCCAGCAGAAGTATCCTCTACACAGAAGGATGGGCCGTGATTGGGCTCTTCTAATGATTTAATCCTCGTTGTTTGTGCAGGAGGAAGTGCTGTGCGGACGAATAAATCGTGATCATTATTCAATCGCATTATATATTTAATCGACATAATAGACTATCCATAGTTAACTCATGTTACCTGGTTATGTTGCTTCCCTTAATTGTGCAACTTCAATATGACATTCTGTACGGGTTAAAATATATAAAAACTCAGTAAATGTGCATTCCTCAATCTTTTAGGAAATTACTATATACTTAAAAATTTATAAAAAGAACAGATTGCTCAAACCTCTATGAACATACCCGGATGTTTTCCGTATGTTACCTCATTATAATAAACAATTTCTTAGGTTTCAGAGTCTATTGTAAGTATATCTTCTTTGCGAGGTACTCTCCATTATACTGATTAATATGGGGGCCCTACGTCTAAGTCTTGTCTAAAGTTATTAAAACAACACTCCCTCTTTATGCGGACGTAACTGTGAATTATCGGAGTAAGACTCTGTATATATTTCGCCATCTTACCCACCCTCAGTCATTTCACCCTTTTAAAACCTTAAGGACCTTTCCAAACCGTTTAGACTATCGCATTCTTCCTGAACTTACTTGGAACCGATGAATCGGCCTCCTTGCTCCTACGTAAACGCTTTCCGGGTCGGGATACAATGGTCCGCTCCTTCCGGGTTGTGCATTTAAATACTGTTACCATAATCATGTGGTACAATTAACTAGGATTTGTGGGCGGAAACCTATTTCCCTATTGCAGCGGCCATCTTACAGTGGCCAACTATACCCTATCTTATGTCTATTTTATAACTATTTTATAATTGGAGTCATATAGAACTAATTTGATAACGGTGTTTACATACAGATCAAAGTTATTACCGCGAGTCTCACCAAAACGGGGTCCTACGAGTGGTTTAGTCTTAAGCTCTACATTTATTGCGCAATTCGAATACCGCGGTTTTCTTCAAATAAAATAGGGGTGGTTGAATTGTAAGGGTACATCATCTTTTACCTCCTATATCATCATATCCTGTTAATGCACGCCCGAAGTTAATCAATCTATAAAATCTAGATGGATGTTACACCGTCAAATAACAGCGGCCATCTTGTAATATATAATGTAGGCGCAAAGACTACTAAAAAGTACTATATGTACAATTTACGGTCTTTATGCGTACACAATATTCAATCTTTTATTGTATATAAAACAACCGTTGTCAAATTCAATTTATTAAGATTGCTAAATCATTCATTATTTAGTTAGGGAACCATGCTATGGGGGGTATTAATACTGGGGATCTAACAAAGAGTCCAATACAGATGGTCTCTTTTTAAATCAATTTCTCCCACTCTTCTTTGCTGTTTAGGCCCAGTCTAAATGTCTGAAATTTCGACATGTAGAATTGTTCCCGTTTTCTACGTTTAATTGTTATGTCACCACCCCGTATATTTGTTTGGATTGTCTCTATCACACACCACCTAAGGTGGTCGATCATATGTCCTTTCTCTATCCAATGTTCTACAAGGGGGCATTTTTCTTGCAGGTGCGGATGGCAGATTTATGTTCATTGATCCTAATCCTAATTTCTCTTGATGTTTCTCCTATGTAACCTAGATTACATGGGCATAGGATCAAGTAAATAAGGTTCTTAGACCGACAGTTTGTCATGTTTTTAAATCTATGGATTACCTTATTATGTTCCACGCTAGTGCCTCTCATGATATTACTACAATTGTTACAGGTACTACATGGAAAAGTGCCTACCGGTAACGGGGCGTTGGTTATACTAAGTTGTTTATTCGCAATGACATTATTATATGTATGTACAAGACTGTTTCTAATTGTTCTATTCCTACGGAATGAGAACATAGGTTTTTCCAATTTTGGTTTTCCCTGTCTATTTAATAGGTGCCAATTTCTGTTAATAATATTTTTTACTTTATTGCTTATGTCACTAAAATTCGTCACAAAAATCATAGGTAATTGGCGAACCTCTTGTTTTGTCATTGTGTTTTCAAAAAAGAGTCCCTATTATAATATTTGGCACGCTTGTATGCTTGTTTGATGATCCTCCTAGGGTATCCTCTTTCAGCCAATTTCCTTGATAGTCTATCAGCATGAATGTTGTAGTCCTTGATGTCACTACAATTACGTCTGATCCTGAGAAATTGCCCGAATGGGATATTCTCTTTTTGGCATGCTGGGTGATTACTATTGTAATGCAAAATCGTGTTTTTATCTGTGGCCTTCGTGAATAACTCCACTTGAAGTTGGTTATTAGAGTTTTTGATTTTAATATCTAGAAAGTCACAGCTTTGTTTGTTAATAGAGGACGTGAAACGAAGGTTCTCGTCTCCCAGATTAAGCCAATCAATAAAAACTAAAAGTGTTTCTTCATTGCCTGTCCAGATAAAAAAAATATCATCAATATAGCGTGACCAAGCTGTAATGTTTTCATAAAATGGTGCTACTGGGTTAAAAATGTGCCTTTCCTCGAACTTACTAACGTACAAACCCGCCAGACTAGGAGCACAAGTTGCTCCCATGCTGGTCCCCTTTATTTGTTTGAAGAAATCAGTTTTGAATAAAAAAATATTATTCTTAAGGATGATCTCCACACATTCAATGATAAAAATTGCATGCGTCGTGAGATCTCCCTCGTCATTGCACATAAGATCTTTTATCATTTGAATAGTGGCCTCTTGGGGAATATTTGAATATAAAGCTTCTATATCAAGAGTCACAAGCCATTGGGTCTCAGTATTAAAAGAAAGATTCTCAATTTTACTGATCATTGCCGTCGTGTCCTTTATGTATGCTTGTTGTCGGACAACTAACGGTTGTAAAAAAATGTTCACATACTTGCTCAATGGCTCAGTGAGGGAATCAATACTGGATACAATGGGTCTCATGGGTGGATTCTTAATGTTTTTATGGATTTTGGAAGCCCGTATAGGGCAGGTATTATAGGATGTGTATTGTTTAAAAAATTAAATTCATCCTGGCAGATGACGTCATCTTCCTTGGCTAGGGATAAAAGTCTGGTAACTTTTCGAATTAGGGCGTCCCACTCGTCTCTATTCGATCTCTGGTAATGTTGTATATTGTTCAAAAGGGACATCATTTTTGTGCTATAGTCAGAGGTATTGAAAATCACAATACCACCGCCTTTGTCGGCGGGTTTTATGGTTATATCTTGGCACAGTTCCAAGTTCGACAGTGCTGTATGTTGTCGAGCTGTCAGATTTTTATTGATCCAAATTTTTTTATTCAACAGGTCATTTATACTTTTGTCGACTACTCTTTCGAAAATTTCAATGTCTTTGTGGACTAATTGTAATGATGGAGTCCACGTTGATTTGGGTTTTAGACCTGATTTGTTTGTCGTAGGAATTTTATCTTTTCCCTCAAAAAAACAATTCAATCGTACCTTTCTGAAAAAGTTTTGGACATCTCTTTCCAAATTGTACCTATCTACGGGGGAAGTGATAGCGTATCCTAATCCTTTTTCCAAAACACTAATCTCCTCTTGTGTGAGAACTCTGTTGGAGAGATTAATGATGGGTGCCTTATCAGTTAGTCCCAATGTTTCTGGCTCCTTGTGTACGGGCGATTCTGTACCGGGTTCGGGGTAAAAAAAACCCTTCCTCTGGTCCTACCCCTGCTCTGACCCCGATTGGTTGGTCTTTTGTCTAAAAAAGAAAGAGTGTCTCTGCTCGTACCCGCAATAGCTTCCCTGTTGTTGGTAGTATAATCATCTTTGAATTGTTCATTTTCTGACTCTGAACTCGTATATGACGTGTCAAAAAACATCACTCTCTTACGTGGGTTAGTTTTTCTTGGTTGTATCCAGTTTTTTTTATTGTTATACAACTCTTCCCTCGGTCTTTCATAAAAATCTTTTTGCAAATATGGATAGACCTGTTCCATGTTATATTTAGAGATGTCATTGCGTAATTTATTTGTTTTTTTGTTTAAAAGGTAATCTCTATAGTCTGAGACATCTTGTTGAATTGCCTCAAGTTTCTTTTTGGCTTCCTCCAACGAGGTGTTTTCCCTAAGTTTTAGTTCCATTTCCTCTATCTCTTTTTTTTCTATGATTAAAACCTCCTGTGCTGTGAGGGAGTGGACTACAGCCTAATTATTTTACATAAGCACATATTTATGTAATTTGCGCTTTACATGACTCTGTGCCATTTAGTACGTATTTACGTATTTCAAAGGCCGTACTGGTTTGTAGGGTAAATTGAACATCAGTAAGTGGGAGGATGTCATCGGTGATATTATTTCAGAGGTCACTAGTGATGTCATCAGTAATGTCATTGGATGTTTCATGAGTGATGTAATATGTGAGGTCATAATCAATGCATGCCAGGGCGCAATTTATAGGTTGCTCAATAAACTATAACTGGCTAATTTCAGTGTTTTTTTTGTTTAAAATGGCATTTTTTGCTGACATTTTCCCCTAATTATAACTGCAGTTTAACTGTTGTTTTCTTCCATGAATATACATACCCCCCACACACACACATAAACACACACATATCATATATATTTTTCCTCACTTACAAAACTACATTTATATTTTCAAGGAAATCCCCAGCATTTTAAAATAATATATTCAGTAAAAGACTTTTGTTGGTGCAAATGAGCATTTGTTCGATGAGGTTAGAAATTTTCTTTGCTTCAATAGCGAAACTCATCTATGCGTGGCACAAGCTAGTGGGTGGAGATGACTTCTGGCTCCTCTTATTTATTTATTTAGTGTTTTACAGAGTGCGAACATGACCAGTTAGGGTATCAGAGCGCTTTACAGGGATAACAAGTTGTATATAAGTGAGACATAGGCAGGGGGGTGAAACATTTGGGAATAAAACAGGTGCATACAATTTTCAAGTCGAAATGTGGAGAAAGCCCAAGAATTACATGTGTGGGAGTACAGGGAAGTGCAAGGTGGATAGCAGCCGGCCAGTCCAAGGTGTAGTAGCAGCAAAATAAAGCAAGGCCGCTGAACGGTGTGTGCAATGCAAGAGTTATGAGAGGAACTTGCCCATTAGGAAGGTTTTGGCTTCCTTTTTAAAAATTGCCAGAGAGGTAATTCTTAAGATGATGGGCGGCAGCGAGTTCCAGTTTTTTGGTGCGGCCCCAGAAAATGCACGATTGTAGGTTTTCTTCTTTCGAAAGTGTGGTGGCTGGAGCACAAGGTCTCTATATACAATGGGATAAAAGTTCCCTAGGGCACCCTTACCCACTTTTCCCACCTTACCTACTGTAAACAATCCCACAGAGCACTTTACTTCTAAAATTCAAAATGATAGAATCCTTCTTCCCTATTGCAGAGCCTGTGTGCCTATTCAAATGTATGGCCAGGGAAATGAGCAGTCCTGTCCTCTGTGGTCAAAACTGGTTCTGGAAGTAGCTCTCTCCCACTGAGTTTGGTGCCAGCCTGGCTGGTGGAACAAAGGGTTGCCTTCTCCAGGTCTCATCTTATATTTATCTGTGAAAGAGCATGCCTTTCACAAATTAATGAAGTCCATGGGTCCTTGAAGGGGAAGAAAAACACTGCCCTACACCCAGGTCTGAGAGAAAAGCTCACACTTCACTAAGGTCAAGCACTGGCTGGACAGCTGGTAGAGAAGTAATGCAAATTAGCCTCCAGGAGCTTCAGTCAGGGAAAAGGTAACTTTCTGAAAGGTAGTTTTCCTACATTATTATTAAAAATCCAACTTCACCATTGAATTTGGCTTTTAATAAATATTATAAATAGTGGTTTCACTATTTTTTAGCTAGTCCCAAAAATACCATACATCCTCTCTTGTGGGCTACAAGACATGCCTAGGGGTGACTGATTAAGATTTCAAATTGAGGTTTTCCCTGTAAAAAAGGGCTTATTTTGACAGTGACAGGTCGGTCTGCAAGTGTAAATTGCAGCAAACGGGGTACACGGGCCTGGTAGGCCTGAAGCCATGTTTTCCCTGTCACACTGGTGGGTGGCACAATAAGTGTTGCAGTCCACTGGTGACATTTAATTTTCCATGTCATGGGTGTATTTACTATGGCCTTATTGGAAAATCAAATATGGCAATCATGGAATAACCAATTTCCACTTTATTGAGGTAAGAGCATGTACACTGGGCTCTGACCAACAGTGCTCCAGTGTGCAGAGTATAAAAACAAGCAATAAAATTCAGCATCAAATGAGGGTGACCACGCAAAAGAGGCATTTTCTCACAGTAAAGATTCCTTCCTCCCAAATTAGTAACCCAGTTTATGACAGAAGTGCCCCAGCTTTCCTGACAGCACCACCCAGAAATGTTTATGGTGCAGCCTGGTCAACATTTTGGGAGTCCTACTAAAATTATCAACACATCACAATCTTCATTCTAGAATGAACAATTGTTTATTTCAAAGAACAATGCTTGGACTGTGGAGGCAATTACAGGCATTGCACAAGAATTTGTAACTATTGCTTCTTTTGCATTGTTAGTCCTGTCAGCCTTAGGGTGGTCTTCCCCCCAAAATTGCCTGTTTGTCTCCAATGTTTCTGAATTCTTTTTTTTTTGGCCTTAGGACTCTGGACGCTTTACCACTGCCAACCAGTGCTAAAGTGCATGCACTCTCTCCACTAAACATGTTTTCATGTTTTGATTGACTTATCCACAATTAGAATATTTAAATTACCTATAAGTCCCTAGTACAGTGCACTACATGTGCCCAGGGCATGTAAATTAAATGGTACTAGTGAGCTGCAGCACTGATTTTGCCACTCATACAAGTAGCCCTTTAAACATGTTCTCCGGCCTGCCACTGCAGAGTCTGTGTGTGCAGTGCACACTGCCATGTCGAATTGGCATTTAAAACCCCTTGCCATGCCTTAAACTCCCCTTTTATTACATATAAGTCCCCCCTAAGGAAGGTCGTAGGTAGCTTATAGGCCAGGGTGCTGTGTAATCAAAAGGTAGGACCTGTGCTTTTAAGTTTTACATGTCATGGCAGTGAAAAACACCCAAATGTGTTTTTCACTACTGAGAGGCCTACCACTGTCATAGACTAACATTGGAAATTCCTTATTACACTTTATAAGCTGTAATTCCTTATTGAGAAGGAGCAGATCTGTCATGTTTCATATCACTGAAATGGTAATGATAAATACTCTTTATTGGTGAAGTCGAATTTATCATTATCCTTTTAAAAACGACACTTTTAGAAAGAATATATTTTTCTGCTCTTAGCCCTGTGTGCCTGCAGCCTTTCTTCAATACACGTCTGGGGTGGGTAACAGCTGGACTTTGCGCATTCCCTCTAAACAGCCAAGGGAGCTTAGATGTGACTGAGTGGCCATCCACATCCTGATGGGTCATCCTCGGCCGGATGGGAGGGAAGAGCTGACACACCTGTAGTGAGTCTTGAGACAGAGCTGGGATGGAGGACCTCTGTGCACTTTAAAACATCTTTGAAGCCACCCCTTCAGTACACTACTAGACCTGTGAAGAACTCTGCCAGGAGGAAAGAATGCTGTGCTGCTAAAAGGGCTACCACTCTGCTGGACTGCTGCTCTAGAAGAACTACTTTTTTGCTGTGCTGCTCTGCTGCCTGCTACCCTATGCACTGACTGAGAAGGACCGGGCCCATCTCACTTGAACCCAGATTGACTCCAAGGGCTTTCTGGCTTGCCCCCTGTTCTAAGTGTCAGGGACAACAAAGACTTCAACTCATCCTGCTACAACACCGTGTACTTTGCTTGCTGCATAACCAGTCATGGGCCCTTGAAAGTGGGTATAAAGTGCTGCTCCAGCACAAATCAACGCATTGACATCATTGCGCTGCTCGGAACCGACACATCTCCATCAGCGCGATACATCGCTCCAGCCGCGAGGATCAAGTACGTCGCTTTGATGCCTGCTTGAGGCATCCCTGACTTTGCGTGGCTCAGAACCGGTGCATCCCCATCGACGAAGATGCATCTCTGCAAGGATCAAGTACACTGCTTCATAAGCTGCTCGCCGCATTGCATCCATTCCCAATGCATCTTTGACTTTGGACAGCTTGGATCCATCGTAAGGATTGACGACGACGCATCACCTCCACTGCACCCCGCATTGTCCTCGATATCAACACATTTAAGGTACTTTTTCAACAAGTCAAGGCTGGTTACTGTATCCAACCTACACTCCATCGAGGTCGGCCTGAACTTTTGAATTTGACCCAGTCTAGTGTGCCCAGATAGCCCCGGCTGTCGCTTTATGCTTTGAAGCACAACAATTTAGTTTATTCTTTAAAAATTCATAACTCTGTTTCTACTTATTGAAATTTTGTTGTTTTAGTCTTGTTATGTTTATAACAATATTATCTATTTTTCTAATCTGGCATGGAGTCTTCTTGTGATGTTTTCAGTGTGCTACTGTTCAAAGTGTTGCATGAATACTTGACACATTGCCTTTTAAGTTAAGCCTTACTGCTCTGTGCCAAGCAACCAGAGGGTGAGCACAGGTTAATTTATGGTGTGTATCTGACTTACTCTGACTAGGATTATGTTTCCTGTTTGGACAGGGTGCATACCTCTGTCAACCAGAAACCTAATTTCTAACATGTATCAACATAATTGCACCAAATGATCAAACAACATATTGCAGGTGGAAGGTTGTCAAAAGCATAGTCTAGTACATTTAGCATAATGACCGATTTATTAATGTCTTTACCCATAACCGCCTTCATATTATGTCATCAGATATTTTCTCCTGCCAACACCCTCTTACTTAAGTCTTGAAACAAATGACGAAGTATTGCCCCCACACGTTTTTTTAACTCAATGCCGTTTGTAGATGTCCAAGTAATCTATCTAGTGAAATAAATTTACCTGTATGTTAACTTCTCTTTTTGAGTAGCACCAGACCCAATAAATGCAGTTTGGGTGCTGTTGTAAGCACGCTTCCTAAAAGTGTCGACAACTGCACTGTGACATCCAGCCAGAACTTTCTAACTATTCCACAAGACCACATGTATGGAAAAAAGGACCTTGTGCCAAAGTTGAGACAATTTTCACTTATATCCACATTCTCTTTTGCATCATTTGTGGTGGCTAATTTGCCCTTCATATGCATTTGCAGTGTTTCAATTTACATCAAACATTTATGATTATATACGTAAACAAGTGTTAATTACCCTTGGAAATAGCACATCCTTTCTGGTTTCCCCGATATTTGTTACCCACTTATTTAACAGTGCAATGATTCACTTGTTGGTGGTCAGGGTGCATACTTGTATACTTCCAACACACGCCTCACCCTTCTTTTAATTATAGAATTAAAAAATTAAATAAAGGAGAGTCTGGTTTAGCCTTGCTAGCTCGTAGTCCAACATAAATAAAAAATGTGTGGCCCTTATTTACATATAATACATAATTTCGTGAATATCACAAGCCTACTATTGTTGCACATGTGTGGCAGACATGTTCAAAATCATGTTGCTCACTGCCAGATCAGACAGGAGGACTGCAAAGTAGTGTGTCAAATCTTCAATGTGGAAGCTTACATATATCGATGAAGAGAGATCTTCTTCACTCTAGAAAACACTCCACATGCTGTGTGAACATAAATGGGTAACAATTCTATCTGTTAACTAAATTTTCATTGTCCCAAGTAACCCGAGATACGATATATTCTCAATGGAATGCCACCAACTAGCCATGAGAGTGGACACTGCAATCCATGGTGAAGCATCTCCTATCATAATTGAAATAATAAAGATTTGAGCTTCTTGAATAATGTACAGGCATCTCCATAGGCATGTATTATAATACATACAGTAGTCTAGGCACCATAAACATCTTTGCTAATACTGTACGCCTCATCAGGGTCATCAGCAGTGGCGGCTCGCAGAGGGCGTGCTGCGGGGCGGTGGGGCAGGGCGGGGGAGGGGCATGGTGGGAGGGTAGTGGACTCCGACATACAGCGGAACGGAGTAAAGTAAGTAAATAAATAAATAAAACAATTTACCTTGCACGCGCTGCATCGCCGAGTTGTTTTATTTATTTATTTACTTACTTTACTCCGTTCCGCCGTATGTCAGAGTCCACTACCCCCCCACCCTGCCCCTCCACCGCCTCACCCCACCGCCCTGCAGAAATCCCTCTGCGAGCCACAACTGGTCATCAGTAATGTTCCTCAAACACCAAAAATTGATAAACGTATTAAATCTTTCAAGAAGAACTACACTTTGCCGTGATATTTGATTTCTTAACAGGAACATACTTGAATACCCAAATACATAAATGGCCATTCACTAATTATTATAGGAAAATCTCTCAAGCTTTTATCGTAAGGGAATAGGTAGAAGATCGACTTTGTCCAGTTTACTTGGAAGGAACATACTACACCAAAGGGGAAAATGTACTAATGGTCAGGTCTCAAAGTAATAATTTGTTTTGCACACTCTCTGGTTGGCAACCCAACTTCCATTTTTTGCTGCTGCAGACGTGCTGCTCCGCTGAAACAGAAAATGTCCATTCATTAGGATTTCCAGAATCCTGACCCATTACTATTGCTGAGGCAGGATTCTATTTGCAAATCGGACTTAAACAGGGGAGGTTCCTCCATTTGAGCGGAGGAGCGTCGCCCCACAAGCCCCAGACTTGAAAAATAAGATGGTAATAAAGTTTTTTACCATTTTATTTTTCAGCAACCCTTCCCGAACTAAGTGTCAGGATGGGGACCGGGCGGGGCCAGTGCTGCCAAGTGGCAGCAGCAGGAGCTGTGCACTATAAAATGTGCAAGTCTCTTTGGCTGGCTGTCGATAAACTTCTCTAACCTAGCTGTCTTAGACAGCTGTCTCCAACCTAGCTGTGTTAAACAGCTAGGTTAGAGAAAACGCAGGCTTTCAGCGCTCTTAGGAGCACTGTGAAAGCCTGCTTTATCCAAACCAGGAGCTACTCCCATGCTGTGAGAGCAGGGCCAGGATTGGGTAGTGCAGTTTTCGGCATCAGGAGCTTTCAGAAGACAGGAGGGAGGAGGACATCGCACTGCAAGTTAGGGAGGTCTATTGTATTTAATAATTGTTTTTGTAGCCCCTCGCTTTGCCACACTCAGTATATGCCAGCAGCCACTGGATCTAAACAGCTGCAAATGCTACAAAAGATACCTGCGAGGGTCAGCAGACCTCAACCCAGCATGCAAAAAATGAAGTCCTCGAACAGGGACTGTCAACAAAAAATATAATAGACATTATGTGAATGGTATTGGAAGGAGCGTGCAATGATCCCCTGGCCTATTTTCTGCCCTGCCTGGTGCTGACATCCCTCATTCACAAAATGGAAGCTATGGATCACTTTGCAAATGGACATCACACATTTTTGGATGTTGGATTACAATCAATGGCTTGCAGCAACAACTGTTGATAGACACTATTAATACATGACACTGCGATTTGAAAGCCAGACACCCCTTTTTCACAAAGTGCACATTGGGGGTGGGAAAAGCTTTTCCAACTTGCAGTGTGCCTCAAGTACATTGTGATTGTGGTCACAAAGCCTGTGATATTAGCAAAGGATTTGCGACTGCAAAACCACGTTGTACGTATGAACCCAAGTTCTTCCACAACTTCAAGAACTTGAGAGAACACTCATTAGGAAGCCTCATATACCATAATACTATATTCTCATATAGGGAAATAATGTCACTTGACATTCAATTAAAAGCGCAGAAATGAGTGAGGACAAAGGTCACTGCTGCCCAGTTCCCCTACGGTCTGACATTTTGGGACAAAACTGATAATTTGCTTTCCCTGTTGCTTTTACATTCCTGTACAGAACAGAAAATTGTGATATACATGTGTCTCCAATCTGAAGCGTTGCAGGGTTTCAACCATAAATCGCCAATAAATCACATCAAATGCTGTGTATGCATCTTAACTAGCCACAGCAGATGTCTTTCTGAAGCGTACCGAGAAGCAGAAATTGATTCCGAATGTTTATAATAGTATTGCTTTTGAAAATAAATACTTATTGATCCTTCTTTTTCTAATGTGTCAATAAGGTTTGACCATCTTCCTGACAGGAATGTCACCAGTATTAGAACATTGGAATGTGGAGCACTCCATTGAATACAATGGAGTGCTCCGAGCTTCTACGGGCCGGTAAAGGCCTGCAGAGCAACTTTCCAATGTTGTTTGAACAAAGGCCTCTCGGAGCCCTAGGGGATTTCAATCCCTTCGGGCTCTGAGAGGCCTTTGTTTAATTTGTTAGAACATTCTGCTCTCTAGTGGCAGAATGTTCTAATAGGAATATAGCCTTCGTAGCCCGGCTATACCGGCTATCAAAGTCCCGCTCCCTTGTTAAAGGCCCTCGCCTTCGGCTCGGGCCTTTAACGCTGGACGGGCCTTTAATAGCCGGTATAGCCTGCTAAGGCGGGCTATAAGGCTATATTGAATTTTAGTATTCGTGTTAAAGTCAAGAGTAACAATATGTCAGAATTGTGACTTAATGAACATTTACCATGACTTGGAAGCACCATGTTGATTACTAGTCTCATGTTGTTTGACAACTTTGCTATATATATACTTTAGTAACACAGGGGGGCAGTATCTCTAGGTATACAATTTCATGGGTATACTTTCTCTACACATTGTCTGACCTGCATACTTACTCTTAACTGCCCAGTGAATGTTATCAACATTTAACGGACTGTTGAACTCATCTCTACTCTCCACAGGCAATACTGTAAGGCTTAACTCTTCTACAGAGGCCAATATTTGGTTGAGGACTGCTGTTATTTGTTGCATACGTAAAGTTTCATACAATCTCTAAACCTCATATTAATTTCAGGGTGTTCTGTCATCACATGGCCGTGTTTATCGTTCAGTGCTGTTACAATTATGAAGCCTTTTTTCTTTCTTACCTAGCCAAGCAAGTGTGCACCCAGACTTGTCCCATTCTGCCAGTGGTATAACATTAGCCCCCTGCAGGCCCCATGGTGCGAGGGGGTCTCTGAGCTCCCGGGCACCCTCCAGCACTGTGGCCTGAGAGCTACTGACTTGTTATAAGGTGTGGGGGCCCTCCTCCAAGTATTTTGCAGGGGGGCCTCCTCAAGTATCGTTACACCACTGCATTCAGCATGTAGTCATGTGTACCCAGTCGATCAATGCTGTCTAGCTATTCCTTAATCTTATCCCTTCGCTTATTATAATTGTACCCCCGTTGCACCTTCCCTTTCTAAGATCTTCAATTTCCTCTCCAGTCCAGAAATTCTATTGTTTCCATCTTTCTTTCTAAAAGATGTCCTACATTTACAATTTCCATGTATCGTAACCTTAAATTCTTCCAGTTATGTAGCCCATGTGTGCACTGAATCTTCATTCCTGGTAAATTAATCTACAATGGGAGACTATCTCATTTAGAAAAGATGCATTCAACAAAACTTTAACCTGCAACTGTAATATGGGTATTGGTGCAATCCCGCCATCTGAACTGTCAATCGAACTTCAGTGCTGCGTGGTGTGACATAGCCGTATCTAGATACTCCACTCTCTTGAACCTACCCAAACCAACCTCCCCCAGTATAGCAAAATCTATTTGCAAATGTGCGAGTAAAAGGAGTGTTGAGTTTTCCTAACGTCAACCAGAATAATGCATGCATAAATTGCTGAAGTCCAGTGTAGGCTCCACACATAGGTTTTTTATTCTTCCTAGTATTAATTAGTTCACAGTCTAAAATATTGTTAAAACACTTGTAATCTATGCATTTTCTCAAGTTTCGTATCATATTGGCAAAGAACTCTTTGCTATCTTTACTCAGCACATTGAAGCATGGTAACATTAACAACCTGTCGTACAAGGGGCCCATTATCCCAACACATCTATGGTCTGTTCCAGATAAAATTAAAAGTACCCGTATTAGTATCTCGAAGCTCACCCACAGTTATGCTTCCCTAGCATAAAGGGAATACAAGAAGTACAATGTTTGTTCACCCAACATTTTATGTAACTCCAGTACGCATGCCGCTTGTCCCTTACAAGTACATTCTGGGCAGCCTTCTGCTATTACCAGCCTCGATGGACCCATTCTATAGTTCATCTCCTTCTGAAGGTCTCCCGAGATGAGCAGCCGAGGAGTTTCCCTCATATTTCCTGAATTAGTGGGAAAATCCTCCTGGTGAGATAGAATTCAAGTCACTCTCTGTATAGGAGGTTCTGTCGGTCCGGCAGACGTCAACAAAGTGGAGTTTGCTGCTTCTTTACTCCACTCCACTCTCAGAGTGAGGTCTGTCTGGAGGCAACCTATGCTTACGCCCCTGTTGCTCACCTGGCCTCAGATTCCCTCACAACACTCCTTACCTTTTTCTTCTGCCAGCCAGGTAGACTTCCCTGTCAGCCTTGATCTCAGCACCCTTCCATTAAAATATATTTGGGATTAGAAAGAAGAAGGATGAAACATCCCCAACCAATGTCCATGGAATAACAGGGTAGTCAAGATTGACACACTATAGAAAAGACCCTTCACAAGTATTTCCCCACAAAGTTTTCAGGGGGCAGATATATTATGAATTGTTAGAGCGCATTGCAGCAAGGCAAGTTACTGTGCTGTGTTGAGTGAATGGAATGTACTAAAGATATGTCTCTCTTTAACTCTTTCCTTGCACTGGCGCACTTGAGACTGCCTAGTGCCAATGAACTGTGGTACCAGGAGGCCTGTGCTACGGGCAGGATTGTGTTTGTACAGGAAGGAACACTTTCCTGCACAAAAACAAGCGAAAGAGGCTCTTTCCTATTTCTCTCTGTGATGCAGTATGCATCAGGGATAGAAAGAGGAAACAACAAGGAGAAAAAAAGATTTTGGGTCCATGGGTGGATGCAAGGGAACATCCATGCTCCACCCATGGAATGCCTACCACTAAGAAATGAAACCCAAGCTGCTGCATTGCGTTACATTTCTCAGGTCAGGCAAGGCCACACAAATCAGTCCCTGTGTGGCTTGTACATCACAAATAAACCACTGTGTCGTCCTGCGCCACCTTGCGATGCACCTCAGTGGTTTTCCCATAAGGAGACCCTGAATCCAGTATGTAGAGAGGGGAGGCTGATAAGTTCAAACTACAAAGAGGGTAGGCCCTGGAGAAAGACCTAACCTGTGAGAAGGCATAGGGGTCTTTAAAAGGATAACCTCACAAATACAATGGTCTATGTTCTTGATTGTATCTTAGAAGGAAGGACAACTCCCCAGCAATCCCAGATGATAGATCACAGACCATCGTGTTCAGAGCTCTAGCTGCCTCAGTGAATAAAACTGGGGTCCTAATTGAGACTGTTGCAGATAATTTACTTGAATAAAAACACTTTTACTTTCCAGGGGCTTTGGTCTGTCTCTTTGTCACAAACCCCAACCTCATACGATTCCTTAAGAGTTTTGCTTCATGCAAAAGCACTACTTCACCACAATTTGTTTAGATGTAGGACCAACAGCCTCTGCTTCTTCGTAACATCAGTAATGCCCTTCAAATTTTAAAATACTATGGTGTATTCAGCCATATCCATCTACAAGAATCTAATCAACTAACCTGCACCTGGAGACCATTTGAAACAATTCAAACAATGATAACAGAATTCCTCCAACACCTAACTCTGGCCTCACACATACAAACTAATTCTCCTGTGCAGTGAAATGTTATCCACCACTGGAACTAACACATTACATCTCGAGGCACATAGATCTTAATAGCCAAGTCACCCTTCCATAAAATTAACGCAACATCAAAGCAAATCCGGTTCAGATGTGTTGCCTCATGTGGGCGCTTCTTGAAATGTCCACCAGTAACCCAATCAATTCAGGAGATATCGGGAAATGAACCTGGGCTACGTCAGCAGGTAGGGAGGAGAACGGAGAAGGGGTTGAAGACCCCAAAACAGAAGCTTCCCGTGCAAGTCTTCAACCACCACCCACATCCAGACCAATTGAAACAAAGGGGCAATGGACATCAGGAAAAGAAACAATAAGGGGTGGGGACGTAGGAATCACATAGTTAAGTGTCAGGTACATTACCACTTGCAAATCTACGATGTAGAGAAAATATTTCAATCATTTCAATGAGGTGCTAACATCTTTGGGCTGTCATTAAATATTTTCTTGTGACCTCCATGTAGAGTTTAGGTGGGGCAGCAAGGTATTTTTTTTAAACATTTTTTAACACGAACTTTATTGCATTTTCACGTGTTTACATGTAACAATGCCTGTCGACATAAAAAAGTGTTCAATCGACAATCTTTGGGCTCTTAATGCGAGGGCAGGGAGAACAAATAGACATCAATTAAATGAAAGCCAAATTACACAGGAAACCAAGTCTGACATATACATGGCATTCAGGATAAAATAATCAGTACAATCGGAAAAAATATGGATACACCCCTCCCCACCCCATTTTGACACCATCACACCGAGTAATTCGTTACACATATTGCACAATTGAGCGGGGACATTGTCAGAGTAACATGAATTGAGAGAGCATGCCAAAAGGCAAGTAGCGGAACCTTAACAGGGTAGTATAAGGACGAACAGACTATAGTTATTCCGCTGCATCCCAACATGTGGGGCAAAAACTGAGGGGCACTAAGTGTAGTTAGTTGTTATCCACCCCTTAGGATTTAAAGGATTCGAGCAGTGCATCCCTCTCTAGTGCTATGGGTTGCTGCTGCAGACCACTGTATTCCTCTTTGCATAAGGCACCACTTTCCAGCTCGCACCAACTATGACCTACTCCCAACCAATGCGAGACAAGAGGCGCCAACTGGGATTTCCATCGTCTAGTAAGAAGGTGCTTGCTAATAATAACACGAAGTAAGTGAACTGTGCCACCACCCTGAGCTCTTGGGTCCAGGGTATAACCCCAAAATGCAATGTTCTGATGTATGCCAATGGTCCATCGCAGTGAGTCGACAAAGGAAGATGGACATCTGCCCAATAAGTGGTCAGGGAAGGGAAGGACTACAACAAATTCAGGAGATCCACATCTAGCGTGTGACAGCGGGAACATGCCAAAGACACAGTAGGGAACATGGAATGTAATCTTTTGGGCGTAATATGAGCCCTGTGTAAAATGGAACATTATATAAACTTAAAGCGGGAATTTTGCAAGATTTTACTAGGGTACTCGAGAAGGGAGTCCCCTTCTTTGTCATGGAGGCTACGTGCGAGGTCCTCCTCCCACCTGTTCCACAAAGGGGCCAAGGAGACCATTAGATGTGTGCGCAAACCATGCTATAGCCAATAAATCAGGTTGTCGCCGTGACCCATGACATGCATTGCCTGTAAGAATTTGTGTGTATGTGGTTCAGAACTGTTGGGGCAGCAAGGTATAAGGAACATTTCTGTCACATAACATTCATTGCTTTCTCTGTGTTTCTAATGCATAGCCAATGTACAGTGATATTTTGCTTCTACTCAGGAGCGGCCGGCACAGGTTAGCACGATGGGCCGGGTTGAGGCGGCGTGGGAGGGGTTGAAGTCGACAGATGACGGAATAGGTATAGTTAAATAAATAAATAATACCTATTCCGTCGTCCTTCGACTCCGCGCCGCGCCCCGCCCCATCCCACCCCACCCCCACCGCCCCGGGCTTACCTGTGCCAGCCGCTGCTGCTTCTACTATCACTGAGCTCCCTCTACTTTCTCACTGCCTTAAGAAGCCTGACCTTAGGAAAAGGTCAAGGAGGCTGTCATTGAGTTTGTGTCTGATGTGCACTGTCCATTTGCACAATTGCCTCTAATTCCTTACCCATAAATTACGAGGGATACATCCTTCTAAAAAGCTTCTATCAGATACATGTTGTCTCCTCTGGTAGGCCTAGGAGGAGTACTCTGTTACACCAGGACCTATCTTCAGAATCATTGATCTTATCCTGTGATGCTTCATTATACCATTTTCCATTGAGTGTGTTTACTTCACATTACTATCCTTATGATGAGATACTCTACTCTCAGTCTCTGTAGTATCGACTATCTGCATAATGCTCCTGCTCCCTAGTATGTTTCAGGTTAGACATAGATGGGATTGATGATTCCAATATGATAGATTTACCAAAATATCCATAGTCTCCATTCACTTGCGCTACCTTGGCCAGACAGTGCTTGATTGCATGAGTTGGCCATTATGTTGCTGCAGCACAATCCCTGCATTTACCCAGCATCAGATGATGTAAAAATCAATCTGTTACTGCATCCAACTGAACAGTCTTGAGGCAGAGACAGATACTTTTTCCTGCAAATTACTCACAGAGTTGTACAGTCTCTACCATTGTTTCCAATGCAAGTGTCAAGCATGAAAAAAAAGCAACACTGCGATCAGAATGCAATTTTATGAATTCTGGAAATGTGAATGGCAATTAATTAAGTATGGTTCATTGGCATTCAATATATACTGTTGTGTTGTTAAATATTAAGAATGAAATATACATTAACAGGATTCTTCAATGCAAATATACTGTACCACAATCCCACAGAATGCTCAGTGTTTCCTAAAAACAGCTGTGACCACTATGTATTACATTAAGAGTGGGGCACCCTAGCTGGACACAGGAGGAGGCAGCAGTGCACCATGGGTGGTCAACAAGCCTAGGTGCAGCAGCCTCAAAAGGGCCAGTGCCGGTGTCCACACTGGTGCTGCAAAGTTGTCCCCAGCACTGACACAAGCAAACCACCAGGCGTCCTCAGTCTCTAGAGGTGTTTGCACAGGCAGTGTCTAAGTCTTAGCCAGACATGCACAGCAAATGTACCTGTACACTGCTCCTACGGTGAAAAAAGGTAGAGGTTGCAGCGGCACCTGATATCACTTATGGTCATGGCCTTGATCACTGCAGCCATCATCGGTGTCCTAGGACACACCACATGAGGCAAGCAAATGGTCATCTCCAAAAAAGACAAAGATGCAGCTATGTACATATACCCATGGTCACTGAGAGAGCTTGTCTGGCTATTCAGTTCACTTCACCACTCCCAACCACAGCGAGAAGTGTCAAGAGGTATCACCCGATTCCAGGTCACAATGTTGGTGAAATAAAGGGTGGCCGTGAGAAATTAGGTTGTTGGTTGACTGGGGTGTGAGCCCTGGTCAAGAAACATCCACAAGCCCTTGCTGGGTGAACCACAAAAAGTCACTAAATTTACCTGCACTGAACCCTGGGTAGCTTAGCACAAAAAAGCAATCAGGCTTATCTTAGAAGCAATACGTAAAGTATTAATGCAGCACACACAGAGTAATAAAATGAAAACACAATACAAGAAAAATCCCAAACAAATTTAGAAGAATAGAGTAAATGTTAATAAACTATTTGACACCAAATGACAAAAATTCAATCGGTTGAACCGGAGCTATAAATGTAAAACTTTTTTTGTAAAAACTACTGCCTGAAAGATAAAAGCACCAACCACGGGCATCTAGTTGCTCGAGACCGGGTCAAAGTTGAAAAATATGGCCGACCGTAATGGAGTGCAGTTTGGATACAAGAAGTGGCTTGGGTCTGGTCAGTGCTTACTTTCAGACTTAGAAGAAATTCTGAGAAAAAGTGTCTGAGAAAGTAAAGTTCAGTGGGGCAAGGCTGCAGAAGGCATCCAAGGAGGAAGCTTCGTTGTCGCATGGCCTTCTGTTGAAGCCGCTGTGAAGATGTCTACGTTCGGATTTAGTCACCGAAATGAAAATTGAAAATCTCCAGGCCGAGGCAGGAGGCTATAGCCGAAGACAGTCCTTCGAGGTTGGATACCCCTTTGGTGAAGGACAGCGGATAAGAATTTGTGACTGCAGAGAAAAACATAGCAGGAGAGGCTGCAAAGTCAATTGAACCAGCAATGTATTATGGCGGATAGGCAAGCAGGTGGTCCCGGTTGGCCCAAGTCTCCTCCTGGTTCTCAGAGCAGTTTTTGGCCAAAAGTCCTCAGTTTTGGGAATTGGCCATCCGGGCACCCTTATAAATAAGTATTTGTGCACTCGGGGCAGTACTTACTAGTAAGTCAATTGTGGCCCTACGTGGGTATACTTCAATACTTTGTGGTCCACATGGAGCTGGGGGCACATTGCTATTATGCGCACTAGGGTGGGTGAGGGATCTTTTCTGTTCTTTTCTGTTTGGATTTTAAGCATGGTGATGGTATGCACTTATGGCGTTCATTGGGATAGGAGTGTAGCCTTATTAAGGGGCATATTAGCAAGGACCTGCGATGATTATCGCAAATCGCGCTTAGCGCGATTTGCATTATCGCCGCCTATTGCTGGAGTACATCACCGTTTTAGCGGCGTATTAGCAACGCTTTGCACAATGGCGATGTACATTCCAGCGATAGACGGCGATATTCGGCATCTGAGCAGGAAAAGCTGCGATAATGGCAGGGCGCTACGGAAATCCTAGCTGATAGGGGAGTGTGGATTTAACATGTCAATCCACCTCCCATTGTCAACATAGCTAAGTCAGGTCTGGAGCAGGTGTTAATTTCCGGCGATAATCGCGGGCAGCGTAGCTTTTGTTGTCGCTTGACCCGCGTTGTTAATAGGGCGATGTTGTGTTGGCGAGGGATTTCATTCAGGATTAGGTGAGGTACGCCCACTTTGCATGTCATTAGCGATGATTATCGCTGACATGCAAAGTGGGAAGGAAACGGGCGCTATTGCCAGTAAGCTGTCGCTAACTGCTGGTAGCGACATCTTGTTAATTGGGCGATAATAATATCGCCGCTTTAGCGGCAGAAAGTGCCACTAAAGCGGCGTAAATGCCCTTGCTAATATGCCCCTAGGAGTTTTGACAGTAGTGACTGGAGGGTGGTGACCCTGGATTTGGTACTACTGTTAACATCAAGAACTAATTTGAGTAATAATGTGTAGACCATGTGGTGACTAGGTTGGAGGTTTCACTTGAAGGGCACCCATTTACACCAGGGTGATCAGCACAACTCGGAGTTTACACATAGGTAACTGAAGTAGAACAGGTTTAGTTATGTGGTTTTGATTTTATGTATTATGCTTCAGGTTGTTCCTTGCACCCCTGTCCTGATGAGGCCCTAATGATAGGGCTGAAACGCGTCGACAGTTGAAGAAGGAGGAATCCATTAAATTACAAATACTGCGTTAAAAATGGACATGCACACCGGGAAAAGGTTGTAGAAGTGTATAGGGTACCTAAAGTGTGCAAAGGATTATCTCACAGTGGACCGCAATGAACTTTTTAAGCGGACACTTTCATTGTAATTTATGGGGTTAGGAAACGATCTTTTGTTTGTGTATGATCATGTATGTATTTACGTTTTTGTTGTATTTTGTCTTTCTATGTTTACTTATTGGAGAAATAATTAAGAGCAACTAATAATGGTCTCAACCAGACAAACAATTAAAAGAAATGAATAATGGTTACAACCAGGAATAAGCGTCGGTATGTGACTTTATTGAGGTGCATATAAATGAGATGGGACAGTGTACCACAGTTTAGGAGTATTTTAATGTACCCTAGTACTTTATTTTGGGTGTATTCGTTCCTCCACATCATTGTTTATATTATTGACATTTATTGCCCAGAAAGTGGATGGTTATTTGAGCAAACCCCATGGATTTTGTGTCATCTGGGCACCCTTTGCACCACAACCAAGGGTGCAGGACTGTTGGTACACCTACCTCTTGGGGGTTCAGGACTCACTCAGGCTGGGTCAGGGGGTGGGTTGAGGATGGTGGGAGCCTTTTATGCCCCTGTGACTCTGAACAGGAGACCAGCAAACTCACCCATGGAGTCACTTTTGCATTTCCAGTTTGCACCATGAATCAACTACTCTTTGGAACGATGTATATTTTTTAATACCAATGTACACACAAACCTTTAAAAAGATATAAATGATCTATCTTTCCCTTAGATTATGATTTACTTAGAGCGCAGCTCATTTTCAATAGCTTCACAAACTCACTTAACCATAATGCAATGGGATCAGGTCACTTTTTAACTTCCTGTGACCTGGAAGCATTCTTGAGAGAGAAACTGTGAATGAGACACCATTAGATGACCTTCACAGCCGATTGCAAGTAAGACTATGCAAACTTTTACTACACGGGCGCGCTAAATTCTTTTTATAGAATAAGACACAAGCTGACACGCCCTTTTCTGTTTTCACAGCGAGACGCTATGCGGTCCGTTTCTGTGCGAACATTAAAGGAAGCAACTCTTTTTACCGCTTTGTGAAACTTGCAGCGGAGCAGCGCTGTTCAAGCTATATTTTCAGCTATTGAGCCGACTGAGAGCTGAAAGGAAGCATCAAAGAAAACATCGCCGGCATGGCAAAAGTAAGTGTTGCCTTTAGCCCACAAAGCTATAATGTATCTATTTAGATACTCTATTGATGTAGCACTCATTTCTGTTTATAGGTCGTCAAACCAAAGTACAACTAGGTTTCCATTTAACTGAGAGCAAGCATTCGTATACCTTTTGTAAAAGCACCGCCCGTCTGGCGCAAGTAAGTGCCTTTTCTTGTTCCTCCAGTTACAAAATATTTACATTTACCAAATCATGTGCATGATTGATGGTGGATCCGTTCTCATTTTAGATCGTGCCATCCACATTTTAACCTGCCTCTTCTCGCCTGCAACGTGCAAATTTATTTCTCTATTCAATCAGGTACTTTTGAGAAATCACCACATAACTTGAGTAATTGGGAAGTTTAGAGTCCCTACTCGTGTATAATTCATAACCCCTTTTTTGTTTCTTAGATAAACCAGTCCACGCCCTGAAGAGAATCCCACAAACCACCATGGGAATCGAAACGGGTCGGCATTACACAACGCGGGGACTTTCGCTTTTAATTAGGTTCATTTGAATTGTCTCACTACTGGGCCTAATGTCTCTTTTCCCTGTGGGTAGCAGCTTCTTGAATTTCTTACAAAATGTGGATGCTAAAGGTTGTCCTAGTACTGCTCCGTTTGTGAACTAAGACTGGTGATATAATGTTTAGATAATTGGCATTACACAACGCGGGGACTTTCGCTTTTAATTACGTTCCCCCAGTAGAAATGTTATTTGAATTGTCTCACTACTGGGCCTAATGTCTCTTTTCCCCGTGGGTAGCAGCTTCTTGAATTTGTTACACAATGTGGATGCTAAAGGTTGTCCTAGTAGCTGCTCCGTTTGTGAACTAAGACTGGTGATATTATGTTTAGATAATTATTGTTATGTATCACGCTTCATGTATTGTTTGTTACATCACATTACTTCATCACAAAGTCTGTATGTCTTTGTTTTATTTGTTGCCTTAATATGCATAATTTGCTCTAATTTGCTGTTGACTGAAACGTATCCGCACTTACCTGACCCATGATTAAATGTGGAGTAAAGTGTACAGAGCGAAGTAACAAATAAATGCTTCAAGCCCATATCAATTGAATTGATGGCCTTTAGTCTGTTAAATTGGTTAAGCAGCATTTGAATGTGACGGCTAGGACACCCCCCCTTTTTTCTTAGTTTACTACGGAAATAACAAACTATCAGATAACACTGGTCTCTCATCAGCTGAAATCCAAATGTCCTTTGCATTTTTCTCACATCTTGCTCTGATCCAACCTTGCTGTTCTGCATCTGAAAAAGTTTCTTGCACCCTTTTTAGGTCGAGCATTCGAGACCTCTTGTATATACTTTAGTATATACTTATATGTGTATGTACTTTGTGGGCTCTGGAGATCAGCCCTAGGTCTGCTTCCGCTACTTTTTTTCTATTCAACTGCCTCTATTTAACTGTCGTGATAGAAAATGACCAGCAGAGGTCAGTAAAATACCAGAGTTACTTTAGCATTCTCTAGATTCCAGTCCATAGAAATTGTCTTCCACGAGCACTTGTAGACAATAATATTTTTTTCAAATCTTGTATTTTCAGTGATATGACCACGGAAGGCCCCGCTTTTATATTAAAAACAGAGCTTTGGACTATACCATTTCCCGCTGAAAGGCAATATTTCTCTCCATGTGTTCCCATATCTGGCGTGTCACACAGTTTGGTGCTTACTTTCCCTCCATGTTAAAGAACAGTAGATGTTTCAGCACCCAGGCTAATGTGCTGCATAGCTAAATACATATAAGGTCCCAAAGGCGAGACCGAATGCATTGCAAATGCTTGTTAATTGTTCCCATGTGTCAGCTACTGACATCATCATAGAAAAGACAGTTTCCTATTCAGATTCACATGCAAATGTTCCGTTAAATGTGCAGGCCACTTGTGCAATGTAACCTTTTAAACTCTTGTGTGCTGAATATTTAACCAGAGCAATTTCAACGGTAACTGGAGCTCTTCAAGTTAATTTCTTACATGCTCCCCGTTTCTGATTGGAGTTCCTGAGGATGTCATGAAATCTCTATGTGACCATAATTAACCAAAATCATGGACCACATCAAAGCCATACTGACTGTAAATATAGTCACTTTTAATTGGGCTGTCAACATACAAGCTCTTGTTAGGGCATTTAATTCTGCAACTGCCATGAAGCTTACACAATGTAATTAATTGTGCAGACAGCGTAAGGTGCTCTCAGGATACCTTCATTGTTTCTCAAACATGTGCTGTTACCAAAAATTATATAATCGACCTCATTCTGGGGTTCATCTTTAATGTCAGGTCTTGGCTTGTGCATAATTCTGTGACATCTAGGCAATCATGTTCAGCTTCATCACAAACAGTGTCAGTTATAGGCAAGAAATTTGAAGGGTTCAAAATCTTGCAACATTTCAGAGTCACCATGGGCCAGATGCACATAGTTGTTTTTCAGGTCGCAAACGGCCCGATTCAAAGAATTGGACCCTTTGAGACCGGATTCAAGCCGTTTTCCATGTACCAAACCCCATTTTGGGATTCGGTAACCTATTACCGAATTGCAAAATGGGTTAGCGATTCGGTATTAGGAAGAGGCGTATAAGGGTGTCCCTTCGTAATAACGACTCACAGTGATATGTGTGAATACCATCCGTAACTACACTGGTTCCAGGTGGATAAGGGTATTCAATTCAATTCAATTCAATAATCTTTATTCGGTTTAAAAAACCATAAAAGATACAGAATAAAAACTATTCGTACATACTGATAGGAAACGCATCTTAAAGCACAGTTTCAGGGGATTTCAATCTCTAGTTACATCTTAAAACATTTGCAGATATCTTTACATTTACATTGGTGTTAAAATGATAAAAATACCAGCCTATCAATGAGTCAAATCCAGTACAATAAAAGACTAAACTTACTATATAATTAAAACATAGAAAGAGTTTATAAAGTTTTGGAGCTTCCTGGATCAACTGGTAAAGGGCCATTGCTATACTAATGCGTATGGGTACTTGAGACAGCACGTGGTTGACGTAAAGTGCAAATGCTATAATAGTGCATATAGGTACTTGAAGCAGTACATTGCTTATCCAAGGAAGCTACATATAAATATCAAGTGCTTTCTAATTAAACGCAGGGCAGATATAAAGTGCTAATGCATGAAGGTGCATATATAATTTAAAACAACAAATATAAAATAAAACATAGGTCCTTCTTAAAATTTCAAGTCTTTTTTCCCCTCAATAGGTTGACAGCAAACAGGTATCTATTAACACTAAAAACAATTTTCTGTAAAGTATCGGTTTTTAGTATTCTAGTCGCATCAGTACAGGACCTGATTCCCAAGTTACGACAGATGTGTTTAATCCATTTTCGCCTTGGGATAGCATATGCTGGGCAGAAAAATAGAATGTGATAATCATTTTCTTGTGTATTGTATTGACATAAAAGGCAGTGATCATCGTTATCGTCACCATTTTTCGAATCCCATTTTGCTGTATTGGATTTGACTTGCAGGACACCATAACGAAACTTCATGTACAGTGATTTTGCCAACTGAGGTTGGATTTCATCCAGAAATTGCTCAAAAGACGGAGGGGATTTTGTGAGAAGGAACTGGGAAGTCAGTCTACCATTATCTGAATTATGGGAAACACTATTTTGCACGTATGCCCAAAATGTTGTTTTCAATACTTTTTTGGAGGGCGGTGTCAATAGTGCAGGTGTTTCCCAGTAGTGATTCAACCCAAGTTTATAAAACCATGGGGCATATTAGCAAGACTGGCGATAAAATTATCGCCGTTTTAGCGGCAGGAAACTGCCGCTAAAGCGGCGATAATGGGCTTGCTAATATGCGTTATAGAATTCAATAGAAGCCCAGGTTAGATGTGCAGGACATTTAACCTGGGCTTCTATTGGAATTCCATAACGCATATTAGCAAGCCCATTATCGCCGTTTTAGCGGCAGTTTCCTGCCGCTAAAACGGCGATAATTTTATCGCCGGTCTTGCTAATATGCCCCCATGTTCTCACATGCTTAACCCACTGGAGGCTTCCACTGTTGGCAAATCTTAATATCTCTTCTAACCCCTCTTTAGAGCTTGCAAGTTCTGCAGTGGTCCACAATCGCACCCAAAATGATAGTGGTCTCAGTATAGCCTGATGGTCGATTCATTTTATGTTCAAATCCATAACAATGGGGATAACTGGTGTACTTACAAGAAGACGTACCAGCATCCTAAAGAACCTGGGGGCATATTTACAAGCCCCTTGCGCCACTTTGCGCCGCCGTTGCGTCCACGCACGTGATGCAGCGGCGGCGCAGCTCATGCACCGCGTTGCGCTGATATTTACAACGTGACGCATCTAGGGAGATGCATCACGTAGTAAACCCCTGCGCCACATGAAACCTGCGTCAGGTTTCATGTGGGCGCTACCGGCGCAGGGGGCGTACCGGCGCAGGAACTCCTCGGAAAAGTGACGTAGTGAAATCTACAAGATTTCACTACGTCACTTTCGGACGCTGGTGCGTCAAATCCTTACGCCTGCTTCAAGCAGGCGTAAGGATTGACGCACCATGTTAGGGATAGGGAAGGTTGGAACAGTGCTGGAGTTGCGTCGCGCTTGCGACACAGCTTCAGCACTGCGCCAACCTTCCGCCTGGCAGATGCGTCACGCATCTGCTTATCCTTGCGCCACGATGCGCCGCATTGTAAATGCGGCGCATCGGACGTGGCGCAAGGGTAAACTTGCGTGACGCATTTTCCTGGCGCATCCCTGCTGATATGCAGGGATGCGCCAGGGAACGTAAATATGCCCCTTATTTTCTTCCACCGCAAACTTATTTTTGCAGGTGGCCCCCCAGAGTTCAGCTTCGTAGAGGGCTGCTGATATCGCCCTGTATTTGTACACTTCTAGTGCGGGTGACACTGCCTTAGTTTTACTATTCTGGTGTTTTTTTAATATGGGCACTGAATTTTGGAGCAAGATGGTCTTGCTGTTTTGCAACTGCGGGTGCCATGTCAGTTTGGTGTCAAGTGTAATGCCTAAATAGTTCAAATTCGACACATATTCCAGCTTCTGCTTTTGAACAAAAATGTTCTTCTTAAATGATTTATACGGTTTGACTGCCATATATTTGGTTTTACTAGAGTTTATTTCAAGGCCTTTCATAACACAGTATTCACTAAATGAATGTAAAAGATTTTGGAGGCCCTTCGGCGTTTGAGATAATAGGATAGTGTCATCCGCAAATAAAAGAGCTGGTACTGGCAACCCTCCTAACTTTGGTGAGTCATGCCTACACCCCAAAAGATGTTGTGGGGCATTGTTTACATATAGAGAGAAGAGGGTAGGTGCCAGTACACAACCTTGTCTTACACCCCTCCTTATGGGGATTGCCTCAGTGAGTTCTCCCCTAGGCCCCCATCTCACTTTCGCATAATTGTCTTCATGTAGTCGCACTATCTGTGTAAGGAGTTCCTCTGGTACACCTTGATTTTTTAGGGAGCACCAGAGCAAATTTCTTGGTATAAGGTCGAAAGCGGCCTTCAGATCTATAAACTCTATATACAGGTGACCTTCCTTTAAAATCGTGTATTTCCACCCCATGCAAAGAAGTCTAAAAACCTGGTCAATTGTACTGGTTTTTGCTCTGAACCCTGCCTGATACTGTGATAAAACATTATTAGCCTCTGCCCACTCATTTAATTTTGATAGGATCTGCTTTGCATAAATCTTTTGTAAAGTATCAATAAGGCTTATTGGCCGGTAATTTGCAGGATCTTGACGATCTCCTTTTTAAAAAATTGTAATAATTTCTGCCCCTTTCCATGAGTCTGGTACTGGGGCACCTGCTGCCACGGCATTACAGAGAAGATTGGTATATGGCCCCCAGACAGCTTTGTCGTACTTCAGCAGATCGGCTGGTATTTTATCGGGGCCTGGGGCTTTCCCAGGCTTGATTGCATCAATTGCTGCCAAGGTTTCCTCTATACTAAAATATGCAAAATTGGTTTGTACTGTGTTGTTGGAAGCTACTGGGTTTAACGCTTTGCTTTGCTTATTATTCGTTGGTTCGATGGTAGTCTCTGAATACAATTTTGAAAAATGGTTGACCCATGTACCTGGGTCCAAAAAAAGATCCATGCTACTTCACCGCATTTAATACGGGTATTCAGTTTAAGGAACTGTGCATGGCTCAAAAGATCTTCTTTTCTCAGGTGGCTCCCATCTTATCTAATTTGTTGATTCCATATCTCCCCTCATGGTCCTTGTGCTCTGCTTATCATAATTTAGCCTGTGTGCCACGTGTTAGAAGAGCAAGGGTGGGTGGTCGGTCTTTTCGTGCCAAGGCCCCTGCCCTCTGGAATGCCCTCCCTCTTCCATTAGGGCGCACTCAGAACCACTTGTCCTTTAGGAAATCTCTGAAGATCTGGTTGTTTGCCATCTAATTGTCATGCTGGTCTTCTTCTTTTCCCCCAGGTCTCTCTTTCACAGTTGTGGCTTTCTACCAAAACTAGAGCTTGGTTGCCCTGTCACTGAGGCAGCCACGCGCTTTACAAATCATATAACATAACATAACAATGTTTTGCAACCGAAATCCAGTCGCAAAACATTCACATTTTAGTTCCTAAACGGAAGGTCCATGTTTGTGAATGGTTGCAAAAATGTATTTTAAAAGCAGGCAGCGGTCCCACAGACCACTGCCTACGCTTAAAAAATGAAAAGAAAACGTTTCATTTTTTTTATACCGCATCCCGTTTTCCTTTAAGGAAAACAGGCTGCATTTACAACAAAAAAACATTGTTTTATTTAAAAGCAATCACAGCAGGCCACCATCCCTGTGATTTTAGCGATTCCCAATGGGGAATATTAATGAGGTAGGTCATTTTGCTACCCACTGGGAACCGCATACAGTGCAAAACACACGGCATATAGCTGTTTGCCATTTCCTAATAGTGAAACACAAAAATTGGCTATTAGGTCATTGCAAACCTAAGTCTATTTACATCTGGCCCTAAGTCAGCAGCTAGGATCTGTTGTTCGTACTTTGTACGTTTATTGTGAGTCATGTATTGGGTTTTTCTTCGGGTCAGCAGAATCTCCAGAGTGCGGGACCATTACACTTAAAGAGTGCACCATCACTATGTTGTCACTCCTCTCGATACTAACACCTACTCCGTCAACCACTTTGGGGCAGCCAGACAGTCATGGGCTGCAGGGTCAAGTGTTGTCGAGAAGTAAGCAACAGGTTTTCGAGTATCTCCATGCATATGAGTAAGGACTGAGGGAGCTCAGCCCTCATTCTCACTGCAAAATAAAATAAACAGCTTACTGTAATCTGGCATTTCTAGTGCTGAGGCATGACAGAGACTTTCTCTCAGCTCTAGGAAGGCTTTCAAGCAATTGTTGTCCCAAGGAAATGGATTAGGCATTAGGATTTGTCTGACAGCCTCAGTAAAGACTTAGCCTAAAGGGAAAAGTTTAGTATCTACTGTCTGCAGCAGCCAACCATTACCCAAAACATCTTGACTTCTCTCTGCATTCGAGGTGGATCCATCTGAAGAATTGCTTGCACCCTCTCTGGTGACACCTTTCTTGCTCCTTTCTCAATGTTGTGTCCCAGATCCTGAACATACGTTTTACAGTATTACAACTTTCCTGGAGACACATTGTGTCCATTCTCTGCCAGGCAATTTAGAGTGCGATCATATCCTGCTTACAGGCTTCTGGTGTCTCTGATACCACAAGTAAATTGTGTATATATTGCATAAGTACTGATTTGTAGGGCATCTACAATGACTCCATATTCTTTTTCAAGATCTGGTTAAGGATGGAAGTACTCCATGTATACCCTTGTGGGAGATGGTACCATGCCAAAATGTTCTGCTGAAACACAAAGGAAAAAAGGTACTGTCTATCTTTCTGTAATGGCACTGAGAAGAATGCTTGACAGAGATCAATAACAGTAAAACATTCTGCAGTGCACAAGATCTGAAAAAGTTAAGTGCCTGGATTCGGTACCACAGGACAACATGGAACAACAATGCTATTCATTTTTCGGAGATCCTGCACATTCTGATATTTACCATTGGGCTTCTGTAAACCCATGATTGGAGAATTGCATGGACACCCAACCAATTCTCTCAAAATCCATTTGCTTAGCATGTCTTCAATTACAGTTTTTATCCCTGCAACTGTGTTATGCTTTAGTTAATACTCAAACATGGTTACCTTCATCAAGTTGATTTATTCAGGCAGAGGTAAACCCCAAACCACAGTCTCGTCAGACACAGCTGGCCCACCAACTGTCAACCCATCCCCTGGAACTGCATGACATCATTATGGAACATGTAGAGATCACAAAGGACTGCAGCCCCAGCCTAGCTGGAAATGCCTAAGTGTATCACAACACATCTCCCTATCTTATACAAAAACAGAGATGTTTTCAAGTACACATACAACCTACCCTAAGGTGAGTACAAAGACAACACTGTAGTAACCCACCCACATATACCACAAACAACAGATAACCCCTGAACGAAGATAGAAGAACAGACCTGAAACATACAGTGGCTTTAACTGAGCTGACAATATTACGAGAAGCGCAGGGAACATCTCAACAAACACAGTCGCCCAAATACACTGAAGCTCTTCTCTCCCTTGCCTCCCTCCTGACACGTGATGTACCCATGGATTCATCTCACCCTCTTAACATTGCTTCCTCACCATTTGGCCCAGCACCCTCAGCTCCCAGCAGACTTCGTTCCATACGTGCCCCTGAGAAATCCCCATCACTCATCATCAACCATAGTGAACAGGAATTTTGTAAGTCACCCCGCTCCATTGACTTCTCATGAACACCACCCTGTCTCTGGTATAGTGGACACGCCTCAAGTTACACATCTGGCCATTTTCCAACTTGACTCAATTCCCTCCAACAGTTTTAACTCTGAAGGGCCCCCTGAACTTGCTCAAAAACTTTCCACATCCACCAGGCTTTACCTTGACCCAATCACCCTCATCGATAAAGTGCCTACACCTTTCCACCTTGGCACTCGAACCCCTAGTCTTCACTACTCAAAGTGACCTCTCCCTCATCCATGATGATACCAGGTTGTCCCTGTTGATCTTTCACGCATCATTTCAAACAGGCTTCTCCCAGAACTGCTATTGTTAGTGGTGCGTTAGGCTCACAACATTTGGCTGACAGCATCTTGCACTGACAAACCAGCACTATGTGCCAACTGCATTGTGCCCTTCACCATTCTGTTAACTCTCTCAACCAAACCTTTGCCTTGCGGGTTGTACAACGAGGAACATGGTGCTTCACTCCCAAGGTATACAAAATAACTATTCTTTTCTTGCGAGGTTAATTGAGTGCCATTATCAGTCAGCAGCATGGATGGAACTCCTTCCCTCTTAAATACATCACTCAAAGCACGAATGGTGGAAGAGGTGGTGACTCCCCTCATAAACGCAACCTCCACCCACTTTGATTTGGCATAAACCAAAACTGCTGCAAATTTTTCATGTTCAGAGAGAAACCCAAAGGATCCAATAAAATCCAAGCATACCTTCTCCCAAACATTCTCAGCCTCTGACGCATGTTGTTCCTCCGGTGAAGTTCCTAACCCAACTCTCAGGCATTTCTCAGAGTCCTTACAGGCTTCACATCTCTCTACCAAGTCTTTGACTTGGCTGTCCATAAGGGGCCACCAATAGCTCTCCCTCAACCTCTTTATGTTCGATGTCTGCCCCAAGTGTCCTTCGTGTATCAAACTTATCGGTCTCACATGCAATCCAGCTGGTGGTACAAATCTCTCCTGCTGCATGATTAAACCATCATTATTTACTGATAACTTGTCCACAATTTTCAAATACGGTCTCACACCTTCCGGTAAATTACTCTCTATCCTCAAGCTACCCCTCACCAAGTGTGCAACTTCCTTCAATGCGGTATCGTCTTCCATTGCCTTGACCCAATCCTTCCTTGGAATGGCACAACTAAAATCCTCCATAGCATCATCCAAGTTTGCCACCACTTCCTCAGTAGCCAACTCACGGACAGTCGCTTTGTCAGGCAATCTTGACAGACAATCTGCAACTCAGTTTCTCCACCCTGGAACATACTCTACTCTGCAATCAAACTCCTGTAACCTGACAGCAAGTCTCGCCAGCCTCCCCCAACAGTTCTTAGTGCCACCTGGCCCCAATACCTTGAAATGAAATGAAATGAAAAAGAAATTTATAAAGAGCGAGACATTCACCCGAGGGTGTCAAGGCGCTAGCTCAGCAGACAAGATAAACCGGACCTATTTAAAACTACATCAGAGATTAAAAAGCCACGTTTTTAACGCCTTCTTAAAGGCCAACAAGTGTGTTTCTTCTTTTAACCTCAGAGGAAGCAAATTCTAAAGTCTGGTTGTGCCGACCAGAAAGCTCCTTCCACCCCAAGAACACTTTTTGAACCTGGGGACTACCAGGTTATGGGCGTGAGCTGAGCGGAGAAGGCAGGCTGGAATGTATGGCTGCAAATTCTGTCTAAAAAAAGTAGGCCCTGTACCATGGATAGCTTTAAAAGCTATACAGAGAGCTTTAAACTCGATCCGTCTGTTCACTGGTAACCAGTGTAACTCTTTGAGCACCGAAGAGACAGATTTATGTTTTGGAATGTTCATCAATAGACGAGCCGCAGCATTTTGCACAATCTGCAACTTGGTCAAGCATTTTTTGCAAAGGTTCATAAATAAGCCGTTACAGTAGTCGGCTCTAGATAAAACAAGAGACGAGATCACTAACTTCCGCAACTCCACCGGAATAAATGGAAGAAACCTTCTGAGTAGTTTTAGTGTATAGAAGGAGATGGATGTAACTTGGTTTACATGGCCTTCAAAGGAAAGCATAGAATCAAACGTTACTCCCAAATTCTTTACCTTATTTAAGTAGTGGTTTGTGGTCAGTACGTAGAACAAACGCACTACCCCACAAAAACACTTTGAAATGATTGGTGGCCCACACAGCTGCCAATACCTCATGCTCAATCACGGAGTAGTTACGCTCCGCTTCTGTCAATGAACGTGAGGCAAACGCAACCGTCTTCTCCTCCTTGCCATGTTGTTGTGCCAGGACTGCACCAATTCCTACCGCACTTGCATCCACAGTGGCAATCGTTCTTGCCCCCTTATGAAAAGGTGCCAGTACACCTGCATGTGCAACATCACCCTTAACCATGGAAAAAGCTGTTCGTTACTGCTCACCCCACTTGAACCTTTTCCCTTTCCTCAACAATTCTCTCAAAGGTTCAGTCGTATATGCAAAATCGTGTATTATTTGTAATAATATTCTACAAGCCCCATGAAAGATTTCAGTGTCTTCCTATCATGTGGCACTTGAGCATTCATTATGGAACTAACCAAATTCGCCTTTGGCTTCACCCCTTCCCTTGTCACCAGATGCCCCAAGTATTCTACCTCCTGCATCAGAAATTCACATTTCTCCTTTTGCAAGATTAAACCTGCTTTACCAATGAGAGTCAAAACCTGACCCAACACCTGATTGTGCTCCCCAACATCTTCTCCAAACACCAAAATGTCATCCTGGAACACAACAGCCTTGTCCGCCCCTGAAACGTACATCACAACAAACTGTCTCTGGTGTCAAATTGTATGGCGGTGTTCTTGGGTACACTGCGTTTGGTTTTAGTGTGACTCAGACTGGTTCTACACCTTTTATTAGTCATATATCTTTTCCTGTGAAGTCCCTACTTCTGGGTTCACTGTTTCTTTCAAATCAAGAGGTAACTCTTCAATTGTTCTTAATGGGAACAATCCTACAGCTGAATCCTGTTGGGCCATTTTGAACTCGACATCCTCATCATGAGTCTCAAACTCAACACCGTCGGGTGTGCAGTAAATTGTGATATTTAAATGCAAAACAAATCTCTTCCTAGCTGGTTTACAGGACTAGAATCACAAGCAACAATTTGATGATTTTTCTTCAAGTAAACCTATTTTTACGGGAATTTTTACTGAAACTGGTTTTGTGATCTGTTTATTTGAAACTCCTACAACTTGGATCTTTTCCCGAAAAGGGTTGGTCTGGGGCTTCCACTGTTCTAAGTGAATCTAGTAGCTCTGTTATCAGTAAGAAATGATATGGGTGACCATTCACTTCACCTGCTAAGAATGGACCACTCTGGTCTACCTCCAAGATTGCGCCAAGCACGCAGTCTTCCTCCTCGCGCAGGCACTGTCATTGGGAATTGTAGGAACTGAAACTATCATTATCAAATAGAGGAGACATTGAAATGTTTTCTAATTTTGGTTCTGGAAGGGGTTACGTTTGCCTTTGGCAGCTGCTTCAAATGAAATCTAGTGTTTTGTGGGATCATCTGAGCTTGTGGAACTTGCATCATCGGTACCTGTTTCTGCATTGGCACTTGCATCTGCTGGGCTGGCACATTTTGCGTTTGCATTTGATTTCTTCTCTGCATTTGTACATTCATTTCCATTTACTCCATTAGGATTAAGCCCACACTCCCTCTTCCAATGCCCGATCATGTTACAATAGTGACAAGGAGTCATTTTCTTCAAGATCGCGACATCCCTACCAGAAATTGATCAACTCGAGGACCTCTACCCTGTGAAACACCAAATCCTCCTTGAGTACCTTGTACACCTGCTTGTGCACCAGTTCCATGTATGCCACCTTGATTTCCTACAAAAGATTGGATCTGAAACCCACTCTGAGCAAACTTCATCTGGGCCAACACAAATTTCTCTCTAAGGTTTTTCTGCTACATTTCTTTTTCATCACTGCAATATTTTGCATACCTCAAGATCTCATCAAGCAATTTTGTTTCCCAGCAAATCACACTCTGTTGTATATGCAAACTAATCTTCGGTTTTAACCCAATAGTAAACTGTGATACAAAGAACAGAGAGAGGCAACGAACACAATTGAGTACAGAGTAGCAGTTAACATAAATCAAAACTGATAGGTCTTCGTCCGAATGGTAGTTGTTTCTTCTTTATTTAGTTTCTTCAACTACAATACAATCACAAAATGTAAGCCGTTCACATAAAATCAAAGGTCTATAACACAGAACCATGTACACATAGTCATACAATTAATGAAAGCATACAACATTGAAAAATCAGAGCCATTGAATAAAAGATCACTGTAACGTTGGCTTAGCGACACACACACATATGTATATATATGTATATATATATATATATATATATATATATATAGCCAATCATCAAACTGTTAATTCAAAAAAACCATAATACAAATGATGTAAAACAAGCCCAACAGTTATGAGGAGCGTCAATGAAATGTGAAAGTTCCCATCTAGAATAGCAACAAGTGCCAATACCAAAAAGCAATAGGAAGAAAGAGATGAGGGGAAAACGAACATGCAAAAGAAAAGAAAAAGATGAGAAAAATATGAGAGAAATCAATGAGGCCACACTAATGAGCCAAAGTGGGGTAGTTAATAGACTTAGTACTAATTGATATTCAAAGATTCAATTCTCTAGCACACAGGGGAGAAAGAAAACCAGACACCTGCTAAGTGTCTACATTCTGCTTAGAAGATGCAGAGCCAGACTAGTGCACCGAGTCTTACCAAGATGGTCAGTCCACTGGTTCTCCACACACTCGTAAGGCACAAAAAGAAATATTCTGCTATAGCACAAACATAGTTCTCACATTAAGTATATCGCACATCTTGGGGCCCAAAAATAGTTCTCACATTAACAAAACAGCAAAGCTTGGGGACAAGGGAGTGCAACATGCAATAGTGCTCCATGCCACCCTCCAAATAACCACAACTCTCAAAAACGTGACTGTAATTCACAGTTTGTTAACTATAGGATTGCTCCAATTAAAAACCTTCTATTTATGACAGTCTTAGACGCCTTAGAGTCCAACAACATACTGCACCGCGAGCCCGCGATTAATCCTTGCAAGTGGTTGAACACATAAGAAAAGGGGAAAAAGAGCAAAAGAAAGAAAGTTACACATGATGCAGGATAACCTGAACGTGTAACTAGTCATATCCACACCAGCTCACCTCACAAATTCATTGTCATGCACATAGCGACTGAACCCGAATTCTCACAGGCTTTTAAAAACATGCACACCTCCACAGCATGGTGCACAGATATGTAACAGACAAACGTCTCACTCATAACTTCAGTGTACTTATAGTCCTATGTAACACCACGTGTCTTAGGATGATACTAGATGAAGTAATGGGTGGACACAATAGAGAAGTATATCTACCTCATTATGTATAGTCGAAATTGTATTTTCTACAGTTCATGATACTTATCCGCAATGTCTCAGAAGTCTTAGATTTTTCAATTGTTAATTGTTTGACTATGTGTATATGGGCCCGTGTTATAAACCTTTGATTTTATGTGAATGGTTTATGTTTTGTGATTTGTTTCATGAATGTTTTTTACGTTCTCAGCCCTGAAGAAGCCTTTGTAAGGTGAAACGCATTGTTGTGTATTTGTATTGTGGTTGAAGAAACTAAATATAAAAGAAAAAACTACCATTGTGAAGAGGACCTATGAATTTTGATATATGTTAACTGCTACTCTGTACTCAATTGTGTTCATTGCCTCTGTTTGTTTGGTCAAAAAATTGTTGAATGTATGATCAACAAACAGCTGGTCATTAGAGGTAGGCAACGTGGGAGCATTGTTAAAGCGATTACTTCAGGTGGTGTGGCATTGGGCTCCTTGGCTGCTTTTGTTTGTTCAGTATTTCCATAGGGTTGCCAGCACGCCTGCACATATAGGAGAATTTACAGAATGAGCTTCGATGATGACAGGGAAGAGTTGGCTAGAGACCTCTTTGGGTCTAGCAATGGAGCTTTCAGGTGTTATTAACAAAGATAGGCTAAAATATAAATTTATCAGGCTTGAGAAACTTAAGAAGAATAAACTGGTGGGATGGGGTAACATTAAAAAAGTACCTTGAGAACAAAAAAGTGCCACCGGGCTTGAGAATTCTGACATTTCCTAACTTTAACGATTTAGACCCTGACCTACTCCAGGAGTAGGAAGAAAATCTTCATAACTCATCCTTTACGATGATGAAAATCCTCATACAGCATGAAGAGAGAAAATCTCTCAAGCTGAGGGAGGTAATCAAGGACCTTGAAGAGGAGATTAAAGGTTTAAACCTGAAAGAGGCCACAGAAAAGAACTATGTAATCTTAAAAGAACAAATTCTAAACAATGAGAAGATGCTTAAACAGAGAAAGATGAACAAGATTGCTAGGGATGACAGAAATTTTGATAACGGGAGGATCTTCACCTTTGCTCGAATTTTTTATGGCATGACAGTACCTAAAATAGATATTCAACATCCGCCAAGCCTTGGCAGCCTGTCGAGTGTGAATAATAGTTCAGAAGTGTTCTCAATTGAAGAACCTGGCCCTAGTGAGAGAAATGAGGCAGCTGCCCACTCTAGGAGCTCTTCAACTTTTTTAGAGGAAGTCCTGAGGTGTACTGGAAAAAACAACAGAAGTTAAATACAAAACTAGAGGAGGGGAGTAGAGAAAAAAATTAAAGTGGTGCTCACTCGAAATCAGAGGAAAAGACTGAACAAATAACAGTGGCAGAAGTTGGCGTTCCAACCCAAAAAGCTGGAATAAATGAAAACTTGTTTATTAATTTATCAAATCGTGTCCTGAATGAATATGAAATGTCTGTTTTTAATAAAGGGCTTGGATTCCGTCCCATGTATCATGGTACTTATTCAGGTGTGCATTTTGATGTTTTTAAATTTGTAGGAAAAGCTAAACTGAAATATCACTTTCATTTACATTATTTCAGGAGAACACAGACCTGTCTGTTGCCCAACTGGGAGATATCTATGTGCTATGTGAATGATGAAGACACTTTAGCTGTTGATGAACTAGTAAATGATTTGGACATAGAACAGGGTTATACATTTGAGAGTGGTCTGCGCTGTAGTAGTAAATTCACAATACAGGTGTTACATCCGAATAGTATAGATGTGTTCCAATCAATCACCTTTATTCGGTCCTCGGACCATAAAAGTGCAAATGCATACAGTTCAGGAAAATATAAGGTGCATACAATAGAGCATTAAAATTCTATTATAAAAGAAACTGTGGAGAAATGGGACTGAAAAATTAAAAATATTGATCATTAAAAGCTCCTACAACCGGGGACCTATATCAAACAGAGGTCCACAACATGGCTCACCAAATTGTCACAATAATAAAAGTATCACAATTGGTCGAGACCTATTGTGGGTCTCTAATACACACAAACTATCTAGCATATAAAAAAGAGGACATTAAGAATAATTAAAAATGGTAACTCAATAGAAAATACAGTCATTTTACATTTTCAACATCAATCTTCTGATGGCCCACATCTTACCGAGAAACTTAGCAACTGCACAGGCTGTCAGTAAACTTGTGTCAGATTTTAAAATGGCTAGTGCTTCTCAGTGACAGCGGGTGCCAAGGCGCTTGCAAAGGGGAGCTAGCCATGTGGATCTTGGGGACCGATACATTGGGCAACCTCGCACAGTGCAGAAGCCCTCAAAATGATCCAGTAGCAACTGAAGCCCTCTAGGAGTTTTGGACACTAGCAGCGTGTCGTCGGCAAACAGCTGTGTTTCGGAAGCAGGTAAGAGATAATATGTTCTGTCTGGAGGATAGAATGATGAAAGGTCGCAATAAACAGCACACAGACAATGCTTCTAAAGAGGAGTGAGCCGCTTTTAAATGTGTGGGAGAGGATACTTCCTTGATCAAACCTGAGGCATACAAAGGCGGGTATGCTGTTCTGATGAACAAGGCTGACTATGTGAGGGTGAGATGTATAGACAGCTGGGCACACAAACATGTAACAAGAGGCTTACAAGAGAATCTGTATGTAGTTGCAAAACCTCTGATTGATGAAAAGCTTGCCTATTGGAAGGAGGTTGGTTTCTTGTCCGATACTAAGTTCCAGTTTAAAAAAATTGATTGTCCTAGGTTATCTTGCATCTACTTACCGCCTAAAGTTCATAAAAAGGTCATCTTCTCCCTGGACGTTCCATAATTTCAGGGATTGGATTGTTAACGGAGCACCTATCCCAATTTGTAGATTCATTCTTCAAGCCATTGGTTGTGAATCTTCCATCCTTTGTATGAGGTACAATGGATATCCTCAACAAGGTTGAGGACCTTGTGTTGGATGAAACTATGTGGCTTATAACCATGAATGTTGAGTCCTTGTACACATGTATAAAGAGGGACTAGGGACATATGACTATGGAGTACTTCTTGTCTACACCAAGAGTCAATTATGTTGAGCACAATAATTTATTGTTCGAAATGATTGACGTGATCCTGACCAGCAATTTTTTCCTGTACAAAAAAAAATGGTTTCAGCAACTCCAAGGCATGGCCATCGGTTCAAAATGTGCACCGTCTTATGCAGATCCATTCGTGGGGTGGGAAGAGCAAACTTATGCCTGGGCCCAAGTAGCTTCAGATTCTACCAAAAAAGTCCACTTTTGGGGTAGTACATTGATGATGTGATCTTGATACGGACAGGCATGGAAAGACAGATGACATATTTTGAATATTTGAATAACAACCCTTTCAATGTAAGATTCACACTTAACATGTCGCAGTCCCACATATAATTTTTTGATGTAGATTTCTATATGACTGGTGGCAGACTGCAGAGTACACTATTCAGGTAAAGCACAGCTGTGAATAGCGTTCTACACCATTACAGTGTACATCCTCCATGCACGAAGCGAGCAATCCCCTTTGGGGAGATGGTCAGATTGCGGCGGTTTGTAATAAGAATAGTCAGTTTGAGCAACATGTGAATAAGACTGTGAACAGGCTAAATTCTAGGGGTGATAACAAGGTGGAGCTGGTGAAAGCGGCCAATAAAGTGAGAGTTGAAAGAAACATGACCTTGAAGGCCAAACCAAAACCAAGTATTACGGATCGTTTGTCCTTTATCACTACGTATTCCAAGCTGAATGCAGAGGTTTTTAAGGTCTTGAACAAACACTGGTAATTACTGAAAGGGGTACCAGGTATCGGCACATTGATTTCCAACAAACCTTCCATAACGTACAGAAGAAGTAGAACCATCAGGGAACTGATTTGCCCAGGCTATACCCTTCCAAAGTCACAGGACTCTAACTCCAGGCTAAAAAGACTTGTGGGCTTTTATACCTGTGGTGAATGCAATGTATGTAATCTGGGCATGAACAGGTCGAGACGTTTCCTTTATAACACTGAAAATAATTATGACATTGGTGAACTAATTAACTGCCAATCAACCCTTGTAGTTTATATCATTATCTGTGTCTGCAGTAAGATTTGTGTGGGCAGCATGACACAACAACTCCGAGTTCATATCCAGGAGCATTGCAGATTATGTATTGTTCTAGATGTGTCCTACTCACTGGTATCACATAATTGTACAAGTGGGGCTAGTAGAGCAAACTTCAGATTCCATGTTATTGACCTAGTATGATCAGATCGGAGAGGAAGGTGATAGGTAGTCAAGCCTGCAGAGATTAGAAGCTAAATGGATATGTAAATGACTGAATACAGATAATGAGTTACACCATTTTAGTAGGGTCTAACAATATTGAGAGATGCAGTATGTGGTAATGTGAATAGGTCATTGCCAGTAATGTAATGTTATATCTGGGTTAAAGCTTGGGGGTGACAAGTGTTTCAAGTCCTTAATTTTAGGGGCCTGATACACATTGATTTTTTTATTGTGATCATGTTGATGGGTTTCCCCCTCCTTCCATTCCATTCCCTTCCCTTCCCTTCCATTCCCTTCCCTTCCCCAGTCATTTCTGTTTCTTCCTGCTAGCTGATATGTGTGTTATTCCGTTGACAGGCTTGGGAATGTGGTAAAGTATAATACATTTTGTATTAGAATGTAGTATGATGTCCTGTACATGCATAAGGTTTTGTTCCTTTTTTGGGAGACATGAAACTATCTGTCTGAGTAAACATGGGGCAAAATACTTTGACTGCACTTCATGTTAAAAGAATCTCTATGGTTCAACCTTTTGATTAGAGGAGAGTCTGCCATCTATTTGGCTGTGTTTTTGTACTAAGAGTAATTGAGAGATAAGATGTGCATGATTCACTCAAGCAACTGCACACAGGCGTACTGTTTGCCGGTTTCTGGCTAGGACTTCTGGGTACTTTCCATGGATCAAATTTGAGGTTGGATGAGGTAGCTGAGTTAGGATTTGCATGATTTATTTAAACAATTGCACATGGGCATATTGTTTGCCGGTTCCGGAGAGTACTTCCGGGTCTGTACGGCTGTGCTGTCCCAACAGTCTAGTTGCCGGGATTGGCGGAGCACTGAGGTTAAAAGACGCCAGACAGAGCGCAGTCCTTTTGTATTATGACAGAGGACTTTGGGATGCGACATCCTCTAAGCTGTACACGTGTGAATCTGTTCTGCATAACACACGATGTGGGCCCTGCAAGCGGGAATATATGGGAGCATATTATCTTTGGTAGGGACAAGTGATTAAGGGTGAACATGTAGTGGAAGCTCGGGTCTTTGCCTCATGTGGGCTGTTGCCCTTACAGAGAGTGTGGTTTGATTCATACCCTGTGTGGGAACGTACTCCACCCCAATTTCATCTGGCAAACGCTAATGTTAATGCAACTTGTAGTATGTTTTCAGTGATTGGGAATTGTAATCAGGATCTTCCATATCTTTTGTTTTCCACATGCATTGACAGCTATATCTGATGACCCAGTGGGCTTCACATCAAGGTGCTATCGTGAACTGTAGAAAATACAATTTCAACTATACATAATGAGGTAGAAATACTTCCCTTTTGTGTCCACCTATTACTTCATTTAGGGCCAGATGTACGACCGATTTTTGCGGTCGCAAAGGGCATTTCAGCCCCTTTGCAACCGTAAAATAGGTCAGGCCAATGTACTAACCCTATTTTGTGAGTCGCTAAGCGACTCGCTATTAGGAAGGGGCGTGCCAAGGGCATCCCTTCCTAATAGCGACTCAAAAACCCATGTATGAATGTTTTGCGACCGCAATTGCGGTCGCAAAACACTTGCAGTTTACCACCCTTTTCAGAAGGGTGGTAAACCATTCACAAACGGGAAGGGGTCCCCAGGAGACCCCTTTCCCTTTGAAAATGGATGCGCAAATATTTTTTAAGGGCAGGCAGTGGTCCCAGGTCCGTTAAGGAAAACGGGCTGCATTTAAAAAATAAAAAGGGCTTTATTTAAAAGCAGTCCCAGACATGGTGGTCTGCTGACCCCAGCAGGCCACCATCCCTGGGAGTGCTGGCTGTTCCCAAATTACGACAGCCTCATTAATATTCATGTGGCATGCAATTTGCGACCCCATAGGGAATTGCAACACTGTTGTACATTGGATTTTGTGACTCGCAATTTGTCGCAAATATCAAGTCGCAAATTCCAATGGTCGTACATCTGGCCCATAGTATTGTAGTGTAGCTCCTATTTCCCTAATAGGCTCTGCGCATTGGAATAATATATCCTATAGGTTTGACATAGGACTGAGGTCAGTATGTCCCTATCGAGTATATTAAACTTAATTACTTGTGCCAGCTAGCTCAGAGGCCACTAGAAACTCCTTGACAATAAGAAGGGAGTAGTTTCTGGCAGCCGCAAAACATGACCAATATGTTTCCCTTTTAGAATCAGAACGTGTCCCAGAGTCGTGGAAACACTAGATAACTATTTCCCTCAGCTCAATCGTGCATGCTTAGTTTTTCCTCAGAGTTACACAGAAATAATAGACGGGCGTTTTCAATAAAAGATTTATTGAACAGTCTTGTTTCTGGTGTAAGTATAATGTGCTGTTACGATCACAAGACAGTATGCGAGATAAATAATGTACAGGGTGAGCAGTAGAAATAAATAATACTGCGATAGCATTATCTTTTAGTACAGATGCTGTTACATAAATAACACAGCCTAAAAATGCGAGTACTCATACGATGCGGTGCTAAGCTAGTTCTACCCCAATGTACCTAACCTAACCTAGGTGTAGGACGAGGTATGAAGTAGGTGAAGTATTCCTTACTATGGTATACTAAGAGTATGTTTAAGTCTAGTATGCCTAGTATGCCAAGAGTCCCTCTAGATTCTTATCAGCTCCATACCTGAAGAATGAGAGAGGTTGGAATCTCTTTGCCAGACTCGAACTCCAACACCCCGCAAGGGAAGTCAGATCACTGGAAGCTGGAAGCTGGGCTCTCTGCGTGCAGGGAATGGCAGCGTCTTCTCAGTGCGTCAGGCCGGGATTCGGGCTGCTCTGAAGTCGAGGTCTCCTCTAGTTTACAAGGGCTAGGGAAGGTATTTTATACCTGAGAGTACCTTAGGAATGTTAGCATTGACGTGAATTGGACAGCGAAAGACGTCATGGATGAACCCCTAAGGAATAATGGTTCATGCATAATCTATGAGGCCTTGAAGAAATCAATAGTCCTGGGCTAGGGAAACTCCCGCAGCCTAAGGGTCTGTTCTTCATGAACTCGTTGTGACGTTAGGGTGGACGGATGTCAGAGACCATGCCTGTATTTGGAGTGCACGGTTTAATGCCTAAATAAGGCCTGGGATTTTATGCCTATATATGGGCAGGGCGAATTGTGCCTATATAAGGACATGATACTGGAAAGCCCGTTTATGGACACCCTAAGAGGAATACAACACCCACTCCACTTTCGTGTATACGATAATACATAAATGCTAAACATTTCAAATGCTAAACAATAAAATTGAGTACCGCATATTTCTAAAATATTTCATAAAACCATTTAAAAAGGCATTTAAAAAAAAAAAACATATTAGAATGCAAAAGGTACTGTACATTCGAAGCATTGCTTATCATTTCAGGCATAAAGTTCAAAAATAAATGCAATTGGAATGAAATAAGCAGTAATATTTACATGTGACAGAAAATGATCGATAAGTTTGTTCAAAAATCAAAGTCATTTCATGTCAGGAAAATTAAATGAACTGTTTTTAGACACATAAGATGACTAAATGTCTGTGGAAGGACCGCCAAGTCTGTACCATAAGGCTAGTTCTACTTTAAGCAGATTGAAATGCCATTTTCGTTCGAAAAATGGGAAAAAGTTCAATTTTGGTAGAGTTCCAAGTTTTTGAAAAAATGAAGGCCAAATTGTTGCTGTATTTGTGGAACACTGTATGCTGAATCAGAGTCAGTTTACGGGTCTGGTGTAAACATTAGATCATCTATTTCTATAGACAAAACATCATCCACTGTAGTTGGTGTGAGTTGGAACACCTCGTGAAGCAGGTTAATCGCACAGAGATGTGAAGCCTTGCTTTCAATTGTCGCAATGTTCGCGTCCGTTGTTACCTGTGTGCCTGTAGTTCTTTCTCGTACCTCAGCAGCAGCTGGAAGCGTCTGTGAGATCTCAATGAATGCTGTCATCAGGATAGGAAGCCGCTGGGGACAACACATAGCATGGGCTGTTATCTGGTCCAGCAGAGTATCGACGTCCGTTGGCGCATCCGATGGAAATGTTAGACAGGTGTCCAACACGCATTCTACACCGCATAGCAGGCATCGTAGAACAGGTAAGATGCAATCTTGCCAGATTGGTCTGAATGACAGGAACCATGTGGTATTAAGGTCCCATAGACGATTTATGCCCAAAAGCTGTACTATTTGCTCACTGCACTTTCGTTCAAGGAGAGCTTTCTCCATGTCGCTCGGAGTGATGTCGGCGAATTGGCTGGCCATAGCGCAATAGCAGGAAGAGAAATAGAATTCCGGCAACAAGTGCTAGAATTAATGGTATGCCACCAAACACCGAATGTGCAAAGTTCGGGATGATTCCGAGTATTGCCTGGAAAGGTGCTAACAGACCCGAGCAGATGCCCTTAAATACATGTACAATTCCTGTTGTATCAGACATGTTGAAAATTCGTCCTATCATTTCCACGAAATGTATAGGGCATTTTGTACGTATTAAAGTCTGTATCTCAGCCGAAGTCCTTGCAATTTGCAGATCATAGGTTTCTTTGGCTGAGGTCAAAGGCACTGTTTGTTGTAAAAGCATGGCTTTCATTCTGCTTAAAGTATCAAATCTTATAAAAGAGACGTTCAGCGAAGGCCATAGAGCCGACTCCCTGACTGTGTCTATTGGGGCAAACAATACTTGCATACAGCAAGTGACCCTGGAGTTGACCGTTACTAGATATGGGATGCCTGGCAGCATGCCACAGCAACTATGATCATTCAACATGAGGTAACTCCCATTAGAAAGTTGTCCAAACGTTGGATTAATCACAGCAGCTGGTGTACCCTGCTGATGGCAAGACAAGTTTGCCACAGAACCATTACAAGCCCCGTTCAAGGAAATGTCCTGACATACAAATGAACCGCTTAGTGCACGTTTACAGTTTTTACCGCTTAAAAACACTTCACGATCCCCGCTCCAACATCTATATGTATACGGTAAAGCCCAAGATGTCTTAATGTATTCCTTACCCAACCTTTCATATTTGCCTGCTTGCATTTGTCTGAGGCAATACTGAAACTGAAAAGTAGTCACAGGTAGTGTGATTTTGCCATGAATAAGCCATTCTGTAGCTTGTTTTTCTGCCACTGAGAATGGTAACTTTTCCAGTTTTTCAATGCTCAGCACTGTATACTTTGCTCCTCTTTGTGCCATTTCTATCTGTTTATCAGTAAGATTGTATTCTGAAAACAGAGCCGATGTGTTGATGAAACGCCAAGGCACATAGCCCGCTCGCAATGATTGCAGCGTCCAGCTTAATAACATAATAGAACGTAATTGAGATTGGCCTTGTTGTAACATCGCCAAATCTTGTTCTAGTATGTCGATAGCAGAGGATACAATGCCGTCCAGTGAATAAATTCTGGAGGACAAAGTTGTTAACCCATTGTCAACCACAGAGAGTGATTTCTCTAAATTAATACGATCAAGTTCACGTATTCGTTCTGCGGCCTCTATCTGTGACACCTTCCATGCTTCATTGTATGCAGCATAGATGCCGGCATATATGAAACGTTTTTGACGCGGTTTTCTTGGTCCAAGCAAGAAATCCCTAAGATCTGCGTCTTTTGCAAGTAAGGATAAGTGTTGTTTCACATCCTGCAGTGTAGATGTATGCAGCCAATCGAGGCATAATTTCCCTACACTGTATGTTGTTACTACCCCCGGATGTTGTCTTTGGACGTATCTTGGGTCTGGCCTATGAATGGTAAAACCCTGAGTTTTATTCAGGAATCTTTCCTGACAGTTATTCGTGTCTGTGGGCCAGATCAACCATTATTTCCAATCAGGATTAGATCTGTTGAGTTGTAGTATATTGTCAACTGTCACCACTGCCTGTGTTTCGTTATTTTTTGCAGGAGTTGGTACAGAAGGTGTGTTCATCTCTTTGATCTTGGCTAATCCAAGACAAGATGTTTGTTGGATTGTTTCATTCAAAAACATTATTTGTTCAGGGATGATGCAGGCTCTAAATAAAGCTTCTATCCCCTGTACCTGCCATTCTTTAGTACCCCACAAAGTTTTTGTGTCTATTGTGTCTTTCCAAAAGTCGAAACCCTGTCTAGACAGTTGGGCATTAAATAATGCAGAATAAATCTGTTTTGTATTTGTTAACATAATTTTCATACCTGTCTTGTTTACATTTTTATAGTAAAACATTTCTGGATCAGATGTATTGTAACCTGAAAAATATGGAAACTTACTAGCAAATGTTTTTGAACTACCTTTAGGTGGTGTAGGACAATGTTCCCATTGGTTAAACATAAGCACATTTCTTGGATATGCAGATTTATGCAAATAATGATGACCATAGTGGTTATAACAATACAGTTGTTCATAGTCTGATGAACCTTCTAAATATTCATTTTTAGAAAATGCAGCAGATTTTTCTAGGTCAAACATAATGTCAGTCACAGTCTCAAAGTCCCAATCATCAGAGTAGGTACTGGACGAGATTAGATCACTTAGTGAAATTTTAAACAAATGTGGAATGTTCAATTCTTCCGTCGGACCGAATATATCAAAATCTGTTTTGTCCCACAATATACCATCGTGTATAGGAACAGCTGTGATGTTCACTGATGACAAGTCTCTTGCTTCACGATGGGAAGATTTATGAGGTTTCAAAAGTACGTTCACGTCTTTGTTTTCAGTGTTCGCATGGATGTATCTGCCACTAATAAGCACGCTCACAGTTGTAACCAAAGCTAGCCAGAGCAGGAAAACAAAAAGTCCAGATATAATCCAGAGTTCAATCCATGGAGAAACCAAATATGTCTTTTTCAGAGAGACAAGAAAGTCTTGTATTTTCTGCTTGAATTTGAATGATGCTGGCGTCGTTTCAGGTTCACTTGGATCTTCTGAGAACGTGTCAAAGTCAATGAAATAGCCAGAAGCAGTTCTATCAATTGTTGGAATTGCATCAGGATTTGTAGAAATCACTGGAACCAGTTCATCACGTGCCACATTGGTGTAGACAGGTGTATTTGGACGAACTGTTAGTTGTTGTTCAAGAGGGATGATTTCCATAGCATTGTTGCTTAGTCCTTTATCTGTTTCTGCTGAATTCTTGATTGTTATCAGTCTTTCAGTATGAACCTCTTGGATAGTAGCGAGAGGAGTGCGTTTGCTACTAGGTCGGAGTCCACGAGGCCTACTATTTAGTATTGGCCACATACTGTGGTTTGATGAGGTCGATGGACACAAATCTTTTCTCCTTTCTTCCAGCAAGGGGCGGCAGTAGTACTGTTCTTGTTCCTTGAACTGCTAGGACAGGTACTGGTTGTCTGTAAGAAGGTCCAAATTCCTTCTTGTCCGCAATTTTTTCTCTGACTAGATCCCCAACTTTTGGAATCCAGACAGGCCTTGCTGGGACAGCCGGTTGATCCCCAGTGGTGGTTGGCTGTAGGAACACGTTGCTTTGTTTCGTTCTTAATTTGTTTAAGTCCTGTAAAACAGCCAAACGATCTTTGATATCAAAGGGTTTATTTTCCACCACTGTGCCTACGTTTTCTAAGTCTGGTACCCACATTCTTGTCCCAAATAGGACCTCATATGGAGTGACCCCCCCTAGAGAACTTCTTGGCAGGTTATTCAGTGCACGTTGAACTCCACTGAGGTGTTTGACCCACCGTCACCCGAGCCTAATACTCTAGCTGTTATAGACTGCTTTATGTCCCGGTTTTTCCTTTCCACAACCGAATTTCCCTCAGGATGGAATGGAGAGGAGTACCGCAATGCAACGCCCAGACTGGCCATGGCTTCTTTGTAAGCCCGAGAGCTAAACGCAGGACCCTGGTCAGAATGTAGCGTGCCTATTGCGTATATGCCGATAAAGACTCGCAAATCTTTTATAACAGTTCGAGCGTCAGCTGAGCGCTGAGGCCATAACCATAGGAACCTAGATTCAGTATTTGTTGGAATGCCTTTGTCCAGTAGGACGCAGGTGCGTAGATAGTCTTATGCTGTCTAACAATGGTGTCTGCACTGGGTTGCCGCATTCGCAGCATTGTGTCTGGTGGCTCTCTCGCTGTAATTTGCAGTCTAAGCAGTTGTTGATGAATATGTGAATTTCTGTATTCATTCCTGGCCACCAGTACATTTCTATTAACGTCAAAATTGTTTTAGAGATCCCTTGATGTGACAGACCTTCCCCCAAATGTGTTTCATAAATCAAGGCTGCTCTACGTTCCAAGTTTGGAATTACCCTATCCCCCACTCCAGGGATTCGAGCAAAAGGAACGTTGTTCGCATCAATTACATAAGAGTACTTGAGTGGAAACTTTTTGATAACGCTGCACTGCTGCCTTTGCTTGAAGCCTTGACAGCCAACATTATCTCACCGTCTATTTTTGTTTTTGAACGAGTGATCGCAGCTACGGAAGCCGTTTGCACAGCCCCTTTGCGGCTTCGTCAGCCAATGAATTCCCTGCAACGTGAACGCCATCACGTTGATGACTCAGTGTGTGGATCACGTGAGCCTTTGGTAGTTCGTTTTTCAACTGAACTACTTGTTCCCAAAGCATTTTATGCTTTATTGTGCCACCTTTCGCATCTTTGAAACCATTTTCAAGCCAGTTTTGTATATATTCATTGTACGACTGCACACAGTAAAAAGAATCGCACACGATTAGTGTGGGGAATTCGCGATCTGTAGTTTCAAGTGCCAGTTTGAATGCTTGTAGTTCAGCTCACTGAGCTGTACAATCTCCTAGAGACTGCGTTTTTGTGACCATAGGTCTGAAGATGCCATCTCGCATGCGACCTTTAACGATAGCACACGCTGCACTGTAAGCTTGCTTACTCCCTATTGCGGGTTGTGCGGATCCGTCAGTGTAAATTATAAATTCGTACTGATCGAGAGGCAGAATTTCAGTAGGCAGGGGACATTCATGTTCATACTGCAGGAATGCTTGTGTTTTTAAATCTGGATCAAAAACATATTCAACATCTGTTGCAGCAAGAGAATTAACCCATTGTATCCATCTTGGATGCAATGCTTTAGCATTTGGAATGCTTGCTTTTGTAACCGCTTCTAAAGCAGGTACTGGGGTTACGACAATAATGCGTTTCCCTTGGGCTAAGGCTCTTTCTTTTGCTACAGCGGTTTGAACTGCTGTTAGAATTTTTTCAGTTGAACTGAAGCGCATTTCCGCTTGTGTGTACAAGTGTGATTTATACGCTATTGGGATTTTCTCACCTTCATTGAAAGTTAAGTAGGTGAATCCGCATTGACCCGAAATTATTCGGATCACCAAATTGCGTTCACTTACGCGTGTTTGTAAATGATTTGTTGCTAACATGTTAGCTTGTAGTGAACGCAAGATTTCTGTGTGTTCTTGTGTCCAGTTTCTAAATGAAAAATCAGGTTTGATTAATGCGTAGAGAGGTTTAACCCTTTCTGCGTAGTTTAGAATGTATGTTCTTCCAAAATTTAAGAAACCCAGGATGGATTGTAAATTTTTTTGCGTTTTTGGAGGTTGGAGCAACGCACATTTTTCTAAAAAAGTTAGCTGCCAAGCTCTTGCCTTCACTTGAAAGCTCATATCCTAGAAATAGGACATTGAGATGGGCAATTCTAGACTTCTTAAAGTTGAATTTGTAACCCTCAGAGGCGAAACCCAATATAATGGTGCTCACCCTATTCAAGTGTTTATCCAAGTCATCGTCTGTCAGATAGATGTCATCGACATAAGACAATGCCTCATTGTCATAAATTTGTAGTAACTCCATTACCCTTGGTGAGAATAAGCTGGGGCTCTTCTTGAACCCTTGTGGGAGTCGACAAAAGTGACGCTGGGTCCCCATTATGGAGAATGCTGTTAAGTACCTGCTTTCAGGTGCTATGTTTTGACAAAAGAAACCATTTGAGATGTCTAATGTTGTTTTATATTTTTTACGCACAATGTTATTCATTAATGCTGTGCTATGTGCATTTTGCACTGCAAAAGTTTTAGAACAGGTGTTTAGGTGTCTGTAATCCAAAACTAGACGATATGTATTGTCTGGTTTGGAGACAGGAAACAAAGGATTGTTCATTGAGGAGGTGCATGTTTCAATCACCCCTTGATATTCAAGTTGATCTAAGATCTCCCTGACCTGTTTTTTAGCTTCTTGCTTTATAGGGTACTGCCTTTGTGCAGTTGGTTCATGTTTCAGATGTATTTTATGGTGAGGTGAGTCCTCATCCCATCCTACATGATTTTTATATAATGCTGGGGCCTGGGCTACTGCCCATTTCCTGGCATATGTATATTTTAGATTTATTGGAATATGGTTGGAGAAGGCAGGCATAATAATGTCCTCGCCATGTGGGCACTCCCTGACAAATTGTGGTGGCCAGTCTTTTTCTGCTAGAAGTATGTCATAGCCCTTTGATAGTCTTTCCCAAAAAAGTGCTTTCACCTGTCTAGGTTTGTCTCCCTCCATCCGGAGTGTTATTTCAAATAACCTTTGTGGAGTACTAACCCTGGTGTCTACAGTCTCTACTTTAATGTATTCATTCAAGTCCACTATCTCCAGAAGTTCCCTCAGGTTCTGGCGAACTATTGTGACTTCTGCTGCACTGTCCAGCATGGTCTGAGCCCATTCTCCGTTCTTGAGTTGTGTTCTCAGTATTCTCGGCATGTCTAATCTTTAGACCTGCTACTTTCTTTTTGGAGAATTGAGGTTTAGCCTTAGTTTTTGGAGCGTGTTTGTCGTCTTTCGATGTCACGTGTTCTTCTCTGTGTTCCGTCCGTCCTCTTCTTTCCGAAGTCTGTGGTGAGATCTGAAAGGGACGAGAGGAACGTGTATCAGTATCATGATACCTATCAGGTTTTCTCAAATTATCCCTATTCCTGAGGTTATACCTCCTTTCAGAGGGCTCCTTTTGAGGAGACCTACCTCGGGATTGAGAACGCTTCTCGTTTGAATTTTGTTTATTAGTTTCCCACTTCTTTTTAGAAGATGTAGGAGTTTGTTTAATTGAGTCCTTTTCTGGACTTTCAGATAGCTTCGGCTTCACTGGTCTTCCACCCAAACTATCTCTGCCTAATTCTGCATAGGATTGTTCTATTATTCCGGGTAGCTCAGTTTGATGTTCTGTAACATCGAATTCCCTCAATTTTTGGCGGATCGCAACTGCTGCCTCTCCTTTAATATTAGATAATATTATTGTTGAGACTTGCTCGAAATTTTTCAGTAATTTCATACCTAAATTTAGAGCAGGCTCTGCCCCGTATTCATTTTGAATTTGTTTTAGGACATCAGGTATTACCGCAATTGACGGAATGCCATGTGTTTTAGTATAGATGGCAGCAAAGACTGAACCCCAAGTGGTGCAGTCTTCCAGTTGTGGTGTGATCCCCATTGGTAAACTGATTGTTAGGATTCTATGTTTCTCATGCGGGCTAGTATTTGGAAATACTGCTTCGATTTGAGTAATATTTTGAGCTATCCAAAACGGAATTTGCTCACGTTTTGTGGGAATTTTACCCATGACTGAGTTGAGAGTCTGTGGTGTAATTTTTAGTGTATTCCCCTGTTGGGGATTTGGATTTGGATATGTCAATGGTGGTCGGACTGTAAAAGTCCGCATGACATATTGGACCAATTGTCTGTAAATTTTTATTAACTCTTTTATTTGAGTATATAATTCCTCATCTGTCATTATATCCAGTTCAGGATGAGGTGTGTAACCGGCTAAAATCGGCCATGTTGCTCCTGGTCTACCTAGTGGACCGAGCCTGGTGATGTTTTTGTGATGTTTTAGGGCGCCTTTAAACCAGAGCTGATGCTCCTGGTATGTTAATGGAATTTCAATATCCTCGAAAGGAATGTATTCCTCTGGTAGATCATCTTCTTTGTAGAAGTGAAATGTTTGTGATGTTGGATTGCATTCAGGAAGTAGTACCCATGAATAGAATACCTCTGTCTGAAAGGATTCATGTGCCTCTATCACGAAAACTGCTCCTCCTCCTCTTGGCGATAGGCCATGTTTTATAAGTTTTAGAGTTATGGCTCTTCTTATGTTTTGAGGGATGTTTATAACAGCCTCCTCGGTTTCATTTAAACCTGTGTTATTAAAAAGTGCTGCTTGGGCTTGATCAGCCGCAGCTCCACCGTTTCCGGTTTTATTGTCACCGTCAGGCATTTTTGTTGTTTGAAAAATGTAGAACAAGTTTCAAGGGAACAAAGATAAGGTGCACAATATTTTAGAACTCTGTATCCTTCAACGCTGAGCAAACCAAACAGCTAATATATAGGGTACTTCCCTATGTAGCCTTGGTGGATACTAAACCCTGCCCACTCCAGACGTCTTTTGGAGTATATGGGTAGGGGTCTCTGAGAGAAAAATAGCACGGCTGAGTTACTCAGTATCTAACGTTGAATTACCGCCTTACCAAACCGTTGGGCGCCATGTAGTGTAGCTCCTATTTCCCTAATAGGCTCTGCGCATTGGAATAATATATCCTATAGGTTTGACATAGGACTGAGGTCAGTATGTCCCTATCGAGTATATTAAACTTAATTACTTGTGCCAGCTAGCTCAGAGGCCACTAGAAACTCCTTGACAACAAGAAGGGAGTAGTTTCTGGCAGCCGCAAAACATGACCAATATGTTTCCCTTTTAGAATCAGAACGTGTCCCAGAGTCGTGGAAACACTAGATAACTATTTCACTCAGCTCAATCGTGCATGCTTAGTTTTTCCTCAGAGTTACACAGAAATAATAGACGGGTGTTTTCAATAAAAGAGTTATTGAGCAGTCTTGTTTCTGGTGTAAGTATAATGTGCTGTTACGATCACAAGACAGTATGCGAGATAAATAATGTACAGGGTGAGCAGTAGAAATAAATAATACTGCGATAGCATTATCTTTTAGTACAGATGCTGTTACATAAATAACACAGACTAAAAATGCGAGTACTCATACGATGCGGTGCTAAGCTAGTTCTACCCCAATGTACCTAACCTAACCTAGGTGTAGGACGAGGTATGAAGTAGGTGAAGTATTCCTTACTATGGTATACTAAGGGTATGTTTAAGTCTAGTATGCCTAGTATGCCAAGAGTCCCTCTAGGTTCTTATCAGCTCCATACCTGAAGAATGAGAGAGGTTGGAATCTCTTTGCCAGACTCGAACTCCAACACCCCGCAAGGGAAGTCAGATCACTGGAAGCTGGAAGCTGGGCTCTCTGCGTGCAGGGAATGGCAGCGTCTTCTCAGTGCGTCAGGCCGGGATTCGGGCTCCTCTGAAGTCGAGGTCTCCTCTAGTTTACAAGGGCTAGGGAAGGTATATTTATACCTGAGAGTACCTTAGGAATGTTAGCATTGACGTGAATTGGACAGCGAAAGACGTCATGGATGAACCCCTAAGGAATAATGGTTCATGCATAATATATGAGGCCTTGAAGAAATCAATAGTCCTGGGCTAGGGAAACTCCCGCAGCCTAAGGGTCTGTTCTTCATGAACTCGTTGTGACGTTAGGGTGGACGGATGTCAGAGACCATGCCTGTATTTGGAGTGCACGGTTTAATGCCTAAATAAGGCCTGGGATTTTATGCCTATATAAGGGCAGGGCGAATTGTGCCAAAATAAGGACATGATACTGGAAAGCCCGTTTATGGACACCCTAAGAGGAATACAACAGTATCTTCCTAAGACACGTTGCATTACATGGGGCTATAAGGACACTGGAGTTACCAGGGAGACGTTTGTCTGTTACATGGCTGTGCACCATAATATGAAGGTGTGTGTGTTTTTAAAGGCCTGTGAGAATTCAGGCCCAGGCACTATGTGCATAACAATGAATTTGTGAGGTGAGCTGGTGGGCTATGCCTAGTTACACGTTCAGGTTATCATGTGTAACGCTTTCTTTCTTTTGCTGTTAATTTCCCCTTTTTATGTGTTCAAGCATTTGCAGGGATTAACCGCGGACTCACGCTGCAGTATTTTGTTGGACTCTAAGACGTCTACGACTGTCATAAATGGAACATGTTGATTGGAGCAATCCTATAATTAACAAAAGGCAAATTACAGTCACGTTTTTGTAAGTTGTGGTATTTTTGAGGATGGAAAGGAAGCACTACTGTATGTTACACTACCTTGGGCCCCAAATTGGTGGTTTCGTTGATTGTGAGAACTATGCTTGTGGTTGTGTTATAGCGGATATTGCTTTTTGCGCCGTATGAGTGTGTGGAGAACCAGTGTATTGACCATCTTGGTAAGACTTTTAATGGTCTATGGGGTGCACAAGTCCAGCTCTGCATCTTTTAAGTAGAAAGTGCACATTTAGGGCCCGATTCTGATGGGGTTTGGAAAGCTTCCTGACCGAATGGGTTTGGGAATGGTCCAACCAACCGAGTACGATGCATCCAGATGCTTCCAGATACGTTTTGGTTGGACTCCCATTGACTTCAATAGGAGCCTTTATTCCGACCGAATGCATAGGCTCCCATTGAAGAAAGGGGTGGGTGGGGAAAATCGGGCACCCTGTGGCGGGCACCCCCTGGTGCCTGACACACTTTGCATGGCTGGTAAGGGGGGACCCATGGGTATCCCACGGGCCTGATTGGGAAGGCTCCGGGTGCAGGGGGGCCCACTATGGGCCCCCAAAGTCTGATTCCGACTGCTGATTCGAGTCGGACGGCACAATTCGGAAAGGCTGTCCAAATCCAGCATCGTACTCAGTCGTTCGGAAACGCGGCCTGTAGAGAAGTACGATTCTGCTCCATACGGCTTGGTCATTCCAAATGCCGTCTGGTTCGGATTGGGATATTCATAATGCGTAACTCGCATCGTACTCGGTTGGTCGGAAACCTTTCTGAGTCGGTAGGAAAGACACATTCCTGATCCGATTTGGACGGAGCAAATGACGTTAGGAGGCCTTCCTAACCGCATCGGAATCAGGCCCTTAGCAGGTGTCTGGTTTTCTTTCTCCCCTGTGTGCTAGAGAATTGAATCTTTGAAGAGCTGTTAGTACTATTAACTACCCCGCTTTGGATCATTAGGGTGGTCCACACTGATTACTTTCATATTTTTCTCATCTTTTCTTCTCTTTTGCCTGTTCTTTTTCCCTCCTCTCTTGCTCCCTAATCCTTCTTTGTATTGGCACTTGTTGCTACTCTAGATGGGAGTTTTCACATTTGATTGATGCTCCTCGGAATTGTTGGGCTTGATTTACATAATTTGTAGTATGGTTTTTATAATATGTTTTCAATTCACAGTTTGATGATTGGCTTTATATTTATAAGTGTGTCTCTAAGCCAATGGTACAGTGATCTTTTCAATGTCTCAGATTTTTCAATGTTGTATGTTTCCATTAATTGTTTGACTATGTGTATATGGGTTTGTGTTATAGACCTTTGATTTTATGTAAACGATTTACATTTTATGATTTGCCTCATAAATGTTTTTATGGTTGCAACCCCGAGGAAGCATTTGAAGGTGAAATGCGTTGGCTGTGTGTTTGTATTGTGTTGAAGAAACTAAATAAGGAAGGAAAAACTACCTTTGTGACGAGGACCTATGAGTTTTGATTTATGTTAACTGCTACGCTGTACACAATTGTGCTTGTTGCCTCTCTTTGTGTGAAAAATTGTTGAATGTAAGGTCAACAAGCAGCTGGCCATTAGAGGTGGGAACGTGGGAGCATTGTTACATTGATTACTTCAGTTGGTGTGGCAATGTGTTCCCTGGCTGCTTTTATTTGTTCAATGAGATACAAAGAATCCAATGTCACTGGCATCAGGATATTCTCTCCCACTGTGCTGTTGATACACCTGAAGCAATCTCTCATAGTAATCATGCACTGATTCTTTTGGCTCTTGTGAAGTTCCTTTAATCTTCACCCAATCAAGATCTTTCGGAGTTAGCTTGCCTTTCAGGAAAGTAATCACCGCTTCATACTCCTCCATAATGACAGGAGATGGTGTAATAGTGTGGGCATCTCTCGTTGGGTCTTTACATTCAGCCCGCAGATCATTTGGAGTTACAATGTCAAAGAATATATTAAAATCATTCCACAACACCTTTGAGATTTTGACCAATATGTCAACCTATGTGTACTACTGCACGGGTTTTTTCTCACTTCTGGAAAATTGGTTGTAAATGCTGCAAGATCACCTCTGCTCCATGGTACATGGACATATACTCCACAAGCTAACGTTCTTGGGGATAAGCCAAAGCTTCTTCCACATCTTGTGAACCTACTCTTTAATTTCCCATCTACTTCTGCCTGTTTTTTTTATCTCTTCATGCTTCTTGGAACTTTTAATTTCTAACCTCTCAAAATCACTCCATTTATAGATGCACTTCACCAATTCATTTATCTGTAAACGCATTCCCGAAGAACGCATTGTTTCAATTGCTCCATCATCTGATTGAATTCTGTAAGTTCTCTGTAAAGGAAAACTTTTTGAAAAGGTCAACATTATAATTTCAGGCCAAATCAGTCAATTTATTGTATGTGATTGCTGCATGTCTTGTAATTTCCTTACTTAGGTAAATTAATTATTTCTCCTGATACTGGTTTAAATTTTCAAGATCTAAACATCCCCTAATAATTTCTCCAAGATTAACGTTTAATTTTGAAACATTTTGTGGTCTCTCCTTTTCAGGCTCTGGGGTAACTTGTCGTTCTACACTTTCTGTCTTTCTAAGTCCTTCTGCTTCCTCAAATCATGGTGGAAAAACTCCACCCTCAAACAAATTTGCTTCTCCCTGTATCATTGGTGTTGTAAACACAATCCTTCCCTGTCTCTAAATGACTGAATCGTTTGTGTTGTTTTCCAGGCAACAATTAGTGAATTTTGGGATGTTGGGATAAACCTTGATGCAGCTAATCCTCTTACATCTCCTTGAGCTTCTGAAGTCAGGACAATCTTTATTGGAGCAGTCGCATGTTGGGCAGTTACAATCAGGCCAGTCATTAGTGACCTAGGCACTGTCAGTACAGTTGCAATTTGTGGTAATTGTACCTGAATGGTCATAATGGAAGCAGTAACCACAGGTAACTGTGGGTGCCTGAACAACAGGTAGTGGGTTAATCTGGCATGTCTGAAAAGGTCTCTCAATTTGTATTATTTTGCTTGGTTTAATAGGGGCAGTAGCCACTGTAGTACTTGCAGTTGTACTATTATCGGTACTAGTAGTGGGGGTCAGATAAGGTGGGGGACGCACTGCTAACATTTCTTCCAACATATCGTCCCCTGAATCACTATCAATCTCATCCTTGTTTTCATCCTTTCCTTTTTTGTTTTTTCGGTGTCTTTGGGCCTAATTTAGATCTTGGCGGACGGGTTACTCCATCACAATGATGATGAATACCCCATTCAATGAAATATAAATCCCATTATAGCCTACTGGATTTATATTTCGGCGGACATGATGGACGTCACCGTTGTGATGGAGTAACCCGTCTGCCAAAATCTAAATCAGGCCCTTAGTCTTTTTCAATTTCTCAGGTGTCTCAGTGGTAATAGCTGGATACAGTCTAGTTACCTCAACTATAGCTTTCTTCCATCTCTGCTGTGCTTAATCTCATCGAGTATCTGCATAATTATGCATTGCTCTTTTAGTCTTAGGGGTCGATTCTGATTTGGGCCGGAAAAAGCACCGACCGACTCGGATCCGGAAATAATACCGACCGACACGTACCTGTGGAGCCCGACACGCCAAGTAAGATGCAAGGCGTGAAAAATCCGACCGACACGTACCGAACCCAAGTCGACCGACCGAGCCGCACGGAAAACAGCAATCTGGCCGGAAAAACACGCGAATCCAACCGACCGACACGCACCCGGAACAAATCCGACCGAAACGTACACGCGAACTCCAAACCGCAAAGTACGATGCAAGGCGCGGAAACCACGAGCGAGTCGGACGGAGGCCAAGCCGCACGACCGACACGCATACAAAACCGAGCCGAAGCAACACAAAACACCGCGACCGACGCGTACGCAGCATAGAAAACTGCACAAACACAGCGTGAACGAAACGGAGAAGACCGTACGAGACAAATGCAGGGTCCGACTCGGTCACAAGAACGTTTCCAACATACACAGACAGTACAAAGGAAAAATCACCTAAAAAAAGGCCAAACAAGCAATTACCAAGCCAATAAATACTGGGGGGTGGGGACAGAGAACAAAGACACACCCACAACTCCACCTATATAAAGGACACAAATCACAACCATGAGCCTTTGCAAATGCCATTCCACTGCCAGCACCCAAGAGAAAGCAACCACACACCCACAGCTCATCCCTCACACAAGCCACACACCATCAGCACACCAACAAATACCTACCTCACATACACCCAGCAAAACACACACTCACACACCCTCACCTGCACACCAACACACACATCACTCACCATCACCACCCATCACCATGCCCCCAAGAAGAATCCCAAGTTCCTAGATTGTGAATTGGAAGTCATGGTAGACGAGATCCTCAGGGTAGAGCCACAGCTGTTTGGCACACTGGTCCAACAGACCCCCATCTCCCAGAAAACCAAGATGTGGGAGAGGATCATCAACAGGGTGAACGCACAATCACCATGTCGGCGCACAAAGAGCGACATCCAGAACAGGTGGTATGACGTGCGCAGGAGGGTACGGGACCTGCTCAAGAAAGACTACAACAACAGCCAATACACCGGCAGTGGCCCTCCTGCCAAGCCAATATACCTCAGGCCCTGGGAGGAGAAGGTGCGGGCCATCCTTCCGCCAGTGAGCGTATATGGACTAGAGGACATCCCAGAGCCTGGTGAGTACACAACAAATGTACACAATATACTGCCACAAAACACACACATCACTGTCAAGGGAGAGTCAAACCATGCACTCATAGCAATTACACAGCAACCAGAACAGAATCATCCCAAAATGTGTATGTCAGTCAAATAAACACAACACATGCCATCAAAAAAGTCACATCCAACTGTGCCAACACATGTACAAACACAACTACAACTACAGCTAGGAAGTGGCACAAATAGAACTAACAAACACATCCAGACATGTAGCCACCACAACAACACCAACACACAGTGAAGACCACTCAAAGGAAGGAATTCTGTGTATGCTGGCCAAGTCAGTGTAGCCAATAGCATCATGGGAGTCGCAGTCACACATATTGCCCCCCCCACAACTGTCCCATCAACACCACCATGAACCATGCGCACATCACAGGGAGTGGAGAAGGACTCACAAGATGGCTGACACTGGCAACTGCTGTGGTGAGCACAAGGCCCTGCTGGCAACTGTGTACCAACAAACAGCAGGACACCGCTGACTGACATCCTGAGAGACAACTTCCACTCCCTGCAATGCAAGCACGTTCCATGGTGGGATATCTGGCTAGCTGGGTGGGAAGGAGGACTTGCAGCACTGACCATAGTCACAAGCACCTCCCCTCACACACACCCCAACACAAACTCCACAGAACCCACCTGGTAGAATGCAATGCCCCCATCCTAACACAAGATCCCACAAAGAACCACCACCCTGGGTTATGTTGTGTGAAGCACAGGGACACTCTTGGGACTTCTAGCCAAACAACTGCCAGGACAACACTCCCAGCCATCCTGTCAGCACAGCCAGCCCACCCCACAGGGAAGCAAAGTCAAAAGGAAGGAAGCATGGGCATGCTGGGAAGGGGGAGGAGGCAATAGCATGATGGGAGTCGTAGTCACAGCTCTACATCCCCCACCACATGGCCCAGCAAGCTCACACTCACGCATGCACATCCCACAGAGAGTGGAAAGGCCCATCAAAGATGTCTGACACTGTTGCTGTGTCGTGGGGAGCACAAGGGCATGCTGGGTACTGCACACCAACCAACAGCAGGACACCACTGTCAGCCATCTTGCCATTGCTCTCACACCCACACACACTAAACTCCCCACAAAAGCAAGTAAGTATGGGAATGCTGGGAAGTGGGGTGGAGGCAATAGCATGATGGGAGTCGTAGTCACAGACATAGCTCACCCCCACAACTGTCCCATCAACACCAGCCTGAACCATGCTCACATCACAAGGAGAGGAGAAGGACTCACAAGATGGCTGACACTGGCTACTGCTGTGGGGAGCACAAGGCCCTGCTGCCAACTGTGCACCAACAAACAGCAGGACACCACTGACTGACATCCTGAGAGACAACTTCCACTCCCTGCAATGCAAGCACGTTCCATGGTGGGATATCTGGCTAGCTGGGTGGGAAGGAGGACTTGCAGCACTGACCATAGTCACAAGCACCTCCCCTCACACACACCCCAACACAAACTCCACAGAACCCACCTGGTAGAATGCAATGCCCCCATCCTAACACAAGATCCCACAAAGAACCACCACCCTGGGTTATGTTGTGTGAAGCACAGGGACACTCTTGGGACTTCTAGCCAAACAACTGCCAGGACAACACTCCCAGCCATCCTGTCAGCACAGCCAGCCCACCCCACAGGGAAGCAGAGTCAAAAGGAAGGAAGCATGGGCATGCTGGGAAGGGGGAGGAGGCAATAGCATGATGGGAGTCGTAGTCACAGCTCTACATCCCCCACCACATGGCCCAGCAAGCTCACACTCACGCATGCACATCCCACAGAGAGTGGAAAGGCCCATCAAAGATGTCTGACACTGTTGCTGTGTCGTGGGGAGCACAAGGGCATGCTGGGTACTGCACACCAACCAACAGCAGGACACCACTGTCAGCCATCTTGCCATTGCTCTCACACCCACACACACTGAACTCCCCACAAAAGCAAGTAAGTATGGGAATGCTGGGAAGTGGGGTGGAGGCAATAGCATGATGGGAGTCGTAGTCACAGACATAGCTCACCCCCACAACTGTCCCATCAACACCACCCTGAACCATGCTCACATCACAGGGAGTGGAGAAGGACTCACAAGATGGCTGACACTGGCTACTGCTGTGGGGAGCACAAGGCCCTGCTGCCAACTGTGCACCAACAAACAGCAGGACACCACTGACTGACATCCTGAGAGACAACTTCCACTCCCTGCAACGCAAGCACGTTCCATGGTGGGATAACTGACTGGCTGGGTGGGTGGGAAGGAGGGCCGGCTGTCAACCAAACACAACCAATGCAGACCATGTTCACACCCCAAAAAATACATAGAAATGCCCAAATAATGCAGGACAATGTGCCACACCAATATCAACCCCTGACTGTGACGACTTAGGACAATGCAATGTACAGGCCCGCACCCAGAGGCACAGTCACAACTGTCATGTGTGTCAACCATTGATGCCTGCAGAAACATAACATACATTGTTTGTGTCTCCCAAAAACAGGTGATGATGGGGACACAGCAGCAGACGCTGAGGAGTCCCAGTCCCAGGCTCAAGAGGATGCGGAGCTCACTGGCGTCGTACAGCCTCTGTCCTCCTCGGACGATGAAGACCAACCTGGCACATCCGGTGCAAGTCAACATGCAGCACCAGCAGGACCACCAGCTGCAGCACCAGCAGGACCACCAGCTGCACCCCCTGCACCCACCCCTCCAACGACTGTCACCACAAATACCATCCCTGCCGACATGGACAGAACAAGGAGCAACACCAGCACAGGGACCCTGGACCAACCTGGGGCCATGGACACCACCACCACCACCAACCCCCAAGGTGGACCAGGGTTATCTGTGCGTGCCACTGCACACACTGCACATGTCAGCAGGGGTGGTGGGAGGGGTGGGAGACAGAGGTCGCTGCTTGCAGACGTTGCTGGTGTGCATGATGACCCACAACTGGTACGCATAGCTGATGCGTACCAGTCCAGCACCGGAGACCTCAGCCAGGTAGTGGGGCTCCTCAGAGACATGAAACAGCAGCAGGCTGCCCATCATGCCCGCTTGGACTCCCACATGTCCCACGTGGAGTCACACATGTCCCGCGTGGACTCACACATGTCCCGCGTGGAGTCCAAGTGGGATGCACTGCATGAGATGACGGCGGTGCACAGGGACATTTTACAATGCCTCCGCCAGATGAACAGCAACCAGTCCACACCTCCCTGTGTGCCAACAACATCTGGTGCTGAACAAACTGCAACTGCCACAGGGAGGGAGGATGACTCTGGCGGAGAGTCCCCTGCACCGCAGCAGCCTGTACTTGAGGGGCCCCCCCAAGAAGAGGGGTCGTCCGAGGAGGGGAAAGTGAGAGGCCGATGGCCAAGCGCAACTCCCAGGAAGCCTGAACCTGTTCTGGATGTTCGCCTTTGTGCACAGACTGTTCACCCTGTTGACGGCAGCACTACTCCCACACATTGCATGGGGAGTACAAGTTGGACTAATGTGTCAGACAACTGTGGCCCCGATACTGGGGATCCTGTCTACCAGGACTTTCAATTCACCTAGGAACTTCGGATTGCAAGATTTATGTACAGCACTACCCATCCTATGCACTATTAACACAAATGTATCACAATAAACACACTAATACACCATACTTGCCTCTGTCGTGATTCCAACGTGGGTGCTGTTATGGGGATGATGAACTGCAAAATTACACTGTGTATGCGAACTGCAACAGCAAGGACAACACAGGCATGTGAGTAAAGGCAACGTGACACATATGAGGGAGACACACCACCAGGGCTACACAACACATACACACCTAGGCCATCTGACTCATTGCCTACACTGATGTTGCCAGGGAAGACGGTGCAATGCACAGACACCACACCCATTCCCAGTTGTAGTCAAGTAGCCCACAGGTGCAGTAAGCAAATGGCACTCAAATGTGTGACCACAGACAACGCACATCACAAAGTGAAGCACAGGTTTATTACACAGTTGCAACATGTCGTAACCACTACAGATGCAAGGTAATCCCACCTGGCAGCCGGCACACAGTCAACAACTGTAGACGGAAGGAAGTCCATGGGTGTGACGCACAACACCTGTAGGGACACAACAGCTACCAGCCTGGAAGTGCAATCACGTCGTCGGTGGACACAGTTGACCAAACGAATCTGAAAGTACCCTGTGAAGGACAGAAATGACACACAGTCAAAAGCAATGGAGTACAGGACAGAACAGCAAAACTCATGCACAATACATGTTACAAGATACCCACCCAGAACCAAGTTAGCATGTGAAAAATGTTGGGGAGTACAGCCCACCTGTTAGCACACATCGCAACACACATCCAGTCAAGTAGCCCATGGACACACTCCAACAGCACCAGAGCACCACCCACACATCATGCCAACTCACATCATTGACATGACACCTCAGGATACTCACATTCAGCTAAAGAAGTTGGTGATGAGCTGTGTGCGGACATCACCATCATCATCATCATCATCATCATCGTCACTGGCATCGTGGTCCAGGCCAGGATCCTCCACAGGTGGCGGATGTTGGTCATTGTCATCCTGGATGAGAGGCAACTCCTTCCGCACTGCCAGGTTGTGGAGCATGCAGCAGACGATGATAATTTTGCACACTTTCGCAGGGGCATATGGGAGGGACCCTCCGGTCTTGTCCAGGCAGCGGAAGCGGCTCTTCAGGAGACCAAATGTCCGCTCAATCACTCTCCTGGTCCGACCATGTGCCTCATTGTAGCGCATCTGGGCTGGTGTCACAGGGTTCCTGAGGGGTGTCAGCAACCACGGCATGTTGGGGTATCCCGAGTCACCTACGGACAGACAAGTGCACATTAGCTGACTTTGAAAAGTGGGCGGAATACTACAGATCAGATCACACACAATGGCACAAAGTCAGTACACACCGACAAGCCAGGCACACTGGTTCTGCATCTGTGCCATCATCCTGGGGATGCGACTACTCCTCATCACAAAGGCATCGTGTGCTGAACCAGGGAAACGGGCACACACGTGTGTGATGGTCATGTCTGCAAGACACACCACCAGTGCATTGACCGAGTGGTAGTGCTTGCGGTTCCTGTAGGCCTGCTCCTGGGCCTGTGGTGGTACCAAAGCCACATGTGTCCCATCAATGGAGCCAATGACATGCGGCATCCTCCCCAGGGCATAAAAGTCACTCTTCACGTCAGTGAGTCGTCGCAGTCTAGGGAAATAGATGTACCGGTTCAGGAATAGCAACATTGCCGCCAAAACATCGCGGAGCACACGGCTCAACATGGTCTGTGACATCCCACCAGCAGTCGCCACAGTATGTTGGAAGGTACCGGTGGCAAAGAAGTGTAGGGCTGCCATCACCTTCACCTTGGGGGTCAGCGCTGTAGGATACGGCCGGCCAGGCTGCAAATGTGGGGACAACTGCACTGCCAAATCCTCAATCAGCTGCCTGGTGAAGCGGTACCGTCGGATGCTGTCCCGTTCCACCATCGTTGCCAGGTCTGGGAATGGTCGATGGACAGCAGGAGCCCTGCAGTGCAGAGGAGAAGTAAGCAAGATTGTCAGTCACCCCACATATGCGGCATTGAACACACTCAAGATCCCAACATACATCATTATGAGGCACAACTACATGAAGTGTGCAGTTCCGGAAGGACATGTATGGTACATACATGGCCAACATCTGTCAACACGGTCCAACAGGTGGCATCAATTAGTCCCAGGTTGGCCCATTGGATATCATGAGGCCGTGTCACAGTTCCTATCTCCTGCTGCCGTGTCACAATAACCCCCCACAGTGACATGTGAGGACAGATGTGCCCCAGGCACCACAGCTCAACGACAGGTACATTCCCAGGGACCCTGTATTGGCATTACATGGAGTATCATGTATACACCACAGCAAAACAACCATGACCCCCACAGGTAGTGGCCCCACTTGCCACGGCAGGACAGACATGGACGTCTGTGACACACACACGCACAACATCAAAGTCCATGCACACACAACCTGGATGTGGAGACTGTCTCCCATTGTGCACATGAAATCAGAGACACTGTAAACACTACATGCACAAAGACTGTGGAGGACCATCACTATTGTGCCACTGGGACACCCTGGCTCAAACATACCGTCCCACATGGGACTCACGGGGTATGTGACATGACATACACATACACCACCGTGAAATGTGACCATGGCACATGCACAGATATGAACAGTTGCACATCACAGTGGTCATGTACACGTAACACCCAGGATCCTGTCCCCATGAACACGTGCACAGCCTGGGGGTGGCTGCCCACAGGTGACACCCACAGGACAACATGTACACCAACATACACACAATAGGAAATGCAGCCTTACATGCCTTATGATAAAGTTTGGACAGGCTGTCGTGATGTAGGTGTGCCCCTCACTCCCTGGGAGCTATCTGTGGCTGGCATATGTCCATCTGAGACAGGCATGCTGACATATGCCAGTCACATGTACAGTGATGCATTGTACTGCAATGGACCGATCGGTGCCCTCGGCCGGCCCATTGCATTCAATGTGTGTGGGTACGCGTTGTACCCCTGTACGCGTTGAACTGCAATGGACCGATCGGTGCCCCTGGCCGGCCCATTGCATTCAATGTGTGCGGGTATGCGTTGTACCCCTGTACGCGTTGTACCCCTGTATGCGTTGAACTGCAATGGACCGATCGGTGCCTCCGGCTGGCCCATTGCATTCAATGTGTGCGGGTACGCATTGTACCCCTGTACGCGTTGTACTACAATGGACCGATCGGTGCCTCCGGCCGGCCCATTGCATTCAATGTGTGCGGGTACACGTTGTACCCCTGTACACGTTGTACTGCAATGGACCGATCGGTGCCCCCGGCCGGCCCATTGCATTCAATGTGTGCGGGTACGCGTTGTACCCCTGTACGCGTTGTACCCCTGTACGCGTTGTACTGCAATGGACCGATCGGTGCCTCCGGCCGGCCCATTGCATTCAATGTGTGCGGGTACGCGTTGTACCCCTGTACGCGTTGAACTGCAATGGACCGATCGGTGCCTCCGGCCGGCCCATTGCATTCAATGTGTGCGAGTGCAGCGTTGTACCCCTGTACGCGTTGTACTGCAATGGACCGATCGGTGCCTCCGGCCGGCCCATTGCATTCAATGTGTGCGGGTGCGCGTTGTACCCCTGTACGCGTTGTACTGCAATGGACCGATCAGTGCCCCCGGCCGGCCCATTGCATTCAATGTGTGTGGGTACGCGTTGTACCCCTGTACGCGTTGTACCCCTGTACGCGTTGAACTGCAATGGACCGATCGGTGCCTCCGGCCGGCCCATTGCATTCAATGTGTGCGGGTACGCGTTGTACACCTGTACGCGTTGTACTGCAATGGACCGATCGGTGCCTCCGGCCGGCCCATTGCATTCAATGTGTGCGGGTACGCGTTGTACCCCTGTACGCGTTGTACTGCAATGGACTGATCGGTGTCCCCGGCCGGCCCATTGCATTCAATGTGTGCGGGTACGCGTTGTACCCCTGTACGCATTGTACCCCTGTACGCGTTGAACTGCAATGGACCGATCGGTGCCTCCGGCCGGCCCATTGCATTCAATGTGTGCGGGTACGCGTTGTACCCCTGTACGCGTTGTACCCCTGTACGCGTTGAACTGCAATGGACCGATCGGTGCCTCCGGCCGGCCCATTGCATTCAATGTGTCGGGTACGCGTTGTACCCCTGTACGCGTTGTACTGCAATGGACCGATCGGTGCCCCTGGCCGGCCCATTGCATTCAATGTGTGCGGTACGCGTTGTACCCCTGTACGCGTTGTACCGCAATGGACCGATCGGTGCGCACCCATTGACAATGGGCTTGCCTGGCAACGGACGCGTTTTCGAATTTCGAACGAGTCGGTTGCTGGAAAATCAGTTGGTCACCCACAACAATGTTGCAAAATCATGTATGTCATGAAGTTGAAGATTTGAAGGATGCTGTGGGCGTGTTTTGGTGCTGCTATTCCATGGATTGGCCAGATTCAGAAGATGCAAACGACTTGGACCTATCACTTTGGACACAAGGGACAGTATCTGCCTCTCCAGCACATATATATTGCTGGCTGTTCCCCTGAGAGCTCACTTGCCTGCACTACATGCTCCAGGACGACATCTGCCACTGCACTGCTGCTGTCTCTGCCCCTCTGGACCCTGCAATGGCACGTACTGTGGAGAGAGCCCCAGCCTTCAGCCTTGAAGAGAACCAGGCCCTGCTGGACAGCCTACTTCCACAGTACAGCAAGCTGTATGGGACACCAGGGGAGCAGGTGAGTGTTCTGTGCACTGCCTTTCTGAATGTGCATTTTGTCTGACTAGCAAGGCTGGAAGTCTGCACGCCACTGGCTAGCAGGCTCACTGAGTAGTTGTCACCCCCCATAGTGTGTAGTGACATGCACTGGACAGGTATGGTGCAGTGACAGTGCATTTGAACAAGGTTTTACTTCCCATGCAATGATACCATGTAGTGACGTCTGGCAAACTGTCCATGGGCAGCTTTGCACTGCCTGTGTACATCATGTGCCCCTGTGATTGAGACATGTATATACAACTGTGTAATGCACGGATATGTTGCATGTGTAGTAATGGCCTTTTCACTTTGTCATCCTGACAGGTTAATGCCCATCGGAAGCAGGAGATCTGGAAGGACATCGTCCGGGCCGTCCGGTCCATGGGGGTCTACAAGCGCCGGATCCGCAACTGCCAGAAGAGGTGGCAGGACCTTCGGGGCTGGACCCGGAGGATTGCACGGGTCCAGCTGAAGCTGTCGCCTCCTCGCAGGAGGGGCGGAACACGGACCCTGACCCCCACATGCTCCAGATCCTGGCGGTGGTGTTTCCAGACCTGGATGGGCAGCTGAAGGCCAGACAGCATCAAGGAGGGGTGAGTCAAAGACTGCACTGTGAACTCTGTATTACATGCTTTGTGCCCTCCTCTGGCCTGGTTCAACTGCCACAGTGCAGCAGTCATGTTGTCCAGGAGCCATGTCCCTCTATTGTGCACTGCCCACTGCTCATCTGATACCCAGGTGTGGCCCTTACATTCAGGGAATTGTGTCACTTGGGACTGTGTCCTTGCAGTTTGCTTCACTAAAGGTGGGGGACAGCATCTGTTTCCCTAACTCTGTTGTGGGCATCATGGGTGGGTCCATTGTTCACACAACGCCTGTGTTCGGACATGTGATCTGCGTGTTGCTTTGATATGCGGTCCACTTGCTGAGCTGAGCCACCACATGTGCCTGGGGTATGTGGCACACGCCCATGCAGCGGGTGGGAAGAATGTTTGGGCCCCAGGAGTGTGCAGATTACGTGTGTCACACATACATAGCCAGCTATCCACTGTCCAGGGCACATCCCTCATTCATGTGGAGCAGGACAGTCATGCCTACTCCAGGCCATGCAATGCACTCTGTACTCCCACTCCCGTGTATCAGCTGACACATTGTGCACAGTGATTTGAGCCCTCAGGTGTCTGCCTCTGTGTCAGTGTGCTGTGGATTAGTTGCCAGGACTGCTGGGGTGTTTCTTGGTAGGGGCTCAGCATGCCCCTGGAGATGTGACCATAGGAGACGATACTTGTGTGTCACATAGGTGTTTGATCAGCTGCCCGTGCAGACTGGGGTATGCGAATTTGAAGTTCAGGCAGCTGTTCCCCATTCACAGCAAATTGTGAGGGGCTCAGGTTCAGAGGGTAGTGTCACAGGTCTCCCATATGTCCAATAGGTATGACCTGGACAGATGAGGGTTAAGATGATGTGTTGTGTGGGGGATGTACATGTGCACTTGTGCAGCTCCAGGACTTGCATTCCCCATGACCTACTATTGTGACACAGTGCATAGTGTTGTTGTCTGGCTGCCAAGTCATACATCACTGAGACAGTGATGTATGACTTAGCAGTCATGCCTCTGCCATGGCATGTGTCAACTTATTGGTGGTCCTGCAGGGGAGTGACATGTGCTACATGCACACCATTGTGGCGATGGCTATCAGGACATGGGTGCATCAAGGTGTCTGTCGCTGGTATGCATCACATGCATTTCCTATTTGACTCTGGGCATCCCTTTCATCCGGAAACCTGTACTGACTCAGTGGCAAGAGCTGTGATGTGTGCATGTCCACATGCCACACCGTGTCCTCTGCACTGTCCAACTACTGTGTACTTGGTGCATGTGTCCACACTGGGGTGTTGCAATCCAACAGACACCAGACAGATGGGTGCAAGGCCATGTGGGATGTGAGTGCCATGCTTGGCATCAGACTGACAATTGGCTTCCCCTGTTCAGTTAGGGCACTTTTAGCAATGTACAACTAATGATGCCAGGGCTTGCTCTGTAATGTGCTGTGCTCACAGTGGTGTGTGCGTTTGGTGCCGGTGACTGATGTCTGTCTGTTTCCCCATTGTTTGCAGATACATCCACGCCACGGAAGGGGACAGCTCCACGGACTAGGAGGAGCCAGAGAGCCAGACTGGGTCAGCAGCTGAGGAGTGGTCGGAGGGACCCAGTGGCACGGAGGGCGAGGGGAGCCACACCGAGGAGTCCTCAGCACCATCCACCTCAGCTGAGGACCAGAGCAACTCGGAGGATGACTCCCTTGTGGAGGCGGGTGTCAGCAGCCACCACACCCCAGCTAGTGTTGCTGTCCCCGCCACCACCAGCACCACCACCGCCCTCCCATCGGCTCCCATTCCCCAGGTCCGTGGAGGCTCCCATGTTCGGGAGCGTGTCTCCTTTGGGCCAGGCACCGCACCCCCTGCCCCTGTGTCCCCTGCTGCCCTGAGTGTCCTCCATGCGCACACCGCACTGTTGACTCAGCTGGTGTCGTTCATGGAGGGCATCTCATCGGGCATGTCTGACCTACAGAGGGGCAATAGGTCCATGGACTCCTCCCTGACGGCAGCAGTGTCCCTCCTCAGACAGTCCCTCACCCCTCCTGCCTCTGCTCCATCCACACTCCCCAGCACCTTACCCGTCCCAAGCACACACACACCGGCACAGGCACACACCAGCACACACACGTCCAGCACACAGACACACACGCCACAAACTAAACGCACATGCACGCACAGTCAGGGGACTGAAACCAGACTCACAGGGGATGGGGCCCTGGTACACACACACGCATCCACGGGCACTGCGCAGTCCTCAGTTGCCTCTCCCTCCAAAGCACCCTCCCTTGCCTCACCTGCAACCCCAAAGACCCAGCGCCTCTTCCTCAGGGACCTCGGCCTCTTCCCCTCCGATCCAGCTGCTCAGCATCCAGGGTGAAGAGGAAGCCCCCCTACACGGAGCAGAGTGCCCCTCGCCCCCGGACACCCTCCCCCAGGCGCAGACAGACTGAGGTCCCCACCCGCAAGTCCCCCGGAGTGGTAAGAGCAAGACCCCGCCACCGCCCTGCAGCTCAAGCACCAGGTCTCCTTCCTCCATCCCTCAGGCCCCCACTCCACAGGTGCCCCCACCACACCCTGCCCCAGGTTCCCCCACCCACAGATATACCATCCCCAAGAGGCTCCGGCCTTCTCCCCTGCCACTTGCTCTCCCGGCACCACACCCCCGCTGCGCTTGTCTGTGCCACTGATGTGGTGAGGGTGTCCTCCCCCTCTGTCCAGCCCACCTTGCCTGTTCCCCATTCTCCTCCCCTGGTGGTAGGCACTGCAGTGGAGTCCT